>OW026519.1:124250471-125450471 GCA_932274085.1 Protocalliphora azurea
CATAAAGATTGATACTTATACAAAACTTCTTTGCACCGAATTTAATTAAAATATGTTTAAAGCATTTATGATCGTAAAACCCATATGCCACGAGGATATTTGTATGGGGCCAGCCGAAATAATGGACCGATCATAATCATTTTCAATAGGCTTCGTTCTTCGTTCAAAATAATTATTTGTTTCAAATTCCATCAAAATACCTAATTGCAACCTGTACTTTGTTCACAAAGTTTACGTGGACAGCCAGCCAGGCGGACATTTTTAAATCGACTCAGAATCACTTTCTTTGGTATACTTAAAGGGTAGTCTACGACCAATAATTTTGTGCGTTACAAACATCATCACAAACGTATAATATCCCAACCACCTACGTGCAATATGTGAGTATTTCTAAAACAGATGTTTGTAGGAAGCTTTCTAGGCAACTAGCGAAGCCATGTTCATCAACCATCTAAAACAATATCTCAAATTTCAGTAAGAAGCACTGGAGATGTCATAGTAAATATGCTTTGAGCCTTGGGATATGAGTTATCTGGAATAATTTATTTCAAAGATCGAAATCTATTATTGGTTACATCTCTATTGATTGTATTTAAAAAAAAAGTAGCTTTATCTAAAAAAAATCTAACGATTTTCAAGATCTAAAAACTATTATGTCACCAGATTACCACCATTTTTATGAAAATTTACTTTGGAAAATATAATATTTGTAGTTTTTTGCAGTAACCTTTATAAACATAAATTTTTGTAAGTTAAATCTTCAATTATAGCATTAATTTATTCAAAACTTTAAGTGACAAAAAACACTATCTAAGATAACTTCCAAAAATAAAAATCAATATTAATTTCGCTCCCTGTTTTGAACTAAAACTGCATACAATATTTTTTTTTTTTTTTTTTTTTTTTTTTTGGTACCTAAATTTTCTTAGGTTTTATTCAGTTTTTTCCGTCTCCTGTAAAATTACGAAAATTCAACATACGTCTTTTCTATTAAGCCATTGATATGTATAATAAATAAAATCATAAAGATAATCAAGCCCACATTCACAAAAACTTTAACCTTGTGTAAGAAAAGATTTCCAAAGAAGAAAAATAACATTACACACTTATATGTATCTTAAGAGAAAAATCAAATTTGATATAGGATACCAGGAAAAAAGGGAAGAAATACTCTGAAAAAATAAAATGTTCATCACTTCAAAAGTAGAAGTAAATAGGTGCAGAAAATACACCTGTAAGTATTTTTCCCAATTTAACCAATTAAAAAGTAAAACTTCAGAAAAAAATAATAAAAATAGAATATTCTTCTAACTTTAGTTTTTTTAACTAAAGATAACCTACATATAATTTTTGTCGAGATTTACAAGGACTATCTATATGGAAAATTTTCTTCCGTCAAAGCATGAATGAACTTTTGACGATTTTTTTGAAAAAAAATTGCATACCCGAGATAACCAACTTTGGAGATCTAAGCACTTCTCCTCTGATCCGCTAGGAATCTGTGTTTCTTCAAATTAACTCGAAAACACCTCGTTTCTGGTCAGGTGAAATTTTATTGAGATATTTCTAATCATTCACAAGTCACAGAATTACTTACAAAAAAAAATAAATAAAAAAAGTTTTGGTACGACTGTGCAGCGTCAAGGCAAATTTGTCAAAGTTCGAGTGCCGACTACTTTGTTTTGACGTTGTTTGATAAAAAACGCTATTATGGCCTTGCTGCATGATTTATTATGACTATGGCAATCAAATATATGTTCTAAAAAATGCTTTTAAAATCGGAAAATATGTCCTTATAATTAAAAAATAATAGCATATTTTCTGACTAGATTTAAACAATATAATATTCATGCCAAACTAACTAGCAATTTCTAAAAAAAATCTTTAAAACATTCAAAGCTAATACATTGTATCAGGAAATTATACATTTTTTATCAATTTATAAAATAAAAACTTTTAGGGAATCGGATTCGAAAAACGTATGTAACAGTAAAAGGAAAATTTTACTAATGAAAACTTATGTAAAAAATATTATTAGATGCAATATATGTACAATTTTTCGTTTAATTGTAAATTATGGAAAATTATGCTCTTTAGTGTAATATATGCTAAATTATGTTATTAAGTATAAAATATGAAATTTTAATTGCTAAAATATGCTCTAAAACAAATACTTTGTATGAGAATGTGAGAAAATATGCCTCCAAGAAAAAAAATTACAAAAATATGCTGTTGAAACCAAAATGTGCAAAAATATGCTCTAACAAATCGATGTAAAAATTCATAAAATTATCTGAAACGGATAAATAAGAGTATGGTTCATTTGAAGCCCCAGAAAAAATTTGATATTGCATATTTTTGGTTGCCCTGATTATGACATATGTCTATAATTGATAAAGATACAAAACTGTATGTAATACAGACAAATAAGATAAAAAATTGCTTGTCTGACTTAACATAAGTCTCAAATTTATCTAATTGACGGCTAAAAAAATATGCTTCTCCAAGAAGTTTTTCGGATGTATAATTGTCTAGGTAAGATCTAGAGCAAATATCTCAATTCCGTTTTGTAGAGGAGAAATAGTGCTACAAAAGAGTAGTATCAATTAGGTGTCAAATTAAAAAAATACTTTTTAACCACAACTATGCAAAATAAGGAAGTAAAGACATATTTGCGTAGAATATTACTAATGCATAATCGAAGATCACGAAAATCCCAAAACAATTAAAATTCTTTAAAAACATATAATAATTTTATACTTTTCTGAAAGGTATATTCTCGGAGATAATTTTAGAATTAGAAACAAGCCCAAACATCCAATAGAACTAAGTACAGGATCTGCCCGATTTGAGCTATTTTATATCTAAAATCCCAAAGCATGAATTTAAAAGCAGAATGAATTTCGGAAACAATGATGTTTTTCAAAGCATTTGTCAAAGGCTTTTTTCAGACCTGTAACAAATGTGGACTTATAAAGATTTTATAAAATAAATAAATAATATTTAATTTTGCGGTACTTTAAAGTTTAATATGTTATGAAAAATTCCAAAACCACACACATATACATATATATATAGCTTTCATTCCAAAACAGAAATTGTTTTTACAATATTAACATACGATAAAGGGTGGTCCGAATTGCACAAGAATACAATAACTCAGAAACTAATAAATATATTTTCATTATTCTTTCACAACTGATATACTGATATACGAATAATTTCCAAGTAAAACATTATGCTGGTCGGAGTCATATTTACTAAATTATTACAAAAATAGGAAGAAAGGAGAGAACACATTTAGGACATTTTGGATAAAAATTATGTATGCTTGAGTAATTGATTATACAAGTTTAATAGAATTTATGTAGAATTTATTATATTTTTTCACCGATATTTTTCAAAAATGAATAGTTGCGAAATATATTGTCACAAAAACTGAAACATAATCACAAGATCACTATAATATAAATAAGAGTAAATGATCCTATTATCTGGTACACAGAAATTATTCTGAACATGATAGCCCAAGTTTTTGTATCATTTAGAGCAACTCAAGTCTCAAGATACATTTAGACACTAGTTTTTCTTTTTTTTTAATTAATTAAAAAAGTAGTATCCTTTCGGTTGTTAATTTGCTGGTATGTTGCGTGTAATTTCTAAATGATGCTTTCTCCCTCATTTTATACCAGCTAATATAACAGGAACTAACTAAAATTGTATCATGGAAAAGACTGTCAATTACTTAATTTATTTGGCTATGTCACATCAACAGTGTTGCCAGTTTAGCCTTTTTCAGTCTAAATATAGCCGTTTTATTTTTCTTTAAGCCTCAAAATTTTCGCTTTAGCTTCTAGCCTATTTTCTAGCCTTTTCTGATTCTTAAAATTATCTTAAAGAGGCTAAATTTTTCAACAACGATGAAAATATTGTCTTACTATCTGCTACTAATTTCATTTTTACAGAAATATTCATTTAAGCATTTTTGTGTATTTATTTACACATTTTTCGCCTACGGCGCTTCATTATCCAAATCAAGAGCAACTAATATACTAAATTACCAATAACTAATTTGATGGAACTACTAAATTGATTATTATAAATATTTTTTATTTGCTTCATTAACCATAGAAAATATTTAAAAACATAATTTTAGAAAATTCTTATATGCTATAATTCTCAAAAACTTAAAAATGCAAAATCAAAAAGGAATTATACTTTAAAAATATCAAAAAATGACTTCGAAACATTAGGTAATTTTTCATATGAAATATAACCTAGATGTATATGGGAACTCTTTGGGCGATTTTCCACAAATCACAAATCTGTTGGACAATTTAATAAATAATTCACTATGAGCGAAAGTAAAAATATAAATTAGAATATTAGTATTCATCAAATCTATTTTATAAGTTTCCCAATCCAGACCAAAAAGACTCAGCATTTGATGTTTTAGATAGTTGTTTAAAAACCTTATCATTAGCTTTAACTTTTAAAATAGTTTCAGTTCATTTATAAATTCTTCGAGGTCTTTTTTTACATCACTATATTGTAAAACAATCTCGAAATAATTTATTTATTCTTTGGAATCAATACATGAAGTATTTTAAACAAGTTACTTTCTCCTCCTTTTAAAGGCCTTTAATAGGCTTTAAAAGTCGACAAGAGGCCAAAAAAGTGGCCGGGTAGTTGAAAAAGGGGCAAATGACAACTAAGGTCGCCAAATGGTAACGCTGTTTGGGTCATTTTACTGACAGCTGTTCTATGTTTTATTTATAAATTTATTACAATATATCTTTAAAAAATGTAAAAACTAATGAAAAAGAGAAAAAATAAGCTTTTAAATTAAAGAAAAAATGTTCAGTGTTTTCTGGCCTTTTTTAGATTAATCTGGCCTTTTTTAAAGTTAAATTTAGCCTCTTTTTATCTCGGCTCCTGACAACACTTCTGGTCAGTTGTGTAGTTTTGATATTGGGTTTTGATGTCGAGATATGTTTTCGCTATAAATTAGGTATTTAAAGTTATTTGATTTTCCAAATAAGTCGGAATTTAGTACATCTCTTATACTTAAAAATATTGTGGAACAATTAGAATTTAACTTAAAACCTTTGGGTATCACATAGATTAGTATGTGTCCAAATTAAAAAGTGAGGTTATGAAACCAAATCGCAAATTATTCCTAAGTGTATTAAAACTCAATATCAGTTTTTATTTGGGTCAAAACATGAATAATCTCTTTTAGTTGGTGTCACTTTATAGCGTTTCAAAAATGACAAAAATCACTTCGGACTACTCTTTATTCGTCAAATTTGTAAGCGAATACCTCTTCTATATAATATTTGAAAAATGACTGCAATAAATATTATTTAATCAGTTTCAAAATAATATTCATGATTTATAGCAACAAATCAAGCTCCTGAGCCATTTTAAACGAACGTAGGCTGTTACCACTAAAATACATTGTAAATGCTAAATATTTTTTGCAAAAAAAAAAACATATATCTTTAAGATGTCAAAATATGTTATAAAAGAGATAGATATGCCCTAAAAATAACAAAATATGCCATAAATATGCTCTCAAAATTACTATATGCAAAAACATGTCGTTAGGTGCACTTACAAATCGATGCCAAAATGCCTTATTTTTCTCGAAACGGATAAATATCACTGCACGCAGAGAGTGATCATGATCTAAGAGCATTGGAAGATATTATCACAGCGAAAAACAGTAATAATTATTTTGATTAAATTTTGTCATATTGTGTCCGATTTTATGATTTGTGTTTTCATGATTCTAGATTTTCACAATAATTTTACTACATCATTATCCCATTCTATTAGATTATGATTTGACGTTATTATATTATTATTTTATCTTATTATTCCATTTTATCATATTATTATTCCATGTTATTATATAGTTATCCAATTTTATCATATTATTATTCTAGCTTATTATATATTAAAATAAATGGATTAATAAAAAATTATTTTTATAAAACTTTTATTAAAAATAATAGAGAAAAAAGTTAAAAAATATTTACATATTATTTGATCAATAATTATATTCATTTCTAACACCATATGTGGTTCAAATGAAAGATATGTTTTTTTAACTAAACCCTTTAATGGTAGTTAATGAATATCTTGAATTGATTAATTGACTCATATTTATATATTGATTTATATTTTTATATTGATTTATATTTATATATCTAAACTAAATGAGAATTGCAATGAAGTTGGAAAACAAACACAAAAAAACAAAATATATTTAAAAACAAACAAGCTAGGAATTTTTTCACTAATTTTGTGAAAAGGATAAGTATTGTATTTATTTCAAACAGTTTATTGTCACGGGAACAATAATATTAATATGGTTTAAAAACAGAATATGGTTTAGAAACAAGGAAAAAGGCTGCAAATATTTAATGGTTGTAGAAATAATGATATTTTTCATATTAATAAAATTTTTTCTTTTAAAAATATTTAAAAACATATAATCTTTGCAGTCAGCCATATTAAAATTTTTATTGAATGTTAACATTAAATGACAAAATTTAAACAAAAACATTGCCATCATGAACATAGAATTATTAAAATTCAAGAAAATTTGCAATAATATTGTTGTAGTGCTAATGTTGTAACAATGTTTTTTTCTGCATGTGGTCGGCAAAACGTTATTTTTTTTTCCTCCTTTAAACCAAAATGGGTTAACTATATGGAATTTGAAGTGCTAAACGCGAATCTGTTTTAGTGTTCTTCTATCTGGTCATTATTTTTGTATTTGCATGTCTAATATTTCTCTTTAAATAAGGCAATTACATGAGTATATTTTACCATAGCTCGAGAACTGAGCTGAAACACCAGAAGATGCGGATTAGAATCGTCTTTAAGACGTCCATTATATTATTTTTTATCCGTTTAATAGTTTCGGAGTTATTTAGAAAATAGTGTCGGAAAAAAATTTTTCATGCAAGATTTAAAATTTTTGTTTCCTTTAAAGTTCTCTGAAAAAGTATAAATGGAATTAAATTCCAGACTTTTTTCTCCTTCATCATAAAATTAGTTATACTACGAATAAAGTAGGCTATATATCATCCAAATTGATACACAAATCTTGATTTTATTGACAATTCAGTGAAAATACTCTTGTATGAGGAAATTCAAAAATTTTCTAAACTTTTTGAAACCGACTTTATGTGTCTTGTATTTGCAAAGATTGTTTTAAAAATAGGAAAACTGTTAGTGCATTTTGATATATCTTACAAATTTTAGGTCAATCACGTAAAAATTCACTTAAATGCAAGCATTTAAAGCTACAAAATATAAAAAACTGAGTTTTTACATCTTTAAGACCCAAACCATTAACCAGTCGAAAGACAAGACTTAGTAAATTCATATGTTGTACAAATAATTACTATAGCAGTATCTGGTAAAAGCAAAGTTGGAAACCGAAACAAATAACGGTGTCGATAACGATATGGGAATTTATTTAATTTTATATCGCTAACGGTATTATAAATTATATCTATACCCGTATGCAGATACCGAAACTAAAATACCGGTATAAACCGTTATAATTAAAATTCATAAAAAAAAACTCTGAATTACATACTTTTATATTTTATGTCACTATAAATCATAAAAATATAAAAATATTTATGTTTTATAGTACATTTAGATTGAGCTTGAAAACTTGTTTAATGAGTTTTCGCACCAAAACATTATTGAAAACTCAAGTTTTCTCATACTAAATAAAAACTCTTAAACAATAAGTTTTCAACGAAAACCATTTCCAAAGCAGCGCAGCGTTGTATTTTTTTACAGCCATTACTAAAAGAAAATAAAGAAATTTAAAAAAGTTATGTAAAAAAAATAAGAATTTTCAGAATATATAAAACACCAAAACTACCTAATTAAATCATCTTTTAATAGGAAAGTGATAAGCTTTATTGCAAATTAAAAACAAATTCAATATAACTTCGTGTTTTGGAATTTTGAAAACTTTATAAATGTGAAATGAAAAATGTGAACAGTCATGTTTTTATTTTCCAAAACTCCTTGAATGCACTATTAAACCGCAATTTAGTTTTTGTGTCGGTTCAAATTTCACTTTATCTGATTTTTTAAATACATGAAATTGGTAACCATATAAAATAAAAAATAAAAATAAAAATAAAAATTTATTTAACACCAACTCCTCATGGAGAGGGACCATGAGGGGATATTAACAAAATTAACGTTTTGTAAAATAAACCCATTTATTTAAGTAACATCATAGGTCAAAGCTAAAAAATATAATGGAAGATGCATTTGCGAATGCTTTTTTGTAGGAATATTCTTTCCAATTATTAGAAAAAGTCACTCATTCCAATCATTGGAAAACATCTCGTTATAAATTTAACCCATTAAAAATATATTTCCTAAAGTTGTATAACTGTTTAGTTAAGAGTGAAAACAAATATGTGAATTACATTTTGTAGAGAAAAAATAGTGCTACAAAAATGTAGTAAAAATTAGGAATTTTTGAAAAGATTAAAAAATTCACTTTTGGGCACTACAACCAACCATGCAAAGAGAGAATGAATATATGATATTTTTTTTTTTTTTTTTTTTTTTTTTTGTAAACCTTCTGCACAAAGTAGAGGTAACAATTTTGAAGATAATTCAATGAAATTTGGCACGTAGGACTTTCATGGCACAAGGACGAAGCCTATTGAAATTGGTTGTGATCGGGAATCTCCCTAAAGTGCATAAATTACGTTAATACTAAAATATATATATATATATATATATATATATTAGAATTAACGTAATATTCTGTATTCGTATATTTTATTTTACACTTAGTAAAAGTATCGGTCTACAATTGTCCACATGTCTAATATAAGATCCCACCACAAATTTGATGAATATACACAATGGTGTGGGGAATCATATGGTCGGCCTTGACCGACTATATTTTTCTTACTTGTCTTTTCTTGCAACTGTTATATTTTCTCTAATGTTGTCCTTAATATTAAGAAGTGTAAACCAGCAGAATAAACTAAGAATATTATAAGCATAATATAATTAGGAAAGGATAATACCTGTGCATTGTCACTAGCTCATAAAAATATAGATTTTGAACCATCAGTAATAGATAAATGCTGCAGCTAGGTATCACCGGAAAGGATACCTCTACATTGCCACTAGATCATAAATATATAAATTGTTAACGATCACCAATAGATAAATACATTTGTTAAATTTAGATAAACACCATAAATGTAAACTAAAAAATACTTAAGTTAAAATATAAATTTTTTGTTTGTTTTGTTATTTTAAATTCATTAATAGAAATATATGAATGCTTAGAAAAGAATAAAGATTTACTTAAATTTGGGAAATTGGCAACCCTATTAAAAATAAAAAATAAAAAATATTTACTAATTATTTTTATAAAAATATTTTGTGTATAGATATTATTAAAAGTATACAGAAATATTCATAATTTTCTAAGTAATTATTCTCGCAAAGCTAAAGGAAAGAGTTGCAAGTTTGTAAAAATATAGTCATATATACAATAAATTGAAAATATAAAAGTTTAAAGGCGCATATTTCTGAAATGAGACATGATATTGACTTGAATCTTTTTGCAAAAGATTGGAAAATATATATGCTAAAGAATAAGCTTAATTTGGAATACATATTTTTAAAATTTCTTTTGCTATTTAGAAATAAACCAAACAAAAGGCCCAATTTGGGGTTTTTGGAGAAAATACAAATTTTTTAATTGTAATAACATATTTGTTTATAAAGATATCTTAATGAAATTTGCAGGTAATGTGGACCTTATTAATATAAATAAAAGCGCTTTAACCAAATTTCAATCAAGGGTAGGGTTTTCCTGAATTCCCAAATAAACTAATCAAAATTCCCAAAAATGGGATTTTTTAAATTTTTGACTATAGAATCCACATTTTTCCGAAGTGTCGCAGATTTTGATTTAAAACTTTTGACAATATATTGGATATTCTTAAAATATATTCCGCATTTTCGATTCGTGCTTTGGGATTTGAGAAATTATGGTCTAAAATCAAAACTTTCATATAAAATGGGTCGAATTCGGGAGGGTGTGTACCATGACCAATTGAGTGATTGGGCTTGTTTTTTATTTTAGAGTCATCTCTGAGAAGTTGCCTTTTAGAAAAGTGTAAAATTATTATATGTTGCTAAAGAAACTTTTATTTTAGATAAAAAGAGTGTAGATATTTTTTCGGCTAAAAAAAACACAAAAAGTCGTCTTTTTTGCAATTTTCAAATTAAAAATCGTTTACTTTTGGACTCGGTAAAGATATCGACTTCAGATATCGACTTTTTTTTATTCAATAGATAATTTTGTTCTTTAACAAGTTAAGAAAAAAACTAATCAAATATATATGAAAAAACTGGACCAAGAACATGCAAAATTATGGTGTTTAAAAATTCAAACGCAAATAACTCGAAAACTATAAGAGATAAATAGGACATGTAAGCATGTTTTTTATAGGTCTTACCAGGGCCTACAACAATATATTTGAAATAGGACGAGAAACAAAAATTTAGCAAGCGATTAAAAATTTTTATGGCAGAGGTACCTAACTTTGAGTCCCCTTAGCTCCGCCCCCAAGGGGTTTTGTTGTTCCACACTTGACATTGTACAATCCTCTGCTACGCCTATACCAAAATTCATAAAAATACAACCAGCCGATCAGAAGTTACAGATTTATTTCCAAAAAATTTCGATTCTGCCCCATTGTGCAATTCAGAGCTACTTTACGACTCGTATGAGCAATATATGATCGCAGATCACGAAAATTATAAAACAATCAGAATTACAATGTAAAAAAATGTGGTATTTATAGCAGAAAATTCCAAAACCAATACATATTTTGAAATCGCTTTGATAGAAAATTTATGATGTTCAAATTCTTGTTTAAAAATATAATCAAGGCGCATTTATGGCAGTTCATTGAGAATTGTTTGTTTAAATTTTTGAGGGTAGTGTTACAAAAAATTAAAATCCGTAGTTAAAGAATATATAAATGCAGCTTGGATCTAATTAAAAATAGTTCTAGCTGTAACTTTCTGAACAAAGTATTTCATTTTCTCAGAGAACATTGAGAAAAGAACCAAATATAAATAGTACAGGAAAAGAAGCCTGAATATAAGTATTTAAATTTTATGCGTAAAAGTTGTTGAAAAAGATCAAAATTAAATGTTGTTGTCTTATAAAATAGTGACGTCATGAAAATTTTTTATTTAACTCTATACACTCGCTGTGTACGATTAAGTTTTGGGAAAGTTTAGACAAATGAGAGTATTAAAAAATTTACTTTAAAATTAAAAAAAGTTTTCAAAACAAGGGAATTAAAAAAAACAAATTTGTGACCCAAAAACATTTCAGAATGAGGGCTTTCTATTTTGAACGCATTTGGATGACTTTGGGTAACTTTGTCAAATACATCTGCTACATCTATCACAAGGGATATGAGTTACTTAAAATTATTTGCGATACAATTTTCTCTACTACTTTGTTGACTTGTGTTAAGAATTTTTAGAAACCTATTCTTAACAAAAAAAACCTAAAGATCTGTTGTGCGAAATATACTGAGCACTTGATTTTTAATTGCTGGTAGAGAACTGAAGATAAATTTGTTTTTTTTTTTTTTCTTTTTTTTTTTTTTTTGTTTTTCAATATTTCTCCTGTATTATGGTGAACAATACGGATCGTTTTTGAAAATATTTTTACTAAAATTTCTCAAAATTTTGGAAATTCGTACAATTAAGAGGATACACATATATTACACTGATGGACAAAAAAATAAATTTTTTTGTTCTAAAATGGGTGAATTAGATGAAATTTGATGTGCTAAATAAGAATCTGCTTTCACT
The DNA here is from genome assembly GCA_932274085.1 of Protocalliphora azurea. NCBI lineage: Eukaryota > Metazoa > Arthropoda > Insecta > Diptera > Calliphoridae > Protocalliphora > Protocalliphora azurea. Next base: position 124,262,391 of record OW026519.1, read on the forward strand.
TTTTTCATATCACGTATCGACTCTTTTATGGGCCTGACTAATATGAACCCCATTTTAGGCGGTGATACACCAAAAGATGCAAATAAAAATTGTCTTCAAGTCAAGTTAACGCCAGGTTCATGCAAAGAAAATAGATATGTAATAGAGAAAAAGTGAAAACAGATTTTAGTTTATCACGTCAAATTCCATCTGTTCCACCTATATAGAAAAAAAATATTTCCCACCCATCTGTCTCATCCTAATAGTAGGTATACACCGCCTGCCACTTGAATAAGGAATCACATTTTTTTTAACTTTAATTAAGTATATCTCCTAAACTAAAGTTCAGAAAAAAATAATTTTTTCCGCAACCAAATTTCAAAGTGTTGGTTTTAGTTTCCTGAAGAAATAAAAAATATAAATATTTTGTTATACTAAAATTATGCATTTATTTAAAGACATGTATTTCTATGCTACTATTTCGTGTGTCACTTGAATAAGGAATTCTTTTAATATTAATATGGAAGGCTATGATTTGAATTTCTTTCAATATAAACGGCTAGAGAATTTTTAATTTGATAGTTTTTAAATAGTTTTTATTCGAAATGGGACGTGGTAAGGCTCTTAATAACTCTGAAAAAGAAAAAATTCTGATTTTGAAATCTCAGGGTCAGAATCCGGTACAAATAGCCAAAAACATTAATAGAGGAAAGACAGTTGTGTACAATTATTTAAATAACGTAGAAAGATTTGGAAAAACCATGAAAAGGCGGAAGAAAACGGCAACAACTCCAAAATAAAGATGAAAAATTCTTCGGTATCAAAAATACGTGAAAAAAGTGGAGTCAGTGCCAGTCTAAGAACAGTGCACCGTATTTTAAAGTCTTGCCCATACATAGTCCGACGAAAACTGCAAAGAAGACCACCACTTAATGAAAAACGCAAATCACAACGTCTACAGTTTGCCAAAAATACAATGGCATGGTCCGACAAATGGTTTAAAGTTGTATTTTCCAATGAAAAAAGTTTAATATTGATGGTCCCGATGGGTATAACTATTACTTCCATGACCTAAATAAGGAGGAATTATTTTTGAGCCACAGACACAGCCGAGAGGGCGGAATAATGGTATGGGGTGCCATTTCGTATTCATGCCGCCAGAGCAGCAAAACAATAGATTAATCAACAAGGTGTTCAACTTTTGGATTGGCCCCCATATTCACCAGACCTGAATCTAATGGAAAATGTCTGGGGTTTGAGACGATAGAATCCTTAAAGGATGCAATAACGGAAGCATGGAGTTCTATTTCGCTAAATTACTTAGAGTCATTATACAAGTTGATGCCAAATCGCATTTTTGAGGTTATTTCTAAAAATGGTGGCAGAACTCTTTACTAATTGAATGCTGGAAGGTAATAACTTTCATTTTTATAACCTAAAATTTAAAAATAAATTTCAGTTTGCTTAGTTTTAAAATATTCCTTATTCAAGTGAGATACGAAAAAGTACCACAGAGATACATGTGTTTAAATAAATGCATAATTTTAGTATAACAAAATATGTATATTTTTTATTTCTTCAGGAAACTAAAGCAACACTTTGAAATTTGGTTGTGCAAAAAATAATTTTTTTCTGAACTTTAGTTTAGGAGATATACTTAATTAAATTTAAAAAAATGTGATTCCTTATTCAAGTGGCAGGCAGTGTATATGAATTTGATTTATTTTATTTATTTAAAAATTTAGTTGATACATTAATGTATATACTAAATATGTATAAGTTATAGCAACTAGGCCTTAAGCTAGAATATTTCCAAAAAAAATATATTAAAAAAAATATAAGTAGGCACATAAGTTATTGTTTATAATAGAATTTAACATTTACGAGTATTATAACTAATTTATATTAACAATGTTGATTAAATTTTATCATATAATTTGGTGGTTTTCAAAATGTTTGTTATTTGTTTAATAGAATTTTCACTAGGTGATGAGAGTAATGTAAGAGGATTGGTGTATCCGAAGTATCTAGATGGTACAAGTTTTGGACAATCTGTAAAGTATTATGTTTGCAGTTGCACATAAGGGGGTAATTTTTCTTCATGATGTAATCATTAGTGATTCTGGTAAGTCCCAATCTAAGTCTCATGAATTTTACGAAGTCCTTAAGGTTTACGTTATTGTTATAGCTATATATATATTAATTCTATTTGAATTTATCGATTTTTACCATTCATTTGTTAAATAATTGAGTTACGTTCAATTATCTGATTCGTGACATATTTTCTAATATCTGAAAAATGTCTATTAATTTTTCCTATTAATGATGAGTTGTACCTTGTTTAGCCATATAATCTGCAAATTTGTTTCCTTTTATTGATGCGTGACCAGGTATCCAAATAATCACAAATTTTGGAAAGTGTTCAATTAGGGAATTTCTAATGTCAACTGCATAAAAGTTATTATTACTTATATTAGAAATTGCGTGTATTGAGGATAAGGAATCAGTACATATGGCGTATTTACCACTCTTATTACAAAATTTAATTGTTTCATAAATAGCTATTATTTCGGCATAAAATATTGAGCTATAATTAGGTAATATGGAAGTGCATATTACTTCATCCTCAGTAGTGACTGCGAAAGATGTAACATTTTCTGTCTTAGACCCGTCTGTAAATATAAAGGTGTTTTTTCCAATTTCTCGAAATAATAACTTGTATTGGAATAAATATGTGTTTTCTTTCTTATATATAGATAAGGATAGATCAACACAATCTGAAGGGAATAGCCATGGGGGTTGTGAAAGACTATTATCTTTTAATATTTTTGTCGGAGGGTCATGTTCTAATGATGTTTTAATAGTTTTATGTAGTGTCGATTGATTTTTCAATATATTTTTTTTAATTTAAAGTAATTTTCGATAACTTTTCTAAGAGGTGTATAGTAACAAGCCATGATAGATTTTATTAGTTTTATCAATTCTAATTCATATAAATTTTCTAAATTAAAAATATTTGATTCAAAAATAATGTTATGAATTGGAGTTGTTTGATGTGCACCCAGGACACACCGAATATTCGAATTCAAAATAGTTTTATTTTTTTTTTTTTTTTTTTTTTTTTAAGAAGTCTTAAATACACTGCCGAATGGGAATAATCCATATCTAATTTTAGGTATGATCAACGCTTTAATTACGTTAATAATTGTATTGGTATCGGTGTTGAATTTTAAAGATGATAAGCACTTAATTATATTCTATCGATATATCAGATGTTTTGCTACATTTGCAATATGTGCATTCGATCTGAGGGTTTTTATTGAAAGTAACACCTAGTTTCTTTAATTCATTAACTTGATTGAGTTCAATATTACTAATGATCATGTTACAGGAGCAATTGTGTTTTCGGCAGATATGCAAATATTCTTCGCACCACTGTAAAATATTGCTTATTATGTTGCTAATGTTTATATTAGGGTTTTTGTTTTTGTTTGATTTTATAACTATATTGAAATCATTAGCATAGACACAAAAGCTGATTCCATTATGCAAGTTAAACATTTGGGAATATTTCTGTTGCAAACGGATTATAAGTTTTCTATTTGTTAAAAAGTTGATAAAATAATTTATAATTTTGGGTCCAAATTTGCATGAGATGGTAATTTATGAGCCAATTCTCATAAAATTTATCAATATTATTTCTACTTACATAAAACTTATTTGTGCCGAATATTAACTTGATAATAACATTCGTATTGGATTCATGCACGTTAAAGTGATTTTCGGAAGAGGGGTTTATATGGGAGCTATGGTCAATTGTGGACCGATCTCCATAAAATTTGGTACAAAGATTGATACTTGTACAGAACTTTGCAACGAATTTAATTAAAATATTAAGTGGTTAACTGAAAAATGGCGTGAAAACAAGTTAGAGAGCTATATTCGGGTGTGCCAAATATTTTATACCCTTCACCACCTTACCGACAAATAATAAAATGTACGCCTCAAAGTATGCTTTCATATTTTCATATTTATACTTACAAAAATAATCCACATTTTTTCTAAACTACAAAAATATAAACACACACAAGCAAGAGTTGCTTCCTTAAAAAAACAACAACACTGATATCTTCTGATGACTACTAAATTTACATAGATATGTTTGTAGATACATGCTTATCAGGGATGGAAAATATGATATCATCGTACTTTTTTTGATACTATTTAATTTTTAAAAGTACCGAAGTACTCCCGTGGTAATTTGATACTTTACAATTCGAATAAAGAACTCTTTAAAGGAAAATTTATATATTTTGAAGATATTTAATTCTGGAATAGAAAACTATAATTGTTTTTTATGTAATTTTTTCTATGAAGATCTGATGTACACTTGATGTTCAGAAGTAATTATAAAGTAGTAATGAACACTATACATTAATTAATACTTGAGTTCTAGTTCACAAAATACTACAAAGGTAATTTAAACAATTTATATAAGTTTATAGAGCAAATAAACAAAACTGTAGAAAAAGTACCTCCCTCTTATACAAAATTCAAGTTTCTATGTTTCCAAATTTTAAAGATATTAGGTAATGTATTACTTTTTAAAAGCTAAAGAATTTTAAAGAATTGATATTTTAAGATTTCTTTCTCTTTAATTTTGCTTCAAAAACAGATCTATACATATTTTTAAAGATCTTCAAATTTTATTATAATACTCACCATGCATAAAACGATTTAACGATTTACGATAATATTTAATCCTCCATTTTAGATATACAAATTACATTCTTAAAGTTTAAAATACAAAATAAAATAAATATCTTTTAAAATTTTGAATATTAATACTCTGAGGATCAAAAAAGTACCACTTGATATATATATTTTTTTTATGCTAAAAAATATTTTAATTTTCCATCCCTGATGCTTATACAAAATATAAAACACTCAGTCATTGCAATGTTTCTATTTCTAACTAAAAAAAAGGCAAACATACATAAAAAATTATTGTGTATATGTACATACAATTAACAACTACTGCTTGCTTAACCAAAAAACAAAAACACTAAGGGTCATTGCAATGTTTTTTATATGATTGTGTGTGTATTTTTAATAATTTTTTTTTTCAGATTTTTGCCGATAACTCGGTTATTTATGGACCGCTATGGTTAATTCAAAAAAACTGAAATTTTAGAAAAATATTTACAGCAGATTTCTACAAAAAAACGAATTCTGAAGCTTATATATAAGTTTCAATAAGTTTAAAAATTCCTTTTAATCGCTATCTCAGGTACTAATAAACCGATTTTGTTCATTTCTTCCGCAAAAACATTCCAAAAAAGATTCCGAATTTTCTGTGTAAAAACGAAGTCACTAGCTTATATAAGGTCTTAGAGAATTCGAAAACAAATTTGTTTTTAGAGGCCTTTTTGGTTTTTTGGCGATATCCCAGCTATTAATGGACCGATTTTGTTGATTTTTACTAGTGTCATTCTGAGGAATCTTCCTATAATTTGATGTATAAAACATATATATCCGATAACTTGGGCTTTCTAAAAACTGTTTTCGACAGACGGGCAGACGAACACCGTTATATCGACTTCCCTATCAATAAGGATCTAGAAAATATATACTTTTTGGAGTCTTTGATGAATATTGTAGAAACTAAAAACGAAATGACGAATTATATATACCCTGTACACCTATGGTGAAGGGTATAACAAGGGATGATGTGTGTTCGTAGATATCTTACATACATATCTACGAACACACAACATGAATTTGCCCTGCCAACATTTTCTTTCCAAATTTGCACTAAAGAGTAACCTCAAGTTGTTTTTAACAGTCGAATATGATATCATTTTCTTATCCAAGAAGAGTCACCGTGCGGGAAGAAGTGTGCAGCAGTTCTAATACTTTTTTAATGACACTATTAAGTGCTTTTTTTATGTGTCAAATTGGAGTCATTTTCAGGAGCAGAAAAAGTCACTTAATACTATTAACATTACTATCCAAACTTTGACTAAATAGTATCCATATTTATGTTAAAATAGTAAAAGAAAAAGAAGTTATTTTCCCAACGAAGAGGAGTCATCTTTAGGGCAAAAACTGTATCGCAATTTAGATACTTTTTTAATGACACTATTGACTGCTTTTTTTGTGTGACGAATACAGTCATTTAGGGTTAGGGTTAGGGAAAATTAAAACAACTTACCTTATTAAAAAAATTATAGATATATTTGGATAAATTGTAACAGAATATTTTTGATTTCGAAGAGCCTAACAACTTTAAAAATTTAGTTGAAAGGTTTGATGAACATGCATATATGGGTTTACTTTCACTAAAAAAATATACATATTTTTATGAGCGAAGCGCAATTTATTTCGAAATTTTATATTATTAAAAGCAAGAAATAAATCCAAATGTATTTATTGTCTTCAAAATTAATTTTCGCTTCGTATTACTGAATAAAATTTTTTTAATTAATTTAATTTAAAATTTCAAAATTTTTTTCACAATTTTGTTTTCATTATAAACAACATTCACTTTATATATATATATATATATATCATTTTTATCTCACTTTATCACTCTTTTTTTAATTTTTTCTTAAAATTTTTAAAAAATCGATTGCTTGCCTTTGAAAGTAACACGCCAACTAAGTGCCATCGACTTCTTCACATTTTTTGCTTTTAATTTAATGGCTTTTTTATTTTCGGAAGGTCGAAAATCGAAATTAATGTTATTTGTTTTTGTAAAATTTTTTATTATCAGGAAAATAACATCTTGAGAACACTAATGGGAGACAGTTTTTGGTAATTTTATATTTATCCAAAAACTAACTTTTAAGTGACTTTTTCAATATTTTAGTTAGTAAGAAATATAGAATAAGTAGATCAAAAATCGAAATTAATGTTATTTGTTTTTGTAAAATTGTTTACTAACAGTAAAATAACATCTTGAGAATACTAGAAAGAGTCATTTTTATGATAGTGGATAAAACTATCACCTAATTGCTGGCAGGGTGTGTGTCAGTATGTATGTATGTATGTATGTATGTATGTATTTATTTATGTATATATGTATTTGGGTACGTACATAGATATATAAATTTTTGTAATTTTTGCGAATATAAAAATTCGCAGGACATTGCGTTATAGGGCATGAAAAAATATTAAAAAACGCTATATTAATTTTTCGCATTCGTTAATAAAGTTTCCGCACCAAACGCGCTGAAGTTTTGAAATTAATATTTTTAAATTTGTTCATATAATGTTTTACTTTTATTAAAAACAAGATTATATTGTCTCACTACTGGCACTGTCTTCAACAAAATCATTTTTTTTTTTTTTTTTTTTCATAAAAAGTGATAACATTGCATATATATATATATATATATATTTTTTTTTTTTTTTTTTTTTTTTTTTTGCAAAAAATCATAATCTTTGTTTATACTCGTATAATTTTTAAACTTTTTATTCATTAAACATAATGCTGATGCATTCTAAATTAGTTTTCCTTTATGTTTGGCAGTTAGAAATGCGGATTTTTATAAATCTTCTGAATAAAATAAAAGCTGAAAAAATTGTAACCAGTATGACTTTACCATTTTATTTTATAATGGTTATTTAAGAAATAATTAAACACTCCTTGGTACTGAGCAGAATATTTAGTACAGTGCAAATTTTTATTAACAATATGAAAAATATAAGATTTCTTAATAATTTTAATTTAATAAAAAAAATCAAATGATTTTAGAAATTGCTTTCGGTGCGGAAGTTTCTTTGATCGAAATAATCGAAATATCAGTACAACATGGGCTGTATTATTAGGGCATAACATATAATAATTTTGTGCAAAAAATATTGTTATAATTAATATAATCATTGCTAATAATAATTAATTTTAAATCAAAATATGTTAATTTTTTACTAATATTTGTTTATTTAAAAAAAAAAAGTTTAACAAAATTATATATTAAATTGTTTATCAAAAATTTGAAATGCTTTTAACCTTTTTTTTAATATACAAATATGTACATTAAAGTGCATCAATTTGTTTGAAAAAAAATTTACCCGCTATAAACAAAGATTAATATGTTTTAAACTAATCCCCAAAATATTTCGGTTTAATTATTTCATTTACGTGAGCGGAACCATTTTTTAAATACCTCCAAAAATATAATTTTCAATCAACAGTGTACATAATTTTAACGTTTTGTCAACAGTAATTGTTAAAAAAAAAATTAATTATTTTTCATTCTCGTGAAATGCAGATTTTATAAAATTTTCTATGAATTTTTTTAAGTACTATTTTATTAAAGAGTGAATATTTCGTCCATTTTCTCATAATTTAATTTAGATTTTAGAAAGGTCTCATTCAGTACTATTGATATATGTATTCGTTTAACCCTTTAGTAACAAAAGTAATATTTTGAGATCACTGATCCGTAACATGTTAAGTTAATTTGTATGTCAAATAAATGGTTAGTTATGAAAGTAAAAGTCACAGGAAACATAAATTTTGTTAAAAACTATAAATTCAAACTACCGAGACTTTCTATTATTCGACTACGACCGTTCATTGATATTTAAGTATAATAATTTCATGCAACTTGTTTGCAAAAATTACTTTTTTAACTTTTTGGGAACCAAATCTATAAAACCCCTTTTGCTTTTAAAGTATTAAATATCTGTAATTTTCAATAGCATCAGAATAGACCTTCCCTATTGGTACCTTAAAATCCATTATATGTTGAAAAATTTCCGAAATATATACAACTACATGTTTAAATAATGGAAATGTGAAAAAAATTTAATATTTCACGAATGAAAAGAGATGTAATAATTATTTAAATGTACATTCCATGTGTTATTACATCTACATTATATTTTGAAGTTAATTTTGATAATGCTGTTGAAAAAATGGTTCAGCTCGCGTAAATGAAAATATTCAGATGTAATAATAATCTTTATTTTTAGGGGGGGTACATTTGCAACTTTTTCGTTAATTAAAAAACAATTTACATTAAAAAATGTGCTTACATTATACTTACAAGTATACACAAAAATATATGTGAATATCTGTGTATATAATATATCGCTCCATTTACTTCAATACTGTACATAATTACACTTGATATTTAACTTAAAACACATACACATATAGATACACCCACATACATATTATAAACATTCACACATCTTTATTTTATTCAAAACCTTTTTTAATCACGATATACCGCTGCACATGAATTAAATTCGAATTCAATAATTTGTTTTGAATAATTCATGAAAAAATTTATTTTCCATATTTTTATTTTGTGTTCATTTCTACTGCATAATAGTTAAAGTTAAGAAAAAAACTAATAAAAGTCGTTTTAAAATTAAAATTAATTTCGCTGCATTGAATTTTTATTTGAAATAAATAAAAAAATTAGCGTTCCTCCAACTATGGTAAATATTAAATGTTACGTATACGTCTCAGTTCGTAGCCATGGTTGTTAGATTTTTTCGAGCCTCTGTCGCCAGAAATCGCCAAATTAAAATTTTGTTTGGTTTTTTTTTTAAATTAACTATATGTTAAATGTCATACAATTTTTAGTACTTAACATTTCGTATAATTTATAAATGTAAATTCAGCTTTAACAAAGCCAACGATAATTGTAATAGCTAATAATAACACTGTCCTAGTCGCAAATTTTAGCAAGCTGGGCACTTTACTGGTAAAGCTAATTCGAGTATGCTGAATTCAATGGTGATAGACGTTTTTCGAAGTTAGTGCTCGTATTCGCGATATTTGGGTTCAAACTTAATTATGGAATTAAAATTATTAAATATTAATATTAAATTGAAGAAATAAAAGAGACATGTATGTGGGATTTTTATATTATTAAATCCCTGCGATTTAAGCTTGATGGCTTTTAAATTAAACACAATTTATTTTGATTAATAAATTAAAGTGTATATTTTATTAATTAAAAAGCTTTAAATTATTTTAAGTTTTAATATATCGGAAGTCGCTGGTCAACTTTATTTACTCAACTTTTCAACTTGAATTCTACTCAAAAACTACTCTCCTCAATCTTTCAACACTACCTTTTATATTATGCTCCTACACTACTCGCTACATTTCAATGTACCAGAAAGTTCCCAGCGAGTTAACCCTATAACTATCCTTGTCTCGTCCATTAAAAGTCCGTTTATCAAAATATAAGTCCCCATCCAGAATGTTCGTCTTTCGTTATAAGATTTCTCGTCCATATTTTGTCTGTAGCCTACGTGACTAGTTACAATCTTATTCTCGAATATTCTGTCCGTTAGTAATATTAACCCCTTCGTTACCAACGTCTGCCAGATCTGGTTACGCGACCAGGCTCCAATCCCACATTCGGCCCTCCTGACGGGGTATTCGACTCGAATACTGGTGTCCATCTTTTCATATTCTCCGCTACGGTGACCCGTCTTCCTGGTCCTTCGCCCTCCGTATTCCTCCTGACCTCATATCGATCATATTCCACCCTACTTTTCACCCCGTATGGACCAAAACGTTTCCGCTTCCGTCCCACACAGTCTCCATCTTGTGTGCGTTTGTTATTCGTCGAATTGTGCAACCAAAAGTTTTCCGACCTGCGGTTTTCCTTAAAGCCCCTCTGATTTCCCTTCTTTAGACCACATAGGTTTACCTTAGCTCTTGGTTTCAACATACCTGATTTCCTTCCGGTTTCACGTATATTCTGATCATCATTTTCCTGCGCTAACACAGTGGCTTCTACAACTGTTTTCTCCAACTTGTCAACTACCAATTCATCTACCATTTCCTGATCCTTAGTTGAAATATTTCCCGTTCCCTGAGCTACTGACACATCTTTTCCTATATGTGATCTTCTAACACTACCTCCTACAACGCAATCGATGGATTTGCTCATCAGTCCCGAAGTATTGGTGTACTTCCGATGATCATCGATATTGTTCTTCCCAATATTAGTAGCAGTCTTGGGAACAATTTCCACACCGTCTTCCCTTATCATTAAGTCCACAAACTGTAATAGGTTAGTGCCCAAAACAGCCGGATAATCTAAATCCTCTGCGCGCACAACATAAAACTTGATTTTTAGCTGAATACCATCAATTACAACTGGTGCCTCGAAGTAACCTTGGGTATAAAACACGCCTGCACCTGCACCCTTCAAGCGTCGTTGCTCTACTATAAATTGGAACACGTTACGTACCCTGTCATAAACATCACATCTTATTGTGCAAATGTTGCAGCCGGTATCGATGAGACCATAAAATTCAATATTCCCCAACGTGACCTTTTTAAACTTCATACCTGGCTCAAAAGGTTCTTTGTCGTAACTGAACGTGTTAACATTACTGCGCTCCTGTTTGACTTCAGGTTTAATGACCTTACAATCAGCTGCGCGATGCCCTACACCGTTGCATTTAAAACATTTAAATTGTTGTTCACCGCAATCCTTAGCCAGATGATTTGAACTTCCGCATTTGAAACAATTCTTCTTCACACTACCTTCCTTCTCTTCCTTAGGGTGTTCATTATTCGGGGCATTAGTCCTCTTTGCATCCTTATTCGCCGAGCTACGAATTTTCTCATATATCTTGATCTGCTCTTTCATCTGTTCCACTGTCTTTGCCTGATATAAAATGGCTTTATTGAACCGAGAATCAGGTATACCCTCAACAAAATAATCCAAGAGACTTGGGACATCTAGATTAATTGGCTTACCGATCTCCATAAGTGCATACAAATACTCGCGGTAACTCTCAGTTTGATTTTTTCGACGATTTCTCAACATCTTGTGGATTTCTGAGGAAGGCAACATTTCACCAAATTCATCAATTAAAGCATTCTTCAACGACTCCCAATTTCTTAAACCGGACTGACTTCTAACAAACGATTTTGCCGCACCTTTCAGAAGCTGTTTACCATAAATGAATTTTTGAATATCATTCCACCCAACCGTCTCGGCATTTTCCTCAAAATCTTCAACCCAATGCCTAACATCTAAAGAATCAGTTCCACTAAATACAGACAAACTATCAACAATATCCCTTAGAGTGAAGACAGGACCATTAAGACGGACCCCTGTAGACGCACTAGCACCCACATCTTGGTATTCAGAATTTATCGATTCTCCGTCGTCCCCATCAGTTTGATGACCGAAATGTCGTAGGAGCCTGTCTCTTAGTACTGGCTTCAACCCATATGTGTCCAACCCTAATTCCCTCAACTTATTGCGCAAAGATTCGCAATTCATGGACATAATACTTTCAATCTCCATCTTCTACCAAAATAACCAAAATAACCAGCAACAACCTTACAAAGTAATACTTACAACTAAATTTTATGAAATAATATTAAACAAAATTCAATTCAAAATTAAAATAATTTAAAAATCAAAATGTAAATTAAAATTAAATATTCTGATAATCAATTAAAATTATTTAAATTCAATAAGATTTATAAATAAATAATTACAACAAGAAAAAAAAATGTAATGGCAACTACACAACTCTTTAAAAAAAACAAATAAAATATCATTAACATCAGCCAAAAAAAATAAAAAGTAAAATGTTAAATGACAAAAACTATGTTATTTCAACATAAAAGAATTTTAACTTCACTGTAAACAATCTTAAAATATACAACTTATCTTATTAGAATTGAAAAGTTCGTTCAGCACTCCAACTAGATTTCTACAGCTCACATCATTTGACTCGCCTGCTTTGCTTAACGGCCATGCATTTGAATCTCCAACTTACATTTATCCCTTTTCAACTTACACGTCGCTCTCTCGATCTTTCTTAGATTTTATTCGTTGATTAATATAGCATTCGTTACAACGTTTTTTTTCTTCAGCCTTGACTACTCTTTCTATTTTACTCTTTCTCACAGGTTAATGTTCACTAACGAATTATTGTGCGTTATTTATTTATTATTTTTTTTTTAAGTTCACAACTTATACACACACCAAAAAAAATGCATATACTTGTTTATATTTCTTTTATCTTCTACTTCACTGTTTATGCCTTAGTGTTATTTTTGTGTGTGTTTGTTTTTGTTTTTTATTTATTTGCGATCACTCTTTAACAATATATATAACAACCCTTATTTAACTTTATTGTTTTCTTTTCTCTTTGTGTCTTTATTTTGTTATTATTTTTTTTTTTTTTTTTTTTTTCAAATAAAACTACTTTGTTGTTTCTCACTTCAACATTTCTCTTTCGTCTTTTAAGAGTTTTTCAACATCTTTCTGTCTCTTAAGCTTATGTGCTCTTTATTTGCACTCGTTTCGTTTTTTTTTTTTTCTATCACAATACTTTTTTTTTTTTTTTTAAAAACTTTTATTTAAATTTTAGTTACAACTTATACTTTCACAACTTTAATAACATCTTAAGTTTTCTTTTTTCACTGTTTTTTCTATTTACTCAGTAGTTTTCTTTTTTAATCGTCAAACACAATTTCAACAACTATTATGATCATTTTTCCACTTTATACTACAGTTTTACACATTTTATACAGTTTTTCTCTTAACAACTTTTCACATAATTTTTATGGTTTTCCATTTTTTTTTATCTTTCAACACTTTTCACTTCATTTCCAAACTTCAATTCCGGTCGAGTCCCCAATTTGTGGGATTTTTATATTATTAAATCCCTGCGATTTAAGCTTGATGGCTTTTAAATTAAACACAATTTATTTTGATTAATAAATTAAAGTGTATATTTTATTAATTAAAAAGCTTTAAATTATTTTAAGTTTTAATATATCGGAAGTCGCTGGTCAACTTTATTTACTCAACTTTTCAACTTGAATTCTACTCAAAAACTACTCTCCTCAATCTTTCAACACTACCTTTTATATTATGCTCCTACACTACTCGCTACATTTCAATGTACCAGAAAGTTCCCAGCGAGTTAACCCTATAACTATCCTTGTCTCGTCCATTAAAAGTCCGTTTATCAAAATATAAGTCCCCATCCAGAATGTTCGTCTTTCGTTATAAGATTTCTCGTCCATATTTTGTCTGTAGCCTACGTGACTAGTTACAATCTTATTCTCGAATATTCTGTCCGTTAGTAATATTAACCCCTTCGTTACCAACGTCTGCCAGATCTGGTTACGCGACCAGGCTCCAATCCCACATGTATGTACATACATTAAATAATAAATCGATTTAATATATACTCCAATCATAAATTAGATCAGTTTCAGCACGATTTTAAATGTTTTTATATTTTTGTTGCAAAAGTTGCTCATTGGTAGCACTAGCTAGTGCTATTTGTTGCTAGTTTAAAGTTTGGTTTAGTAGCATTTAAAAAATATTTTATAATAAGAATTCATTATTCTATACTTCAATAGAATCTTAGTTATTTATATTGTTTAAATTCAAAAAAAACTTAATTTTTCTAAACCCTTTTTTATCCTTTCAAAATGAAATATCTCAAAAACGAGTACTTTAAAAATGTTTAACACTGCTAAATTCAGCGTCGATTTAGTTTAACTTAATTTAACTCATTTACGAGCACAGTGTAATTGAATAAAAAAAATACAACTTAAAATACACTTTTCTGACATATATGTAGCTCTATTTTAGGTCAACAACTTTTAAAATTTATTGAACTTTATTATATTTTTTAAAAAGATAATTCTAACTTATAAATTGTTTCAAAATATTAATTTATTCAGAAACATTTTTATTTCATTGTAACCGAAATCATTAATATTCTTAATATATTTGAAAGATCATGAAAAACAAATTATCGAACATTTAATACATAAGTATTGTAAAACATATTTTTTGAGGATAAAATTTCGTAAATAAGTTGAAGCCATTTACAAATTAATGCTCTTCGTTTTGCTAGATAGGTTAATACTAAAAATATTCGATGTCTAGTAAGAAAATTTAATACAATACAAATACCTATTTAATAAAATTTTAAAAATTAGCCAAACAAATCACCACCTTGTTAATTATTCGCCAAAAAATTCGACATGTCGGCAAACGGAAAATTCAGTCACCAAAAGCAATTAAAAATCGCCACGTTTGGCTAAAAATCGCCACATCTGACACTCCTGTTCATAGCTAGAATATCAAAAAAAAACCGACCTTTTTAGAAAATCAGTTTTCGGTTTAACCGAAAAATCTCATTTTATAAAAAAAAACGGTTACCTGATTTTGGAGTTTAGAAAAAACCGGTTAACCAGTTTTCAGTCATTTATATTTTTTAACAAAAAAATATTATTTTTCGTAATTTTTTTTAAACAAAAGCCTAAATTTATACATGCATACAAGTTTTACTCTGCAAAAATAATAAATTTATTATTTCGTTGTTCATAATTCAAAAATTAAAGTTTTTTATTCACATTATAACTCCAGAGAAATTATTAATTTTTATCTTATTTATTTTTTTATTTCTTTATTTATTTTCTTAATTTGAATTTGAAATTGTTCTTATTTATTTGATTTATATTATTTAATAAACTTTCTTTAATATTTTATTTCAAATAATTTCTTACTGGTTTTAATAAAACTTGTAAGCTTTTCTGCAAAACTTTTACTATGTAATCGGCAACTTTTTTGTTGTAATGAGCTTTTAGTCCTCATATATTTAAGTCTCAATATATTTTAACTGATCAGGCTCATTTGGTACATATACAATATATATATTAAAATTAAATTTTTTGTGCGCCCTGAATAGTTTGATTTATTTCAACTATTTAAAGAGAATTGTCCGAGTTAAATAAGCTATCTGCCATTTTTATTGCATTTAGCAAAGTACATAAAATTTCTTATTTTTAGTCATGTAATATTTCTTCTTTGAACTCTTTTCTTGAGTTAAATTCAATAAAAAATTAAACAAAACCACACGCAGAGAAGAAAAATAATTGTAGTGACCATAATCTAAGAGCAACATATTATGATTGTAGCATATGATCACGGCGAAAAATAGAAATGATTATAAGTAATAACTATTATGCTTCCATTTTGTCATATTGTGTCCGATTTTATATGATTCTAATTTTACATATAATTGAACAATTTTACTACATCATTATCCCATGATATCAAATAGTTATCCAATCTTATCATATTATTATTTCATTTTGTCATATTATTATTCCATCTTATCATATATAAAATAAAACCTATTAAAAAAAAATATTTACATATTATTTGTTCATTAATTGCATTAATTTGCTGATATATGTAGTTCAAATGCAAGATATGTTTTTTTAAGTAAACCCTTTTTGTAGTTAATCAATATCTTATATTGTTTGAATCACACCGAGTATAACAAAAACTTGTCTATTTATATCTTTCAATATATAAACTAAATGTTTATATATATAAATATTAAAATATGTTTTAAAAACAGAATATGGTTTAAGAACAAGTAAAAAGACTGCAAATGTTTAGTGGTCGTAGAAGTAGTGATATTTTCCGTATTAACAAAATGTTGTTTCTGATAAAAATATTTAAGAACATATAATTTCTGCAGTTAACCATATTAAAATTTTTATTGAGTGTTAACATTAAATGACAAAATTTAAACAAAAACATTGTTATCATGAACACAGTGTTATTAAAATTCAAGAAAATTAGCAGTCAGAACATAATATTGTTGTAGTGAAGATGTTGTAACCATGTTTTTCTCTGCGTACGGTTAACCGCCTTTAAAACACCGATTTTGAAAAAAACGAAACCGATAGCGTTTGTAAAAACCCGGAAACCGGTTAACCGGTTTCGGTTTTGGATACTCTATTCATAACATAAAGGTTTTACTATAGGAGTCTTCAGTTAATTGTGAATAAAGTCATTATCTGTTCTTCACTTTTCACGATATAGCCAATAATTCTGAAACTATTTCATCTAGTTCACCTACATATTTTTTTTAACGAAGGATTTTTCTGCTAACCAGTGTTATTTGGCATAAATATTCAAATAAATATACTGCGCAATTAACACTCAAATAACTTTGGTACAAAAAAATTACAAAATAATCGAGATTAATGTTGATATAATATGTGAGATAACGCAAGCAGAAGAGAGTAACCATTTTGTTTATATTATGTTTAATCTTAAATAAGGGGTACACGTACTCGAATAAATCCTATAAGATATCATTATTTTCAATCAGTCACAGAATAAACATGAACTTTTTATTTAAAAAAATCGCACATTTTTAACACAATTTTTATAAAAATATATTTTTTAAATGTAAAACAATCATTTTAAAGAAATAAATAAATAATTTTACAAAAAACATTGTTTTTTTAGTAATATATGAGCACACACACATACAAACTTCCGTGTGTGTGTATTTTTTTGACAGTTCATCTTATAAGATTGTTGTGTAGAGAAATCTCATCACAACAGTCTCATAATACATCTTATAATACTAATATTTGAATCTACACGTGAAATAATTCTCTCAGAGAGCGAATTTGACACTCTCTGACAGAAAAATCTTACATATTATGTTACGTCTAAATGGTCTGTTATGAAAGAAAAGCTCCATTTTGGTCACGTTTTGTGTTCAAATGTACATTTAATAATCAATAATTAAGCATCTTAAATAATGTATTGTGCTTGAAATCTTAAAACTAAATGTAAATTTTTTGTTATTGAAATATTTTATAATATTTTTTAAACGTCGAAAATTTATATACGTTTGTCTGAAAATTCTACTAGCCTTATGAGCTAGTAAAATTTTGTTTACCTCTTACCAATCAAGAATTTATTAACAAACATACTTTTCTATCATTTCATACAATTTGAGGAAAATACTACAATAAAAACTCGGTATAACGAATACCTTTATAATGAAAATGCAATATAACGAATGAGCAAATTTTTCCATTACATACCTTAATAACGAATGAGGAACAAGTTTTACTCCCGATATAATGAACTGAAAGAAAAAATGTTATTCTGTTGTTAAGATTTTAAAAATATGTGCATAAAATAGCTTTATTTGTATTATTTAAAGATCTCATGACAAATAAGGAGAGATTTTTCGGGTTGGAAAAATTTAAGTTTGTTATGTAAAATTATTTAGGTTATTTAAATTATCGAAAAATTAGTTATAAAACTATTGAAATTTAGTTCGAAAACAATGAAAATTATTGTTTCCTTTTAAAATTAAATAAAAATATATGAAATCATATCCGATATAACGAAAGTCCCTCTTTAAAGAAAGAGCCTGACATTATATCATCGTTAAATCGAACTTCGGCTGTATTTATTAAAGAAAAAATTTCATTTTATTAGGTTTGAATCGATGCTTATTAGATTGTGTTCAATTTTGTACTCACATAAACCTACACACCAGTATTGCCAGGAGACGAGAAAAAAGAGGCTAAATGTCAAAGGTCAAAAGAGGCTAAATGTCCCAAAAAATAAGGCCAGAAAAAAGTTAAAATTTTTTCCTTAATTTAAAAACTTATTTTTTCTCGTTCTTATTAGTTTTTGATCTTTTTTAATATTGCAATAAATTTATAAATAAAACGTAGAACAGCTGACATCAAAATCACCCATTGAAAAATCGCTCAAAAAATTCCCATACTAATTGTGGGATATATTTCATATGATGTGATTTCATTTCTAAATTTATGGATGATTTTTAGCTTTTACAAGAATTTTTTTATTATTTTTATAAATAGTTTCTATGGTTAATTAAAAATAGTTACAATGATCGATTTGGTAAGTCCATAAAATTAGTTGTTATTTTTGATTTAGTTAACCTAGTGTCTACATTAGGCAAATTTTTATCAAAACAAACGTCAAAATCAGTGCGAATATATTCAAGGTAACCTTAGTTAAACAGCTGATTATTATTTAGGTTGTTACAGTTGTCAAACTGCATATATAAAAAACAATAAGGAATACGTCATATTGTTGTTTTTGTGCAAATGTTGCCACCTTCCATAATTAAATTAAATTCAGTTTGACGTTTGTCTTGATAAAAAATTGTCTAATGTAGACACTATGTAAGGAAGCGTCACATCGAAAATTTATGGTAAATATAAATAATATAGATTTTTTGTGCGAATAAATATACAAAAATGCTTAAATGGATGATTCTATAAAAATAAAATGAGTAATAGCTAATAAGAAAATTTTTTCTTCGCTGTTGAAAAACTAACATTTTAGAAAATTTTGAGGCTAAAATAAAAATAAAAGGACAGATTTAGCCTTAAAAAGACTAAATTGGCAACACTGCTATACACCCACATATTTACGCATGTAGATATAATTTTCCTTTAGAATTAGTGACAAATTCTTAATTATGTTAATGCTTTAATGACGGGAAGTTTAACATTAAGATTTCTTTTTTGTTAAGTCTCTCTGTTTATTTTTGTTTACATCTTTTACTTCTCTAATAAACACACACATTAAAAATAATATTTAAATCCTAACTGTAAATATGTTTGTTTGAGTATGTAACTGAGTGAGTTTTTTTATGTTTTGTTCTTGTTTATTGTTGAAAAAGAGTAACAAAGAATGTGGTTTCAACAACAACACGGATGATAAAATAATATACTTGTACTCCCCTCAAACATTTGGAAGATAAATTTGTTGCGAATAGTTCAGACGTCTCTTCTTAGTGTCAGAAGATTATTCGAAATTTATAAAAACAAATTACATTGATATTTCGTATTAATCATCCTTTTTTAGCAAAATCACTTTTTAGGAACTCTAGATGATTGTTAGAAGTGTGTACGAAATTTACAAAAACGGTATACATTACTATCGTATTTTTATCATCCAAAAGTATATTTTATAGTCTCTTCTAGAAGATAGTTCGAATTTAACAAAAACAAAATACATTAAAAAATGTTTATTGTAACTTTAAATATAAAAAGAAAAATGTTTCTGATAATTAAGTGTTTTTATAGTTAATTAAAATAATATTTTGTAAATAATGAACAATAAATCTTCTATATATATAAAAGAAAGTGATGTTAGTTACTATTGTTATAACTCAAGAACGACTAGACCGATTTTGATGATTCTCACCAATTCGGACCGGTCACCGGCCAGAAAAGGATAATACGAAAAAAAATTCGCGAAAAATCCGCGATAAAAAAAAAACTCTTTTTTGTCATAATTTCTTTGCCTTAATAATCATTAAAAATATTTTTTTAATACAAATTATAACAATTACTGTTTCTGTTTCTATCGAAACGCTTACTTTTTTGTGCAATTTGTTTTCTGGTGGTGGTGTAGAATTCTATTTCCAAACGGTAAGTTCCAAGTAAAGCTCATCATTTAGTGAGGTTGTGATATTTAAAACCATTTGTTGTATTTTTGGCATTCGTTATTAAGTGTTATTCACAATGCCGCGACCCCGGAGATCTAATATTTCGCGTCGAACACGTAATGCAAGTACTTATCGTAATATCGTCAATCAATTGAATATATATGAACGAGAAATCGCACGAGAACAACTCCGTATTAGTTTGGCCCGACTTCGTACATCACAAACGCAGGAAGAAAGGCAGGCGAGAAATGAAACGGCTCGGTTAGCAATGAGAAATCGTCGAGCAAATATAGCAATTCAACAACTTTAAAATTTTTAATCAACGCATAAGAAGAATTGCTTCAAGTTCTGATTTGAATCAAGCAGCGTTCCATTACAACTGCAATTTCGACTACAGCTCTCATCATTCCGTTCAAAAAAAAGACATTGTCTATCCGCTAACCTTAAGATGAAGTAATAAATAAATATAAATTCAAATTTGCCTTAAATACATGCGTATATTTTTTGATTGAGCCCACATCTACATCATATATAAATTCTTCTGTAAAAAACACTTTATAATAGGTATTCCTTAGATTTTTATTTAAAGGTCGTAAATTTCGTTAAAATATCAATTTAAATCGTTCAGTAATACAACACTAATGTTTGCTTAGGGCCAGCAACGCGGCTCGGGTCATCGTTCAGTAATACAACACTAATGTTTGCTTAGGGCCAGCAACGCGGATCGGGTCAGCTTCTACATCATATTTAAATTCTTCTGTAAAAAACACTTTATAATAGGTATTCCTTAGATTTTTATTTAAAGGTCGTAAATTTCGTTAAAATATCAATTTAAATCGTTCAGTAATACAACACTAATGTTTGCTTAGGGCCAGCAACGCGGCTCGGGTCAGCTAGTATTTTATAAAAATAAGTAAATGTTTTTAAATCTCTTCTTTGAAATGTCGAACTTTTGGCACAATTTTAATTTATTTTAGAAAAAACTAAATCAAACAGACAAGTACAAGTTCTTGTCGCGTTTTTTGCACAAAAGGTAATAGAAATATAATTTAATTATTAAATTTTTTATTAATTTTCTTTTCTTCTTTTAAAGGTACTCGAATTCACCAGAAGTTTCCAATGAGGATTTTATTTAGAGTCCCTACATAAGAAATTAATTTCTATTGAAATTGTTTTTATTATAATGTATATATTTATATATTAATAAAATAAAAATAATTATGAAATATCAAAAAAAAAACGATAATTTTAATTATAAATACAGAAATAGTGCAAAATCATCTTCTAGAAGAGACTAAGACAACACTTCTGTGATCGTCGTCTGGGTGTTCTCTTTTACGACACATCCGGAAGTGTCCTCTTCCACGAAAAACAGTTCTTCTTGAGTTTACATTTTGGTTGTCATTGAAAGACAAATTTACTACAATTTTTCAAGATTTGCATAATTTTAAGCACATAACATGTGAAAGAGATTTTGTAATTAAAAGGTAAATAATTTAAATTGTGAAATCGTCGAAAATTGTCAAAGTCGAAAATAGTTGGAAAAAGTAAAAAATAGTCAAAAAGTCGAAAATAGTCGGAAAAAGTCTTGCAGCGTTTTCCAGGCAGAAATTCTAGGCATTTACAAAGCCCAAGGATTATGGAGGAGAATGTTGAGAGGGACACTGAGGTAACTATTAGGACTCTGTTGGATTCCTGGTCACTGCGATATTCTCGGCAATAAAATAGCCGATGAGGTAGATCACAAGGGCTCTGAGCTGGGCAGGTCTTTTGTGGAGGTAACGGTTAGGATTCCAGTTGGGTCATATTTCATGGCCATAAGGAAATGGTCTTTAAAAAGAACGAATCATATTTGGAGGAGAATGGACTGCAAGGTATCTAGATCATTATAGCCTAGTCTTAAACCAGCAAATTCGAAGCATCTTTTCAGACTTTTGTAGGACTCAGCAGTCTTATAGAGTTCGTAATGGGGATAAAGTGGCTTAGAGATAATCAGGTTTGATTGATGGGTCTTAAGTTTCACACTATTCTTTTATTTCTTCTTCTATTAGCTTTTCTCTGGGAATCACAATAGACCGGGTGGTCTTTGGGTGGTGAAGACGCCACCCTTTTTAATCTAACCTAACCTATTATATGATAATTAAATTCATTTTGAAATTGTTACAAATATACAATATTTTTGTTATTAAAATGAATATACAAATGATTTTCGCTCCAACAAGCTTTTATTTTAGGAATATGTAAAAATGTATGTTTTTTGAAAAAAAAAAAAAATAAAGCTGTATGGATATTTTTCCTTTCGAAACAAGAGATAAATATCCTAACAAGATTTTTTCTAGAAGATTTTAACCATCTCATACATACTTTCACAAATATCACGTACAATTTCGGGGATATCTTCTATAAAGTTATGGACTATGATTGGAAGTGATTTTAATTTTCATTTCATTTCCAGTCAGCAATTCTAATTACAACGGCGAGTATAGATATTGGTAGGGTCAGGCCCAAGCGATTCGTTATTATCCAAATTGTGTGAGACAGTGGTAGTGGGTATGGGAGCTAATAGCAAAGAGTTGCGCAAGCTATTTAGCTTAATTTTTTTTTTTCTAGTGCACCATAAGAAATGGATTTGAACATTTATTGCTTCAACAAAAAGACCTGGGACAATTAAGTAAATTATATTTCTTGGTATCTGACAAGGATAAGAATTGATATCAATGATTTTCCAAGATTATTGGAAATAACTTTAATAGCATTTTTCAATTTATTAAAATCAATTGCTTTCTCATGGGCAACATACATACATATTTAGCACAATAGTGGTCAACTTAAGAACATTACATTCACAAATTTCTACACCCATTGATGCATTTGTTTTGCCGATTATTCTTACGATTACAGACATTAGGTTAGGTTAGGTTAGGTTGGAAAGGGCGGCGCATTCACGCCTACACCCAGAGGCCAAACGGCCCATTGTGATCCCTTTATGAAAAGAAGAAAAAGAAAAAGAGAAAAGTGGAACCTATACCTAATCAATCAGTTATGATTGTTCCTAAGCCATTTTATCCCCATAACAAACCCTATGAGGTTGACAAGTCCTTTGCCATAAACCTCACCTAGTTCATGTAGTGTATGGCTTCCAAACCACTTCAACCTATTACGCTGAAGCCCTACGCAGTGACAGAGTATGTGCTCCACTGTCTCTAGCTCCTCAACATCATCGCACGTTCTACAGAAGTCTGATGTGCCAATGTCCCACTTACTCATCATATTCCCTATTTAGAAATGACCCGTAACCATACCTACTATGACTCTAAGACTACCACGACTCATACCTAGAAGATGCTTGGAATCCGCCAGTTTTAAGCTAGGCCATAATGCCCTAGAAACTCTGCAGTCCGATCTGTCATTCCAGGCTCGATTCGTGTTGTCCAGAGTCCACTCCCCTATGGCCCTAAAGAAGGACCCAATTGGAATCTTAACAGATGACTCTATGAAAGACCTATCTAGCTCCGAGCCACTGCGAGCTAGCTCATCGGCTATTTCGTTGCCAAGAATGTCACAATGACCAGGAACCCAACATAGTCTCATCATATAGGAATCCATTAACCTTCTCAATTCCCTTCTGCACTCAAGTACCAATCTGGACCTAACAAAATGACTAGTCAGAGCCAATAACGCCGCCTGACTATCAATATAGATAGTAATCTCAGACCCCGTTCAACATTCCCTTCAATCAAGCCGAGAGCCTTATAAATGCCAAGAATCTCTGCTTGAAAGACACTACAACTGTCAGACAATTTGTAGGATCGTCTGATATCAGTTCCCATAAAGTATACACCTGCACCAGTGCCAACTTCCATTTTCGAACCGTCCGTGAAGACCGCTCACCCTCCATAGAGCTTTTCTACTCCATCCCAAAGATCCCTGCTAGGTAACACCAAAGCGGGAGTAGCCCCGAAGTCAATCGTGGTCCCGACATAATCCGTAGGCTCAGCCAAGGATAGTGTCCGACCGTTGAATCTGACTTCATCTAGTATGCTGACATGCCCCGCTCTAGAGGAACCTAATAAACCCAGTTCCTTCAATCTAAATAGGCCACGGACAGCCATACCCCTCACGAATTCCTCAATTGGAAGAAGGTGGAGGATTATGTCCAGCGCCGCCTGAGGTGTACTTCTCCTGGCACCTGAGATGCCAATTGAAGCACACCTCTGAACTTTAGAGAGAAGTTTCCTGTACGTTTCCCTACTCAATACCTTCCACCAGACTGTACAGCCATAAGTAAGAATAGGTCTAACAACCGAAGTGTAAATCCAGTATACAACTTGCGGCTTAAGACCCCAATTCTTGCCTATAGAGTTCCTGCAGGTGTAATAGGCATTGAGTCCCCTCTTGACCCTCTCCTGAGTATTTCTCCTCCAAGACAATTTACTGTCCAAGTACACACCCAGGTATTTGGCCTCACTTGACAATACAAGCTCAATCCCGTTCAATACTGGCAAGCTAAAATGCTCAACCTTGTATTTCCTAGTAAACAAAACTAGCTCCGTTTTCCCGGGGTTTACCCCTAATCCCTTACTGTTGGCCCAAAGGGACAGATCACGTAAACCTGTCTGCATGACCTCACTGATCGTAGATAAAAACTTACCAGAGACCAGTAAAACAACGTCATCGGCGTAGGCCACAATCTTCCGTCCCTTAGCATCAAACTGTCTTAAAATGACGTTCACGGCCAAGAGCCACAGTAATGGAGAAAGGACCCCCCCCCTTGCGGTGTGCCCCTAGTCACGAGTTTCCTCATATAAGTGCCTCCCATGTTTGAGTTGATAACTCTGCTGCTAAGCATCAGAATTATCCACTCAACAAGGAGCTTACTTATATTCAGCGAAACAAGTGATTCCTCGATAGCCTCTATCGTGATATTATTAAAGGCCCCCTCTATATCGAGAAAAGCCGCCATGGTATATTCCCTCTGCAGCAGACCTCGCTCAATGTAACTCACAACGTCATGCAGAGCACTCTCAACGGACTTACCCTTGAGATAAGCATGTTGAGACTCGCTAATGACCTGAGTTCCTATACTAGTCCTAAGATAAAGATCGATCAGTCTTTCTATTGTCTTCAATAGAAAAGACGATAGGCTGATCGGTCTGTAATCCCTGGGCTTCGAGTGAGTCGTCTTACCCGCTTTGGGTATGAAAATGACCCTTACCTCTCTCCACCCCCTGGGAATGTACTTCATTCTAAGACATTCCCTAAAAACCTCCGTCAATAGAGAGATGGCTCTTTCATCGACATTCTGTAGCATGGCCGGAAATATTCCATCCGGGCCAGGAGATTTGTATGGCTCGAATGAATTTACCGCCCATAATACTTTGTCTCTAGTGATCATCTCCCTTATCACATCGGTATCCCCAGCATCTGATTCGGGTTGTAGGTTATCACTGACGCTACCTGTCCCTCCAACAGATTCTATATCCCTACAGCCTGGAAAATGAGTCTCCATAAGTAAACTGAGGGACTCTGAGCTAGACTCTGTCCACGAGTTATCCTCACGTTGTATGTATCCAGGTGCCACTGGGTCCTTGGATAATACTCGCCTAAACCTAGACAACTCGTTAACAGAGTCCACTGATTCACAGAAATTTACCCATGAAGTCCGTTTCGCTCGTCTAATGTCCTTCTTATACTTAGAGAAACTATCCCTATAGCTATTCCAATCCTCATCACTCCTCGTTAGTTTGGCTCTATTAAACAGCTTCCTAACTGTAGACCGCTGGTCCCTAAGTTCCCTAGGATAAATCACTGGACAATTGAGCGCAAAACTATTCCTAATAACATTCGTGAAATTATTCACCGCCAACTCGATACCCTCAACTGAATCTCTCCAGTCCTCAGTATCCCTAAGGTTCCTACAGACTGACCTCCTGAAGGACTTCCAATCTGCCCTTCTCGAGTTCCTATAGGGCTGCTCCCTCGTCTTCTCAAAGTCGAGACCAAAAGATATCATGCTATGGTCAGAAAAAGAGTAATCCAAAACTACTCTCCAATCCCTAACATAATTTCCCCCACGGTTAGCCAGCGTTACATCTATAACTGTTTCTCTATCTTTCGCTCTGAACGTAGGAGTAGTACCCCTATTACAGATATGCAGATCATAACAAGTTATAAAATCGTATACCAACTCACCTCTTTTGTTGATGTCCCTGCTTCCACATTGATAGTGGTGAGCATTCGCATCACGTCCCAAGACCATGTACGCGCCTTTCCTCCTAGCGTGCTCCGCCAACTGCTGCAGAGCGATACCTGGTGGATCGGCTGCCTCATACGGCATGTACACAGCCGCCATTATAAGCCCGCTGCATCCTGCGGCTTCCTGTTGGACGACTGTAAGGTCCCCACTGCTAAAGGAATGAAGAAAATTAATATTTAGATTATTCCTAGCCAGTATACATGTCCTTACCTTTTCCGTTGTGGATGGTATGAACAGATTGTACCCCGTGACCCTCAGACCACATACCCTGGTGTTCTTAATCCAGGGTTCCTGTATGAGGGCCACGTCCACGTTGGAGTCAATGAGGAGTCTTGTCAGTTCGGTTGAGGCTGCCTCACAGTGATGCAAGTTAATTTGCACCACTGACAGCCTCTTTGGGTTTATCAGATTTGTTGAACCTAAACCT
Organism: Protocalliphora azurea; assembly: GCA_932274085.1. Classification (NCBI taxonomy): domain Eukaryota; kingdom Metazoa; phylum Arthropoda; class Insecta; order Diptera; family Calliphoridae; genus Protocalliphora; species Protocalliphora azurea. The sequence continues at coordinate 124,289,342 of OW026519.1, forward strand.
GATCACCCCAAATCCGAAATTGACAACTCCCCCCAGTGACTCCAGCTTCTTCAGAGACTCCTGATCCACTGCGAATCTGAAGTCTCTGCCTTGGTTCTCCTTACAAGTCATGGTCTTAACCAACTTCCATTGACCTGTAAGAAGACCCTTATTCTGATTTTCCAATACTGTCAGAATGGTTCCAACCTCTAAAATGGGTGGAGGGAACCATGCTGTCACTATTGGACGTAGGGGTAGCTCAGATGCGAGTATCACCTCAAGCTTCGCTCCTGGATAGAGAGTGTCGCACCTAGCAACTGCGTTCCTGAGAAATTCAAATGATTTCTCGTTCCCGCAGTTAATAGTCTTGACACCCTTCAACCAGTCTGCGCCTTTGAAGGATACCTCATCCGGCCTTCCTTTAACAAGAGCGATTTCCTCAATGAGCTTGTGTTCAATTTGTCGCCATTGCTCAACGCTGATCCTCCCATCTGGATCAACCCTGTCAATGACAGCAGCTTGAATACAATTCTGCAACACTGATTCCTTCGCTCTTTTCGATGTTGAGGGTTGTTCACCTCCTGATACAGCTCTCTTAATAACCTCCTTATGGAGGCCCTTACTAGAGCTGTTTGGCGTGTGAACAACCTTCTTGGCCATCGAAGGTTGCTGGTCATCCCCAGACCTGACCCTCTTAACAACCCCCCTATGAGGGCCTTTAAGAGAGCCGGATGGGTTTTGACCAGCGTCCTTCGATGTAGAGGGCTTCCCAATCGAAGCTCGTACAGCCCCACTACTGGAGCTGGCAGGCTTCGAAAGTAAAGTCCTCTTACTAGTTGATGGCTGATCATCTCCAGGCCTAGCATCTCTGACAACTTTTTGTTGGTTGCCAGGTTTGCTGGATGGTATATGACCAACCATTTCAATGGTAGTTGTTGGCTTACCAGACGTTGCCTGCTGTTTCACTAGGACTGCAGGTTTGCCCGGGTTGCCACTACCAGAATAGTTCACTCCGGTAGGGATTGATGAAGAGGTTGGCTTTTCTCCTGTGCTCTCACGAGACACTTCTGGAGTGTTGCCAGCATCCACATACAATCCTTCAGGATAAGACATTCCCAAAGAGACACAGACAGGACCGTAGATTCGTTCGAATCTTTTGACGTTCCTCCTGTGCTTCCTGATAAGGTACTTATCCTTACCTGTAAGTGGCAAAGGGCCTCTCTTGGCTATCTTGTGCAGATAACCAAGAGAGGCTCTTGCGCCACTACGAGCATGCTCCTCTTTAGTTCGGTTTATATCGCCGGTTGTCGCATCAAGCATTACCGCGTCTTGCCGAACTAAATCACTGCCAGATGAATGACCCTCTGAGTTCGTCGAGCCATCCCCCCGCTCAGACCCCGCCTCAACACTCGAGTTCTTCTCCAGACTCTGAGCGCGAACTGAGATTACAGTGATCTCATGTTCATCTTCAGAGCCGAGAGTAAGATTCTCAAGTTTCTCAGTGGCGCTGGTCCCAGTGAAGGAATCCCTCGAGATACCCAGAATCTCATCCGTCTCTGATAGCTGGCCCAACAGTTGACTTTCCTGAAGAAGAATGTCACGTTGGATCCCTATCATCTCATTATCGTCGTCCGTACTCACGTCCATTTCAGTCCTGTCGCCCTGCGACTGTCCGTCATCTTGTGTCCGATTTTTAAGAATCTTTGAATTTTCTATTTTGTCCCACGAGTATGCCAGTAAAGGAAAAGGACCATCTCGCGCAGTGACGGCGTGTGTTACAGACATTTTTATTATAACATGTATAGGGTACCGGTTTGTACTTGGGCTTCAATAATAGCACACCATACATCCCGGGCTTTGACGGTGTGATTTCCTTTCCATTCCTTTTCGTATTTGGTATACAATTTTTCAAATTCTATTTCTATACAATTCTAAATAATTTTTCAATTTATTTATGAAAAAGTCTGAATTTAATATGAAAGCATTATTTTAACAAACTATCATAATCCTTAAGCATGCCAGAAAGTGATTTTAAATTAATACAAACAGAATGAAACTACCTTCTTCTTTATATCATGGGCACATACTATACTTTACATCATTCATATTTTTTAAAATAAATTTATCTCAAAAATTTTCGTCCTCTATTGGCCTCCACATTTTTTTAGCGCTCCTACTAGGAACTAAACATTTTCATGATCACGAACTCTTTATATTTTTTATGCCCCAAAAATCGGCATTTAGCGACACACCTGCATTCCTAGCAATTGTTTCATATGGTCTACATGGCTTTTCGTTTTAAATTTGAATTATGCGTTTTCGTGTTTCTGGTTCAATTCTCATTTTAAGAAAAAATAATTATGATATTACAAAAAAATTTAGCAAATAGCTGCTGAGAATAATAACAAGTGCTCACACTAAAAATTATAAGCCTTAAGCGCGCACTAATTTTTTCGTTCGCCGTCCTTATTTGCAAGCCATACATAAATATACATGTATATATGTATGTATGTATGCATGTATGTATGTATACATACATACGTATGTACTTGAGTACACTACATAACTTATTAAAAATTGTGAAATTTATCGATAAATTTTCTGCAAACATTTTAGATATCAATAAATTTTATGCAAAGAATTGAAGTTATCAATAAATTTCGCAAAAAAAAATTGGGGTTATCGATAAATAGTTTATAGAAGATTAAAGTTATCGACAAATTTTCCATATAAAAATTTTCTTATCAATAATTATTTATAGAAAATTTAAATTATCAATAAATTATCTATAGAAAAACTTATTATTCGATACATTTTCTGTAGAAAGTTTTAATTAATTTAATTAATCGCTATAGAAATGTATGAAGAAAAATTTAATTATCAATATATATAATTAATTATCCATTAATTTTCTTTAGAAAGTTGTTTAATCATTAATAAATAAAAAGAAATGAATTGCTTATAAATTTTTGTAAATAAAATTTATCGATAAATTTTCTATAGAAAAATTTATTTGTCGATAAATTTTCTATAAAAAAATTTATTTGTCGATAAATTTTCTATAGAAAAATGTATTTGTCGATAAATTTTCTATAGAAAAATGTATTTGTCGATAAATTTTCTATAGAAAAATGTATTTGTCGATAAATTTTCTATAGAAAAATGTATTTGTCGATAAATTTTCTATAGAAAAATGTATTTGTCGATAAATTTTCTATAGAAAAATGTATTTGTCGATAAATTTTCTATAGAAAAATGTATTTGTCGATAAATTTTCTATAGAAAAATGTATTTGTCGATAAATTTTCTATAGAAAAATGTATTTGTCGATAAATTTTCTATAGAAAAATTTATTTGTCGATAAATTTTCTATAGAAAAATTTATTTATCGATAAATTTTCTACAGAAACATTTATTTATCGATAAATTTTCTACAGAAAAATTTATTTATCGATAAATTTTCTACAGAAAAATTTATTTATCGATAAATTTTCTACAGAAAAATTTATTTATCGATAAATTTTCTATAGAAAAATTTATTTATCGATAAATTTTCTATAGAAAAATTTATTTATCGATAAATTTTCTATAGAAAAATTTATTTATCGATAAATTTTCTATAGAAAAATTTATTTATCGATAAATTTTCTATAGAAAAATTTATTTATCGATAAATTTTCTATAGAAAAATTTATTTATCGATAAATTTTCTATAGAAAAATTTATTTATCGATAAATTTTCTATAGAAAAATTAATTTATCGATAAATTTTCTATAGAAAAATTAATTTATCGATAAATTTTCTATAGAAAAATTAATTTATCGATAAATTTTCTATGGAAAAATTAATTTATCGATAAATTTTCTATAGAAAAATTAATTTATCGATAAATTTTCTATAGAAAAATTAATTTATCGATAAATTTTCTATAGAAAAATTTATTTATCGATAAATTTTCTATAGAAAAATTTATTTATCGATAAATTTTCTATAGAAAAATTAATTTATCGATAAATTTTCTATAGAAAAATTAATTTATCGATAAATTTTCTATAGAAAAATTAATTTATCGATAAATTTTCTATAGAAAAATTAATTTATCGATAAATTTTCTATAGAAAAATTAATTTATCGATAAATTTTCTATAGAAAAATTAATTTATCGATAAATTTTCTATAGAAAAATTAATTTATCGATAAATTTTCTATAGAAAAATTAATTTATCGATAAATTTTCTATAGAAAAATTAATTTGTCGATAAATTTTCTATAGAAAAATTTATTTATCGATAAATTTTCTATAGAAAAATTTATTTATCGATAAATTTTCTATAGAAAAATTTATTTATCGATAAATTTTCTATAGAAAAATTTATTTATCGATAAATTTTCTATAGAAAAATTTATTTATCGATAAATTTTCTATAGAAAAATTTATTTATCGATAAATTTTCTATAGAAAAATTTATTTATCGATAAATTTTCTATAGAAAAATTTATTTATCGATAAATTTTCTATAGAAAAATTTATTTATCGATAAATTTTCTATAGAAAAATTTATTTATCGATAAATTTTCTATAGAAAAATTTATTTATCGATAAATTTTCTATAGAAAAATTTATTTATCGATAAATTTTCTATAGAAAAATTTATTTATCGATAAATTTTCTATAGAAAAATTTATTTATCGATAAATTTTCTATAGAAAAATTTATTTACCGATAAATTTTCTATAGAAAAATTTATTTACCGATAAATTTTCTATAGAAAAATTTATTTATCGATAAATTTTCTATAGAAAAATTTATTTACCGATAAATTTTCTATAGAAAAATTTATTTACCGATAAATTTTCTATAGAAAAATTTATTTACCGATAAATTTTCTATAGAAAAATTTATTTACCGATAAATTTTCTATAGAAAAATTTATTTATCGATAAATTTTCTATAGAAAAATTTATTTATCGATAAATTTTCTATAGAAAAATTTATTTATCGATAAATTTTCTATAGAAAAATTTATTTATCGATACATTTTCTACAGAAAAAATTTATTAATCGGTAGATTTTCTATAGAATAATTTAATGATCGACAAATTTTCTATAGACAATTTTTCTCTTGAAATTTTTTTTATCAATATATTTTCTCTAGAATATTTTCACTATTTAGGTAAGTTTACCTGAACAAACCTGCATATCAAAAAAGGAAATTATATTTAGAGATTATACTAATCTCTGAAATAAAGGTATTATTTTAGTGGCAACTTTTGGGGATAGTATAAGTAGTTATATGGGGATTTTTGGGGATAAGAGTCGAAATTAATCTGGAAACCCTGATTTTTCCAAACAATTTTAATAGATATTTTATTACCTTTTACCCAGTAATTTTAAACTAAATGTAATCGTAAATTACAAAATATGTAATATCTCTTAGCTAAAGCTCTTATGTCATTCTCCTTATAAAATGGGGCATATTATTTTCTTTTTATCTTAAAGAGTTATGAAATTTACACATTATATATTAATATGTCTTAGACATGTTTTTACTATTAATTAAAAGTAGCATTTTTTAAAGAAAGAATTGTAACTTTTGCAGTTTTCTATTAAAAATAAATTGAAAACAAAACTATCATCCCTTCAAACATACAACACTTTTTTAAACATATCTGTTTACTAGCAAAGACAACCACCATTGTATAAACCAGTACCTTTAACTACAACTCTGCTTACACTAATAAAATCGAGTTTAACCCAAACTCACATCACTAATATTTTAGTGGCGCCGACCTGTGTGTCTATGTCGAGCCACCGATAATTTTTAAAAACCGCCGTGAAAATTTCGCCTTATATGACTAAATAACAATGCCGATTTTGGTCAAACCTTTGGCAAATTCAATGTAAAACCTTTAGTGAATTCATCACATTCTTGAAATTTTAAATTTTAATATTATTTTTTTCAGAAATAATATTAATATTAATTTTCCTTGTGCCGTCTGCGACTTTTATAGAAATCAACTGCCACCTCTAAAAAGTTTTAGAATAATTTCTTGTATAAAAGTATTTCTAATTTTGTTATTGTTTTGTTTATTTTTTCCTTTTAAACTTCTTTGGAAAGTAGGAGAAATAGGCTTTTTATATGTATGCATTTGTTATGTTTTGGTAAAATATTTTAGCGTAGGGTCTAAACGAGATATTTTTTTATCATAACATATAACAAAACGTCAGCAGAGCTACTGCAGTTTTTTTGTTTATATCAGCATATATGGGAAAACGTATATAAAATTTTGTTATAATATATATCTTTTCAAAATTTAATGTCATTTTATCCTTAAATTTCATTTTATTTTGTATTTTTTTTTTTTTTTCATATAATTAATTAATTGAAATTTCCATTACGTAGGGTATATTATTAGACAATTTTTCATGACATAGTGTCTACATTAGACAATTTTATCAAGACAATGTCAAACTTAACACGAATATTTGGAATATGACAACAGTTGCATAAAAACAACAATATGGCGTATTCATTATTGTTTTTATATACGCAGTTCGACAACTGTAACAACCAAAATAATAATCAGCTGTTTAATAATTATATATTCGCACTGATTTCGACATTTGTTTTGATAAAAATTTGCCGAATATAGACACTAAGTTAAAACAAACGTCAATATCAACGCGAATTTATGGAAGATGGTAATAGTTTTACAAAAGCAACAATAAGAGGAATAAATGAATATTTTTTATATATGCAATTTGATAATTGTAAAAATCAAAAGTAATAACCAACTGTTTAACTAAGGTTTTATTGTATAGATTCTTGCTTTTGACGTTTGTCTTGATAAAAATTTGTCTAGTGTAAACTCGACGTGAAGAATTATGCTTCTTCTTTAAAACAAAATTAATGTCAAAGAAAACAACAAAAAAAAATATTTAAAAATAGTTTTGATAGGAAAACAAATTTGTCTTTGTTTGAGCTCTAACAATTGTATCAAAACACGAAAGATTTTTTTATCACGTTGCAGCGTTATGATATAATTATTTGAAAAATAATGTTAAAAAATTAATTACTATTTAATGATAGTGATTTTTTAAATTATAATTTGTTTATTAAAGAAATTACCAAAAAATATTGAAATACTAATTATATTTTTCAAATAAAGTATTCTTTGCATAAAAAGCAATTTAAAAAAATTAACTTTTAAATTAATTTAATGTCATTTTAAAAAAAATTTGAAATTCATTTAAATATAAATCTTCATTACAGCTAGGCTTGAGGATGATAAAATATGATATTTTTAAAAATTTTAGAAAAATATATGTACCAAATAGAAGAATAAATTAGTGCAAATTATATATCGCGGCATATATTCAAACCCCTCTATTTCGAAAAATACAACAGATATCTAGCGCCAAACGGCTGAAATCTTTCTAAAGCGAAATAAATTTGGAAATTTTGGAATTTTTAGCATAAAAACAGCCTTCTTTTTTAAATTTTTTGATTTTTGTAAAAATATTCAATTCTTCATTATTATCTTAATGCACTATTTGCGACTTGTTTACATATGAAAGAAAAATCATTTGCAACATTGTAAACTTAAAAACAGGTTTTCGGTTTAAATATACATGATAAATTTTTATCAAGTCAAACGTAAATTTTTTGTTTGAAATGGAGATAATTTTTTATCTTTATCAATTGTAAGGAAAAACGTATAACTATATAAAAAGTACCAACAACAATCAAAATGGCAATCACAGAGCTCGAACGTTGACAATTTTTTTAACGCTGCAATAATGCTGACAAATTCAGTCTACATTAAAAAAATGTGTATCCTGTTAAAAATGTAACGTTTGTCTTGATAAAAAATTTTCTATAGTCTCCACGTCAAAAAGAACGCGGGGTAAAAATAACGTAGAGTCTATACAGAAGAAATTTTTATCAAGATAAATGTTAAATTTTTATCACGATAAAAATTTGCTTAATGTAGATTGAATTTGTTAAATTTGTTAAAACAAAATTGTCAGCGCTCGAGCACTGACAACTTTGTGTTGACGCTTCTTTATAAAAAAAAAACGCCATTTTGATTTTTGTTGGTACTTTTTCGTAGTTTATTATGATATACGTATTGCCCTATAATTGATAGAGATAAAGAATTATATGCAAACAAAAATTTGACGTTTGTCTTAATAATAATTTCTTTAGTGCAGACTCGACGTAATCCCTGGACTTTATTGGTGCTGCTGTAAGAAATGCTAAAATATAATAAATAAAAACAAAGTAAGCGACGGGAGACCTCTCAAATATTTTTTCAGAGAAATGTTCGCGAAATGTTCGAACGGGATATTATTATCGAAGTTTGTAGTCAGCTGGGTTCATGGTAAAGCATCGTTTTGTATGGGGTTCCACATTTAAATATTAAACGTAAGCCGTCTACATTTGCTATTAATATGATGTTAATGCTAGATGTAGACGGGTAGTAATTTTGTACAACAAGCATAACTCTACATTTATATGAGCCTTGTTGGCATATTGAACAAAATTTTGTGCACACATGAATTTGGATAGTGTGGACCAAACTTGTTCATGTTTTGTTCTTGTTCGCACATCGTTGTTCGCACAATTGTTCGAACAACTAATATACGGTTTTATACAACTATGTGGGAAATTATGTTATAAGAAATGTGTTTTTCCCATCGATAGAATTTTTGCGGCTTTTTAGCGTTAGGCATTTGTGTTGTGTGTAGTGTAGTGTTTATTTTTCTTATGTTATTTTTTTTATTCCAAACAAATTCAATAAGAAATAAGAACACTGGAAATATAAATTAAAACAATTGCAATTATTTAACAGCACCTTGTAAATAAATAAAGTACGCTAACACAGCAAAAAACAACGAAAGAGAAAAATGCATGACGTTGGTGACTTCCAAAGAATTGAAAAAATTGGCGAGGGTACTTATGGAATTGTTTACAAGGCGCGAGACACCAAAACAGGCAAGGATGTAGCCCTAAAGAAAATACGTTTGGAAAGGTAATTGCTATTTAATTAAAAGAAAATTTAATTTCATCAAAAAAGTGCCAGTGCCTAAAGGCTATCTCAAAGCGATTTTTAATAAAAAAGCAAATGAGATACAGAAATTTTTAAATGTAAATTGTGAATTGTGTGTACAAAATGTTTCCGACAAATGTCCTTAATTTTTATTTTTCTGGTGTCTGTTGTAAATGAGTGTGTGTGTGTATATTTTGTGTTAAATACTCGAACATTGCACACAATTATTTTTGTTCAAATTGTGAAGGCATCAAATGTAAAGAGGTCGGTCGGGTCATATTAGTAGGCTGGCGCTACCTAGCATCGGCCTGCCTGTGAATAAGGTGAATGAATGTCCTTCATGAATGTCATATATTCAGATTTTAAAAGATTGCATTGATTGTTGTAAATGTGATTGCATTTTTTAAAGGAATTTGAGGGTAATAAAGAAAAAAGTAAATGAAAGGTTTGTATATGTTAATAAGGATATGTTTAAAAATTCAAAGAATATATAATATTTGTATTATAAATGAAATATGAATATTTTTTTGCACTTTTATTTAAAAAACGGAAATGTCTAGTGCGTTATAATAAGCTGTTAATAAATTATTTTTCCTAGATGTATTTATTTCTCAATGGCGTACTGAAATAATCATCATGTATGTATGTACGTATTTTGGTCATTAATTATAATATGACACCAAAGTGACCAAATATCGTAAATAATGAATATTAATGGAATATGCCGTAACCTGGTGGTTCGAATAATTTACTACTTTATCATACAAATTTATTATATACCGATACGGGTTTTTAAAATATCAAGAGATCAAAAAATAATTTCGATGTGTTATCATGAACACTCGAAATTGCAATTTCTAAGAAAAAATGAATTGAAATTCATCAAATATGAATAAATTAATATTACAATCGAACAACTCTTGGAATTTCCAATTTCCAAAACTGTACCGAGATAGACCACAAATCTGACTTCCTAATAGACAGTACCTAGCTATAGTGTACTGAGTGTGCTACAACTCAATATAAAAACATCAACACGCCATTTATTAAAAATTTGACTTAAATATAAAAAATTATTTGTTTACACACTTATATTGAATCAGGAATTAAAAGGAACTTTGTTATTTCTTTAGGTTAAGCATGACAACACCTCCATTATGACACCAAATTTTGAAGAAAATCAAATTTTCTACCTTACCATTTCTTTAACACATTCACTAAAATATTGTAATAACCAGGGCAACCAAAAATATGTTCTAAAAAGTATTTTATGAGCATAAAAAATGCTCTTAAAATCGGAAAATATGCCCTTAAAAACGAAAAATATGCTCTTAAAATATTAATATATTCAATGCTAATACATTGTATCAGAAATTTAAAAATTTCTATCAATTTATGTTAATATTTTTAAGCAATCAGATTAGAAAAACATAAATTATGTAAACAAATTATTGAGTACAAAATATCCAAAATTTTTCTCTTAAGTGTAATATATGCAAAATTGTGCTCTTAAGAATAAAATATGCACAGATTATATTGCAAAAATATGCTCTAAGATACGTATTTTCTATGAAAATATGACAAAATATGGTTTATTTTAAGCCCAGCAAAAAATATGATTTTGCAAATTTTTGGTTGCCGTGGTAATAACTAATGCAAGTTTTTTAAGCTTTACGATTGAAAAGTTTCTTTTTCCTTATACTACTACCTTCAACTGCATCTACAGAAAAGATTTCATATTCATATCTTCAAAAATGCTTTAAGTGAATGATTAAAAAATTTTACTTAATTGCTTAATTTTAAAACAATTAAAAATTGTGGTTACCGCCTTCTACATTGTCGTAATGCTTTTTGCTTCTGCTGTAAAAAGCGGAGATACCTGGATTTCCTGAGCTTTCTGAAACTCCCAGAAGACGTAGAAAATTAAAATTCGACTTACTTATAAAACTATTCGTCCTACAAATCCTAACGCATAGATTACAACTAGAAGTTTTTGTAAGAGGCACTTCGAAGTAAATTTTCAAAAAAAAAAAAAAAAAAAAAAATTACTCACTTTTTTTTCAAAACACAAAAACAAAATATATGTGACTACATGTATTTTGTTGTTACATGAATTAGGTTTTTGACAATTGAATCAGGTTTTTTGTTTCCACATAAATATCTTCTTATTAATCTATGTCCTAACGGAGCCAGATTTTAAAATTCCTATCAGGGGCGGAGATAAACGGAATTATATATATTTTCCTAAGCACGTTTTCTTTTTCCCGAGCTTTCTGAAGCTCATAGACAACGTAGAAATTTATTTTATTTTATGTAATATTTTTTAGACTTTTTTTTAAATTTGCTATACTTATTGTTTGCTCTTCAAATCCAACATAACTGAGTTATGTAGATTTTCTTTTTGACAAGAGGTCTATTTACTTACATTTTAAATATATTTTTATTTTTTTATAAAAAATCGAAAACTATCCGAATTTTAAAGTTAGAAAAATACATATAAGAAAACAAATGAATTTATTCTTTTTCTATGCATGTTCATGCACCTTTTGCATATTTCTGTGGATATTATCCCCTTTTTTTTGTGCTTTTTCAGGCGAAAAAATTTTTTCCTTCATATTTAACTTTGTTTTATCATTAATTCCAATTTATTTTGCGACATAAAGAAGGAAATAAAAAATTGACTTGTTGGAGCCCAATAGCTTTTGCACAGTTTTTCTATCTATCCGTGTTGCATACTTATTCCAATACTTTTTTTATACTCGATAACAACTCAAACATTTTTCTATCACTGCTCATTAGCTTGAATTTGACATGAGTTTTTTCAGTCTTCCATGCAATCTCATTTCGAACATTCCATTTTTTTAGTGTGCCACTATCAACCCAGAAAACACTTAGACCATCAAGGACCATTAATGGCGTTAAACCATTTGCAGCATAAAACTAGAAACCACGAACAACAATGCCTTGAAAACTGGCTTATATAAATGGGCTAATTCAAAGCCAGCCAAGGCAACCAGATGAATGGAATGGTATTTTATAAATAAAAGAAATATTAGTGAAGAAATACAACCAACGACGGCAACGGCAGTTTCATACAAATTTGACTTTACATTGCCGATGAATGACAAGCCACTCGAATAAAATTTATTTTATTTTTTATCGATATTCTCTTTTGTGTTTTTTTTTTATGAAAAAAATATATTTTATAAAAAATAAAATATAACTAAGATAACACAGAAAAAAGTTTGTGCATAAATATAACAATTTACTTTCATTGATTTTAGTTCATTATATTTAAGAATAATGTCTTAAATATTAACACTTTACATTTTTTGAAATGAATCAAAAGACAAGAATATGTAGATATTTAAAATGCAAATAAACTAAATTATTTAACTTTTCATTTATATTTTCAATTTGTAAAAATTTGTTTGAAATTTTCTTCGGAAAATTTTAGGTTCTTAATGATTTTTAGCTACATTATAGGAACAGAAGCGCTTTTTATCAAAATAATCAAATGCAGAATGGGAGCGAAATTATGCAAATTTCTAAGCATTATTTTTTTACAAATTTTTATTGGAATTTTGCCTTTTTAAGGCGTTTGTTATTACTATTTTTATGTATAACTATTTTCCTTTACCAAACTAAAATAAAGACGACAAGATTTTTGCAAAATTACTAAAATTTTCATTATGAATAATTTAATAATATCTATAAACAAAATTTTATTTTTTATGAAAAAAGTTTGGGAAAAAGTCATGTTCGATTCATAATATTTATGAAAAAATTTTTCAAATACATACATTTTTTTTCTGTGAAGAGAGTAAGTAATATTGCTGTCCAGCTACTGTTGTTATTTTTATTTTTTCTCAATTGGAGACAAACCGTCCTATTCCCGGCATTGTTGTGTTACTACACTTGGAAAGGGTTTTGTTTATTCTATTTACCAAGACTAGCCTTTACAACTAAGGAATACCATATACATATAAAAACTATGGAAAGTTTGCATTACACCCTTCATTTAATAAACAAGATGTTGTGTGCCTTCATACTTATTTTAAAATGTTTATATCATAATTAGTTTTTTTTTTTTTTAATTTTTTTCAACATTTATTTGAACGACTCCTTTTCTGTATTAAAGCTAAAGATAAAAAAATTTATCCAACAGTTCGAGTCCACCGTATTATATAAAATTAATCATTTTGAATAATAAAAATCGCTAATGATATACTCCTTTTGAAACCGACTCGCAAAACAATTTTTATTTTTGATATCTGTACTCTTTTTGAAAAACTTCAAGTGGTGGAATAAATATGTATATGTAAATGATGCAATATTTGAATAAACATGGAATATTTAGAATTTTTAATATTTATAAACTTAATTTCTAAATTCTGCTGATAAACTTGTTAGTATTTTATATTTAAATAAGCCTTTTATATTTGAATCAACATCCGTTGAGGTTGGGTGCAGGTTTTTAAGCGAAGGATATGAACATTTAACGGCATGCTCTCATTTCTTTCAATAAATCCTTGAACATTTTGCTTCGTTTTGCTGCTACTTTTTTACATCAATTATTTCGCATTTTTTGTTTATCTTCTCTGCTGATTACTCTAGTTCAAATCAGTTTACCATCAGCTGAATCCATGCATTAATTAGTTCATCGCATGATTTTTTCCTAACTAATATTCTTAATTAAATTTCTTAATGATCTTAATTTGCCACTTTCCACAATTTCAATACTTGTTTTCTCATCAAATATTTTAACCATTTTTCTAAAATCGATATTAGTAAACAAATATAAATAAAATTGGTACTTTGTATGTCTTTTCAAAAAAATATAAAATATTTAGTACTAAAAATTATGATTATTTCCATTAACATTATAATTGGGTTAAAACTTTAAATTCTTTAATGTGTTTAACATTAAAATCTGTATTAATCTGCAAAAAAGTGACTCTTGACAATATCCGAATCATGTACGTGCTCCGGTGTATTTGAAATTTTTAACGTAGCACCACATGATTCGGCTTTGTCTTGTAGATCAAAAATCATCAAAGTTTATTAAAATAAGTTTAACCAAAATGTCATGTTATTAATTCACATATTTCTTCACTATTACATACTTTCTTAATGGAAATTTAAACGAGGTATATTTATCAAAATTAAAAATAGAGTTAGCTATTTTCATTTTGTCTTGAAAAATTATTCTCCCTTTTTCAGCGAAACCGAGGGAGTGCCCTCAACAGCTATACGAGAAATTTCCCTACTTAAAGATTTACAACATGAAAATATAGTGCAATTATTTGATGTTGTAGTGGCTGATTCTAGTCTTTATATGGTGTTTGAATATCTCAATATGGATTTAAAAAAGTTAATGGACAAAAAGAAAGAGGTCTTTACACCGAAACTAATAAAGGTTGTTATAAACAAGTTCAAAATTTTATTCGAGTTATAAATTGCTTAGATTATTTAGTTTCTTATTTTTATTTATTTTTACACATGTCTTTTGATTTTAATAAGATATTTTAGTAGATGAATTTATAAATTTAATATTCATACTTTTATTGACTATAATTTTTGATTAGTTTTATATATTTTTTTATTTTTAATATTAAAAATTAATATTATTTATATATTGCTATAAATCAAATAAATGTGTGAATGATTTGGAAATTTCCAATAGCTTGTAAATTAAAGAAAGTTTTATTGATGGGATTTTTTCGCACTTTCTTTATAGAGTTATATGTTTCAAATGTTTGATGCAATTGCATTTTGTCATACAAATCGTATTTTACACAGAGATTTAAAGCCTCAGAACTTGTTGGTAGATGCCTCGGGAAATATAAAGGTAAGCTTTTTGAATTTTATTAATTTTTTTATTAAAAACATTTCCTTTTTGTAGTTAGCTGATTTTGGCTTAGCCCGAGCCTTCAACATGCCCATGAGAGCTTATACACATGAAGTTGTTACTTTATGGTATCGAGCTCCTGAAATTCTTTTGGGCACAAAATTCTATGCCACTGGTATGGATATCTGGAGTTTGGGTTGCATATTTGCGGAAATGGTAACTATTTCTTGAGATTATATTATTAAAAAGACATTTTCACTCAAAACTTTTATTTAACAAATGATATTTTTATAAAACTTTTTTGATCAGATAATGCGGCGTTCTTTATTCCCTGGCGACAGTGAAATTGACCAGTTATATAGAATATTTCGTACTTTAGGCACACCAGACGAAAATACTTGGCCTGGTGTATCACAATTGCCCGACTACAAAGCTAAATTCCCCAGGTGGGAAAAATCAAATATACCTGAAGTTATTTCTAAACATGAAGCCTATGATCTCTTCAAAGTAAGTTTTGTTATACTTATCTAAATTAATTAAAGTACTAACAAACATTATCTCTCTTTCCCTTTACAGGCCATGATGGCTTATGATCCCAATGAAAGGATATCGGCTAAAAATGCCATGTTACATCCTTATTTTGATAATTTAGAAATTATAAAACATGTTGATTTACCTAGAGAAACATGACTAACATAAGTAATTTTAGTTGCATTTAAATAAGTTTTCTTTAAATATATGATATTAAATGTAAGTAGAGTTCTTTTTTATAACAAAACTATTTATTAACTCGTTATACCTACATAATTTTTATTTACATTTTTTTTTTAATTTTACTTTCAATATTTTTATAGACTTTCAAGAATAAAAAAAAAAAAAAATAATAAATAAAATCAAGATTTCCCCTAATTTAAAATATAAACATATTAATTGAAATTTTTACCAAGCCTGGTAACAGGTATAATTTTTATACATATTTCATTTAAACATTATCCATCTTTTTTAAATTTCAACAGCAATTTAATTTTGGTCTTAGTAAACATATTTAAACAAAATTTTGTGAAGTTTGTGAAATATAGTTATCGTTTTTTAACTTTATTTGAAAATTTTATTTAAGAAATTGACTGGTAAGATATAATATTTTTCCTTTCCTCTTGGTTGCTCCACCAATCTTGTAGTTATTTTCGTATTAGCAGTTTGTTTTCTTCTATTAATAGTATCATCCTTCAAAAATGAACCCAAAGCGTTACGTACTGCTTCAACTTCTTCATCTTTTTTCATTTCCATCTTATCTTTTTTGTCTGTTGTAGGCTTTTTGCTTTTCAAAAGTAAAAGTTTAACATCTTCTGCGGTTCCTGGGTTTAACAGATGTTTTTGAATTTTGATGATTCTACCGGCAATGGCTTCAAAATTATTTGTCTCTTTAATTTTTCTATCGGCAAAAATTTCCCCATCATTATAACCCCAATTATCAGCCAATTCTACACCATCATCATATTCCTCATGGCTACTGGCATAGGACTTAACACCACTGCCATATGTATTATGTTCAAAATTGTCATCTTGTTCTGTTTCGTAGTCATTTTCAGAATTGTAGCCATCATTTGAATTATAGCTATTAGAATTATACTGTTCACCGCTTTCTCCTCCATATCCGCCATCTCCGTTGTAATAAGAATCATCATCCTCAACACTCCAGCCACCATCGTCATCATATGAATTTCCAGCATAATTATTATATTGATTGCTAGTGTATTGGCTAGTATATTGATTTCCATTTTGATAATTATAATAATTTGGTTGTGCTTTCTGTAGCAAAGCATAATATTGTCCTGTTGTTGGCTCATAGAAATGCATTACTCTATTAAAATCTAATCCTAAAGGCTGGAACTGCAATTGTGTAATTGGCTCATAATTGTTGTTGTATGAATTATCATACCAAGTAAAATAATTTCTTGATTGAGATCGTTTAACATTTCTTATTCCTTTCTTAGAGGACTTGCGTTTAGATGGTTTTGGTCGGCGTCTTCTAACTGGCCCTTCCATTACTTCTTCTTCCATCATATAATTATTTGCTACTGGAGTTTCGACAATTTGTTGTGCTCCAGCATTAAAAAGGTTGCCAATGGGGTTGCTTAAATTCCATGACAGTGGCGGTAAAGTAGGTAAGTTGCCTACAAAACTTTGCCAATATTGTTGTAGTATTGGTTGCGGTGTAGTCGCTATAATTTTTCCTCTATAACGTCTGAATGCATTACGGCTGTCGATTCGTTGCTTTAAATGTGGTCTTGAAGTAGTCATTACACTTTTTATTCTGTGTAGCCTTGGAGCATTGCGACTTTCTATCTGGTAGTCATAGTCAAAACTAGTTGGTTGAAATGATTTTGCCAATGAGCCTCCAACATATAGAATACATAGAATTAGAAATATCTGCAAAAAGAAAATTGAGTATTAAATTAATTATGATAAAGCAGAATTGTATATTGTATTTAGAAATGTTAAAATGCATATAGAAATGTGCTAAAAGCTATTTAGCACTTTTTAAAAATTTATTTTAATTTAATTATTTTGCGATTTTGTTTAAGAATTCCTTAAAAAATAACATAATTAACTTTCAATTATAAAATCAAACCCTTAATTTTACCTTATTATATATAGAAATTAGCTTATAACTCGTTAAACATCAATTTCTTAATGGACAATGTTTAAAAAAATATAATAGGAATTTTCTTTTCAAAATGATTGAGAATAATTTTTTGTTGCTGTAGCACAATTCTACGTAATATTTCTGATCCAATTACATCTTACGGCAATACGCACGAAAAAACTTAGTGCATACAATTGAGCTTATAAAAATTTAGAAATTTTGTTTTTGGTAATGACTGTTGTATTCAAGTTATAAATTTAAAAGAAAAGTTAGTTTTTTATTCGTTTTTAAAAACATATTTAATATTTTCCGAAATACCCTCTATATTGTGTTTTCGGTTACTTTTTTGTTGGAATGGGTCCACTTCTTTTTAATTCTAATTTGTTTTTTACTCAACTTTAAGTGTTATTTAAATATTTTTTTGCTATGATCCAATACATTTCAAATGGACTGAGTTCTGGACAATTTAGTGGATTGGGCAATATTGTCCTAACATCTTTGCCCGATATTTGTCATAGAGCAGAACCATTTTTTGGATACTAGTCAGTTGCTTTTTTATTGTAATGATGAGAAGCGAGATCAGGAATTCCTTATATTTTCTAATGATAAGAAGGAATCTTTTCCGTAGGCACTCTTTTGGGTACATTTCTATGCTAAAAATGTCATTTGTTATGAATGAAGTGTTTTTTTCGCCGCCCATACACATTTTTTCGACAATTTTGATTTTTATCATACGATATTTATCTGCTATATTTCTCATAACACCTGCGATATGATATTCTTGATTATGATGTTGAAAACGGTTTGCCTGCTCATTTTTTCTAGCGTTCCTATTATGAACTTTTTCACTTTATGGGTCTTTACACCAGCTTTTTTTACTTTTCTGAAAAAAAGATACGGAGCAATTTATTGAATGAGTTACATTTCATCCAGAGATGTAATATTCTCTTAAAATTCGTATTATTCTGTCAGCCTGTAAATCAACTTTTTCTTCGGTTATCAAAATCTTTTCGGTGGTCGTGAAGTCTTTATATTTTTTATGACTCAAGAAAATGTATTTCCCGACCTGCATTTCTTGTAATTTGATTATATTTTTGATTATAAATTTGAACCATGCGTTTGAATGAATTTTGTTCAATTTTCAGTTTAAGAAAAAATAATTATCCTATTACAAAAAAATTGAGCACATTGTTACAAAGAATAATAACAAATGTAAACAATTTAAAAGTACTAACTTTTTCATAACGCGTAAAGTAATACAAAAATAACACAGTGCAACAAGAAAAAATTGTCTCAATAATTCAAACGAAAAATGAAGGTGTAGCAGTAGTCTAACAAAACCCCCAAATTATTTTTCGAAGTTAGTTCGAATTTCGGTTTTATGGCCTCTTGAAGTTCGAATTTTTTGGAGCCCTTTTTTCAATATAATTGAAAATAAAAAATATTTAAATTATTTAATCTTAATGTTATTATTTGTTTTTGCTATTTAATAGAGTACCTCCATTATTAGATTTTAACTAGATTTTTGCTGGATGCCACACCCCTTTTACGCCCATTTTTGTCACAATATTGTTTATTTTATTTGACTTCCTAGAAAACAAATTTCAAAATTCATTAAAATTTTTAATATGGTAAAAAATATCACAGCATGATAAAAGTGGGCGAAAAAGAGTAGTGGTACTCATACAGACTACATTTTATAATGTACAGTGTTTTCTATTCCTTGTGTATATCAAACCTGGCGTGAATTGTCTTAGTAACATCAAGAAAATATCAAAACTGATTAGAAGTAGGCTTGGCATTTTTATTAACATTATATTCTAATTACCTTTCGGAGAATGCACGATATATATATATATATATATATATATATATATATGTATATATATATGTACTAAAGATTACTTCAATCGGTTGAATAATGTGGCAATTTTATTATGAAAGGTAAAAGGAGCTGAGAAACTTAGAGAAACTTTACATAAAACAACAATTATCCATAGACATTGAAAATTTCTGATTTATGAAATATCCGAACTTTAAGAGTCCATAAAAAACTATTTGGAGATTTTATTAATCTAACGGTATACTTTCATTTCACGTTGGAATTATTAAAGCAATATTCAATGACCCAAAATTTGCCGCACAGTGGAAATTTGTCAGGGTTTTACTTAAAATAGTAAATTATAAAATTAGTTAAAATGAACTTAGTTATTGCAAAAAAAAAAAAAAAATAAAATATTGTAAAAATAAAAAAGTGTTCAGTTTTGTTCTATCTAAGAAAAAAATTCAAAAAATATTTTTTAAAAACAGGTTACGCATTTCATTTCGCGAAATAAATCGATAACATTATGTGTCATAGTCTCCAAAAATGTTAACAATTAATAAAAGCAATTTCATTTCATAGTATCTTTATACTCTTTGGCTTCTATTTCACGCTTCCAAAAACTTTTAAATAAGTTTAAGTCTGGATTTTTTTGGATCCCTGTATAATTCGCAACTCCATGTTTTAAGCGAATTTTGGACCAGTTCGCCTAAGTAAGTACTTGCACTTAAACTTGAGTTTGGGATAGATATTATGATATAATAGAATGTCTTCAACATTAGTACCATCGGACAAAAACCTAAGTAAAGGAACTTCGCCATCCCTTCGTTTTATAGTTTTCTTAGCCTAGTAATACTGGGAGGAAATTCGTATTACAAGCGGATTAAACTGCTACATATATTTGTCTCTTATATCGACTAAACTAATTTCCAGTTTTCCACGGTACGGGATTCATAGCATTTTGGAAGATTATAAGGTTCAAAAATGTTGTATGATAGTTTAAGTTCTTTTTGTTGTAATAGCGTTATTTTTCTTAAGATATCGAGATAGATTCCAAACACTAGCGTTGCAGTTATTGATTTTAATATGTTTTGCTCAGCCTCTCTGTTTCCAGGTATATAACTTACACTAAACTTACCGCGACCCGGTTTACAAATCTTTCTTAATTCATTCATTCTGAAATCTTTGTCTCCATTGAAAAATTAAATAATTAATATTGATTTCCGATGCCTGTTTCTTTGTTTCTTTAATCTTATTGTAAGTAAGGACATGTCTTAATTTGTTTGTACAATTTTAAATCTCTTGAGAAGTTTTAAAGTATTTCACTCCGAGTTTTTCTTTATTTTTTTAGAGTTTAAAATCACAAAAGGCAATTAGTGTATTTGAATTGAATTTAAAGGATCTTTCGATTTTGTCGGCATTTAATTATAAAATCAGTATTCAGGAACGCATTTTCTTTGTTTGTTACAGTTTTATCAAATAGATATATTTTTCAACATTAAACAGTTGTTTGATCTTAAATCTTATTATTTACCTTTTTGTTCCACATTTTAGTTTTCCTAATAATAACTTCTGAACTATATTATTATCTGGTTTCATTTATACTAAATTCTCTAATTCGCATCAACGAATGTCAAACTCTTGAAACTGACTTTTCGATAAATATTATCAAATGATAAATTATTTAATTTTCATTTATTTTAATCTAAAACTATTGTTTTAATGCGAACAATTTGAATATTAATACAAATGAAAGTTTTTGCATTTCTCGACAATCATAAGATTAACCCCTAAGTTCATTAAAATTATAATCATCAGCATTAGCATAAATTTCATTAATTTGTCTATCGAAATTGTTTTGTTTTTATTAATTTGGATTAATTTAAATTATCATAATTTATACATTTTTTTTAATTTGGTACGTTTGTATGTGTCATTATGGTTTGTCCCAGTAATTTAGATAGATAATTACCGATTAAAATTGATTGTATAGATTGATATGTTTCACAGTTATAAGTTTATTGTTTAATAAAAATTTAAATATATAAATATAGAATTTTGCTTATGAATGAATTAGTACCGGTAGGTGTTAAAAAATAGGTTTATCTTGCCCATCTAAAAATACGTTTTTATGGTAAAATAAAAATACGTAATGTGTTGTAATCTCTAGGAGTGGACTATTAGCCTCTAATATTTTTTTATTTCTTAATTTAATATACACACTGATTAGTTATTATTAGTTAGTTAGTTATTAATTAGAGTTATTTGTATGAATTAATTAATTGCTGTTTTGGTATTAGATTTCTCATTTAAATTTTAATGTTCTAATATAAATTTTAATGTTATTTTATCCCGATTTGTTTTATTAATTGAACGGAATTTTTAATTTAAAGCTACATTTTTTTATTATTTTTTGCCATAAATTAAATTTTTTTTTTAATTGGATTTGTTATAAATACCCAGACAGAGAAATACCATCATGAAAACGCTCTGATATAGTGCTATCAGAACGCCGCAAATGGCAATCCTGTTAAACGGCCTTATGATGCTTTTTTTTTACAACGCACAGTGGTTCCAAAACAATTTTTTGGAAATAATTCTCTAACTTGTGAACCGTTAGATATCAGAACAAAATTTGACATGGCCAGAACTGAGGTATTATCGAGTTAATTAGGAGTAGCATCGATCTTGACCTCGGGTATGTATTTTTTTTAATTCGCCAAAATGTAAAAAAATTTACGTATAGGTAGTTCTTATAAATCTCTACAAAAAACTTCCTTGCATATGTAGGTTATGTCTTTTAGTTTACGAGATATTTAGTTCGAAGCAAATATTATCCTTTTTTTGGCCTATTTTTTTTTAACTTGGGGCCTTAATTTGGGCCTTAAGTTTTTTGAAAATATACACTAGATTTCTTACAAAATTCTAAATGATATTGCTGCAAGAATCATATAAATATATCTATTCGATAAAAAGTTATTTTAATCTGAATTTGAAACTTTAAAAAAATCTAATATTTTTGGGGTTATTTTCCAAAAAAGGTAGTAATATTCACCAACTTCTAAAATATATATTTTTTTTTGTTCCGGATTATTGAAATGGTTGCAAAATAAATCTTAACGTAAATGCATAAACGTAAAAAATCAGAGCCACCTTGGGAAACGGTTTCCCCCCAATCCCTATCCAAACTTTGTCAATTTTGAAAAAGTTTTTAAAATTGTTTTGTAAAACTCCCAAATGTCAAAGCCGCAATTAACAGAAAAATGTATTGTTGGCTATAAATACACAAAAAATATTTTACAACGGCTGGGCATTCATTTTAATGAAAAAACAATTTTTTCCCCGGACAAAGATTTTAGGTATTTTGGTACAAAAAAGTGGGTTTTTTTAATCCCCTGTATTCTGCCAAAAATTCTTTGAAATCGCTTAAGTTTTATTTAGGTCCAAATATTAACATTATTAAAAAAAAAAATACTTAAAATCTAAATTTAAAATTTTTCAGGTCTGGTTTGGACCTAAATAAAACTTAAACGAGCGGAGGTATTCCAATGAAATTTTGGCACAGCACAGATAAACTTATTTTAAAATCGGGGGATTAAAAAACTTCTACCTTTTTGTACCAAAATACCCAAATTTAAAAAAATAAAAATTAACAGAATTTGGATAGGGCTTGGGAGGAAACCGTTTCCCAAAGAGCCTCAGATTTACGTTATGATTTATTTTGAAAGCATTAGAAAAAAATGTTGGGGAATATAACCCCAAAAATATGATATTTTTTAAAGCTTCAACTTCAGATTAATATAACTTTTTATCGTATAGCAGTATGAATTATAATTTTGTGAGAAATCTAGTAGATATTTTCAAAAAGTTGTAGGGCTCAAATTAAGGTTCTTAAATTAAAAAAATAAAAATCTATGCCAAAAATGAGGGTAAAAAAGAGATAACCTATACATGTAAGCTTGTTTTTTATAGAGATTTATAAGAACTACCTATATGTAAATTTTTTTTATATTGAGGTCATAAATTAATTTTTGACAATTTTTTTTTTAATTACATACCCGAGGTCTATCCTCTACCTCCGTGACCCACTAGGGACCTGTGCTCCTCTAAATCAACTCGGAAACATCTCAGCTCTAATCATATTAAATTTTATTTAGATATGTCCAACGGTTTACAAGTTACAGAATTATTTCCAAAAAAACGTGTTTTGAAACCACTGCGCATCGTTCTCATGATGGTTTGAATAGTACTTTAAAAGTTTATTTTAAGAATGAAAAGTACTTTATTATTAAAAAATTTATATTATATAAATATATATAAATTTAATAAACAATAAATAAATATATACATATTAATAAATAAATTTAAATTTTTTAAAATTTGTAATTTGTACAATTAAAATGTAGAAATGTTAAATGTTTAAAAATAATTATTAAAAACATGATATTTAGGAGCGCTTAGAAGATTTTTCCTTTGATATGGTGAACCATCGACTAGTTTTTATTAATACTGTCTCTTCAGATTCAATTGAAAATTGTTTTAAAAGACAATCTATAAATATCCAAAATTATAGTAAGAAAAATTGTTTTTGAATAAAATTGTAAGAAAATACTCTTCATTTCCTTATGTGTGCTAGTTTCACAGAACTTTTCCTTAGACACTCTATATTGGGTTTTTCACATCCGCTAAAAAACTTGTACCACTGGTACCACTGGTCTCATATAATTCCTTTGTTCGAATTTTATGCGCCAAAAATTGTCGCTATTGAATAAATTGAAAAAATATAAAGAATTTATTAATAAAATATATAACAGACAATCTTCAAAGTACAATTATACTTGAATGAAATTCTTCAACTCTTTTAACAATATGCACATCATTTTCCTCTGACGATTTTGCGAAACATAAAATTATTGAATAATATTAATTTTTATAATTTATTTTTCATTTGTGTGCTAACATTTTTTCCCTTTCATCAATTACATCTGAAAATAAAAAAATGTGCAATTCAATCCTATGTAGTTGATAGATATTGCATTTGTATTGAATCCAAAATTTCGTTGATATATTTATTATATTAATAAAAATAATAAAAATCAAATTTATTTAAAATAATTTCGTCGAAATAAACATTCATATATTAGATTTAAAATGTATACTCATCATATTCAATAATGAATAATAATTAATATTGCCTAGGTAATGAAATGCAGAAATAATTATTTATGTTCGTCTAAAATTTAACATCTTATCTTCACATGTTGTATTTCTTGAATTTTGGATTTTAACGTATTTAAACATCCGATCTGATCTAATTTGGAAAAAAATAACTAAATTAGAGTATTAAAAAAAAGTTTTCGAATTATTCGAAAAGTTGCTTTAAAAAACAGTTTCTAATACGGTTTTACTTAAAAAAAGTTAACCGGATTTTATTAAAAATGCAAATATTATTAAAATGTATAAAATTTCTACTAAAGAAAGTACATATCATTTGTAATGATAAGTAATATAAAAGTAAAAAGTCATATCGCTCTTCTGCAGCTGGAGGATCATGCTCAAAATTTGTATTTTTTGAACTTTTTAATAAAATATACCTTATTTTTGATGGAAGAAATATTTCTTGTGACAAACGTCAAAACTAAAATTGGCTTTTTACATAGATTTTATTAATAACAATTAGTTAAAATAAATTAAATATATTCAAATCTCAGTTATCAGTACGTTTGGTATTACTCAAATCACAAATTAGAATTTTAAACAACTAAACTTAAAACTTTATCAGAACATAATGTAAATGAGAAATATTTTAAATAATTTAGGGCCTGATTCAGTACAACAAGCGAATTGTTTAAAAATTAAATTTGTATGCAAACTACTCAAAAAAACACGACTGACAAAATCTGTAATTTCATACAAATTTTGTTTGCAAACAACTTGATTGTTATAATGAATAGGGCCCCAAAATAAGGATCCATGAGTAAATATTAAAAATGGAAAATATGAGTTGTTTTAGTAAAAAAATAAAAGAAAAAAAATTTCATAAAAAACAGTTAACCAACAGAAAAAGACCGTCCTGCCGAATTGTTCGAAAATAAAAATTATTCGAAACCGGTCGGTTTTTAAAAACAAGAACCGGTTAACCGGTTTCCGGGTTTTGAATACACTAACCTAAATACTAAGTATAATCATTCGTAAGGTTCTTTAGTAAATTTTAAGACAGCGTAATTGGAATGTAGTCTGTTTTTAAGAATAACGCATAGAAGCTTCAAACTCATCCGATTTTCAAAGCTTAATTTTTATTATCATTTATTGTGCAATCGATACCACTGTACATTGTTGATTGCAAAAGTTCAAAAGCCTTTTGTACAAACCAAGAAAAACAACTGTATTCATTATGACATAAATTTCATTGAATATCTACGCAAACAAGATAGACATTTTCTTATTTATATACATATACAGTGTATTTACATCAGTGACAAGTAAATTAGAAACATCTTAAAGAACATTCGTGATTTTGTTTCAAATTTATTTGAGGTCTAAAATTGATAATGCTCCAAATTATTTTTTTATGATTTTCTGATATTAAGAATTAAGATCAAGCACATGAATTGTTTCTCTCGAGATATTCTCTTTTGAAATATACCGCACACAGGTTTCGTTTATTAGAAGCTGAGTTTGGTTTAATTGATGGATTTGTCGGCATATTACCAATTATAATTAGTTTTAATCAAATGTATGCCCATCTAAATATAAACATTAATATGCATTGATATCTAGTTTAATAACTTTACATGATACCTTTAAACGTTGTTTTGCTTTTTTATACCCACCATCAAAAAATTATGGGGGGGGGGCGGTATATTGTATTTGTCATTCCTAGTGTAAAATGTCGAAATATTCATCTAAGACTCCATAAAGCATGTATATATACACGCCGAGGAAAAACATGGCTACGGCATTGTCACTACAACAATATCATGTCCTCATTGTTAATTTTCATTAATTTTAATAATACTGTGTTCATGATAACAATGTTTTTAAACCATATTTTGTTTGCAAACCATAGAAATATTATTATTCCCATAACAAAAAATTTTACAAATAAATATGCCTTTTACAAATATGGCTGAAAAATTCATAACTTGTTTGTTTTTGAATTTATTTTGTTTTTAAAGTTTCATTACAATCCTCATGAGTTAATATAAATAGATAATGTTTTATTATATTTGGTGTGATTCAAGCGTCATATATTGCTTATTACTATTAAAGTGTTTAGTCAATAAAAATTATCTTAAATTGTCTTGCACAACATATGATGGTACAAACAAATAAAATTAATTAATGAACAAATAATATGTAAATATGTAAATAATTTTTTATGATTAATAAACCCTTTCATCTATTATTTTTAAACAAATGTAATGAACTCAATAAACAATTTATAAAAATAATAATTTTGGATTAATGAGTTTTATTTTAATATATAATAAAATGGAATAATATGATAAAATTAAATCATAATATGATAAGATGGAATAATAATGTAATAAAATGAAATTAAAATCTGATAGAGTGGGGTAATACTATGAAAATCGAACCATAAAATCGGATACAATATGATAAAATGGAATCATAACAATTATTATTTATAATTATATATACATATTTTTAGCTGAGACCATATGTTCCAATCACAATATGTTGCTCTTAGATTATGGTTAGTACAACTATATTTTTTCTCTGCATGTATTCTGAGCTTTCGTGCGATTCTGAGTCAATCTAGTTATGTTCGTCTATTGAAAGCCGGATAGGACTGAGGGCGGATTACCCGTACTTCCCCAATAATTTGGCTCAAATATTTTTCTAATATAATGTTTTTTTGGTATTGCAAATGGGCAAAACTTGTTAATATGAAAAAATTAAATTATGAGCCAAATACTAGAAAAACTTAGTGTTCGTCGTAACTCCAGTTCATACTTTTCTGTCGATATCTCTTAAGCAAAAGCATGTACGCCATTGAAATTTTGTACAAATAGTTTAAGGATGGAACGAGTGTTATCCGCCCACTTTACCGCTCACCTCACATATAAGGTGAAATTTTAAATTAGTGCGGCACAAAAAGTTGCATATGGATGGTATAATAGATTCGGCCAAGCCGAATATATCATTCTTACTTGTTTATAAATACAATAGTTACAGCAACAACCAAAAAGTACACAATTAAAATGGTGCCATTACGACTTGAATGAATTGACAGTAAACAACGAAAAACAACGGCAGGCAACACCATCCTAGCTAGGCATCCTCAATAATAAAAAAATAACAAGAATTTAATTTAAATTGTTTATAAATACATATAACAGGTGCATTGACACCAACAACGAGCGGCATGCATGTCGTTTAGTACATACATACATATGTATGTCAAAATTGTTGAAAGCATGCGTACAACAATTGTTTTCACCAACAAAAAACATAATACGAATAAATAAAACAATTTTCCCCAACAAAAACGTAAAAAGGAAAAATAATAACAAATGTTTATTATAGAGAGCTCCACACAAGAATATTCAGAGAGCCAACCACATGTAATGAGTATATAATAAAAGAGAGTAAGCTAGAAAACGGAAGTTAATAACAAGAGCTTAAGAATTGTTAACATAAAATGAGGAAAGCTTAAATAAGAAAAATCTTGAGAAAATTTTCGTTTAGACCATCAAAAACAAACAACCAAATACTAACATTATAATGAAAATTCAATGAAATTTTCTTTTCAGTTCGTGTTCAGATCCCTAGATATAAAAACGTTAAAAAAGATAAAACGCCTAAAAGAAATGCATTTTATTAATAAGAAAGAAAAATATATCCTAGAAAAATAAAAAAAAATACTTAATGCTCAAGTGAATTAAACTTTTTGTAATTAAAATTTAAATTTAAAATATAAGTAAAAAAGAAATGAAGTGAAATTAAGAAAATACCTATAAAATTAGTGGAAGATTAAGAATGATTAAAAAATACCTCAACAAAATGCTTGTTAATAAATATGTTTAAAACAATTTCAACTTTCAATTGTTGGCAATAGAATTTGTAAAAAATTGACCACCAACAAGGTTAAATTGAAAAAAAGAAAAAAAATTGGTGCGTTACTTAATAGAGTATGAGGCTACAGTAATTTTTCATTATTTTTTATTTTATTTTTAAACGAATCAATTAATTAAATAATAAAAATAAATATACATTCAAATAAAACAAAAAAGAAAATTGTATGTATATACATAAGTATATGGTTATACATGGTACTAGTATGGTTGTGTGTGTATATTAAGGTAGAAGGAAGCAAAAAAAGAAGACAGACAGACAGACTATGTAGGAATATAATCAGTAATAAAAAAAACAAAACTTAATGAAATTGTGTATATGTGAAAATTTCAATACACGACGTTCATATACCTAAACAGCTTTACAAACATCATGCTACCATTAGACGTACATTTTAATATGCAGACCTACCCGAATTATTTGAGTGTTGCCACAAAGAATAGTAGTTAAAAAATCGTCCCAAAATGTAAACTTATAACTCTAGGATTTATTTTAATGAAATGGTTTAGTAAAATTTGTTTAAAATTTCAATACTGAAGATTAAAACTGTCAACTGAAAATTGTATAAAATTTTGAAAAGAAATAAAAAATTAAATTTAACAAAAGTCTTTGCAGATACTAGATAATAACCTAAAACAAATCCTAATAAAACTATATTATTGTACGAATTACAATTAAGATGTTCCAAAATCAATGCAAAGTAACGCATTTAGAGAGTTTTTAATTTTAGGAGTAATACAGTTATATTCGTGTCTTTAATATTGGCTTTTGGTATATAAAATATGTTATAATTTGATTTTGTTATCAATAAGTCTACAAATATATGCATTTTACGTAAAATATGTATATTTTCTTTTTTCAACTAAGAAAACAAAAAGCTGATTTGAACTAAAACTCAAACGGTAGGATCTTGTGATATTTAAATACACTGTTAAAACCAAAATAATCATTTGGATAAGTTTTATCAGTTTACTTATGTTTCAATAACAAGCGTAATGATAACCTTTTGTATTGGAGTTATGCTTCTGACCTGTTGAAGCATATGAGGAGGGTCCCTTCTATCAGGGCGATTGACTACTTGTTGCCGTTTTTACTGTAGAAGACTTTTTGTTATCGCATGCCGGATATAGACTAATGGTTGTTACATAAAGCTTGGTGGCGCATGATAATGTAATATTTGGTTAAAATTTTCAAAAGGCAATACCTAAGTTCTAAACATCCTTCACTATTGTAAGCGCAGATTAATGAATGCTTAATTCAGGAACTTCATTAGGAAACTAATTAGATAATCAAGACAAAAGTTGTTAAGTTGTTGCTATGTCAGCTTCACTGCCCACAGCAGAATAAATGTTAATAAATCTGGATCTTGTAAACTACTGGACTAATTATTTTTGTTGAATTTTGAATCAATAGAGGAAAAATTAGGCTTTCAAAATATTGTGCTGCACACCAATCAAAATAAGATTGTTAATTGCAAAGAACGTATTTAATACCGATGTTAACCTATGGCTGTGAGGTTTTTGCAAGTTGTGATACAACCAGTAAATTAAAGCTAAATTCTACCTACAACAATATCGCAAGGTATGTTTTTGGACTGCGAAAAATTGACGCAAATGGTAATTACCAGAGTATAACGACTTATTCCAACAAAAAAAGGGGGTTGAGATTGAGAACTTTCTGAAAATACGAGTCCTAACATTTCTTCATAAAATTATAACAACTCGTGAGCCATACCAACTGTTTAATAGACTGAGATTTAGTACACTTGTAAGAAACAAAAACCTTATTCAATTTCGATACCACACTTTAATATCGGAGTGGCAATTCTTTGTTAATGCTATACGTCTTTGGAACAATATGATGAAGCATTTAAAGTTATCAGTAACGCATTGTAATTAAGAGAAAATTATTCGAATAACAAATTTTTTATTTTTAACCTTTATTAACATACCAACAAATTTTACACTACTTTAAAACAAAATTTATATTACTATAAAGACAAAATTTGTATAATTAATAACTTACGTTTTTTAATATTTAATGTTTCTGTGCTTAAGTTTTCTCGTATTAAATGTATCCATATTTCTCTATAAATAATAGCATCACAAGATTTCTACTTTTTATAAAAAAATAAATAAATAATTATGTAAACATAAAAATAAAAAAATAGATTGAATTAGATTGAAATGTGTAATCTTCTAAAATACTGGATCGATCTTCTTGTATCTAGGAGCATCAATAAATGAGGAGTTATGCTTCAAATTTAAATTTTACCACGAGAGTGAATTTTGCAGCTTGTTACTTTTATAAATATGAACTGAATTAAATTCTTATGTTTGTTATTCTGAATTTTTCTAAGCAGCATGAAAATGTATACTTTACTATATTATCTCTCATGGTTTAATAGATATTTTACTTAATTTTTTTAAATTTTTACAACACAACTATTTTAATAAAGTTTCCTTATTTTGAAATAGATTTCAAAAATTACTATTTTTTCCAAAAGAAATAATAAAAATATTATTTATTTCAAATTTTCTAAAAGATTAGATCTTAAGAATCTAAGTATAAATCTTTAACAAAAGTTACATTTTTGTAAAAATTAAAAAAAAAAAATTAATATTATAACTTAGGGAAAAAACTGACACTTTTAAAAGTATTATAATGTCTAAGAGAAAAATCACATAAAGTCCATTGGATGCAATTAGTCATCCTACTCGTATTTAGAAAAATTTTAATTTATCGAATCCAGGTTTTTGAAATACACAATGGTTACGGCATTGTAACTAAAACAATATTATGTTCTCATTGTTAATTTTCATTAATTTTAATAATACTGTGTTCATGATAACAATGTTTTTGTTTCAGTTTTATTATTTAATGTTTACATTCAATTATAATTTTAATATAGTTGACTAAAAAAATGTTATATTTTTGAGTATTTATACCAGAAACAAAATTTGATTCATATAAAAAATATCATTATTTCTACAACCATTAAATACTACCAATATTTTTCCTTATTCCTAAACGATATTTTGTTTCAAAGTAAAGTATGCATTTTCGTGTTGCTTAGAAAAATTCAGAATAATAATCATAAAAATTTAAAAGTAATATTAATATTATTATTCCCATAACAATAAAATGTTACAAATAAGAATGGTTTTTACAAATATGGTTGAAAAATTCATAAGTTGTTTGTTTTTGAATATACTTTGTTTTCCACCTTATATATAATTCTCATTTAATTTATACAGAAATTAATATAAGTAGATAAGGTTTTGTTATATTTGGTGTAATTCAAGCAGTATAAGATATTGATTAACTACTATTAAGTGGTTTAGTTAATAAAAAATATTCTGTATTATCCTGCAACATATGATGGTACAAATAAATAAAATTAATGAACAAATAATATGTAAATTTTTTATGATTAATAAATATTTTTATCTACCATTTTGAAACAAATGTAATGGATACAATAAACAATTTATTAAAATAATAATTTTTAATTAATGTATTTTATTTTAATATATGATAAGGTGGAATAATAATATGGTAAAATGGAACCATAAAGTGATGGAATGGGATAATAATGTAGTATGATGGTATAATAATATGAAAAACTCGACCCAAAACATGAAAAAACGAACCATAAAATCGGACACAATATGCTAAAATGGAATCATTACAATTACAGAATCCTACCGAGGCCAAATTTATAACCTTTTTTATTCTGAAGATGACTGATTTTTTTTCACAGAAAAAAGTCACCAAACTCCAAAATAATTCATTCAATTAAAAAATAATTATATCAATTATTAATAATTGTAAAAAATGGAAAACAGAAAAATTTGTACAATTGAAATATTTATTAAATCAATCAAGTATATTATTGAATGAATTAAAAATATAAATGAGAAAAAAATCTTACTTGATAATATACTTGATTTATTTAATAAATTGTTTAATTGGACAAACTTTTCTGTTTTCCATTCTTTACAGTTATTTGACACAAATGAAGTAAACAATCATTTATTTGGTAACATTAAGACTAAATTTTCACAATTTTTCCATTTAAATGGAAGCAACCATAAATAAAATAGTTGGTCTTTTTGGCGATTTTTACTTTAGTAAATAAGGATGTGAACTGTTGATGGCATCTCAGATAAATACATGTTAACAATCTGTTATGTTATGTTTCCATTTAATATTCCTTTTAGAATATGACAGTAAGAGAGTACAAAATAGATGTAATGTAAACCCTGTGTTTTCTCAAATGACATGTGCTCTTTTTCTCACAAACAAAACTTCTTGCTTTTCTTTTTTCTTTTATTGTTTAATTGAAAAAAGTACAACAGTGCGTATGAATGAATTTTTTGATCTTTTATATTTTGATACAAACAATTTTGTACACCTATACGTATGAGTGATTTATTGACCATACAATAGTATATTCTTGGGGGTGTAGATTTGGGTGTTTATATTTTATTTCAGTGAATAATATGAATAAAAACAAATGCAGCTTTTTGTATTTTTATCAGAGACCTAAAATAAGTGTTTCATTTATATTTTTGCGGTTATTTGGCATCATTTACGATTTTTATTTTTTCTTTTTGTGTTATATTATTTATGTGAGAAAATTTTAGATATGCATATGGTTGAGAGAATTAGAATACATAGTAAAAGAAAATAAAAATGAAAAATTTGTTATTTTAGGTATTGTTTTGAGTGAAGGTGAGTTTTTGACTTTTATTTGTGTTAAATGACACAAATTTTAAAAATAGAAGTTTTGCTTTATCAAAATCAAAACGTCGTGATTTTATAAAACTTCTAAGGTGCTATCAGCACATGTCAAAACTACTACAGCATTTATCGAAATACACTGAAGAGAAAAATATTTAATTTTATTTTTTGCACAATTTCGTAAATAGCAAAAAATCTTTCTTAAAAAAGATTAAGAATCACTAAAAATTATGAGTAATAATATACATATTTTGGAATAGTTTGCTGAAAAATTAGTACTTATGATAATACTATTCACAAAAACCGCGATTTTAAATTTTTTTTATGAATTTTAGAAAATTTTTTAGATCTTAATTATTGATAAATTTTACATCGAAAATATGTTTTATTATTTTCAAATTCGAACTATATTGCGAAATATGTGAGGCTGTTTTTTGAGGTTAAGAACATCTTTTTCCGTACATACATATAATACTAAGTCTTTAAAATATTTTGACGCACCCTGAATTTTAGTATTAAGCAAATAAAATGCTTTCATTTGACATCAGTATTATCGTAATTTCTAATTTGCGGTAGTTGTCAGCAAGCGAAATGCGTTTAGAGAAGAATGCCGCTGTAGTAGGTATAAATGATGTTTGTTGTTTATTATTTTTTTCACATTATCAATTTTAACCATTAAGATGAATTAAAATCGTAAATTTTTGGTTTCATTTTTTATCACCGCATTTGTTTATAACATGTGAAATTTCTCGACTGGTTAATAGTTTGAATCGTTAAAGATGTTAACACTCATTTTATTAATGATTAACGGTTTTATTAATGATTTCAATTTTTATAAAAGTTAAGAAAACGGAAAAGGTATGTCATTTTAAATAAAATGTTTATTAAAAAATGCATTCGTAATGAATAGCAGTTTTACAATGCCTCTTTGACAAATTTTTACCCCTTCAATTTTAATTTTCTTTAGTATTTTAAAATCTAATATCTTTACTTTATTTTTCTTTTTTAATTTTATTAGTTTTTCTTATTAAACTAAAAGTATTCATAATAAATCTTTAACTATGCGTCAGATTTTATTGCTTTAAATTCCAATATAAAGTTTGTAATAATAAATATTGTAATGATATTGTATAATTCAAAAATAACGTTTTTGTTAAAAATGCACTTACAACAAGAATGAAATTTTAAAATGCATTTTTAATAATTTTTTACCACATTTATTTTAAATATTTTTGCGTATTATTGAAGTCAAATATGCTTATTGCACAGTACATTAGAAATTGTTCTAAGATAAGAAGGCAGTACACTGGTGCATATTCCTATAAACGCACATCAATTTTTTAATTAACATACCAAAAATGGGGCTAAAAAATAATTAAGGTGGTCAAATTTAATTTTTTAAATTATAAGAATTTGGTTTGACCTCAAATCATGCCAATAGCAAGAATATGAATCGGGATCGTCCAAATTTAATTTATTTTCATCAGAAAAGATTTTATTTCACTCATCTGTCCGTTTCACGTTTTCGCGCGCAAATTGTAAACGATTTTCCTTATGATGCTGTTATAACATTGGCTTACATTTTGGTTTCTTCCATTTTATGTTACCATCTGTTCGCAAAATGTGTTGTTGGTTTTCGCACTCCGTATTTCTGCTCTTTCTTAAGAAAACCTCGAATAACTTCTTCCGTTAATTTTTTGTTAATTTTTTGTCCAATTTCGCTGTTAGATCAGCCTTGATCAAGAAAAATTTAAATTAGAATTTTTTTCCTAGTCTGTAAGAAAAGTTCCTTTGGGCTTCCTTTAAACTGATGAAATTGAAACAAAATTAGAACAAAGATATGTTGTCATCAGAAACTAACCTTAAGTGAAAGAAGCAATTAAAACTGTTAAAATGTTTTAATACTTTTGTGTAATGACTTTTTAGACAAATTTTTCCCGACTGCGTTTTTGGAATATTCCATTGAATTAAAATTATTAAATTATTTTTTAAAATAGTGGATGCCTTTTTCCCAAAACAATTTATATTGCAATTTTTAGTAAACATTATAATTTTTATAATATCAGAGGTAGACAAAAATTAAAAGTGAAGAAGTTTTTCAAAAATGCATCCTTAAATTGCATTTGCATTATGAATGCATTTTTCAGTGGTTATATTACTTTTAAACTATTGTGTTTAAAAAGGATGTAATCATCTTTTATAAGTAATTTAAATCATTAGAATTCGTATACAGATTTAAAAGATATTGGTGTTTAAAGTTAAACAATTTTTAAATTTTTTGACATGAATATCGTGAATATATATAATGAAAATGGATATATTCAAATTGCTCCATAAGGTATGTGTATGCGTCTCCGTATACCGAAGGATCATTTTTAGGCGTTAAGAGTTATTAAAGTTGACCCGAACTAAAAATGTTTGTCTCTATTCTCTACCATAAAAAAACCACAAACAGTTATTTTGTTTTATTTATTTTTTTAAAACTGAAAATAAATGGTAATTTATGATAATTTGATGTCTACAAATTCATGTAGTTATTTTTAGACTTTAAGGGTACTCAAAAATATATACCTAAACGAAAATAAAAATTAAAAAAAAACAAAAAAATTTTGCCGTCAGTGAGATTTAAACTTGGACACAAATTAACCATTCTTTTTTAATGACTAACGTCTTACTCAGTACACCACCTCGTAGTTAATTTTCTAAGTAACAAAAACTTTTTTAGTATAAATTTTGTTTTTTGTTATACAAAACTAACAGCATCCGAATGGGGTTGAACCCACAACCTTGTGGTTGTTAATAAAGCGCTCTAGCTCTAGCCCACTCATCCACGTGATTACAATATTACTGTGCTATTACGCTATTGAGTACTTATTTATGTGATATAGAGTAGCCAAATAATAATGATGTCTCATTACCAAGAAACTACTTTAATAAACTGTTGCCATTACCGAAAACCAAAAGGTTTTTGCTGGGTTATTTTCGGCCTCTGATTTTTAATTGGAAAAACAAATATTAAAAGCTTGACCATAACCAATATCAATGCCATCACACTACATAAGAAAAAAAAAAAAAAAATACGAGTATATATAATAAAATTTGTTTTTTTTTAGTTTCCTACTTATTTTTGTTACTATTATAGGTATGTCTTTTTTATTATTTATTTTCTCTTTTTTTTTATTATTTGTAAGCGAAGAAGGATTAATTTTCATGTCGTAGTATTTAAACTTTTTAGTTTGTTTTATTTTAATTTTATATTTTCTATAAAAGTATTTTTGTTTTTCTGCTTGCTGTTCTTTTGTTAATCCTGTCATGTTTTTTTTTTCGTTTATGTCGTTCACTTAAGTAGAAAAAGAATGAAAGCGAAACACATGAAAAATGTACTCATATAAAAAGATTCGTTTTTTATTATTTTTTCTTTAGTTTCTTTATTTTCTGCCATCGTGTTTGTTGTGTGTGTATGTGTTTTTATTATAAAACGAGTGAGTATTCAAGTTGTTGTCGTCCTTTTGGCGCTAACTAACATTAAAATGCCATCTATTATTATGGTACTTGAGTTAAACTGACAAGCAAAGTTATTTAAATGTAAATTTAAATAGTTTCATATTTCATAATTATTATATGAAATTATAAAATTATAACATTTCTTTCTCTTCCTCTCTATTTGAATGTGTGTTAGTGTTGCGGAAAATGTTTGCAAAAAGGAACATTTATTTAATTAATGCAAATTAATCGTTAATTGGTTATTATATGCAAATATTATTATAGCAGCATTATATTACACATTTTATTTATTCTCTATGTTCTGTAAGAAATTAAAACTATTGTTGTTAGTAGTTTTATGATGATGGAGTTTAAATAAATTTTTTTGCGAAATTGAAAAATTTCTTAAGAAAAAGTTTTAATTAAATAAAATTTTATTAAAATTTATATACAAAAGTAATAAAATTGTAATTTAATTGTAAAGAATTTTTAGTAATAAAAATCGCCTCTGCTCTAACTGAATTTCTTATGTGGAGTTTTTGAATTTTTTTTATTATTGTATTTAAAAGCTCTACTACACAGATTGGCAAAAATTCATTGTTGCAAATGAATTTTTTGCCAATCGAGCTTGGTAGGTTGTGTGCACTATCCTACAATTCGATTATGATTGATTTGTTATATATATATATATATATATATATATATATATATTTATTTATTTATTTGTACTTCTTTTATTAAAATATAGGTAGAGTATAAATAATATGTTTCTATGTTCTTAACAAATTATTTTATTTCGGACCATCCTCCATAACTTTATCTATTATTCGACAAAACGATTACGTACAGCGGCACCGAAAGGAAAAAAATCCTGAACATTCTTAATGGGGACCAAAGTTTATAACTGCAAAAGGGAATTTTAACAAAATTACTAGGAAACTTATAGTCAGTCAAGTCAAACCAACCTAATACCTTAGAACTGAAGAAAATGCTGTTATGCTGAGGTGTGGACAGTTCCACAAAAAAATTTATTGTATTTCTTAACACATGGGCAATTAGAACGCAATGGCAGCTCTAGAATTGTAAACTTTAAATTTAAAAAAAATCTTATGATGGACTAGCAGATAAACAGTTCAGATGGAACGCTTTTGATCGATAAGTGTACTTGAAAGTGAATATAAAACCATTAAACAGCACAGGCACACTATACAAAACCAGAGTATTGTAAGGTAAAAAACTCACCAAATTATTAATTGGAAAAGATTTCTTATCCTGATAAATATGTAATTGGGATATGACAAAGGAGCTGTTGATGATTAGCTATTAATGTATAGGATATATCTGAGAAAGGTACAGAATAAAACAATAAACACCTGTATGTTTATGCGAAAAATTTTATAGCACTTTCCCTTTTTAAAAAGAAGTAGAAGATTAAAAATTAACTATATACATATGTATGTAAAAAAAAAAAACTTTACTTTCCTGGTAAGCTAACAGGTACAATTGGAAACAAAAATAAACTACTTAAATACTTATGAATAACTAGTGATTTTTGTTCGAATTGTCCACAAATTCATATGACTATTTTTAGACTCTAGGGGTACTAAAAAATATGTGTCTAAAAGAAAATAAAAAAAATGAACAAATTTTGCTGTCAGTAAGATATGAACTAGAGCACAAATTCACCATTCGTTTGTAATGATCAACGTCAGTAAACCATCTCGCACTTAATTCTTTAAGTGACAAAAACTTTTTTTAGTGTAAAATATCTTTTTAAACATTTTGTTAAAAAAATAACAGCATCAGAATGGGATTGAATCAATAACCTCATTACTCAGAAACTACTTTAATAAGTACTTGCTATTACCGAGAGCCAAAAAGTTTTTGCTGGTAGTATTTTAAAAATGTCAAAACAAATATGTAACTTATTATTATTTTTTTATTTAACCAATACAACTTTCTGTCAGTTAGAAAAACCAAATCAAAATTTTATTATGAAATGTGACCGAAGTTTTATACTATTCAACTAAAAATATGAGTAAACTTTATATTATCTTAATACAAATGAATTTTTGTATTAAAATAATATAAATTTATTTCAACTTATTTTAAAATATACAAATTGATTAAGATAACTAATTTTATAATAGCAAGGATTTTGATACAATTATATTAATGATTCACTCTTTATAATAAGCGATAATTTATTGAAATGATAAATTTTTAATATCTATAATTAACTTTGTATTTGCTTAGCTAAATTCTAATAACGAAACAATTCCAAACAATAATTTTTCTGTATATAGTAATATATGTGGTAATAAAAGTATTTTTCGATATGTCAACTGGTTTAGAATTTAGCAATACCTATTTGATCCCATGCAGAAAATGCTCCAGCAAAAATATCAATGTATAACATTTTTTATATAAATGTATCAATAATCCTTTATTATTTCTTTATTATAATCCTATATTATTCCTTTGTTCAAAATTTCTAGGGTATTGCAAAACTGAGTATAATTCCTAAACTGTTTGAAAAATTAATTACGGATCACTTGTATTATCAAGAATGTTCCACCACAACAAATCTTATTCAATTAACATGCGCTATAAATCGTGGCTTTATTCTAAAGGAATAAACAGATGATTTCTTTACTGACTTCAGTAAAGTAAACCATTTACTTCTTATAGAAAACTAAAACTGATGGGATTTACTGATTTGAGTATTAACTGGTTATACTCATATTTATCTGGCAGAATGCAAACTGCTCGCTTTGCACCGTTTCAATGCAATTGAATTGAAAACCAATTCATGTTGTTTTGTCTTTGAAGATTGCATTTTAACCCCTTTAATTTTCCTTCGTAGTCAGCTCGTCTTGCTCTTATCAAATGTTGAATGTGTCGATTATTCTAAACGTTATCAATGGTAACATCTGTTCTGGATTTTTAATTAATGAAATCTTATTCAATATACCTCAACGCCAATATCCTCAATATCTCTGAATTTTTTTAGAACTATTTATGCTGATGTTGATCCGCCCAGGAGAATATGCAACACATTTAAACCGATTTATTGATT
The DNA here is from genome assembly GCA_932274085.1 of Protocalliphora azurea. Lineage (NCBI taxonomy): Eukaryota > Metazoa > Arthropoda > Insecta > Diptera > Calliphoridae > Protocalliphora > Protocalliphora azurea. Next base: position 124,329,106 of record OW026519.1, read on the forward strand.
GCTCATTAACTCTTGATGAAAAAAATCTTTAATAATATTTTGAAATTAATTTAAATTAATTAATAAATATAAATATCAATATAAATATAAATTTAAAGGCTATTATATTTCATGGTACCTAAAATGTTGGAAGGGGATAGCATTTGTAATATTTTGAACAAATTCCCACTTCCTACTATGGTTGGAACAATTTATGTTGATGATTCCTGCTGACTTACATTTTCATGGTGTTAAAGTTTTTCTTTTGCATTTCAGTTTAGAGATACCTCATGTATACATCAAATTTATAAAATTAAAATTTTTCATAAATAAGCGTAAGATATCAAAAAAAAACTTAAGATACATACAAAAATGAATATGCAAAAATGGAGTAGTTTTTCCGTAAACTTAAAAATGAATCCGTTTATTCTAAAAAGCAATAAATTTATTTGGTAATTACACTGGTTATCAGAAAAATAAACAAGAATAGGTGGACTAGAAGGAATTCGCTCAATAGTTTTTGAGTTATTCGAAAATTTTTCCAATATGTTTTCTTTAAAACTTATTAAAATATTTAACAAATTGCGGTTTTTAATCATTCATTTTAAAGTTGAGTATACTACGATTAAAACAAGCTATATATCATTGAAATTGATGAACAAATAATGATTTTATTCACAATTAACTGAAGACTTTACGCTGCACAGTGTCACAATACTAAAATAATCAAAAATACTAAAATAAAAGCTTAGTAATTGAGGTAATTTTTTCCGTATTTACTAGTAAACCTATCTATATTATGAAAACAAATAAAATATCGTAAATAATGTATTTTCAAAGTAGCTACTTTAAATATATATATATATATATATATATATATATATATATATATATATATATATATATATATATATATATATATATATATATATATATTTGTATTCAACACTTTTGTGAAGAAGTTTGTTAACATATTGATATAATATTTTTAGCATGTAATAATAAATGTATCCAAATTATATGATTACAAATTTTTCAATAAAAATTTAATATGGAAGCTATTTTTTATTTAAAAGATGCTAATATTCTATTTTTAATGGTCTAGAACTAAAAAGTTTCAATTTAAAGATACGATTAGTACTCGTATATAAAAGAACATCCATAATATTACTTTTGAGAATATTGGCTAAAATATTAGAAAAAATGTGTGGTACCTCATATTAGCAATTTGTTAAGAACTAATTCAAAATTTTAAGATAATGGCTAAAAATTTGTTATGCAAATAATACATTAAGATAGATGTGATTAGATCCTTCCATGTCCACCTTAAAGTATTCCTTTTCTCTAATAATAAATTTTTTTTAAATATGTTCGAAATTCAAACAAAAGAATTTTTTTTTAGTATGGGAGTGGCATTGATTTTGGTGGGAATGTTTACTGCCTTCTTTACTTACAGAATGTAACATTTCAGTCCAATATCTCCAAAACTGTAGCTCTAAAACTGCCAAATGTGACACAGTGTGCTGAGAACTGCGGCGCATACGTAATATTCAATTTTTACTATACGTAATATTAGGTATACGTATAGTTGTACTTATAGTATGTACCAAAGTATAAACAAATAGTCCGACACTCTTTTGGTAATATTTCTCTCTCTCACATACGGGTGCCGTGTGAATTGAGGGAGAACTAACACAAAGAAAAACAACAAGAATTTTGCCTATAAATATGTGAATTACTAAGGATTTTTACATTTTTTTTTATAAAATTAGCTCACTTTTATTTTCAATAAATGGTATTGGACCTTTTTATTCATTTTTGATAATTTGTTTTAGAAATTAAAATGTATAACAGAGTTTCATTTTTTAGAATTCAAAGTTCAAACGAATTTCATTTTAAAACATTTTTATAAAACTTTGTGTGAATGGGGAAAATAAAAAAGCACCAACACAATTCAATTTTTGTTAGTAACACATACTTAGAATCAGGTACTTTTTCACTAACACACTCTTAGAGTTGAGTACTCCTGCCAAAGAGTCAGACTACTTTTTTATACATATTTCGAATGTGCGATTGTAAATGGACTTTTGCACCACTAATATCCGAATAACTCTGAAGCTATTGATCGGATAAAAAAATAATGTTAAGATAGCTTGAAACTAATTTTAGTCGGCAAGTTTTATTTATCTAAATTGGAGAAACCGTTCTTGAATTATGCTAACGTGAATACCTAAAAAGAGGGAAATATTAGACATGTCCATAAAAAATCAAGACCTTTTAAAAAGAAAATGGAAAGCAGATCAAGTTCCATCTAGTTCACTTATGTTTATATAAAGGAGGACAAAAAATATTTTTTTTTAGAAAATAACACACAACACATCGGTGGTCCATGGAGTCTATAAGATACAGATATCCAGATATCTAAAAATATGGTATTTCTATTCGCTTTTGCATGAGGATTTATCTTATGACACCAATCATCCAACTCCAATTATGGAATTAGACATTTTATCTATTTTTACCAAGAATCACTGATTTTTTCAAAATATTAATTTTTAATTTTCAATTAGTCACCATATTCCTCAATTTTTCCCCTCTGTGCAGCGCAGGGACGAAATGTTAACAAAATTATTTTAATTAGAATAATATTAAATAAAGATTGAATTAAATAAATAAAAAAATTTAAAGAAATGATAATATTATGTGGATTCTGCACCACTGTTTTAATGGTAAAAAACTGGTTTATTAAGGTTAGGTTAGGTTAGAAAGGGTGGCGTATTCACGCCTACACCCAGAGACCGAACGGCCCATTGTGATCCCTTTATGATAGAAAGACTGGTTTACTAAACGCACAGAAAAAATATAGTTGTAGTGACCATAATATAAGAGCAGCATATAATGATTGGAACATATGATCACAGCGAAAAATAGAAATGATTATAAGTAATAATTATTATGATTCCATTTTGTCATATTGTGTCTGATGTTATGGTAGTTTTACATATAATTGAACAATCTTACTACATCATTATTCCATTTTATCAGATTATGATTTGATATTATTATATTATTATTCTACTTTATTATATTATTATACCACATTGTCATATTATAATATTATTATTCCGTTCTTCACATTATTCCATTTTATCATATATCTATCCAATCTTATCATATTATTATATTGTTTTGTTATATTATTATTCCATCTTATCATATATTAAAATAAAGCGTATTAATTAAAAATTATTATTTTTATAATATAATTAAAAAATATATATTTAAATATTATTTGTTTATTAATTATATTTATGTGTACCACCATATGTGGTTCAAATGCAAGATATGGTTTTTTTAACTAAACCCTTTAATGGTATTTAATCAGTATCTTAAATTGCTTGAATCACACCGATTTTAACCAAATTTTATCTGTTTATATTTATTTACATATAAACTAAATGAGAATTACAATGGAGTTGGAAAACAAACATTAAAAACAAAATATATTTAAATACAAACAAATTATGAATTTATATTATTATAGTATTATATTTATTTGAAACATTTTATTGTCGTGGGAATATCAATATTAATATGGTTTAAAAATAGAATACGGTTTAAGAGCAAGGAAAATGACTGCAAATATTTAATGGTTGTAGAAGTAGAATTTTTAACTTTAATAAAATTTTGTTTCGGGTAAAAATATTTAAAAACATATAATATTCTCAGTCAACCATATTAAAATTTTTATTTTATTATTATCATGAACACAGAGTTATTAAAATTCAAGAAAATTAACAATGAGAACATAATATTGTTATCACTACAACAATATTACATTCTTATTGTTAATTTTCTTGAATTTTAATAACTCTGTGTTCATGATTCTGTTTTCTTTGCGTGTAGTTTGTTCTAGGAGTCTAATTGTATTGAGCCACCGGATAGTAAAAGTACTCTAAATTGTATATATTTTAGGCAGATCCTATGACTCTTTGCATAATATTTTGAATTCTTTTTTAACCATAAGTGTAATCGTGTGAAAAGTTTATCGTTGTCCAATAAGAATACAGATTTGTTTTTTGATAAAACAATGATCTATTTAATTACAATGAAATAATCCGAAGAAAAAATTTGTTTCTTCGGATTAAGTAACAAGGTTTAAAAAAAAATCTTTTTTATTTCTATAAATAAAAAACAAATAAAAATATGTAGTATGTTCTATAACATATTATATAAAAAATATTTTGTAAAAAGGAAATTTATCAAAATTGTCTATAAAAATATAATTTATCGAAAATCATATATAAAATAATAATAGAAATAATAATAATTTATCGATAATTTGTGTAAAAATTAAATTTATTGAAATTCTTAAAATTAAAAAAATTTCCGAAATTTTAAAAAATTAGAAATAATTGGAATAAACATTGTCCATAAGATTAAAATTAAAAAGAAAATTTAATTGAAATATTTTATAATATGGTAAATACAGTCATAGTTATATTTATTTATATAGAATATAATTTTTTGAAAATTTTAATATTGTTGTTACTTTAAAATGTTTTACATGTGTACAGTAGATTATAGTAATTTGTTTTTCTTAATTTAAATTTTTTACGTTTAGCCTTAATAAAAAAAGCAAAAATCTTATCTTTAAGATAGTATAAAATCTTGTGATACAAATTCAACTTTAATTTTTTAAAGTTGATTTCATCATAATCATCTAAGGTATTAATTAACTCTGTGACTCATAGATTCTTGGGAGCTATAAAAGACAGAATTTTTAACAAAATATTACTAAATATTTCTACCTTGAATAATTTTTGGTTTAGCACGTATTTCTCCACTTTTTACTTATTTAATCTAAACAAAGGCTGCCTAAAGCATTGCTTTTTTGAAATCTTAGTATTTTATTTTTTAATAATAAAAGCTTCAAGTTAATTTAAAAGAAAGTTATTCCTACGTACCATTAATACATTTCCTTCACAATGATGGAGAGCTTATTGCTGTATAATTTTACAAACAATATTTTTAAAATTTTAAAAAAAGCTGTGGAAAAGTTGTATGCTGATTGTATGGACAAGTTTATCATAGAGTGATTTGTGCTGTTCTTATGCATATATCGATTTAAGTTTCGCGAAATTGCTTTCGGATTTTTTAAAAAACCTTACATATCTCTAAAGTACAATATGTGACTTAAATTATATATATCCTTTACAAATGTGGTATAGGGTATAAAAAGCAATATTCCTAGGAAGATTTTGTGAATTTTAATGATTAAAATTGTGTTTATAACAGCCTTGATAGAAATATTTCAAAAATAGATTTTTTTAATACATTTAGATGCAAAAGTATTTTTTATTAATTTAAAAAAACCATAAAGAGAACTGAAACTGAAGTCGATGAATGGATCAATTGAGCATATGTATAAAAAATTGTCCTTTTTCTTTCGTGGAAATGCTGATATTTTTTAATAATATTTTTTTAATGCGTATTTTTTTTAATTTTTAGTTTATATTTTGAACTTTTAAAGACATTTTTAGGCTCATATTTTCAAAAAATAACTGCATGAAAATCCGCCTCCTAATAACAAGAACAAAGAATAATAACAAATATAAATTAAACTAAATTTCTGCTATTGGGTAAAGATATGTTTTCCATTGGCTTATATAAATATCTAAATAAATATATAAATTAAAAAATTCAAATACCAAATACCATATTACTGAAGTCTGTCCCCAAATGAAATTTGAAATCCTTAATTTGGGGGTAAATTCCCTTATCTGGCGACATTGCTATGGAATTTCATTATAAGACAAACCCGACGAAAGTTGTTCGTTGCTGAAGTGCTTCAATGCAAATATCGTCTATTCAAAAAAAAAAAAAAAAAAAAAAAAAAAATTGGACACATAGCTGCTGTACAGTAGTAAAAAAACCACTCCCCAAGACAATAGTGCAAGTTTTCACGCATGGACTTATGCGCCTATTGACGGGTTACCCGTCATTCAGCCCAATTCCCACATATCAGAAATAAATTGCCTGATCAACCATTTTTCGATGCTTGGAGAAACGTTTAATATAAAAGAAATCAACTTTTGTAACTTCCTCAACCAGACTGAAAAAAATGTTTTTGAAGACAAAGCTTCGCAAGAATTAATTAAATATTAGTTTAATTTCCTTAAATATTAATTGTAAATTAAGAAATACTAGTTTTTTAATTCATAATACCATTCACAAAAACATAATTCGTTAGCTTCATTCAAAGACTTTTTGTTCGAATATAATTAATTCCTTATTGAATTAATTCATTAAGAGTTACATAAAATTTTTGTTAATTCATTTCTTCTCCAAATTTAATGATCATTTTTTTTTTTCTTTTTTATTCAATTTTTAATATTTAGTTTTTCAATCATTAACAAAATGAATTAAAAAATATTTTCTAAAGCTAATTTGCCAATTTGTAATAGATTTGTATTAAAGAAAAATTTAATGATTCAATTTAAGCTTGAATTGTTTAATTGACTGTAAATTCTTTAAGGAACTATCGAATTAATTCAACATATATGAAGTACAAAGAATTTAAGTATATGAATTAAATTTCTATAAAAGCTTTAAAGGAATGACTAGATTATTAAATTTTATTAGAAATTAAGCCTTTCGAACCTTTGTTTGAAGATTAGTTCAAACTAGTGAAAATGTTTATTAAAAATTAACTTTTCTACTGTATATTTTTAGGTGAATTGTTAGCGCTAAATTTTTTTAAAATCTAAACATATCAGAAATCAATTTTTCTAATATCTTTTATTACACATGTAGTTATATACATACGAGTATGTAGCATGCCTTTTGTTTTGAATAAACAAATTCAACTGCATATTAATGTATTCCTCTTTGAATCCTTTGATAATTTATGTACATCTACAAGTAGAAAATTGTTGTCATTTGTTTTAAATGGTGTCTCGTTTTATAATTTTAGGTACGTTTAAAAGTAGCTCACAAAAAAGAATTTTGAGCCACCCTAGTGTGCATGTTTTAAATATTCATATTATGTATGCAAGTATGTGCCTCTACTGTCATAGTATGTAAAGAGTATTATTTTTAGTAGATACGTTCTTTATCTTTTAAATATTCGCTAAACTTGTACATAGCTGCGGTGATAAGCAAAAACTACATAACTTAAGTTATGTTGTTTTCCATTTTCTTAATTTTTAGAATTGTTGTATTTCATTACATATTGTGTAAATTTTTTACAAAAATCAGACCATAACTTTAGAGGAAGTGATTTGTAAAACAACATAATTTGTTTGACTTTACTATTTTCGAAAAATAAGAATTATTTTATATATAATTATTATATAAATTAACGTATGCTTTTTTCCATTTTTTCTATATTAAAATTCATAATTGAAATTAAAGTGCTTATTTGAAATATGTAGTTTTTTAAGATATAAATTTTATTTTCATAGTATTCTGTATTCTGTTAATAGAAAAAATTTAATTTCGTATTCTATTACTAAATTCATAAAACCAATTATATTTTTTGCTGAAATCGGACCTATAACTGAATTAGTAAAATCAAATATTACAATTCGTAAATATTTTATTGAACAAATTTTAATTTTTTTCTTATTAAAATATTTTTACTATTTATAAATTTGAATATTTTAAAATTCTTAAGAAATTCAATAATATGGTTTATTAGTCAATAAAAATAATATTCAACTTTTTGCAGATTTTCAAACAATTTTTATTTTTTATTTATTTTTTTTTTTTACATTTTCTATAATATGTACAATAATTCAGATCGAATGTTAGTATTGTATTTTATCATGTAAATGCATGTATGAAAATTTGGTGTAGAGAAGCAAAACTCTTATATAATACTAACTAAGTAATGGAGACTTTTTAGATGAAATAGTAGTTTAGTAGTTTAGTTTAGTCGAATAGTTTAGCGGTAATACACAGTGTATAGTATGTAGATAAAGTGAAATTATGCTGGTGAAAAACAATGGTGCCATAACTAATAGTTTATGTATTCATGTATAGTAGTATATAAAATATACATATATGAATAAAAAGATATATATGAAACGCAATCGTTATCAATTGAAGCATTTTCGAAATGAATTCAACTTACATACCTTTTAACGGAGTGAAATATTTATTTATATTTCAATGAAACCAAAATAGATAGGATATAACAAATGCATAAACAAACTTTGCTTTGGTACTGCCAAAACCGTATAACAGGGCAATTTACGATTGCAAACATGTATCATTTTGTTAAGGACGACTTCCGCAAAATACTTTTAAATGATTTGAAATACAAAGATTAAAACACAAAAAAATTATCTTCAAGAAGTCCAGTTACTTTAGCATAATTATATCACGAGAAGGAGCTACATGTTCAGGCACACAATTGAAAGGACATAGTTTAATCGACTTTTGGATTATACAGCAATATACAACAGATCCCATCATTTATGCGATATATTGCTACATACATGCATATTTCATATGCTTTTTATTCATCTAGAAGATACACAAAAATAAATCACTATACATATTTGGTAATGAAATATATATGAAAATTAAAGTAACTTACCTCTGGAATCCTGCAAATAACGGATTCAAATTTTTTTGTATCAACATTTTTATTTTATTTATTTTATTTATTTTTATTCTTTTAATTATCAAAAAACAAGAAATTGTTATTGTTTTTCGTATTACTTTAGAATGAATTTATAAGCAATAAAATAATATATTAAAATCAATCAAATTTTTTTATAAAATTTTATTTAAAGTTAAATAACGATTTATTTAAAAAATTCTAGTCAAAATCTTTTCTGTGCAATAAAATGGAATATAAAAACCAAATATTATTTCTTATTAAATTTAATTTTAATCCAAATAATGATTTATTTAGAAAAATTTTAGACATAATTTTTTCTGTGTATATATAATTTTCGCACGAATTGCGTATATATTTACACGGTACATAATTCAAAATTATATACCTACGTTAAAGATCGTTTCAATTTAAAACCGGTCTGCAGTTATGTAGTTATTCCTTTTTAGCCGCAGATATATATACATATACTGATGTTATGAAGAGATGAACAGCAACGAAAGTAAAAAATGACGAGAGTTCTCAAATGGAGGTCCGTGACCCATAAGGGGTTCGTACTAACTTTATAGGGGGTCTCGAAGGTTTTTTTTTAAAGCAAATTTATTTATTTCTTCATACTTAAGAAATGTTTTATGAGTAAATTAAAAAAAAAGGTATCTAAATTAAATTCCATACAAAAATTTCTATTTTTTTAAACACGAAAATTTCATTTAAAACGTATAATTTTTTGAACACAAATTCTAATGTTTGGTTGGCATTGATGTGAAAATAATTATTTTTAATTAAATGAATTTATTATCAAATTATTTAAAATCTAATTCTCAATTGTATTTCAATATTCCTGTTTAAAATACATATATTTTGGTGGTCCTATGTATAATTTTTCTATTTATTTTTTATCGCATCTTGTAGTGTCATATTTACATTCAATCACCAAGACGTTTTCCGTTACCTCTACGGGTTTTGAAGTTCAGAAAAAAATCACTCATCATGCTTTTTACTACACATAGGACTTCTGTTTAAAATATTAGAACAAAACTATTTAAAAAAGTGAAGAAATTCCTGTACAGAAAAAAAAACGTAAAAACATAATATTAATAAATGCTCTAACGAAAAAATCAAAAAAAAAAAAAAAGTTGCGAATTTACAAAACGGTTTCTTTGTTCTCCTGAATAGTAATCAAAATACAGAAAAAGGGTTCATCAGAGCACCAACGGTATGTGGAATGTAGAATACAAAAAATATAATACTAATATTTTTTACTGTAGCACTTAAATCTTGTCTGATTTAACAATAACATTTGATGTCGAATTGAGATTTCAACTTGGATTGCATATGTCGAGCATATTTTAAGAAACACGATAATATTATCATATTTCAAATGTTTGAGTTCGGTGATATACTGCTAATTTGTTACTCCGAAATTGCGGTGGATCGTCCACAAGTTGTAACGTCACAAATGGGTCATGAAGCTTAAGCTGGTGAGAACCCCTGGTCTACATAAAGAATGAAAAGTATAAAACGGCTTAAAACTAAAAGCCTATTTAAAGGCGAACATACACATACGCATACATAGCCTTTACGTTCCCAACAATAGAATAAGTATAAAAAAAGAAATAAGCAATGGAAGTAAAACACTATTAACAAAATGTATCAGTGATTGACAGTAATAAAATTCAATGCGACACATACTTGTATGAGCAATATATGCATCTACTCCAACATATGTACACACATACATAAATATGCATAACAACCTAGCAGTTTGATGGCTCTTCCGAACTATTTAGTTACTTAGCCGACTACATTATGCCACCAGTAGTTACTTTATTAGCTACGTGTAGTCACTTTAACATGGGCATGTCTTAGGAGTATGGCTCTTTGTTCCACCTTGAAACTATATATATTATATAGTTATATAATATATATATATATATATATATATATATATATATATATATTAGTTCGAAAAATGTTTACTCGAAAGGATTAATAAATTCAAATCGAATAATTCGAGTAAAAAATATTTAAAAAATTTTCTTTCTTAACTGATTTTAAAGATATTTTAATTTTAGTTTTTTTTTTTTTTTTAATAAAACTTGCTTGAGAAGCGCTTGTAAAATTTGTATAGAATGTTTAAAATCTAAAGGTTTTAGTATGCCTCCAAGTGACACCACAATTCAGAATTATGTACATATATTAGAAAAATATTCATAAATATGGCTTATCAAATTTTTACCAGTATTATAGGCAATGATATATGAATATTAATAAGTTTAGGTTATACTCTCAAATCCATTGATATAACCATTAACGAATTAAGTAAATATGTACATAATTAATAGCTTTATAAAAATAAAAAAGGAAAATAAAAACAATTTTTGTTTTTACATATTGCATTATTTTTGAAAAATTTTATTTAGAGTGGAAATTTAAATTTTAAAGATAGTTTTTATTTTTAATATTGTTTTTTAATATACACTAAGACAACATAAAATTTTTGTTTTATTTTTTAATAAGCATTAAGAAAACGATTAAAATTTTAAGGTATAATTTACTAAAATAATTCGAGTAATGATTTTAGCTCGATTGTTCAATTAATTTAAAAGCAACATTTTCAAGTTATTTGATTAATCGAATAATGAAAAAGAGACAATTGCCATCGTGTTCATTGGTGATACGTGGAAGAGCTACAAGAGCAATACACCAATGAACCTTATTGTCTAAAAGGGGGTTAATTTCCACCAAATAAACTGTTGGGTATTTATGTGTGCTATTGTGAAACAAACAAGTACTCAGTCGTCCTTAAAAGATTTCTCATCCACCTGTTGTCGTTATTGCAGTTTTTTTCTTTTGCTTATATTATTTATACAAAACGAACAACAATAACATAAAAAATATATATTTTCTTCATTTTTATTTCCTTTCTCTGTTGATTTTAAACGGAAAAATAAAATTTGCCGTTTGCTATAAAAAATGAAAAAAAAAATAAAGTGACACAAAAGTATATTCTATACTTTCTATAAATACACTCAGAGAAATTAATGTTTTATAGTTTTCCTAAAGATATTTGGACTCGTAAGTATTTTAAAAGTTCAGGCAATATTTTATCCTATAAATTCGTTGCAGTGTGTATACATATAAAGCTCACAGTTTTTTTTTTTTAGTGTAATACTATGAACAAGTTGTTTATTGTTGAATTATAAAAATACTAGTGTTGACAGCGTTGAAGAGTATATTAAAAACATGTATGTTTGTAAAATTTTGTTCATATTTTGCTTCACGCTATCAGTCTTAATGGAGTATTCTTCCGTTTTGTACTCAATGCAGTAAAATGTCCAAATAATAAAAAAAGAGACAGAGAAGTCTTTAACGTAAACCATAAATATTTTGTTGTGGAAACTTGATGTAAATGGCGATAAAAGTTTTTTGCTCAATTATGTTGTTAAGTTAAAGAACTATAAAGGTTTTCTCTATCATAATGTTGTAATTTGTCAACTTCTTATTTCTTCTTTATTTGCCTATTCGTTTCATGAATGTTAACGACCAATATAATTACATTTAATTATATTACATTTTATAATTTATTTAATTTCATAAATTGTTTATCATGTCGCTCAATAGGTTGCCTATATCGCGTAATAAGTTATATCAATTTGTATTTTGGGTTTCTCGTAACGTGTCCCAAGTATCTTCCGTTTCTTTACAGTTAAGAACTCTCTATTACGGTGTATTGGTATAAGTATTTCCCCATACGATATGAAGTGAGTCCATGGAATATTTTAAGAATATTCGATACGTCCACATTTCAAATGATTCCAAGTTCTTTATATCTATTGCTTTTATTGTCCATACTTCTATTACATAAAGTAGAACTGATCACATGTAGGCATTAACGAATCGTATTTTAGTCTAAAAATTAATGTCATGACTGGTAAAAACTTTACTATATTTAAAAAATGGCTCTCTTGCTATTTCGGCATCTTATTTCCTTTGAACTGTCTAATTGGTCACAGATTGTAACTCCGAGATATTTAAAACTATGTACTCTGTCGACGTAAGAGTTTTGTATTCTTAAAGTGGCCTTGGTGTTGTTATTTTTCTACTCACAATCATATATTTTGTTTTTCGTTTGTTAATCTTCAGGCATACTATCAGGAGTGCAGACATACTATTAGTCAGTAAGGCAGTGTCATCAGCATATACAATGTTGTTAAGAAATATGCCATTTATACACATACCTTTCCGAATGTTACTGATGGATTTCTGGAATATTCTTTCAGAGTAAATATTAAATAGTAGTGCAGTCAGTATGAAACCTTTTCTGATACCCTTAGAAATTGCAATACTTTCCTTCAATTCTCTGTTAACATAAACTTGCGCTGTTTGATACCAATACAGGTTTCTAATACATCTGATTTCCTTGTCATCTGTGCCCATGAATATGAGAATTTGCATTAGTTTTTTATGAAATATAAATAAAACATAAGTAAACTTTTGTACATTTTTGCATTTCTGGACTAATAACTATATAGAAAGCATGAGCGCTGGTGCCCATGCCTTCTTTAAAACAAAACTGAGACTCACCCATTACCTTTTCACATTTTTTATAAATTCTGTAGTGAATAATTTAGAGGGTGCGCGTCATTAAGCCAATGAGCCTATAATAATTACAGTGTTTTGTTTGTCTCTTCTTGGGAATTGTTATAATCCAAATTCATGAAAATTGGCCGGTGTTATAAACAAAGTTTGAAATATTTATAATTCAATATTAACATTCATTTCAATGTTATCGTTGTCTATTAATTTAAGTATCTCAGACGAAATCTTATCAGAGTAACAAGCTGTTTCCTTTAGCTTTGTATAAAGATTAAAGTCATCATTTATTTCTTGCAATCTTTAGATCTGCTGACATTGACCATTGAGGTGTTCGTTCTTTGTAATGCTTATTGCTGTTTGAATCTCTCTATTTAATTCATAATATAGATCACAATTTGAATTTTTATACTTGCGGCGTTCTTTCATTAATTCCAATATCTCGTTTGTCATCCATTCTTCTCTCTCAGTTCTTTTGCTCTTTCCCAGGGTATTATCGATTTATGTACTTCTTTAAAGTAAAGTCTCTTAATTTTGATTTATCTTTGTTAACTTGCTTATGTATTAGTGACAACTTGTATTATATAAGCTGTTGTAAATTATTTTTTATGTGTTAGAGAGAAACTAAATTAATAGATTGTAAGCTCAAATAAGTGAACTACTATAAGTTTCTTGACGTCACTAAATATTGTAGAAGATAATTATTTAGCATAGCAGATTAGTTCAGTTATAGAAAATGTAGTTTTGAGTCGTAGTTGCCATAATGTTTTGTTTTGGCAGTCATTGCAGTGCAGTTGCGTAATATAACGTGTGTTTTAAGACGTAAATAAAGAGCTGGTTATTTGGATTTAAAAGCAAATTGTGCTGACGTCTTATTATTTGGAAGTAAAAAAAACCCGGTTTATTTAAAGGAAATACGTAACAACATGATAAAACTGTATCATAATATAATAACATCACATAACATGAGAAAATACTTAAATATAATATGAAAAAATCAGATCATAATATGATAAATTTTTGATCATGATCATATTTATTATTATTTAAAACCATAACAATTTTGACTGCAACCATATAATCCAATCATAATATGTAACTCTTAGATTATGATCAAATCAACCTTTTTATCTGCTTGCACTATATACAAAAACATCTTTTTAAGCTTTGAAATAAGCGAATTTTCGGTAAGGATTTCTTTTTATTTTAAAGATAATCCTTGTCCAATTTTCTTAAAAACATTAGAATATATTTTCTGAGATATAGTTTATCTTATTGTGTAATTATTTTGTATAGTCTGAATATCAAGTTAAAAAATAACTGACACTAAAAAGCTGCAAAAAAATTCCTTTATGCCGAAAACCACAAAATTCAAATCGCAGGTACGGCTGAGTCATACAAGGTATTGAACTAATTCTTTTTCAATTTTATTTCATGTAGTGTTGTCTATAAATCTGCATAGTTTTATTCCAACTTTTGTGAAATTTTTTTTAACGAAATTTTTAAAAGTTTGAAATTGAAGTTTTGAAACAGTCATAAAAAATCAAAATTCTTTAACCAAGGTTTCAATTATGCTGGAGAAACAAAAACGTATTTTTCAATAATTATGATTCAAGTCCCCTTCTTGAATTTTTATGCTGGTACATAATGGTGTAGGGTATCATATAGTCGGTCTTGACCGACTATATCTTTCTTTCTCGTTTTAATTTGTCTTTGTTAATAATTTTTTTTTCACACAGAAAAAATATTCAAACCCCCACCTTAAAGTACACCGATCTGCTCAGAATCTCTTTCTGTGTCAATTTATCGATGTCAGTCCGTCAATTTGGCATACATATATATTTTTTTTGATACAATGACCAAGCTTATTGAAATTGGTTATGTTCGGTCCATTATTTACATCAAAATGTTGGTAAGTTTGAGTCTTTATTGTGTAGAAATTAAAAAATGATTAAACTTAAGTATTTCTCAAAGCGAACCATTTTTTTTTAATCGTAAAATTGTATTTTAATATTTGCTTTAACTTAGATAAGATAAGTATAAAGTCCAATTATAACCTTTCTATTGTGTTTTGTTATATTCAATTTGGAAACACCAAGTGAACTTATAATTTTGACCATTACATTACAGAATCGAAATTTTTGGAAATAAATCTGTAACTTCTGATCGGCTGGTTGGATTTTCATGAAATTTGGTATAGGCGTAGCAGAGGAGCGTTCAATGTTAAGTTTGGAAGGGGGCACAACAAACCCCTCAGGGTTGGAGCTAAGGGGGCTCAAAATTAGGTACCTCTGACATAAAAAATTTTTAATCACTTGCCAAATTTTTGTTTCTCGTCCGATTTCAAATATTTTTATACATTGTTGTAGGTCCTGATAAGACATATAAAAAAGACGCTTACATGTCCTATTTATCTCTTATAGTTTTCGAGTTGTTTGCGTTTGAATTTTTAAGCACCATAATTTTGCATGTTCTTGGTCCAGTTTTTTTCATATATATCCTAGTATTTCCGACCTATTTTATTAGTTTTTTTCTTAACTAGTTAAAGAACAAAATTATCTATTGAATAAAAAAAAATTAAGTCGATACCTTTACCGAGTCCTAAAATAAACGATTTTGAATTTGAAAATTGCAAAAAAGAAGACTTTTTGTATTTTTTTAGCCGAAAAAGTATCTACACTCTTTTTTATCTAAAATAAAATCTTCTTTAGCAACATATAATAATTTTCCATTTTTCTGAAAGGTAACTTCACAGAGATGCCCAATAACTCAATTGGTCATGGTACACACCCTCCCGAATTCGACCCATTTTATATGCAAGTTTTGACTTTAGGTCATATTTTCTCAAATCCCAAAGCACGAATCGACAAGCGGAATATATTTTAAGAATCTTCGATATGTTGTTAAAAGTTTTAAATCAAAATCTACGGGACTTCGGAAAAATGTGGATTCTATAGCCAAAAATGTAAAAAATCCCATTTTTGGGAATTTTGATTAGTTTTTTTGGGAATTCAGGAAAACCATATCGCTGCTCGAAATTTGGTTAACGCGCTTTTATTTATATTAATAAGATTCACATTTCCTGCAAATTTCATTAGGATATCTTTATAAACAAATATATTATTACAATTAAAAATTTTGTATTTTCTCCATAACCCCCAAATTGGACCTTTTGTTTGGTTTATTTCTAAATAGCGAAAGAAATTTTAAAAATATGTATTCCAAATTAAGCTTATTCTTAAGCATATATAAAAAAAATTCAAGTCAATATCATGCCTTATTTCAGAAATATGTGCCTTTAAACTTTTATATTTCCAATTTATTGTATATATGACTATATTTTTACAAACTTGCAAATTTTTCCTTTAGTTTTGCGTGAATAATTACTTAGAAAATTATGAATATTTCTGTATACTTTCAATAATATCTATACACAAAATATTTTTATAAAAATAATTAATAAATATTTTTTATTTTTAATAGGGTTGCCACATTTCGCAAATTTAAGTAAATTTTTATCCTTTTCTAAACATTCATATATTTCTATTAATGAATTTAAAATAACAAAACAAACAAAAAATGTCTATTTTAACTTAATCAGTATTATTATTTTTGGTATTTATCATCATCCTTCATAAATATTCTATTTCTAATACGTTTTTTTATTACTTATTTACATTAAATTTATGTAGACAATTTTTCTAATATTTTAAACTTATACTACTTATTTTCTATAAAATAATCTGTTGTATCTGTGTACATATCTAAAAGATAATAAAGGTCCTTCAAGTCTTCAGTATTTTGAATTGATAAAGGCTCATAATAAATCCAACGTTTTCTCATTGATGATAGTACAGGGTCTGATGATAACAATAGTCTATTAAAAATATCCTCGTTTTGTGACGTTCTGGAGCATTTCCTGGAGCTGAATAATTAAACGTGCTTAAAATCTCTGTTGAGCCTCTTCTGTAAACTCTCTAAGTGGAAGAATATTTGGTTCTATTATAAATTCGCCATGGCACAATACTTTATGTACTGTTGGTGCCATTTATTTCGTTGGAGAGAAAAAAGTAGTTTAGATATTTCTGTTGCATATTCTCCAAATCGAGCAGAGTTAATTATGTGCTTACTTTTAATTGCCATTAATAGTATGTTAGTCCTTTCAAGTAACTCTTTATTAATACCAGTTATTTTTGATGTAGCTTTGAAATTTCCGAAAAACCTTCTTGCTTCCACCATTTCTACTATCACCAGTCGGCAGAGGTTTGTCGATGTTTAATCCTGTCTCTTCTCTGAATTCATCCTGGATTCTACTTTTCTCAGATATTCTAAGTGTTTTTAAATCCTCGTTGTTTCTGGTAGGTTTTGTTAAATTTTCTGGTACACTTCTATACTTTAAATCATATGTTATGTGCAGAAAATGCTCCATGAACCGTATGCTGGCGTGAAGTGGAGATATTCCGAAAGGCAGAAATTATTCATTAATACTCCTTGCTTTACCAATATCCGAAAATTGTGATTTCGTCTCATCACATAGTGAGCATTTTCAAAAAGAAGATGTTTCCGTAATGGCATTACTAACCTTTCCATCAATCATTATTAGACTAAGTTGAAAGGATATGTCGAATGTGTATTGGTTTATGGTTATTGAAAGAGGATGTAAATCATTTATTTCATCTTTAATATATTTCACTAAATCCTTTGTTGTTGTCTTCGACTCCCTTGTGTATTCGAACCAAATAGGTCTGCAAAAATGTTTTGATCCTGGAGTGGTGTTAAGCCATATATCTTCAAATGAGTTTTTACACTTTTTGATGAAGATTGCTTTAAGGAACTAGATCGCATTCTTAATGGCACCAAAGATGCTATAAATACGCTTTTATAATCCGCCATTTTCTTACTTCCACTAGCATGCTTGTATTCACGAAGGGCTGATAGTCCGTCACATCCCCACTTACAGATTAATACAACGTCGCTGTTATTTACTTTTTCCAACTGATCTGTAGAAAGATCTGCAATTTTCCTGGTAGCTGCATCCTCAAGCAAAGAAGATAGCTCTACGCATGCTTCCTTTTTCGGTAACCGAAATAGATGGTAAAATAGCTTGCTCTTTTTCTTGAATATCCTTGTATGATGGTAGAATTGAGTGTCCCTTTTCAAGCAGAGCTTTTCTTAAAATTTGATATTTGTTTCGGCCGAGATCCGGTTCAAGCATTAAAGCAATTCCTTCTTACTCTGTAAAATTGGATTGTGTTGTTGGAGTTGGTACACTTTCGGCAATCCGTTAAAGACGTTTTGGTGATGCAGTTGGCAGTATTTCAGCAATATTAATTGCACTCTTAGGTTGCTTCTCCTTTTTTAACATTTCTTTGAATGTATCAGAAACTTCTTCATTCGAAATTATAGAAAGCTTATGGGCCAGTTTTTTCTTCTTAGATCTTGTACTTAAATCATCATATGTCTTGCAGGGTTCTCCAGTTGATATTTTGCACGCCGATATTTCTATACCATTATCCATCCAATAGGAATGTATAATTTTTAATCTGTTAGTAAGCTGATTCAAGGACTTAATTTCTACGTCATACAGCTTTAAAAATCTCTCTATCTGAGATTTACCAATGACGTCGACTTTTGCATGATATGTAGTTTTTATGAATTCCACTATAGCTTCTAAACGATTAAGATCATTTTTAGATAAACTCCACAGAACACAACACAATTGTTCATGTTTCAATGTAATCACCATTGTGATCAACTTCGTTATGATGTTGATAAGGACTAGCTGCGCATTTATATATATCTGTTAGATATATCGCACAGGCCATTATATATTTACAGGTATTCTGTGAATTTTCATCAGGTAAAATATCTGAAAGAGTCAATTTGGGAGAGTACCTATACCGAATTAATTGATATTATATGTTGCTGTTAGGTATCACTTGAAAAGATATTACCTGCGCATTGTCACCAGCTCATAAAAATATAGATTTTGAACCATCAGTAATAGCTAAATGCTGCAGCTAGGTATTACCGGAAAGGATACCTGTACATTGCCACTAGATCATAAATATATAAATTTTTAACCATCACCAACAGATAAATACATTTATTAAATTTAGGTAAACACCATTAGTGTAAACTAATAAAATACTTATTGATTAAGTTAAAATAGGAATTTTTTGTTTGTTTTGTTATTTTAAATTCATTAATAGAAATATATGAATGTTTAGAAAAGAATAAAGATTTACTTAAATTTGGGAAATGTGGCAACCCTATTAAAAATAAAAAAATTTATTAATTATTTTTATAAAAATATTTTGTATATAGATATTAGTAAAAGTATACAGAAATATTCATAATTTTCTAAGTAATTAGTCACGCAAATTTGTAAAAATATGGTCATATATACATTAAATTAGAAATATAAAAGTTTAAAGGCGCATATTTCTGAAATGAGGTACGATATTGACTTAAATCTTTTTGCAAAAGATCGGAAATTGTATATGCTAAAGGATAAGCTTAATTTGGAATACATATTTTTAAAATTTCTTTCGCTATTTAGAAATAAACGAAACAAAAGGCCCAATTTGGGGTTTTTGGAGAAAATAAAAATTTTTTAATTGTAATAACATATTTGTTTATAAAGATATCTTAATGAAATTTGCAGGAAATGTGGATCTTATTAATATAAATAAGAGTGCGTTAACCAAATTTCAATCAGGGGTAGGGTTTTCCTGAATTCCCAAAAAAAAACTAATGAAAATTCCCAAAAATGGGATTTTTTACATTTTTGGCTATAGAATCCACATTTTTCCAAAGTCCCCTAGATTTTGATTTAAAACTTTTAACAACATATTGGAGATTCTTAAAATATATTTCGCTTGTCGATTCGTGCTTCGGGATTTGAGAAAATATGGTCTAAAATCAAAACTTTCATATAAAATGGGTCGAATTCGGGAGAGTGTGTACCATGACCAATTGAGTTATTGAGCTTGCCTTTTATCTTAAAGTCATCTCTGTGAAGCTATCTTTCAGAAAAGTTGCTAAATTTTATTTTAGATAAAAAAGAGTGTAGATACTTTTTCGGCTAAAAAAAACACAAAAAGTCGTCCTTTTTGCAATTTTCAAATTCAAAATCGTTTATTTTAGGACGCGGTAAAGGTATCGACTTCAATTTTTTTTTATTCAATAGATAATTTTGTTCTTTAACTATTTAAGAAAAAAATAATAAAATCCGTCGGAAATACTAAGATATATATGAAAAAAACTGGACCAAGAACATGCAAAATTATGGTGCTTAAAAATTCAAACGCAAATAACTCGAAAACTATAAGAGATAAATAAGACATATAAGCATCTTCTTTATATGTCTTATCAGGGCCTACAATAATATATAAAAATATTTGAAATCGGACGAGAAACAAAAATTTGGCAAGTGATTAAAAAATTTTTATGTCAGAGGTACCTAACTTTGAGCCCCCTTAGTTCCACCCCTGAGGATTTTGTTGTGCCCCCCTTCCAAACTTAACGTTGTACGCTCCTCTGCTACGATTATACCAAATTTCATGAAAATTCAACCAGCCGATCAGAAGTTAAAAAATTTCGATTCTGCCCCACTGTTCAGCGTCATAGAAATTCTTTGCTGGGTAATATTACATGACAGAACAGATTTTCTTATTAAGGTTTCGTAAAATTCAGTGTACTAGCAAAAGAAAACATTTCTTATTCCAAAAAAGAGTTTCTCCTTATAACTCATTATATCAGTAACACAATGAGTACTTTAAGTATTTCATGCAAACAATACATTTGTCTTTATAACATTAAAATTAATTTAAATCAAACATATTTTGTTTTGCTGTAAAAGCTTTAGCTTCAAAAAATTCTTTGGTATTCCTTTTCCAAAAAAATTTCGTTAAAAATGTCAATGACCTGCAATTATGTTATTGTATTATTTTTTGTAAGACCTAAATTATCGTTGTTTTTTTTTTTTGGTAATAGTTAATTACTTAATATATTTTCTACTTGTTTTCTTAAATTTTTGGGCATTTTTCTTTTATATATATATTTTTTTTTTTTCATTTTTCCTTCTCTACGTTTTCGATATTTTTTCTTTTAATTTATATTAGAATTTCATGTTATTGTTTATTCAACTTGACCTTAATTCATAATAAATTTCACTTGCAGTTAAAACTACTCGTAGTTAAGGTAGTTTTAAGCCTTTTTGTATTCATATACAAATGTAAGTTGAAAATTTGCTGCAAGATTTTAATTTTATAGTTTCATGCAAAAATTCGTTTGTTTTGACGTCAAGAGAATCTTTATAAAATATTTACATAGGAAAAAAAATAATATGTGTATTTCTTTAGTTTTTGACATCATCATTGTGTGTATATACATAAATTTAATTTGGATAATGGCCATTTATTTTGCCATTTAAGGCAATCATATAAAATTAATCATGTTTTTTTTTTAGTTTTGACATTTGAATGAATATATTTTGTAGCATATCGCAAATCAAACAAAATATCACAGAGAAATAATTTTACTTTTGTGACAGCGAAAACTATTTTTCAAGGATTTCTTTAAACCGGCTCACACTAGGACATGATTCTGAATTTTGGTAGTAAATAGAATACTTGTTTTATATAAAAACGAAAAATCACATATAAATTTTTGGGGGCAGATTCAATATGGCGGCCAATTTTTTTGTTTTTTTTTTTTTTGTTATTATTTGACGAAATTTAAATAATAACATTTAAAAAAATTTGTGCTATTTGATTTTCCGAATTCGGAAAGGCGATGGCAGTATGGCGGACCAAAGTGAGCCGCTATCCTGGAATTTTGGTCATAATTAGAATACTTGATGTACATAAAAAATATATATCACATATAAGATTTTTTTATATATAAATTCGAAATGGCGGATCCAATATGGCGGCCAAAAATTTTTTTTTTTACTTGACGAAATTTTAAGCAATCACATTTGATAGGCTTGTGGTCCCTAAACATTAATTTGCTTTTTTAATTTTCCGAATTCCAAAAGGCGAAAACAATATGACGAACCAAAGTAGGACGCGATCTCTGAATTTAGGTTATAATTAGAATATTTGATGTACTTAAAAAAATATATACCAAATACAGGGTTTTTGGGGGCGATGATCAAGATACTGCAATAAATAATTAGAAATTCAAAATGGCGGATTCAATATGGCAGTAAAAAATTCGTTTTATAATTTGAAGAAATTTTAAATAATTGTATTTGACAGATGTGTGGTAACTGAATACGAATTTATTTTATTATTATCCGAATTCGGAAAGCCGGATTTTTCACAATATAAGGCAATATTATATTTAAATGCACAAAAAAAAAAAAAATACATTTACAATGATTTGTATATTAGTGAAGTTGTTAATAGCTAATTTAAAGTAAATAAAAAAAGAACAAAACAAAACGGATTGAATGTGGCAGCCAATAAGTGTAATATATAATTTAAGATTTTTATTTAATGTTTTCAAATTCAAACGTATGAATGTTTTATACAATTTAAAGATGTTTTTATTTTAATAAAAAATATAAAATAAAAAAAATAAAAAATATTTTCGGATTATTGCCATATTGGATTCGTCTTTTTTTATTTTTAACATTTGATCTAAACAATTGAAATCGACATTTTACAAAATTGACTATCTATTAATATATAATATAAATAATATAAATATAACAAGTTATTGTCGTCGTTTTGTTTTTTTTTCCCATTTTCTGTAACATAACAGTAAATATTTTTATTTTCTTAATTTTTACAAAAAAAAAAAAAAAAAAAAAAAAAAAAATACACAATTTTTTATACTATAAATTAAAGAAGTTTTTTTATTAAAGGGCTATAGCTTAAGAATTTCGCAAAAACATATATATTTTCTCTCTCTATTATTTTAAAGGAAAAAGTAAAAAAAATATTTAGTTTTGATCAGATATTTAAACAATATTTTTTATTATATCAGTAAAAATTACACAGGTATATACTGATTCTGTGGCATGGAATTTCTCAGTCAATTCGGATATACGTTAATATTTTGTATAAATTTTTATTTTTTTTTTTTTTTTTTTCATAAAATAGGCTTAATATCTCCACAGCCTATTAAAAAATAATATAAGTATAACTTGAAGACAATTTCAGTTCTATTTCTTTGATATTTTATTGAACCAAATCAGACATGTTTCAGTATATGGTGCAACCTCGTTAATTTACAAATTGCGATTTATCGCAAGAATCAGAATCAATTAAAAAAAGTGATTTGTAGGGTTAATACTTTAAAACAACATGTATCGGAATGAACTGAGATATCCCCTGAAAAAATTATTAGAAAAATGAGTAATAATAATATTTTATTTTATTTTATTTTATTTTATAATGTTATTTTTTATTCATGCTCATTTGCTTCATACTCACTATAGTTCCGTAAGCTCTACAGAATCTTCATATAAAATAAAAAGAAAAAATATGATAAACATTATATTTATAATCGACAATACATACATATTACTAACCTTGTGTTCAGTGCAAACTAAAGCACAAACACAAAATGATTTAAGGCGTTACAACTGCAATAAATTCATTTTACTTACCCGTGGAATTCTTGAAAAAATCAAGATTTTCATCTCATTGTCCATTTCGTTCGAAAAATGTCTAAAATTTTATTTCATTTTTATTAAGGTTGTCAAACTACAAAATTGCTGTATTATAACTAGATTTTTAAATTATTTACCTTAGAATATAACTAGAAGTTTATGTGAGAGGAACTTCGAATTAAATTTTCAAAAAAATTACTCATTTTTTTCAAAACACAAAAACAAAATATATGTGACTACATGTATTTTGTTGTTGCATGAATTAGGTTTTTGAACTTTTAAAATTATTTGTATCACATAAGTATCTACTTACTAATCTATGTTATATACATTCCATAATAATAAACACTGATATTTTTGTTTAAGTTCAAAGTGTAGAAGAAAAAAAAAATATTTTTTTTCGAAATATGCATATAAATTAAAAGAATGATATATTTATATTATCAGAAATGTTTGCATCTTTTTAAATAGTTTTTGTGTAATTTTGTAGAGAGTTAACTTACTTTTTTAACCCTAATATTGCTATTTACATTACTCATACGTTATGTTGTTTTTCCTTAGACTTTTGCTTTTTGTTGTTCATACGTTATATGTTATTTTTCCATATGTTGAGCACAATATTGCAGAATTTTAAAAATCCCTCCAAAAGATTAGAAAAACACAAAACTAAAACATTATTTAAAACACAATTTCGAATCCATTATTTTTATATTTTATTTGCATTTTATTAGAGCCATTAAAAGCTATTAGTTTTTGATTTATCTGTTTATATATTTTTTGTTACCAATAAATAGCCAATTTGTTAAATGTGGTTAAATTTCTAATAAAATAATGGAAACAATTCATCATTTTGTTATTTGATATATATAAATAGTATACAAAATGGGATAGAATACACGTATTCAGAATGTTAAGTATTCTACTACCACTTCCTAAATAACTAGAAAACATGGAAAATTTAGTAATAAACTAAAAATATATTTTTAAACAAATTATATAGTCATATAGTACTCTGTATCCTAAGGTGCTGGATGAGTCCTTATCATGGAAAAAATTGTGTTTGTTTTAAAGAACTTTTAAAATGATTATTTTATTTTTATTAAGTACATTAAATTTAACAATTTCGTTAACTTAATAAAAAGTTTATAAATTAACTTGTTTTTACAAATCTTGTAATAGCCGATTATTTACAAAAATTTATCTTTACTAATATTTTATTCTTTTCTCCTGACCTTAGCCCTTAGAAAAAAAAAAAGAAAAAAAAAACACTAAAGCTTCAAAGACAAAGACCAAGGTGCCTAATAAGTTATTCACAAAATTATTATGCATAAGGGTAAAAATGCGGGGGGTAGGGGGTACTTAAAGCAAAGAGAACTTTCCGTGTTTATATTAATTAACTAACACGTGAGCTTTTAAAAAGGAAAACGACTTGTATTACACGACATTTGAATGTGTAAGCTGTATATTTTGATGAATGTAAATTATCGCGCCAAAACCGCTATATACAAAAAATAAAAATACTTAAAAAACCCACAACAACAATAAACAACGTCTTTTGAGTTTACGCTTTAACTGTGGTTGCGTGTTGCTTGTTTTCACTTTCGTTTTATTTATTTATTTTTTTTTTTTTTTCATTATTTTAGAAGGTCCTTTTAACAACACCATAAATGCTACAAATACTTCTACTACTGATACAACAGCTAACTAGTGTTACTAAAATGGTTTCTAATGTACAACAAGGACATTTTAAAGGTTTTTTATTTGGTACCACAGAATAGTAAAAAAAAAAAAATATTTCTTTGTATTTTTTTTCTTTTTGGTTTTGTGTTTTTTTTTTCTTTTTTTTTAGTAGAGATTTAGTACTTTAAAGGTTAAAATTAGTTGTTAAATATTCATATACAAATATTATGACATAAATGCATTGCTCTCATATACAATTTAGATTTTGAAGAGCATATTCACATTTTTTTTTTTTTTTTTTTTTTTTTTTTGTGGTGTGTAGAATTTTCTTACAAATTGATTATTTTTTGCTTTTTGTCTAATTTTTTCCGTGTTATAAGTTTATGTAGTCGTTATTACGTTAATTTCACATGACCTATGGTCATTTATTTTGCTCATATTATATTGTTGCTACTTTTCACATACTAAGTACGGCTATAACGACATTTTTTTTTATTATTAGTTAATGTAGATTTAATTCAATTTCAAAATGGGTTTAGTGCTTAAACATATTAAAGGGCAGGTTTGGTAATCATCACTACTTAAAAGGAAATTATAAAGTTCTATTGAAATTGTAACATGCGAAAAAAAATACATAAAGTATTTAGAATTTAAAATATTATTTGTTATTGAATGTGGCCTCAGAACTTTTTGAGACAGTACTTGAATACTTCTAACAAATGCAGCCAAATGTATCGGGCATAAATTTTGGAAACAATTCAAATCTTAAAAGAAATATAATATGTAATAATCAGAGATCGGAAGTTCATGTAAACGCATATTTTTTGCCATTACTCCTAGAACAGAGTAAACTAAATACTTTTACGAATTAGAGAGTTTGCTTTAAAATGGCATCGATTTGTTAGTGCATATTTATGCATATTTTGTTGAAAATCCGTGTTTTTGCGTATTTTGCCATAAATGCATATTTTTGCATCATATTTGGTGCAATATTCCAATTTAAAGTTATTTTTTGTGTAGAAAAAAATAATTCTGTGGACTTTTGATAAAACAACTTAAGTTTACATTTCAAAATTTTCAGAAGAGTTAAAAAATGCTTTAAAATATTAAAAATACCATGGACAAATTAATATGTGGTAAGCCATAACCCAAAAACTAACAATCACAGGAGGACTTTGATTATTGTAAAAGGTGCGTCAGTCATTTATCTGAAGGCAGAACAAGTTCTTTTAATATCGAGTTATGTAAATGAAACATTTTTTTTTTTTTGTCATACGTTTTTGCAATCCTTTTGAAAGAAGCTACCAATGAGACTATTCTGTCTGAGAGCACAATATGCTGTATGAGCTACCCTCAATATCATTTTAGAATATCAATATCATTAAGACCACAGCCATCGAAAGAAGTGTTGGCAATACTTTTGTTACAATTTTAGATTCAAACGAAGAAATAATAAAATCTTTCCACATTATTAAAAATTAAAAAAAATGGTAATGTTCTATGTACAAAAGCTGTCTAAGGTCTTTTAAAAAAAGTTAAGAAAGAAAGTTAAGAAAGTGCATATGAATTAAATTCCCCAATACAGAACCCGGAACTTCTTCGAAGATAAGTACTTTTTTAAATTAGTACTTTTTTGAAAATTGGAATTATTAGAAAATTTGTACTTTGGAAGGTACTTATTATTTATTTTTTTTATTTATTATTATTAAAAATTACCTAAAAAGCACTCAAAAACTTAATATTCAAGTGCTTGAAATTTTCTTTGAATTCAGCTTGAACTTCAGTCTCTTTTTCAAATATTTTTTTTTTAATAAGAAATATTTTTTAAACTTTTTGTTTTATGTCAAGCAAATAAATAGAAAAAAATGTAATGGTAAAATTTTAATTAAATCAGTTTAAAATTATTAAAAGGTAAACAACATAAAGATAAACCAGTTGTACGTGCATATATTTTACCAAATCAATATTCTTTATGAAAGAAACTTTAGCTAAGTTTGGAAAAAGCTTAAGAATATAAAGAAAATTTAATGTATGATATAAATATTTCATGTTAATTATTTAAATTTATAAGCCAAAAAGACTTTGTGAACTTTAATTAAATACCTTTTTTTACTTTATTTTATCTGTCATGTTTGTTTTTTTTTTTTTTTTTTTTTTTTTCTTAAAATTTAACAGTTTAATAAAATTATTAATTTTTGTTATTTAGAATTTGAATTGCAATGTTAGAAAAGTCTTGAATAATATTACTTTTTCAAGCTTTAATTTAAATAATTTTTCGACTTGAATTGTAACATAATTCAATACTTGAAAAGAACGATTTTAACATTGTTATGTTCGACTTGAATTCAAGTTTCCTTTTCATTAGAGTATGCTATTGACATAAAGTATTACACAAGTTTATTTCAACACTAGAAATTTTAATTTATTATTGGAACTCAACTTTTTTTATTTACTTGAATTCCAGCAAAAATACTTATTGGAGATATACTTGATACTATAATTTCGAAAAATTGTTTAAAAAATGCCACTTTTTACTAAAATTTTTTTTTGACATTAGTACTTTTTTTAAAAATTATTTATTTTTATTAAATATGTAATTTAAAAAAGGTACTTTTTTTGAAAAAATTGTTATTTATTTCAAAAAATAGTACTTTTTGAAAAATTTTATCTTTTATTCACAATTTTGCTTTTTAATTTTTTATCTAAATATTATGTAGCAGGCGTGGGAGCGAAAATTCCTTAAAAGGACAAATTTAGAAATTCACAGATCTTACGGGGGCCGCAATGTATTATTTTGGAAAAATACCCGTTTCAAACAATACAAAAAAATTAAAAAGTATACATTTTATTTTCACATACATAATATGTCTTTATTTAATTTTAAGCTTGTTGGTGTGGTATGATTACTGAAGAGAACAATTTAATTTTAATTAACAAAATATTAAATTAAATCTAATTGGAACTTATGATTAATTGCTCAGTGCATGAGTTCAGATTAGAGGCTTGCCAAAAAATATAAATGCAATTTCGATATAATAATACTTCTCAAACTTGAAAAAAGACATTTTTCGAGATTTATCCGCCTTTTTTAATATTTTATATATATATATATATATATATATATATATATATATATGATACAGATATAATATAATTTATATATATATAAATATATATATATATATACATATATATATATATATGATACAAAAATAATATAATATATATATATATATATATATATATATATATATATATATATATATATATATATATATAAATTCAATTATTTTAAGAAACAAATTTAAATTAAGGAAAGAAAATAATCATCAAAAATTAGATTAAATTTTGTTTACTATGTACAGAAACTATGACTTAACATGGAAAAAGTATATCTCAATTTTTTTTAAATCGATTTGCAGGTAGACCTCTTTCAAATACAACTCCTTTAAAGAATAAAATAAACTACTATTACAAATATTGAATATAAAAAACCCATTAAATATTTAACTAGTTTGCATTTTTGTGTGCAAACTAATTCACAGAATTTTTCGAGCTTTCTCAAGTGCATATTTTAATTTTTTTCGTGTATATTTTAACTTGGCCTGTTTATAAAACATAGAAATTGTTCTTTATGAACATTAATCAGTTAATAAATTTGTCCTAAGTTTCGATTCAAATATGAATATTTAGTACATATTGGTATTTAAATAAAATGTTTTTATAAACCCTTTTTTTTTTTTTTTTGTTTAAAAAACCCGGTTTATTCGACATTGTAAAAATTAACATTTTGAAAAAATCGACAGTACTTAAACCCGAAAATTACTTTAACGTGCATAAATCACATACACATGTTAGTATCAGGTTTATATTCGACGTAAATAAGTTTTATATAAGAAGAAATCATAGTGACAAATTTTATGAAGATCGCTCCATAATTTACTATAGCTCCCATATAAGCTCACTTTCGGGAATCGCCCTAAAGTGCATAAATTCATATAAATATCAGTATTTACGTAATATTCTGTATTAGTATTTATTTATTTATTTTACACTTAGTAAAAGTATCGGTCCACAATTGTCCACATGTTTAATATAAGACCTCTTCACGAATTTTGATGGACATGCACAATTGTGTGGGGTATTATATACTATATATTTCTTACTTGTTTCAAATGTTATTGACAGACTCTTATATTAAAATAATAGCAATAATCTGAACTCAATAAATAAGTAAATAAATTGTAACTAAAATACTTTTTATATAATTGTTTTCTAAATATTTTTTTAAGTTATAATGTTGTATTTTTAAATATACTGCCCATGGTTGTTATATAATATAATATAATAATTTCATATATCACACATATATCTTAATTTTCCTGTTCCTTTGAAAGTTTTTATTAATATAAAGATAAACATCGTTATTATTAAAATTACAGACGTTGAAAGAATAAAAACTTTTTCTAAAGCCATGTGGTTTTAACAAAAATTTCCAAATAAACATTTTGAAATTAAACTTGAAGTGCCCAAGTTAAGCTTTTACCCTTTAATATAAATATTTATGTTTATTTACATACTAAAAGTTTTAATATACCAGCCAATCATATAAATCTCTTATAATTTATTCTAGGGTTCCTAAATTCCCGTACTTTTTCTGATCTCGGGAAATAAAATATAAATTTCTTAAGTTCCGGGAATTGCCGGGAATTTTAATAAAATCTTATCTTATAATCAAATTTCCATAACTAATTTAAGCATTCGAAAGTTCATTCTATCTATGTTACCAATATTTCTTGATATATCGTCTGCAGCAAATACAACATTTTATTAAATTTTTAAACGTTCTCTCTTATTTTCTGTGATTTTAAAGATACCAAAGTATCTAGCAATTTGAAGTTGTTCCTTGATCTTAACAAAATGTTGATTGTAAGATGGTAGTAGAGCGTTATATAATAAAATATAATCTAATAAAATTTTTTGAAATTTTAAATTTTATGTGAAAAATTAAATTTAAATGTCCGATATAAATTTCCTTTAATTTTTTAAAAAATATTTCCCGTGAACTCACGAGAATTTTTTCCCGCATAGAAACCCTAACTCATTCAGTTAATTTTAAAAACAAGCAAAAAAGGCAAGCAATAACATTTATCTATAAAAGAAAGAAATTTATATATGTACTTTATGTACTTAGAGAATGAAAAGTGAAGGCTATTAAATGGTTTTTATTTTCTTGCTAAATGACAATTAAATTGCATATAAAAACATTCAATGTCAAGAGTAAGTACGAGTATACACTATGTAATAAATAATAAAAAAATACATATAGACAAAACACACAAAACTTTTAAAATTCGACTAACATTTTTTCCGGAATTTTTTTTATTCTTGGCACATTAAAAGCGCTTTAAATGAACAATCATAAATTTGATTTTTTTCTTCGGTTTTAATTTTGTTAAAATCGGTTGAGAAGTTGTGAGTAATTTAAGGCTAAATTTGGACTTTTAATTTCTTTGTAGCATTTAGTATGAAAATGCGGATTTTTGTTTTTTGAACCTGCTTTACTTATAAAAAAGAGTCACAAGCAGATAAAAAAATTCCAAGATATTTTTGTGAACAGGTTCCCAGTTTATCAATTTTAGAACAGGTTTCAGGTTTCGGTTCTTTTGGAAAAAAAATTACGATTTTTTTTTTTTTTTTTTGATATTTCTTTCGTTTTTTATTTAATCATTAATGTTATAACGATAACAATTTTTAGTTTTTATAATAACTAAAAGTTTTTTAATGTTTTTTTTTACTTAAATAACAATAAAAGAAAATTATAATTATTATTCATTTGTTTTGAAAATAGCCTGCAAATACTCCATATTTAGTTCTATATTATTTCTGTCTTCTAGCAGCCCTTTTGCTTCTTCATCTAAGTCCCGATGATCTACTTTCCATTGACTTTGGATGCTAGAGATAAGCGGATCTGACGTTGCCAGTAATGTATTAGATATATAGTTTTCTGGTATTGTGCTCTCTATAAAGTGTGTAATCCTTATTTCTTTTTTCCTGGGCTTCCTCTGATAAATTTCCAAGTTGCACTTAATAATGCTTAATGATATCTTCTCCATGATAAAGGATTTTGTGAACTGTTGCTAAAATATTTCTCCATGGATATTTGGTTGTATATATTCGTGCAGTTTCCTTCGCATAATCACCAAATTTTCTATCATCAGTTTGTTAATTTCACATACATACATCGATAATTGTTTTAAATTTTTAAATAAGATTTATATCGACGTATTTTATTTCAGATGCTCTTTCGGGATCTGAAAAGAAACTTGCTGTGTTTCCTTCATTCGTAAACTTCTTTACTCCTCTTTTGACCCTCAAAAGTTCTATTCCAATAAAATTCAAATTTGACTAAAATATAGTACCTGAGAAAATATTTAATAATACAGCAGGTATAAATGGTAAAGTGACATGTCATACCATTTCTTAAAGACTATTATCCTACTAACATAAAAAATACAGGCAATTATCGATAATAGTATGCGAGTAATGTTAATTTACTTCTGATCAAATTTACAAAAATCACATAAATTATTTGTTTTTAACAGTATGTCACGCTCACAATTACCAATATTTTGATCTAATTTTTTAGCCACCTTAGTTTCAATATGTTTATTATTGAATTACATTAAAACTTTGCAAATCGGCGTTAACAAAAAATTGGACTTTTGGCCCATGAAATTAATGTCTGAGCCACCGTGGAACGTTCTGCATCCTATTTCAGTTCTACACGATAAACGTGAATTTTTTTATTTTTAAAAATATTTTTAGATTAAACTATAGAAAAATAACCAGAAACATTTTACATCACTCAATAATAATTTTTGATTTGCATTTATGTCCATAAATTCTACAAATTTCGTAATTTTTAGGGCGCCCTCGATTTTAGGATAAACCTAGAAAAAACGTTGCTATTGAGCCACATTTTGATAGTTTATTCACCGGGCTTTGAATGTGCCCAAGCAAAATGCGTTTAGATAAAAGTATATCGTTTTCCGTCAAAACTATTTTATTTTGATAGATTAAAAAATAATCCTTAAAACAAACTGGAATAAGTCTGCCAATGTGCTTTATATAATTCTAAGAAATTTTTTAGTAATCAAAAATGCTGAAGAAAAATTTAACTAAAATTTTTGCATTAAAATATTTTGATGTACCCCTCGCAGGAAATGGATTTTTTAAAAGTAGTCCCGAAATTGTGCCTGGCAAAAAATTGTACTTTTGTCAAAATTCACGTTTCTTTTTTCAAGATTTGGAAAGACTAAACTGTGTTATTCACGAGGGCACATTAATGAAATACATCACAAACGAAGCAGGATTATCTCATTTATATGACACCATGGAGAGGTGCACATACAGTGACCAAGAAGTAGAAAAATATTGAAAAAGATAAAATTTACCATCGTATAACTTTTTACCGAATAACGATAGAGCCATAACATATAAAGCAATATTGTGCCTTTATGTCTTGAATGTAGTTCTCCAATACAGGTCTAATACCAAAAGTTTGATCTTGTGGGAAAAAAATAAAAGAAACATATAAAAATCTCTGGTTCGTCTCAATCACATTTTTCTAATTTTTTAACTTTGAAGAGCTGTAACTAATCACTAAGAAGACCGTGAACCACAAAACTTTGCACTTTGATTGTTTTTAGTTGTTTGAAATTATAATAAAATTAACTCGGTTTCATTGATTTTAAAATTTTTGTGTTTTTACCCATGTAATAAAAAAAAAAAAAATTACAACTATGTTTACATTATGAAAAAGGCATCTTTTAGTTATAAATGTACTAATTTTAAAAGGTCGTAAAAAATGTATTATACAAACTTAATTTTTACAATAGTTGATAAAGGAAATTGTGTTTATTTAAGCAGATAATAAACAAAATATTAATAAATTATATAACAGTTCTATTTCCTTCTTTATTTTTAGTTCACTAATTTTTGAAGTAGTAAGAAGACAAAATAATGTTAAATATTTGACCACAATCTAGCACCACATTATGTGTGAACTATCCTTGTACAATTAAAAGAAACAACGATTTGAGCATGACGCGAGACGGTGAAATACCTGCAATTTTTAATCCAAAACAACATCGAGTTCGTACACCATCGGTGGTGGTTACAGGAGATTCTCCAAATGGTCCCTATGGTGGTGGTTTTACTAATATACTAAACACAAGCAATCCTCAAATAGCCCACCAAGATTCTGTATCTTCAAGCCAAAATGATCCAAATGAAGTTATAACTATACATCCCGAATCTGCCTGCCCTGTTGCATTAACAAGGGGAGTTGGCGGGGGTGGGGGTGTAACAGGTGGAGGAGGAGGTACTGGTGGTGGTAACACTAGCGGTGGCAATGATTCTGATACACCTACAGAAACCGGACAAAATGATAATAATACTACAACACGTTTTCCCCGCCTTAAAGCCTGCAAAGAAACATGTTGTTCCGAATTAGCACAAAAAATGTATTTTGGAGTTTGTGTCACTATACTGGTGACAGCATCATGGGTCGGCGCCACACATTGCATTAAGTTGTTGTACTTAAATCGTAGCTCATATATATCGACCATAGACGATTTTGATTCTTTGGGCGTGAGTGGTAATGATTTGAATTTGGTTACCAATGAGGATTCTGATGGGTTAGATTCGCTTATACCAATCAGTGATACATCGATTAGTGTAACCGATGTTGAGGATGCAACGAAAATATTTCATGTGCCACCAAATCCACAATTGCCATCGAATATATTTAGTGCACCCTTTTTTGCCGCTTGGTTTTTTACAAATTTCTCATTGTTATTTTTTCCCATTTACATTTTGGGACGAGTTTCACTGAGAAAATGTGATAAGCCAGGCGAAATATTGGGTGATGTGTTGAGAGGTTTTCGAGATCGAGGATTTACAGTGGGTAAGTGGATAAATATGAAATTTATCTGAATTTAAATATTAAGATATAAAATTTTAATAAATCAAAAAAAAAAAAAAAACAATACGTATATTTTTGTGATTTTAATTATTTTAAGGAACTAAAATAGCATGACTATAATAATTTTTGCTGCGTTGGAATGAAAGTGTTACCATTTTTAAAAAATTAAAAAAAAAATGGATAAATAATTCCAAAAAATTTTAAATTTTCAAATAAAGTACCCATTTTTAAAATAAAGTAATATAGTACCAATTTTCAAAAAAAGTAGAAATTTAATAAAAATAAATTACAAATATTTTCATAAAATACAAATTTCCAAAAAGATACTAATTTTCAAATAAAGTAATAAATTTAAAATAACGTAAATTTTTCAAAGAAAGTATAATTTTTTCGTTTTTTGTTCGTTTTTAATTCTAGCAAAACTGGCAAAAAAAGTTCTCAAAAATAAACTTTTACTCAACAAATGACAAATAGTAAAATAAATTGTAATTAAGGTAAGAAAATAATCATTAAAATTAAATGATTATTTTCTTACCTTAATTATAAGTTCTTTTCGAATATCAGGTTTGAAAAATATTTCTTAAAAAAATTTATGTGAATTGAAAATATTCTGCGAGCTTACAAGTAAATGGTAAAAGAAAACATTGTATTTTTTGCCACAAATGACACCGAACTGCATTCTTATTTTTATCCTGAGAATTGGAAATAGTACCTCGTTTTTGTTTTCGTATACGCTAACGTTTTTTTTTTTTTTTTTTTAGAGTGTCAAACATTTTTTACTCTTGCAATCATGATGCGATCAACTATGTTTATTGTTCTAAAAAATTAAAATCACGAATCAAACCATTCAGTTCAGTTAGTCAAACGAAGGTAATAAAAGTACGAACCTCTTGAATTTACATAAAGTTGACCATTTTTCCATTATATAACATTCGCAAATGTAATAAAAATGCTTGAAAGAGACTTTGCTATACAGTTCCTATGTTTTTACATGATTTAGAACATTAGAACATAATTACATCTCTAGATTATGATTGAAATTAACCTTTTAGCAATGTCGACATCTAAAAATCGCTGTGACAGCACATTGCTACCACATACGAGAACTCGAAAACTGAAACAAATCATGGGAAACAAATACCATATTTGAATCCAAATTACATTAAAATTAGTTCTTCTTAGGTCCGAAAGTTAACCTGAATTTGCAAAATTTGTGTAATTATTCATCATAATTTTTTTAGCAAAACTGAAACTAAACCGAAGTTTATTGGAAAATTTTGTAAGGCAACCGAAAAAGTTATATAAAACATAATAAAAATTAATGAACAAGGTTCATCAAATTTTACAACTCTTTTTACATTAAAGAATAGCTCAGTAGGAAATTTGATCATCAGCTAATGCTAGTTAATAGTTATATAGTTAATTATGTATAAAATAGATAGTCAATTATGTATTTGTATGTATTTCAGTACTATTGACTAATTGCTAAATATAAGCGGATATATTTTTTTTTTAATCTGAGAAAGTCAACAAGTTTATTGATATACAAGAGAATATTAAAAGGCCAATCAGTCTTAGTATTTTATACTGGGTAAAGTAATTAAGACACCTTCGCAAGTAAAAAAAAAAAAACAAAAAGTAAATATACACTTAAAACTTTTATCATTATTTCTTATTATTATTATTTTTTTCTCATTCTATATTTACCCGGGGTCATGTATTTGCTTCTGTATGTATTTGGATGTGCGTATAACTGTAATGTCAACAGGACGTTTTCTCAATCGTTGCCTATCATTTTGCATACTATGGCTTTTAACCACTTACCTTTATACATTATCTCTGCGTGTCCTATTTGCCACAGATGCTATGGCATTATTTGCCACCAATGTGGCATGTGTTTACCTTCTATCCTGGGTTATATTACATGAACAATTTGTAGGAGTACGGGTGAGTATTTTTTTTTTATATTAAAAAATATTAAATTATGCCATTAAAAACTAAATGTCTCTCCTACGGCTCTTACCAATATCTGTTATCTGATATTGTTCTGTTCTATTCTTTTCAGATTGTTGCTGTCATATTGTGTGATACTGGCATTGCACTGTTGGCTTATATGGATGGTATTACAGAAAGTCGTACATTGAGTGGCGTGGTTTTGGCTACTTTGGCAGCAGCTTGTTATGCAGTGTTTCGAGTATGTTGACACTTTACACCTGTGTGTGTATGGTATTATTGTTTTTGTTGTTTGTTTGCATGTTTTCGTTGTTATTATTGTTGTGTGTTTTTTTGTTGGAAACTGTTTTTAATTATTTCCTTTATTACATTTTTAATCAAGGTTATGTTCCGCAAAGTGATGGGTGATCCGCCTGTTGGACAAATTGCTTTTGCTTTTACCACACTAGGCTTTTTAAATGCTCTACTCATGTGGCCAATATGTGTGGCTTTATATTTGACTGGCACAGAACTAATGCCATCAGATCGTATGCCTTGGATTATATTATTGATTGCTAGTATATTGTTATTGGGTAAGTACAAAATATGTACATACATACCTACACATTTACATCAATACTCTTCATACATTGCGGATAAATCCCAATCAGTGAATTGTACTTATTAATAATACTGTTTGTTATTGTTAAGTGGTGTAAATTTTAATTATAGGTTTTATGTGCAGTACTTATAAACATATGATATATGTATGTACTTATTAATTGGATTATATTATGGATTTTAAAAATATAAAGTGAACTTTAATTAAATTTTTATTTACTTAAAGTAAGTGATGTTAAAATGAGCAAAAATAGTCTTATAGATATGTTAAATACAAATTAACACTTGTGTAGGCAGAACTATGGCTTCTTTCAGTAATGTTTTTAGTTATGTTATTTAAGACATTTTTATTCCCCAAAAAAGTTAATAGCATTTTGCTTAAAATATGTATATATATTCAAGAAAACTAAATATTTTGAAAATCATAATATACAAATAACTCACTATAAACAATTGGAATATATCTTCTTGGAAGAAATTTACGCAATATCTTCTTTTTATTATTTGGACGAAAATCATCAAAGCAATATTTTTCTAATATTGCATTTTTATCAGTTTAAAGAAACAACAAAAAATATATAAAATTTAAATTTTTTATTAGTTTTATCCTCAAAATATCGCCCTTTTTCAGTAAGGTGATTATCACTCCCTCAATTAAATTGATGATATCCTACTGAGATCATCTGGAAGAAATTAATGCAATAATTTAATTTTTCAGTCACAGTTTTTTCAGTTGTTGAAAAATTGTTAAAAAATTAAAAAAATATTGAAGAAATCTGTTCGTCTTTTAGCAAAAAATGGATATTTTATGTGAGCATTTCAGTTTACGTACTTTATGGTTTTAAGATTTATGTGCATGCATGCTTTACAAGATGTAAAAGAATTTTGTATTATATTTTTTCAAGATTTATTTAGTGATAATTTTTCTTTATATTTATTACCCCTTCCAGAAGATTATCTGGCGGAAACTTCTTTTTTTCAGCTAGATGATTATATAGAAATATTGCCTATTTTTCTTCCAGGCGCATCAATTATTGTATAAATGTATCGCCTGTGACCCAAATTCTCTCCCAATAGGGGAAACTTCCGCAATACGAATATGATTATTGCGGCAATAAAATCTTTCTTCTAAACAATACGAATTCGAATTACTTTCACATTATTTTGCTTGTAGGGACTAAGAATATTTTTTCATCCTGAATTTCTGAAGTTGCAAATATTTATATGTATACTATAATTTTGCTATTCCAATTGCCATTTCTACCATAAATTTGTTCATAACTTAATAAAATTTCTTATATATTATTTCTTTATTTAAATGTTTAATTATTTATTTTCATTCTCATCACTTTCTTTTTCCCTTTTTCTCTGTGTATATCTCTTTTATATTTTCTTTTACAGTTTTTCACATATTAATGCAATTTAGCTCAGCTGTTACATACAATATGTTTGTTACCTTAGGTTTAATTACAGCAGTTCCTGTTTCAGGAGGTAAATTAAATATTAAAAATACGCTGCTGCAAAATTTTACTTTTTATTCTCACTCGGGTTGTTGGCCTTCTTGAGGACGTCATAAAACAATTTTAATAAAATTTCGAAACACCCTCTAAATTTCGAGATATTGCGAAAACCCGTTTCTAGGATATTTTCTGCTCTAGAGATTTCATAGCTTCATGCATTTTAAGTCAATTTAAGATTTTTAAATTGATCTTGAAAGCACAAGCTTATTCACTATGTTACCATATTTTATATACACCCACATTAAATAATGAATTATTCACCATTTTTAAATTTATTTCCTTTTTCTTTTTCGAAATTTTGATTTTGATGTAAATTTTTCTGTTTTTTTTTTTTTCTAAACGATTACATATGTTTGTTTACAAAGTTTGAAATATATATTTCGTTTAATAATAAAATAAGATATCCCTATTTAAAATCGCTTAAAAACTCAAAAAGTTATTAAGTATTT
The DNA here is from genome assembly GCA_932274085.1 of Protocalliphora azurea. Taxonomy (NCBI): domain Eukaryota; kingdom Metazoa; phylum Arthropoda; class Insecta; order Diptera; family Calliphoridae; genus Protocalliphora; species Protocalliphora azurea. The sequence continues at coordinate 124,368,128 of OW026519.1, forward strand.
TCTAAACTTTAGTAAAAAGTTCTTCATATATTTTAGGACAAAATGCTTTTTTATATACATTTTTACTTGGTTTTTACTTTTTAAGCATAAAATTTAAAATGTACGGAAAGTTTTAGCAAGTTATTACGGATAGAGATTGCATATCGAGATTCCCGGGACAATTTTTGTGTCCCGCTATTCCGGGAATTTCGTCCAGGAATCTCGGGAATTTTAAAAGCACTTAAATTTATGAAAACTATTAGAATATTTTAATATTTGTTTAATAAAATTGGGCTTAAAAACCCAACTAAAAACTGAATCATAATGCAAACTTCATAATTGCGTGTTAAGGAACGAGATTACTCCATGACTTTGACAGCACTGTTTAATGAACACTTTATAGATATAGTATATAATATCAGCACTGGATATTACCAAGTGAAAAAATTTAACTGCTAAATTTTTCTTGCAGAAATGTTATAAAAAAATTTGTATGAAAAAGTATTTACATAATGATTTCTAACTACGAATGTATTGAAAATTTATTGGGTCTGTTATCTGCAAGAAGGTCTGATCAGATCTATAATAAAATTAAACATTCAGTAGATTGAAGCAACATACTCTTAAATACCGTTTATACTAACTTTTAAATCTCTCCGGAGATTTTCGGTAAAAATGTTTTTCTTGAATTTGGTTTATAAAATCAATTTATAACAGCTTAACGTTTTTATTCTAAATACTGAAATAACTTTACAGAAATATGTTCACAGAAAATTTCCTCATTTTTTTTTTTTTAATTTTTTCAAGAGTCTGATTTTGTAAAATGAAACGAAAATTTATTTGTTGTTTTTTATATAAATTTTCAAAACAAATTTCCGTTTTGTTTTACAAAATCAGGCTATAAATTTTGTATATATTTTTTTTTTTAATTATTTAATTTATCATTGTATACTGAATTTAAATTGAAAATAATAAAAACGCTGAGTTGTAATAAATCTGTTTTATAAAACAAAGTTTATAATTTTATTTTATTTTGTGAACTGTTTTGGAACTGTGATACATATGTATTAATATACAGATGTATTATACTAAAGATCAAAATCTTTAAATTAGCTTTCATAAATTTAGGTTTTTAAAATTTAAAGTTTTATTCATTTTTAATCGAGTTGACTAATCAATAGATGAGATTTTCTTTTATCCAGTTTTAGATACGTTAATGCATAGATTCACATCCTATAAATGTCTCAAATGTTCAACTTAGATCGATTAACGATAACTATTATTATTAATCCGGGATCCCGTGAAGTCGAAAATTATGTTCCGCTTCTAATTACAGATAAAATCGAATAAGTTATACAGTTTTTGTCTAATTTAAAAATATTATATTTGGTTATGTTCACAACAAAAATGCCCTTAAAAATTATTGCATCGTTCCGTAGGCTTTTATAGAAAATATTGTGATAAATCGAGGTTAAACTCGAAAAAAATTATTTATTGTAGAAGTTGTTGGAAAATTTGTTTGTAATATTTGACCAAAACAAATCAAATGTATACGGTTGAAAAGATAGTTTCTTCTACTGCCTAAAGAAGTTTTAAAAGGAAATATAAACAAAAGTATAACATAATTATAAATACATTTATACAAGACCTCGAATTTTTGAAGGTGTATTGCAAATTTTTAAAACTGATTTATGATGTCCTCAAGAAGGCCTATAACCTACAGTATGTCATTTCTCGAGTGATTTTTTTCTGTAACAGCATTTAATTAACACTGAAAAGTGGGGTCATTTGCATAAAAATGCTAATAAGTCTGGATCTGTAAAACCCTAAACCGATTATGATGAAATTACTAATATCGATAGAGGAGCAGTTAAGCTTTCAGAATATTGTTGGCTGGAGTGTGTAGCTGCAGCACGGACGGCGCTACAGTAGTCCAAAGTCATCCATCTCTAGAATGAAAAATATATCCGAGTGATAACTTTTACAAATATGAACCAATTTTAAATATACATTTACACTTTTGGATTCCACTAAGCAAGACAAAGAAAATTTCATAATTTTTCTGTGTATTGCTTTTTTGAAATTGATTTATTAAAAACCTTACAAACACAAAATAGTCATAATATATATAATATATAATATAATATATCATATAATATATAATATATCATTTTAAAGGAAATTGTATCTTCTTTAAAATTGTGTATAACAAATTTTACAATTATAAAATATATAAATAACTTTTCTTAAAATAAAACAAAAAAATGCAAATTTTGTTTACAGGAACATATTTCATAAATTTGGTCCTGAATATTTACGAAATGCTATATGTATCAAAATAATTTTTAAACATGTTATAAAATAGTTAATGAAGAATTTATAAGTGTAAAGATCAGAAAAATGTATATAATTTTACTATATATTTTTAAAGATCAAAGTTTTTGTTGTTGAAATTGTGTTTTTCTTTTTTCAGAAAATTGCCTCGTGTGACCAAATTTACATATAGGCTGTCACAATTTTTTACAAAACCTTCAAAAACATCGAACTATCTAACCTAGTTAGCAGAAGTATCGAAATCAACAATCAAAATTTTTTACAAGCTCGAAATGTTGAGCTTTTATGCCAAAATTTATCATTTAAGGCCACTATAGTATGTAGGGTGGACGTTCAAAATTTTCCAAAAATAGACTTACACGCTTTCTTAAGATGCAGACTTTCATAAAATGTCAGAAAATAATGAACTTCTTAAACAAAATTTTTTTAAAAAATTAAAATATATAAAGTTACTTTTTTGGCAAAAATTGTAATTTTTTAGACCCGTTTCAAAATTTGGTTTTTAAACATTTTTTTTAGCTATCGAATTGAGATAATTAAAAATTTTTTTCTTCAGCCTATTTCAAAAATATAAAGAATTTCACCATATTTTTTTTTAATTTTACAGTTTTTATTTTAAAAGTTATAGGGCAAAAGTAAAAATTAGTCAAGGCCAAAAATGACAATTTAAAATTTTGAAGTCAAATATCTTTTAAAAGTGATAATATAATGCAGTAAATATGTTTTTTCTTATATACCTTAGTAGAATCCAGAAATGTAAATGCATCAAAATAGCCTGTATTTGTTACGACCAATGATTTTTGTTTGAAATTGTCACAGCCAGAACTAGTTCTCTGGAAGTGTTACCTAGCCAGTACCCATTCTATGGAACGGTTCTAAAACTAATTCTTTAATCAATGATGGGTCTGTTCATAAAAGCATCACTGCGCTGCGCACTACATTCATAAATGCAAAATGTGCTAATGTTGCAATGGTCGAATGTTCGAAAATGCAACATCAAAGCATATTATGCGCAAATATACAGAAAATACTAATCATAAAAATGGCTGATGCACTAAATTAATAAAAATGCAATTTGATTACGGAATTTGCAGCATTTGTAACAGTTGGTTTGCATCATAGAAGCGTTAGGGAACGGTTCTAGAACCAGTTATTAAAATCCAAGCTTTTTTTTACTTTATTTTTCAATTGTCAATTTTGTACCACTGCAGCGCCGTCCATGCTCCAGCTACACACACCAGCCAATAATATTCTGAAAGCCAAACTCCTCTTCTATCGATGTCCTAAGTTTCATCAAGATCGATCCAGCAGTTTAAAAGACCCAGATTTATTACCATTTATTTTGCAAAAGGCCCCATTGTGCACTGTAATATAATATTTTACTTACTTTAATTTTATATATATTCTATGTTTAAAAGTATTTAGTAAATAACTAATTATTTCTTATTAATGTTTCAGCATTGGATGTTGTTTTATATGGTGCTACATTTGCTGGCATGAAATTGGCTGGTGTAATACTTATAGCAGTTGGTTTCTTTTTGGTAATGTTTCCTGAAAATTGGCCAGATTATATAACCAGATTATTAAGGTAAGTTTATTTTTCATTGTTTTCTTTTATCTTTCATTTGTTACCTTATTATTTAGTATCATTATAATGATTATTTTCTTTATATAAATATATTTTAAATTATGATAGAGTAAATATGCTAAAGAATAATAACTTTTTTATTAAATATTTATAGCTAAATAAAAATGTTTATAATAACATTATCATTATTTATTATTAGTATTACTAATAACATCTAAACAAAAAAGAATCTGTACAACAAAATATTGAAAATAATTAATTTCTTTTTTTATTTTCTTTTAAAATATTTTTGTATTTATTTATTTATTTTTTTTTAATACCAAAAATATCAATAAAAATCAAAACCATAAAAAATAACTTCCTTTCAGAAAAAGCGGTCGTGCTATACTACGTTACCAATGTTGTTGTGAATTAGCTGAAATTCATTATACACACTCGGTAGGCCTTAACTAAAATTAAACCAAAAAACTACACAAAAACTAACCCAAAATCAATAAAAAATAATAAGCAGAATTTTATACGTTTAACAAACCGTTGATTTTTAATAAATATTATATTACAGTTTACTTGTAGTATAGACATACAAACATTTATATGAAAATGCTCTTTGTTTTCATACTTACATACAATGCACAGTGGCTTTAGGAAAACGTGATATTTTAAAACTTGAATATTTTAAAAATAGGTTTTTTTAGATACTAAAAAATTATAAAGCTATGTTCACATTTGGCAAATATTTGATCAAAATTTCGTACCACTAGTTTTATAAAAATAAAATCGATAAAATGTCTGCTATGATTAATGATAAATAAAAAATCATGTCCCAATAAAAAAGAGAAATTAGGAAATATTTTATATAGTGGTTACGTCATTTTGGTCAGATATTTGACTAGTCTTAACGTACCTTAAGTCTTAAGACTGTTTTAAATTCAAGGTTCTGATTTCAATAAGTTTAAAAAGATCAGCAAAGTTTGTCATTACGATTGAGAATTTTATTTGTCTAGCAGCTATCGTTATAACATAATAGCTCTGCCTGAAAAGCTGTGTAGGCATTAGGGTACCCATTCGAATAATGGAATTTAAAAATGCGAATTTTCGAATAATTCGAATATTTTGAATATTTCGATGTCGAATATTGAAACAAAATGAATAATTTTCTTTTTTAATATTATACTTCTTTAATCATATTTTTAACTATTTGCCTTCCAATAAGAGCAGATGAGTGGTAAGATCTCTTTTTATAAATACATAGAAGTTGCAGGATGAACTTATAATTCTGAAAAAAATCAATTAAACGTTTTCATTTTGGACTTGGATAATTAAAAATTAAAAAAAAAAATACTGCCAACATTTGTTATTTATTAAAAAAAAGACAAAGATTTTGGAATCAACATAGAAACTGAAATATTTTATAAGTGATGTTATTGATACATACGACGTACATGTCATAAACAGAAAACATTGAAGTCTAACGTTTTGCATCAAGGAAGACTAACACATGATGTTAAATATCGATAGACATCTATATCTAACATGGTCTCACATTTTTCTAAACAGAAACTAAAGAGTTTGGAAATGAGATATTTGAAAGATTAGTCGGTAGAGAAACTGTGAAAAATTAAAAACATAAACCTATGGAGATGGAAAAATCTTTTGAAGCATCTAATAGTGATTTGCTATCGGAACTGAATGCAACAATCAAGTTTAAAAATATTATTTTTCAAAAATAAATTTTATAAAAATTAAAAAAGCGAAATCGGTTTAAATTAAGCCATTTAAATCCTATTCTTTCTTTAATAAAATTATTTTAAGTAATTTTTTTAAATATACATACATATTTTTTATATTAACTCAAGTCATACACAGAATAGATTATTATCATATATTTTTCAGTTAACACAGTTGTTTCAGTTTGCATCTACATTTAATAAATATATTCAAGTAAATATAAAATAAAATTTAGGTACAATTTTATTTCTCACTTAAATTTTTAATTCCTTCATTCATCTGCTTGATTGATTTAATAAATTTTTTAATTGTTCTGTTTTTCATTTTGACAGTTTTCAGTAATTGATATAATCATTTTGGTTGGAGGTGCAAATTGAAAAAAGTTTTTCATTGAATGAATTATTTACTAAAATATTTGGTGATTGGTGACTTTTTTTCTGCATATATATTTATATTAACAAAAGAATTCTCCCTACAAGCAAAATAATACGAAAGTGATTCGAATTCGTATTGCTTAGGAGAAAAATTTTGTTGCCGCAATAATCATATTTGTATTCCGAAAGTTTCCCCCATCGGAAGAAATAGTGCGTCACGATACATCTAAGCAATAAGAAAGAAAAATAGGCAATATTTCTAGATAATCATCTAGGTGAAAAAAAGTAGATACCGCCACATCTGAAAGATGTAATAAATACTTATAGTAAAATTATCACTAAATCACAATTTAGATATAATATAATAAAGAAAATGTTTACATCTTGTAAAGCATGCAAATAAATATTCACATGCAATTTCATATCAATTGCTTTGCTAAAAGAAAAACAAATTTCTTCAATATATATGTGGGATTGGAGCCTGGTCGCGTAACCAGATCTGGCAGACGTTGGTAACGAAGGGGTTAATATTACTAACGGACAGAACATTCTCGACGAAGTCACGTAGGCTACATACAAAATATGGACGAGAAATCTTATAACGAAAGACGAACATTCTGGATGGGGACTTATATTTTGATAAACGGACTTTTAATGGACGAGACAAGGATAGTTATAGGGTTAACTCGCTGGGAACTTTCTGGTACATTGAAATGTAGCGAGTAGTGTAGGAGCATAATATAAAAGGTAGTGTTGAAAGATTGAGGAGTAGTAGTTTTTGAGTAGAATTCAAGTTGAAAAGTTGAGTAAATAAAGTTGACCAGCGACTTCCGATATATTAAAACTTAAAATAATTTAAAGCTTTTTAATTAATAAAATATACACTTTAATTTATTAATCAAAATAAATTGTGTTTAATTTAAAAGCCATCAAGCTTAAATCGCAGGGATTTAATAATATAAAAATCCCACATATATATATATATATATATATATATATATATTTTCAATAATTTTTCAACAATTGAAAAATTTGCGACTGAAAAATAAAACTATTGCATTAATTTCTTCCAGATGATTTCAATGGGATATCATCAATTTATTGTGAAACTGATAATCACCTTACTGAAAAATGGTCGATATTTAGAAGATAAAATACATTATGAAAATGACAAAAAATAAAAATTGTATACATTTTTTGTTGTTTATTGCCTAATTTTCTTTATACTAATAAAAATACAATATTAAAAAATATTACCCTACAAGCATTTGGAAGATATCTTCTTAGAACAAATGTAATATCTTCTCCTTTATTATTTGGACGAAAATCATCAAAGAAATATTTTTATAATATTGTATTTTTATCAGTTTAAAGAAAATTAGGCAATAAACAACAAAAAATATATAAAATTTTAATTAATTTATTTTTTCTTTTTTATTATTATTTTATCTTCAAAATATCGACCTTTTTTCAGTAAGGTGATTATCAGTTTCACAATAAATTGATGATATCCCATTGAGATCATCTGAAAGAAATTAATGCAATAGTTTTATTTTTCATTCATAATTTTTTCGGTTGTCGAAAAATTTTTCAAAAATTAAAAATATTCCATAAATTTGTTTCTCTTTTAGCAAAAAAAAAAAAAAAATGATATTTTACGTGAGCGTTTTAGTTTCGTGCTTTACAAGATGTAAGAGTTTTCTTTATTATATTATTTCAAGATTTAATTAATGATAATTTTTCTATATATTTATCACATCTTCCAGAAGATTAACTTTTTTTTCACCTAGATGATTATCTAGCAATATTGCGTATTTTTCTTCCAGGCGTATTGATTTCTTATTGCTTAAATGTATCACCTGAGACGAACAATCTCTCCCGATGAGAGAAAATTCCGCAATACGAATATGATTATTGCGGCATTAAATTTTTCTTCTAAACAATACGAATTCGAATCACTTTTGTATTATTGTATCGCATAAACCAAAATGCCTTATTCGAACAATGAACAAATCGAACAATTTGGATACCCTAGTATGTATGCATCAGATGATCTAAAAGATATTGAATTCCTCTCAGCATTTCGTTTGTATTAAAGCTTCGAGATCATTCCGAGATCTTACTATTCTTCTTTCAGACATCACACTAGTTTTAAAGCATTTTACAATAAAAAGAAAAAAAAAGAATACAAATAAAATTTTCCTAAACCACTGTGTATAATGCAATAAATGTCGTGCTGCAAATTATAAGCATCAACAAAACTGCTTTATTTTTAATTACACCAGCTCAAAAAAATATAAAAAATGAATTTAAACAAACAGATTTTTTACTGAACAACTAAGCTGATTGATTGGTTTTTTTGTTTTACGACATTTTTTAAGTTGGTTTTTAGTTGTTACTTAAACGCTTCTGTCGTCTCACTCTCTTACTCTCTTTACAGTTAATAAATAGTATCAACCAAATCTTTCGCTCTCCTTAACATAAACAAACAAACAAATATAAAACTATTTGAAAAATATAAAGTTTAATTTATCACATGTCTTATTTCCGTTTTATTATTTTAATTAAAGGCTGCGCTGTTGTAAATTAATTCTTTTGGAAAAAAAACAAATTTCCCTAAAACAAATCTAAATTGTTTCTGTTACTCTCTCTCTCCTGCTCTAAACACTTTGTAAATTCTATTTTGTAAAGTTTGCTGTTGTTTAAGACAGTTTTATTGAAGAGATGTGTAAAAGTTTTGATGGTTTGATTAATTGATTGACTAACAATCATCTTGATGTACTTTTTATCGATGTTGTGTATAAAATTCAAATGACATTCAAAGAAGTTCTTTATATTTTGAAATATTATAGTCGTTGCTTTATTTAAACGTTTAAATATTTACATATATTCCTATCTAAATATATATATACATATGTTAAATTGCTGTAATTCTAACTTTATTTTTATTAGTACTGTACCCTTTTTGAACACAGATAATTAATTCTCACCTTAATTGCGGCTGTAGTTTGAAAATATTTATAAAATACAAAGTTTTTTTGTTCTTGGTTTCCAATAAATAGTTATTGCATTTTTATGGAAACCAAACCAATAGTTGTTTGTTACCATACCACCTATTTACATATATAAATATTTGTATATACTATAATAGCTCTTTTTACTTTTTGTTGGTTTTTACTTTTATATTGTATTGAGCACACCTGCTTTTCTTGATAAATTATGAAAAATTGAGCACCTTTAAACGCATGTTGTTGAAACAAGATTTTTTTTTTTTTTTTGTGAGAAGAAGGATTTTTATTTTGTAATTTAATTTGTACCTATTAAACATATATTTTTTAGAAAAAATGATTATAAGATAAAAATGATGAATATTTATATGAAAATTATCTGCGATGTCAAAAAAAAAAAAAAAATTGTATGAAAAACGCTAAATTTTAAAACTATTTTAAAATGATATTCAGACAAATTCTATATCGAGGCAGATAATAATGAATTTATTTGATTATCCTTAATGACTTAATTCGATAACATTTTCTAAGACGAGTATTGTAACTCATGTTGTAATAATCATTTAAGTATCGAAATCATCGATGATGAAAATGTATAATATAAGCGTTCAGCCATCAAAATTTTATTTAAAAGCAAACGACTGCCAGCTTTTCTATAAAACAAACTATAAATTAATAAGTAGATATTTATGTGAGATAAAAAAAAAACTGATTCAATTGTCAAAAACCTAATTCATGCAACAACAAAATACATGTAGTTACATATATTTTGTTTTTGTGTTTTGAAATAAAAAAAGTATTTTTTTTTTAATTTAGTTCGAAGTGCCTCTCACAAAAGCTTCTAGTTACATTCTATGAAACAAACCCTATTAAATATACATAGCTGACTTTTTATAATTTTTAAATTTTTACTTGCTTTAAAACATGAGTTGTTGCTGTCTGTTAAATTTTTATTTCAATATTCTTACAATTTCGAGGTTTATCAGATAGTCAATCCTCTTTTTTTATAAGAACTAAAAGTTTGAATTAAAATATTTGAGTAATTCCATTTTAAATATAAACAATTTTGATCCTACGTTACCAATTTGATGCGTGTGTAGAGGAGGATACAGAAGCATGTAAAGTGAATTTTATTCAATTTTATTTGAAAAACTGTAGCAACTTTGAAAGTAATTAATATAATTTTTTAAATGGCCATACGTTTTGTTGTAAAAAAGATATCAAAATATTTTTTTTTTGCAGTGGACTTGTCTTTAGAGATATATATATTCAAATAATTTCATTTTTAATTATTTAAATATTACTTTGGTAGGAAGCCTTTAGTAGGAAGCCTTATCGGTGTACTTACTACAGAGAAAATTTCAGAGTGGTCAAAATTTCAGAGTGGCCAAAATATGAAATGGAATTTCTCATTTACGGAAATTACAAAAATATTAATAAAAAAAAACATTATGCTTTTAAAAAATTTGTCATTTACCCCTAGTCTACACGTAGACATTTTTATATTGGCAGATTTCAAATTCTATCTCCTTCCTTAAAATGTTACGTGTGGACCAATAAGAAATTTATTGTGCAATTTATTTCACAATAAATGTTATTTTTAATATTTTTTTTATTTTTATTATTTTGCTCTTTTAAAAGGACAAATAAAAAATAAAAACGGAAACGGAAAGAAATTAAAAAAAGGTAATTTAAATTATAAATTTCTCATGTACGTGTTCTCCTCCCGTTAACATAAAGTTAATTCTTATCTTATGTTATCTTAACTTTAATCGGTTAAAAATTGTTAAAGTTATTACCAATTCCCCAGACTATAAATAGGTTTTAGACCACTTAGTAAGGAGTGTACAAAAAAATGTTTAAGTTTTCGATAAATGTAAGTTTGTTTTAAAACTCCAGTTTCAAATTTTTAAAAATTTTGTTAAACAAATTTCAAAAAATGTTCAAATAAAACTATGCAGATTTATAGTTAACACCATAGGAAATAGAATTAGAATAGGATTAGGTCAGTATCATGTATCACTAAGCCGTAAAGACAATTTTTTTGAATTGATATTCAGACTAAACAAAAGTATTAAACAGTAAGATAAATAATATGTCAAACAAAAATTAGTTTTTCCGTAATTGCGGTTCAAATTTAATTAAAAATAGCATTTTGTTTAAACATTTCTCAAAAAATAAAACATATTTTAACTGATTTTTTTGTATCTTGTTTGATAGATAATTATGTGTAGATTATGATTTTTTAACATTTAGTTACAAAGCAAAAAATTTTCTAAAACTGTAAAATAGTCATATTTTAATAAACGCATCCTACAAACGTCATATCCGATGCGGCACGGGTTGACGATGTCCGATTTCACTAATATTTCACGTAAAATATTTTTATAACCCATTGAACAATTCTAAGGAGAGTTACAGTCAAAAATCAATCTAATTTATATACATGAAGTTGCAAAAGAATTTAAGCTTATTTAAAAAAATAACATTGTTTTGCCACTGTGGGGCTATATATTGAAAAAAAACTGAACCAATATTATCCAAAATTGAGACAGTTGAGATTTCAAACACAAATAACAAGAAAACTTTATAAATAGCACATGCAAGCATGTTTTCATAGGTCTTATCAAGAGCTTTATGAAGATATAAATCTTTGAAATCGGTTAAGAAACAAAAATTTAGCTTTTCTATATCAAAGGTGCCCTACTTTGAGCCCCTTAGCTCCGCTCTTAAGGGTACTGGGGTATCCTTATTCCAAACTTAAAATTGTACAATCCTCTGCCATACTTATGTGACATTTTATGTAAATCCATCCAGTCGATTAGAAGTTACAGATTTATTTCCAAAAATTTTCGATTCTGCCCCACTGTGTAATGTGAGATATTTATTATTTTAATTTAGAAATTAATTTTATTTCTATTATTTTCGTACTAATTTCGAGAAAAAAATCATGAAACTAGTTTTGAAAACATAAAAAATATATATATCGTTTATGTTTCTGTAAATACGAACGATTATTACTTTTGACAAATTGTATGGAAAATAACAAATAAATTTGAAAATTATTTTTTATTGTTTTTCATATAAATTGTCAAAGGCATTTTCGTAAAATTTTCTAAAAAAAATATATTAATTTTACACAAAGTATTTGATGCCGACTAAATCATAAGTTTATTTCCAATTGTATAACAAAAATAAATTATATTAAGGATCATCATGAAAACGCACAAAACCCTCGCAAACTGTACAATGTGTGCAAGTTTGCACATTCGCAATTGAACGGTATTGTATGGAATATCATTTGCACAACAATTTGCGCGACTACTTAGTCTCCCAAACTTGCGCTGTTTAACTGTGCTGCCTTTTGTATATATTTAAAAATTATTAATAACTGCGATGTAAAAAATTATAGTTACGTTTATTATAATAAAATTATTGTATGTATCTTTGATTTTAACAAAATTTTTCAATTATTTATAATGATTTCTTAATATTGCACAACATTTGAAAAGGGGGTTCATGAAACATGTCACGTAAATTTATACAATTGCGCAAATGTGCCACTTTTGCGTTTAAATGAGTATATTACAGAAACATCTACATATTGAAATTTCAAAATGTTCTTTACTATATTTCGGAATTTCCCATTTATATTTCAGATTGCATTTCTGAACTTTCCACATTTATAAAATGTTCTTTTGTATTTAAAAAAATCTATTTATCCTTCGCAAATATCTGCTTTCTAAAATTCTGATATTATAAAATTGTATACGCTATTTAGCGTACAATCATGAAAGCTCTATGATTTATTCAAATTTAAGATCTTTTTTTATCAATCAAGTTTATATTATTACTGTTTTGATAAATTTATCTAAAGACATTTTATGTGTACCTAGCTTTTTAAAAACATTATATCCCTTAGAAACCAATCAAATGCTTTTTAGAAAATATATACAACATTTAAATGAAATTACTTCTAAATATGGTTAAATCCAGGAGAATAGAATTTTTTAAAATATTAAACCCTAATAGTTCCTACCGTAAATATTGTAGAACTGTAATTCATAAGAAATTTGATTAGTTCTAAAAATTTCTTAGTAAATATCTTTATCCATTTTTGAAAAAAACATTTATAAAATAGCAACCTTATTAACTTGTCTATATTATAAAATTTTGTAATTAAATTCACTAAATTATGTTAAACACAATTTCAAAAATGTATTTTCACGACTAGAATTCGATATAATATTCATGTTATATCTAAACATTTAAAGCAGCCTCTTTTTCTGAATAACAAATCAACAAAAACAATAATTACAAAATTATTAATTTCTTCTTCATATAATTTTGCATGTGTTTTTATTTTTATTAAATAAATTTTTAACCAAAATAATAAAACTGTTTAAAACAAAAAATGCGCTTTAAAATAAACTTCTCAAAAAGATATGGAAAATATTTATAAATAATTTAAAAAATGTTTTCTTTTGTAACTTGCTTCTAAACCAAACACTTGTAAAAATCGAATTTCGATATTTCCATTATATTTGCAGAAATATCATCTTATTGGGTCACAACGCGAGGTGAGTTTCAGAAAAATAGCAAAAAAAAAAAAAAAACAATAATGCCAAATAATTTAGGATTATTTAAGTTTTCTTTAATCAGGTTTATTTTTTATTACTACTTTAGTTTCTTATTTTAAATTTCACTGAATTTTTTAGATTATTCTTTTGATTTGTTTATGGAATTGAGTTTGAAAATTTGATTTATTTTATAAATTTAATTTATTTGCAAACAAAGTGATTTAAAAAAGCAATTTATATGGTTTGTGTTTCAAAACGAAAATTTTAGTTTGATTTTTTTTTTTATATTTAATTTAATTTAAATGCGTTATTTTGAAAGACAAGCGAAAAAAAATCTATAGAAAAAAAAGGAAAAGAGTGTCATTGTTGTTGTTATTGCAAATTAAATTCACATCAATTTATTGAGTTTCTACTTTTATCAATTTAAAATTTTCTTGTTTTCTTTTAATCGTTTTTAAAAGAAAAACACGTATGATTTTTCTTTTATTTTGAAACTTTAATAAATGTTTTATAATTTTGTTTTTTTCTTGGAAATGTAATGCTCTCTTTTGTCAACCAATTAAAAAAAACTTTTTCGTATTAAAAATTAAATGTTAAAACAATATTTTTTTAAATATTTCTTTATATGTGTTTGTGTGTATTGTGTTCTTTCTACTTCAACTTTTTATACAAAACTTATTTACATCCAAAAACAAAAAATGAATAAAAATAAATAAATAAAAACATAATAATCAAATTCTCGGATATGGCAGATTTAAAGACTATACTACTACTGGTATTAAAATGATTTATTTTTTATATAAATATTATATATATTTACTTTCTACTCCCAAAATACTTAATTACAAAATATACCTATATTTTTCTTAATAAAAAGCCTCAGTTCACTTCTTTCACTCACTACTTACTATTACCTACACCTGCTTTAAGTAGTTTTACAGTTTTATTTAAAGTATTTATCTAAATGAAAAATTATTTTCAAACTCTTAGTATGAAGAAGGTAAGTGTAATGACTTTTTTTAAATCTGATGCAATTTTCTTCAAAATCTCCTGTTACACTTTTTGAAAAATATATACCCATACAGAATTTTGATAAAGACATTGTAGATGAAGTGTGCTGAAAACAACAAAAGAGTTTTTTTTTTAACTGAATTCTTAAAAGTGTTTTCGAATGCTTAAAAATCAATTGGGCATAATATCCAGTGTTGTTAGTTTAGCCTTTTTAAGGCTAAATATAGTCTTTTTATTTTGCTTTTAGCCTCAAAATTTTCTTTTTAGCTTCTAGCTTTTTTCTAGCCTTTTCTGATTAAAAAGGCTAAATTGTTAGTATTTCAATTATTTGACATTACTAATTTTATTTCTAGAGGATCATTCATTTAAGCATTTTTGTATATTTATTTATAATTAATGTGTATAATATTTATATTTCATATATAATATATAATATTTATTTTATTTTTCATATATAATATTTAATTTAATTCTCCAAATTAAAAGTGCATTTACTCATTTTGTTTTTTTTTTAATATACTTCATTAACCATAGAAACAATTTATGAAAATAATAAAATATATATATATATATATATATATATATATATATATATATATATATATATATATATATAAATGCGAAAAATCACTCAAAAATTTGGAAATGTTTAATCAAAAAGAGTTATAGATCAAAAATTACGAAAAATCACTTCAAAACATTCAAAAATCGCCCATTACAAATTCGGGTTATATATCATATGAAAGACGATCCAATGTTTCGAAGTGTTTTTTTGTAAATTTTAAACTGTAATTCATTTTTGATATTTTATACGAATTTTCTTAAAATTATAATCATGAATGAATTATATAATATATAATCGGTCCACAAAATTACATTTTATTAATCAATTCATTTTTTATTTAGAGAATGAATCTCGGCTACCGAAAATTTTTGTTAAATATAAATAATCTCGATTTATTGTGCAAATAAATATACAAAAACGCTTAGATGGATAATTCTGTAGAAAGAATATTAATAAAAGGAAATAAGAAATTATTTTCTTTTACTAATGTTGGCTAAAATGTTGTTGACATACCAACATTTTAGCCTTTTTAAAGCACTTTTAAAAAAATCAAAAAATAAAAAAGAGATAGAAGCTAAAAAGAGAATTTTGAGGCTAAAAGCAAAATAAAAAGACTAGATTTTGCCTTAAAAATGCTAAACTAGCAACACTGATCACAAGTTTACAAATTCGGTTCCACTTTTGGACATGAGTAGATTAGAACTAATTTCAATGTATTCAAACGACTTTTCGGTGTTGACCTCGCTAAAATATTGATTTCAATTATATTTTTAATGTTGGATTTTATTCCAGATTGTGTAGAAATCTAAAAATGGCTTTATAAACACGTTTTAAAGCGTATTTTTGCGGCAATTTGATGTTAAATGTTCAGAGATGAGTATTTTCATTACCTTGGTTTATATATTTCACAAACTGAACAGAGTGACTTCATTCAAAGTTTGAATTTATTGCAGAATTGATCGCGTTATAGTTGCAGGGATAAAAAATGCTGCACACTGTAACTAACGTCAATGAAAACAGTACCAAAAATGAGGCACTATTCCCGATTCTCAAGACAAATAAAACATATACTTCAGTGTTGATATCAACCATTTATTTGATTTCATGAATACTCCGCATTATGTACTTTTTTGGGGTGTGAGTGGTCAAAAATAAGTAAAAACATTAAAATCAGTGTTTGAATAATTTAAAATTTGTTAATGATCTTATGTTATGTTCACATATATAGTTTTTTTTAACGAGTCGTATTCTGTCGTATTCGTATTATGTTCACATATATAGTTTTTTTTTAACGAGTCGTATTCTCAAAAAAACACAAATTGAGTTGTTTTTTTCATATATTTCAAAACCAAAAAACATCTCGATTTGAATTGTTTAATTATTTAACACACAATAAACATACTAAATTTCCATACAAAAAAATGTGAAACAGTTTAAAGACAAAAAATTATGAATGAAATTTATATTTGTTTATAAATTGTATTTGTTTAAAAATTTTATTTTTTAAATTAGGAAGTGTTTGTATGTGAACTTTTTATATAAATCAAAAAAAAAAAAAAAATGAAAATGTTTTGCCAAACGAAAAACAGACCAAAAGGAGAAACGCAATAAAATGATATGTGAACAGTGTTTTTCAAAAAAAAAAAACAAGTCAAAAACTAATGTGTGTGAACATAATATTAATGTAACACATGCTGAAATTTCGAAATCTGTTATTGTTTTTATTGTAACTCTTTTAGTTAAAAAGATATGTGGTTTAGAAATCGCATTTTTTTTTTTTGCTAGAAAAATTTTTAATATTTCGGTAAGAATTATTTTAAACAATTGCATATGTATATTTAATTTTTTATTATTTTATTTGAATGATATGATCATGCATAGTATATTGTAAATTGCATTTTCAATATTTAATAATTTCAACTATTCGTTTTTTGTTTTGAAAAAAACCTTAATTTAGCTCAATTTTATATCTCTCCGGAAACTTTTAACTATTTTTCTAAAACCAGCAAAAAATTATACTTATATGGGCTTATAGTGTAAATTATCTTGATATGTTCCATATATAATTTAGCTGCAAGAAAGTGCAAGACTGCATGTAGGAATGCTTTAAATTAAAAAAAACCGTGTTATTTTGTACTTTATAAAACAAAATAAATAAGAATTTAACTTTTTTTAAGAGAATATAAAAGGGAACCTCATAACGTACCATAAAAAATTACATAAAATAAAAAAATAAACGAGAAAGAAAGATATAATCGGTAAAGACTGACTATATGATACCCTACACCATTTTGTACGAGCATAAAAATTCGGGAATGGTACTTATATTACACCTTTTGAAAATTTTATTAAATGTAAAATAAAATATACAAATTCAGAATAATGCGTTGATACTAACATCTATATGATTTTATGCACTTTAGGGCGATTCCTGGAAGTGAGTTTATATGGGAGCTATGCTAAATTATTGACCGATTCTCATAAAATATGGCAATGTTATTTCTAAACTGTATTCCGGGGGAACATTTGTATGGGGGCTAGGTGAAATAATGGACCGATCACAACCAATTTCAATAGGCTTCATCCTTGTATTTAAATTTCAGCTAATGTGAATATTCTGACGAAAAACTTCATGTGGACGTAGAAATAGATTTGATAACCATATCGTGATCCATTTGCATTATCCAAATTGGTTAAGTTTTAAGTGTATAATTTATAGACATCATTTGTAATATGCATATTACATCATTTGTGTTGTAATTTTACAAGCCAAAATATGGAAATATGTAATAATTATTATATAGTCGATGACAGATAATTTTGTGCAAAAAATCGCGGACAAAAATTTGCACCCGTTCAAAAGTTATTGATTTTTGATCACTCATATTCCCACAAAAGTACACTGTGCGCCGTTCCATATCATTTGGGACAGAAAACAAAACATCTCCTTTTTACCACTTCTACCCCTCACAATTGGAGGGATAATTAGAAAATGTTGTATGCAACATTCTCGGTAATGGCAAATCCCCTGACTTTTTTACAAAAATACAATATTGGAACTCGAATATCTTTTAGCGTTACGAATAAAGAAAGGGGAGCAAATAAAATAAAATTTGGTGAAAATGTAAAAAATATTACCATGGATTTTGGGACGAGAGCATGATGAGTTCCTACTGTTGAACTCTAATACGTGAAACAGATGCCGAACAATACGAATGATTCAAATTTATATCTCGAAAACTAAAAACAAATTTTGAAAAAAATAGCAAAGATTCGAATTCAGTGCCCTAAATGTATTAAAAACATTTGAAAATAGATATGAATAATGGGGCAAAATTAAAATAATCCTAACGTTCTAGTTATCGATAATGCCACGGGTATAGATATAATCTATTAAAGTGCATGGCTACCGATAAATTTCATCGATATAAAATCAAAGTTATCGATATTTTTCTCTGAAATATTAAGTTAAGTTTTTGATAGAAATTTAAACTTTTTGATAATAAATTTTAATTTATCGATAACTTATCTATTAAACTATGCATACAAATTTATTATCGATAAGTTTTCTCTTACATTTTTCTAATACATAAATTTAAAAAATTTAATTCATCATTTGAAATAAATAAAAACAATGTGATGATATCAATGTTTTATCAAATTTGAGGTAAAATTTTGTCATAAAAAAAACTTCTAAATAACAATTTCAAATCGACTTGTTCTTTATCCAAATTCTGTTTCAACGACTTTATTTATTTACTACCATTACGCACATTTTTTAAATCTCTGTCCTTGATCCTCTTGAAACTTTAACTAATAATGACACTCTAAATTCTATTTATATTTTTATTATTATTTTTTTTTTTTTTTAACAGTTTTCTTTAGAACCGTAACTTATTTTCTTAGTTTTTTTTTCCTAATTTAAACACTTGAGTTCCAAAAATATAACCATCTTATTAAACACTTAACTATAACTTTGGCTTCTAAAAAATTCTTTTCTATTTCACTTTCCATTCAAAAAATAATAAACAATAACAAAAAACTATTGGATTTCCTATGCTTAAAAATTCACCAAAATAATAATAATTAATATGAAACTCAAACCAAAAAAAAAAACATTTTAGTCGCCCTGCATTTTGTAGACGTGATGTGGTCGTTGCCTCACCACCAACGAGATAGGCCAGGTATTGATAAAGAAAAACTTACTTAAAGATGAACGCCACAAATTTTAAAACAATGAAAATATGAAATATTTTGCTCAATTATTATTCAATTTTAGAAATATTAAAAGTAAAATATTTTATTAAAAATATATTAATACCTTAAAAAATATGGATTAAGGAGTAATGAATGGTAAGTAATCTATATACAATTACGAAGTATTTAAATAGTTTGAGCAGATCAATTAGGGTTTTTTGTTAGGAAATATTTTTTTATTTTATATCTTTATTTCATATATTTTATAAAAACAAAACTTTTGTAAATTATTGTATATTTCAATATGATAAATAATATTTACAGATCTCAACAAATTTATGCAAATCAAAAATATTATGCCGTTAATACTCACGCTTTCGCTTAAGATTAATATAAAATGAAATAAATCTAAAAAATTACATTGACTTTTATATTATGTCTAAAAAAAATTACAAGCCACTTTATTAAAAAAGAGGGTGAGCTTTTATTTTGTTAAAATAATTTTTGTATAACTTTCTAAAAGCGAAACGGCTTGTAAATACTAAGTAATATTAACCTTCACATATAGTATTGCTTTCTCCAATAGATTTTAAAAGCAGCATACACTTAGTTAAATTTTAACTTGCATATCTCTTCTATTCTATTTCTAGTTTAAAATGAATAAACACTACTCAAAAATTCGGTAGTTAAAAATTAAAAAAATAAAAAAAGCTTCCAAAATTAATTTTGAAATTAACTTTTTAAAGATTTAGGTCAATAAATTTTTGTTATTGATAAATTTTCTACAGGGAACTAGAAAATTAATGTTTTCGATTAATAAGAAGCTATTGTTATCAATTCTGTAGGAAATTTTAATTATCGATAAAATCCTTAGAACCTAAAAATACGGTAAACAATAGATTATTCATTTTACTTGAATTTTTCATTATTCGATTAATCAAATAACTCTAAAATGTTATTTTTAAATTAGTCGATTAATCGAGTAAAGCTTTTAAATTATATGATAAGGCCCATTAATTTATGGAAAAAATTAGATAAGTTAGATAAAGAAGATCAGCTATTCTTAATATAAACTATAAGTTTACTTCTTGACTCAATTTAAAGTCCAAATCCCTTCTACATCACAAGTAAAGTCAAATCCATTATCATATCTATCCTCTAAACTCTGTTGGTATATCAACTCCATAGTTATACATATCGGCTGCACTCTCATTCATAGAACCAATACAATTTTCCAAATCGATTTCAAAATCTTTCAATTTATTTCTTAAAGAAAATTGAATACAAGAAGGAGAATATTTTTCCAAACACAAATTATAAATACCAAATGATTTATAGCCGTATTCAAAAAAAAAAAAAAAAACTTAATACAGCTTTGCTAAGCATTGTTAGTCAAAATTCCTTAAATTTGTATACAAAAATAAAGATTCGCTTAATGTATCTCTAATAAACCATTGTTAACTTTAAATATTTTAAAGTAGGTTCGACCCTACTTCAAAGCTATTTTAAGATTATTTCCGTTACATATATATTTCAACAGACATTTTTTTTTTTTTATTCATACCTAAATTTTTCACAAAAAAAGGTCACATTTTTTTAATTTCTGGATGGAATATAAACTGAATTCCGAGACAGGATAATATTTTCCGCACATATATTCAATTTAAGCTATTTAGTGATAAAATCATAATCATAAACAGGAAAAAGTCTATTTTTCCTGTTTTTGATAAAAATACCAACATTCCGGCTGCCTGCATGTCAACCAAATGTTCGTTGCTTGCTGCTTGCTCGTAATTCCAAATAATACATTAATATAAACAAGGCTTAGATTAAGATGCCATATAATGTATGAACTCCGGGTGAAAATTTACATATTTTAACAGAAAAAAATTATTAAAATAGTTAAATTTTAACAAAATATCAACAAAAATAATGTAAACAAAACCATTATGAAATAGTGATGTTTTAAGATGTTTAAAATATGTATAAAATGTATAAATATATATTTATACATAATTATATTTACATAAGCTAAATAATGATTTTTTCCAAAATAAA
The DNA here is from genome assembly GCA_932274085.1 of Protocalliphora azurea. Taxonomy (NCBI): domain Eukaryota; kingdom Metazoa; phylum Arthropoda; class Insecta; order Diptera; family Calliphoridae; genus Protocalliphora; species Protocalliphora azurea. Next base: position 124,389,550 of record OW026519.1, read on the forward strand.
AAAAAACTATTTATCAACAAAAACGTACTAGAACATCGAAAGTAATAATGGAATAAAACAGTTAACGAATAATTTATTCTTATTCACAACACTGACATTATAAATGAGAGAAAAACTGAGAAAACAAAAAACAGCTTATTAGTTAATGTAGATTGCAGTTTTTTAAATACGATTTTCTTAATGAAGACTTTAAGGGATAAATTGTGTATTAGCTAGTTAGTGCTTTATACATAATTTAAATTTTTTTCTGAATACGGCTGTTAAATTTTTAATTTTAATTTTTTAAAGTGACGTTTATACATTTGATTTAATTATTATGATTGAAAAAGACCTTTAACTTCAATTACGCATTGTATATTTGGTTCTTTTTTTCAACCAAAATTCTTAAAAAAAATAAAATTAAAACATCTTTAAGGCAAGTCTGGAAAAGAAATTTTTAAAATATTTTTTTACTCGAATTATTCGATTAATCGACATAATTTAATTGAAATTATTGATTTAAATTTAATCGAGCAATTATTTGATTTTAGTTTGCGATTAATCGAACAAACATTATTCGAGTGTATATCCTAGTAAACAATTTAATATAGTTTAAAAAAGTCTTAAAATTTTATAACTTCAATATTTGTACATATAATTAAATTCTCATTATCAAAGTTTTTAAAATACAAAAAAAAAAAAAAAAAAACAAAAATATATATATATATATATATATATATATATATATATATATATATATATATAAACATACTATTAGCTATCATTGAGTAGTGTTACTGTCTTCAATTATCAATTAGTTATATATAAAAATGTAACTTTTTGAAATCGTGTATAATCGTAGTAGTTTATATTATACTCTTATTCTATATTGTATTCCTTTTGTGGTACTTGTTATCTGCTTATTTATTTTTTAATAAAGTATAACTTTTGACACATTTTCTTCATATTCCTGTAAGTTTCAAATTCTAACATTTAAAACCCTTTTAAAGTCTGTTTATAACTCTCTATATCTAATGCTTTTTTCCATCACCAACTATTTTCAAACACTCGCGTAAATAGTTTCACTGCTTTTGGTAAATAAAACTTTAGCTTTCCTTGTATGATTTTAATTCCTTACTTTATAATATAATTTATTTTTTTAGTAAATACATAATTTTTTTAAACACATTTTATCAGTAAAATCAGCAAAAAATTCTATTAACAAGAATTAATTAAAAAAATATATTTTCTTAAACAAAATGAAAATAAAGTAAATGTGAAAATAAGTCTGTTATTTATCCACAAAATTTGTTGGAAAAAATTATTTAAATAAATAATCTGTAAACTTTTAACTCAATAGAATTTTATTTAAAACGGCTTATTTCTACATGAACTTATGAAATTTGTAAAATTGTAGGGTTTTAATATTTGCAATGAAATATTTCTACTAAAATCAATTTTTGAATATATATATTTTTAAAACTCTTAATTAACATAAAATTTTATTTTACATTTTAATTTTTCTAAACTGAATAACCGAAAAATGAAATAAATCAACTACAAAAAACTAAATTAAAAAAAAAGATGGGGTCGAGGTCCTCGCCACGGTTCGTTAGCCGGTCAGCATCCCACCATTATAGATTATCGGACGGGATACATAAGGTCCCATCTTCGGTCACCCTCTGGCCGTGTGAGATGACTGATCTATCGCCTACAGGTTTTATACAAAGCAATCATAACAAACAACAACAGCAACATCATCAATCACAACAACAAGCGCATCATTCCACCCCACATTACCAACAACAGCAGCAACAACAACATACTCAACATTCTAGTCTTTCCCTATCGTCATCAGGTGGTGGTGTCGTTAGCGGCGGTCATCATTCCAGCAGCCACAGCAGCAGCTTACGCGCTCCTCCCGTTGGCAGTGGTGGCGGTCGTTTATTTTCATATTTTGGCAATGATCACGAACATGAGCGTAAAAAATCTGAAACATCCTTTTTCAATTTGGGATTTCGTCGCAAATCTACCGTGGTTTATTATGCGGCTACCGATTAATTACAACTCCCTGTCCTATCCTACTATTATCAACTTCATTATATGAATTTAAATCAAGAAACAAAAACAAAGACGTTGCAAACAATTACTGAAGGGTAAGAATAAAATGTTAAAAATATATTAACTAAATAATTAAAAATTTACTAAAAGAAATATTAAAACAATTTGATGTTAAATTTAAGATAAATTAAAATTGTAAAACAGAGAAAAAACATTAAATACTCACAATATACTTTTAATAACAAAAACAAGTGAAAAGAAAACTACATATGTGTTAAAAAATACGATATTCAAATTATGCTCAATTAAAACATAAACAACAATAAGAAAAATTTATGAAAAACACAAAACAACCACCACACAAAAAAAATTAAATTTTGAAGACAAGCAAAGTTGAAGTTATAAAGGATTTCGGAATTTTTTTAAAGCATATTTTAAGGATTATTCTTTTATTTGCTGGTGGTGAATAAAGCCTGGAAAGATGCTTTATACGTCAATTTATAAAATTCAACTTTTTAAGGAAATTCTAATTGAATAATCTGATATTGTAGTAAACTATTGTAAATTTAATTTTAATATAACTTATGAATTTGAACTTATTCAATACAATTATGCCATTTTATTGGAAAGTTAAATATCATGTGAACATTGTGCTTGAACGGAAAGAACTTTAAAATACCTTATACTAATTACACTGTGTTGCAAAATGGAAAAAGTTAGATATACTTTTGAAATGACGTAGTTTGGAATGTAGATCTAGTAGAGTAGATAATTTTCTAATTTTTAGATTTCTCGATATATTCCTAATATCTGAAGTTATTGATTAAAAAAAAACGTTTTTTTACGACTTGACGGAATAAAAAAATTGTTAAAATTAGTTTTTTTATCAATTTTGAATTTTTTTAAAAGTTTTAGATAGAAGAATAATCAAGCTTTCTGAATGTATAATTTACCAATTTTGAATTTTTTTTAATGGTTTTAGATAGAAGAATAATCAAGCTTTCTAAATATATACAAATGCGAGCATAAAAGATGCTACGCTATGTGATGTGATCATTGTTCATATATATTTTGCTTATAGCGAGTCTCGAAGTAACCGTAGTGTTGTGATTTTATTATTTGTGACCATAGACTCCTGTTGTATATAATTTTTTTCGAATATTTTTGTACGTAAGGAAAATTATTAAGCGTTTAGTAAAAGCAGTTGTAAATTTGAGCGAGCAAAAAAGTGCAACTCTAAAAAAATCAACATGACTTTTTAAATTTTGATAAAAATCGTTATTGGAAAAGTTTGGAAAGTTTAGATATATGTTTTTCTATTCTTACATATATATAAAAGACATTAAATCTACAGATAATATAATTATTGGCAAATAATTCTACCTTCAAAAAATGTATTATTTTTTATACTATTTTGCAATTTTTTCCACAAAGATTGATATTTTTGAAATAATTTTTTTTTATTTTTTTATTATTATTATTATTATTATTATTATTATTATTATTATTATTTTTTTATTATTATTTTTTATTAATTTGAAATCTCACAAAAATTCTCTGTGCAAAAGCGCTCAAAAATTTATGATAGTTTGGCTTAACTTGATACTTCATAATTGTATAAGAACTTTCGACCGGAATGGAATCAACAGCTAAATATAATTTTTTCGCAATGATACGACATTATTTAATGCCCGATAACGCAATAATGTTCAAATATCTCTTGATTTAGGTTTTAGAACAGTTTCTTACGTAGGGAAAGACAATTAATTAATTTTGACATTGTTCCTATGTTAAATAATTAAAATTTTATCCTTTGTGATTATTGGATTGTTGCACTTTTTTACAATTGGAAATTAATATTTAAAGAAATATGTCTACCTAGACAGTCTAAATTCGATATAGGAGTGAAGTTAATCAAGTTGTCGTAATAGGATCTCATTTCCCTTAAACAATACTCGTTAGTATAATAAATGACCTTCCTCCAAAAGTAAATAACATGTGGTATGTTAGAAGGGTTATCCGTTACCATATTGACATTATTAAATCAACGATTTGTGACAGTAGTAACTTTAAATGGCTACATGTGTTCATTCGAGTAATATTAAATATTACATGACTTGTATCAATTTTTTCAATATTATGTCTCTAATATAATTTTTCCTCATATTAGAACTAAATATTCCTAAATTATTAAAAAGAATGGAGAAAGAGCGTTTTTTTTTATTTATTAATATCCTTTGTAGTAAAAAAGTACATTTATGTGTATTGGTAGTAATTGATAGTAATGCAATAACATGAAAGTTTTCCGGATTTTTCAATAATTATTTTTAGCAAAATTTAAAAAATTCCGTTGATTTTTTAATAATTGCAATTTTTTTTTTTTTTTTTTGCTCGCATTAATTTACAACATTTTTAACAATATTTTTAATATGTGAAACAATTTGGAACAACATAACAACATGATATACAATGGTTGACTAAGACCACTAAAATTAAAATCGAGAATTTATTAGCAAAGATAAAAATATTTTGTAAATAAATAACTAAGAAAATAAATTTTAAAATAATTTTAGAACTATTTTATATTTTGTTCGAGAAAATACTTCGTACGAAAAATTTAAAAATATTGTAACTTTATCAATTCTTAATTGATTTTAACAAATGAAGGTTTGTACTACTCGTCAAATATTGCAGATTCCAAATAAATTTACAAAAATATAGGGTTTCATATAAACTGAAAAAATGCTGTGGTATTTGAAAACAAATTGGTAAAAAATAAAATTGTAAATATTTTTTCATTTGAGCAAAATTTCATATAATGTAAACAATATATATATATATATATATATATATATATATATATATATATATGTATATATATATATATATATATATATATATATATATATATACGTATTTAGAAATCTTGATTTCTCTTCTATCTAAAACCGTTAAAATTTTTTTTTAATCTTTTTTATTTCTTCAAGTTATAACGAATCGTTTTATAATGATCACTTCAGATTTTGAGGGTAATCGAAAATTTTAAGAATGACATAATGATATACTCAGTATGGTCTACAAGGTACAGTAGGTCATTTCAAAAGCATATATGTTACACAGTGTTATTGATATTTTATTTTCAAAATTTTCAAAGTATTTCGGTTCAATTATTTCGTTCTCGTGACCATTTTTCAAATGCCTTCAAAAATATGGTTTTCGATAAACATTGTACACAATTTTTAACTTTCTGTCAAACAAATTACAATATGTAATAGACACATGTCGACTAATACATATTCAACAAACATTTTTTTTTTTTAATTACGAAGATTTTAGTAAAATTTTCTATGAATTTTCTTTAAATAATATTTTATTAAAGTTTAGAATGGTTTTATTCAGTACTATTTATATATATCTTCATTTAACCCTTTAGTAACAAAAGTAACATTTTGGGAATACCGGTCCATTATATGTTAAGCTAATTTTTATGCAAATATATGGGTAGTTAAGAAAATAAATGTCACAAGAAGCGTCAAAAACTATGAATTCGTATAAAATACCGAACAAACTTCAAACACTTTCTTTTATTCGATTATGACCGCGGCTTTAAAAGAATTTATTCTATTTATCATAAATAAACATAAATTTATTTATGTTTAAGTACAATAAATACTCCCATACAACTTATTTGCAAAAATTGCTGATTTAACCTTTTGGGAACCTAATGTATAAAATTTATTATATAGCTTTTAAAAGGTCAATTATCTGTAATTTTCACTGTATCAGAATAGACCTTTCCAATGGTACCTTAAAATCCGATATATGTTGAAAAATGTCCGAAATATACACTGCCTGCCACTTGAATAAGGAATCACATTTTTTTAACTTTAATTAAGTATATCTCCTAAACTAAAGTTCAGAAAAAAATAATTATTTGCGCAACCAAATTTCAAAGTGTTGGCTTTAGTTTCCTGAAGAAATAAAAAATATACATATTTTGTTATACTAAAATTATGCATTTATTTAAAGACATGTATTTCTGTGGTACTTTTTCGTGTGTCACTTGAATAAGGAATATTTTAAAACTAAGCAAACTGTAATGTACACGACTTTAAAATACGGTGCACTGTTCTTAGACTGGCACTGAAATTTTTGATACCGACATGGCAGAATTTGTTGCAATTCTAAGAATTTTTCGTCTTTTTTTTTGGAGTTGTTGCCATTTTTTTCCGCCCTTTCATGTTTTTTCCATATCTTTCCACGTTATTTAAATAATTGTACACAACTGTCTTTCCTCTATTAATGTTTTTTGGCTATTTGGACCCTGAGATTTCAAAATCAGAATTTTTTCTTTTTCAGAATTATTAAAAGCCTTACCACGTCCCATTTTGAATAAAAACTATTTAAAAACTATGAAATTAAAAATTCTCTAGACGTTTATATTGAAAGAAATTCAAACCATTGCCTTCCTGATTAATATTAAAATAATTACTTATTCAAGTGACACACGAAAAAGAAGCACAGAAATACATGTCTTTAAATAAATGCATAATTTTAGTATAACAAAATATGTATATTTTTTATTTCTTCAGGAAACTAAAACCAACACTTTGAAATTTGGTTGCGCAAAAAATTATTTCTTTCTGAACTTTAGTTTAGGAGATATACTTAATTAAAGTTAAAAAATGTGATTCCTTATTCAATTCACAGGCAGTGTATACAATAACATGTATAAATAATGAAAATATGACAAAAAATGTTAACAAAATCTGTGTTAATATGTCTCTATAATATATTATTAAGTTTTTATAAGTTAATTTTCTTCCAACGAAAATTGCTATAATGCTAGTGAAAGAAATCCGTATTTTTGAGAGGTGTTTAAAAAATGGTTCGGCTCACGTAAATGAAAGGATTCCAAAATCTTATATGTAGAATTTCTCATTAATATGCACTCTAGCTAAATAAATCAAAACTCTCCATTCATGAAAACCCAAATAATTCTTCATTCCACCCATAAATTTTGTAACTACTATATGCCAATTTTTTTAAAGCAAAAAAAAAGACAAAAACATTAATAAATATAAAAAAGTTTATATATATGTATATATATAAATAAATAAAATATTTAATACAAATCAGTCTTATTAAAAAATAATAATATATACCCCCCCCCCCCCCTCATTCTAAACATCTTGCGCATTCAACTTCTTAGCGCTTTCTTTGAGGTAATTTTAGTTACCCAGCAAAAACTTTTTGGTTTTCGGTAATGGCAACTACTTATTAAAGTAGCTTCTCTGTAATGAAGCGTCATTATTATTTGCCTACTCTGTATTACATAAATAAGTACTTAATAGTATAATAGCACAGTAACACTGCAATCACGTGGATGAATTGGCTAGAACGCTGAATTAGCAACCAGAAGGTTATTGGTTCAACCCCATTCTGATGCTGTTAGTTTTTTATAATAAAATGTCTAAAAAGATATTTTATACTAAAAAAAGTTTTTGTCACTTAGAAAATTAAGTGCGAGTTGGTGTACTGAGTAAGACGTTAGTCATTAAAAACGAATGACTAATTTGTGTCCAGTTCAAATCTCACTGACGGCACTGGGTACCTAGATTCTAAAAATAACTACATAAATTTGTGGACAACTCGAACAAAAATAACTAGTTATTCTGGCAAAAAATAAGTAGTTTATTTTTGTTTCCAATTATACCTGCCAGCTTACCAGGAAAGCAAAGTTTTTGCTGAGTAGGTATAACTATTCATATTTTTATTTCGATTTTCTCGCCTATTTTATAAATCGTGTGAACATGTTGTAGTTTAGAACCTTTTGAAACCATTTCCTTTTAAATAAGGCTGATTATAAAAAAAATAAATAAATTTTTAATAAAATCAGAGAACAATACTAAGGATTTTAAAATATGTATACATTACACTAGTCGACAAATAAATCCTAATTTAAGTATAAATATGTAGGAGGACTATATAAAATTTTAAGTGGTAAACAAGAATCTCCTTTCAACTAATATTTTTATGGGCCTGACTGATATGACCCCCTTAATAATGCGGTCATACTAGTATAACTCTAGAATGGTTTATCCAATTTAGATAAATAGGCTTCCAATAGATGCCAATGGAAACTACCTTCAAGTTAACTTTAAATTATTTTTTATTCGCTCAATAATTTCGGAGTTATTTGGGAATTAGTGTGGAAAAAAATAATTTTTCATGGAAAAATGGAACTTACTGCTCCTTAAAAGTTTACAAAAAGGCTAGGCGTACTATGAATAAGAAAAGTCTTATATCATTAAAATTTATGAATAAAAAATAATGATTTTATTCATAATTGGCTGAAGATATCTATAGTAAAAACTCCATGCAAATTGTGAACATATACGTAATATAAAAGTCAAGTTTAAATATGCACGAAAATAAATTAAAATATACTCTTGAAAAAGCACGAAAAAATGGGATAATATGCACAGAGATATGCAAAATTAGCATGAATATGCATAGAAAAATAGACAACTTTTTGTGTTTTTTTTATAAAAATACGTATAAATATGCATAAATATGCATTTTTCTGATCTTAAAACTCTGATAGTTTTCGATTTTTTATAAATAAAATAAAAATATACGTAAATATATGGATTTTTTTACAGTTTGTACGAAGTATTCAAAAAACTAACAAAATAATTTATACAAATCAATTGATTTAACTCCAAAAAATCACTAAAAAAAATAGCGTTTTTGTTAATCAAACTAATTTTTCTTAATAAAAACGCTTTTTCAAATCCTTGCAAATTTTTGCAAACATTTGAAAAATAAGCAATTTTTGTAAAATACTTGTGAAATATGCAAAAGCTTACTTTTCAAGAGCAAAGTTTGTAAAACTTGTCCTGCTTTAGGTATCTTCATTTAAAATAAATATTTGATGACACTTGACTTATTTTATTCGCAGCATTACTAGCTTTTTGATTAAGTATAAAAATCTAAATATTTTTACTGTTTTAATTAAAAAAAAACACAACTTTAAATTCAGTGAAAACATATTCTTCAATTTTGCATGAAAATAAATTTACTGACACTAATTTCTGAATAACTATTTAACTTTAATATTAAAATGATTTAAAGACAATTTTGGTTCGCATCTTTTGGTGTTTTTAATTTATCTAAATCGGACAAAACGTTCTCGAGCTATGGTCAAATATACTTGTGCAACATCCTTATTAATGGGGGAAAATTAGACATGCCCATAAAAAAAATCAGCAAACAGGAAAAAACTGAAAGCAGATTCTTGTCTGCCACCTCAAATTTTTCTAGTCAACCTTTTTTTTAGGATGAAATAAAATTTATTTTTTCTGACTAGTGCAATTAGAGAAAAAATAAAGTAAAAAAATTAAAATGATTAATTACTCTCTAGTCTATAAGCAACATAATAATTATAAAAATTATAATAATAAAATTTAAATTCGTGCAAAAGAAACAAAATATTTTTCTGACAAAAAATTGCATTTAAAATAAATAAAAGAATTAAAATTGTTAAAAAAGATTTGCAAAACCCAATTATTATTAAATTTAACTGATAATTAAAAATAAATAAAATTAATTTTTATGTATGTATATTTTTATGTATTGTAGATCCAAATTTTTATATATAAAAAAGATAAATTTAATATGAAAAATATTTCAAAAAATAATTAAGTGAAAATATTTATTTTATATTAAATGTTGTTAATTATGTGTGTATCAGTTATGTTGTTTAAGTATATATAAAAAAAGAAAAATATATATATATATATTTTTTTTATATTGTTAATTATATTTATTTTATAAAATTATTTTAATGACTAAATTATTATAGGAATGAAAATCATTAGATTTTAAACTATATATAAAATTTCTTAGTTATCGTTATAAATTTAATAATTTAAATTTTTATATAATTTTATTTTCAATTTTTATATACATTTATTAACACTTAAAAAAAATAATAATCTCAAATACCCAATAATTTGTGATAATTTGGAATTAATTTTATATAAATATATATAAAAAAATAATTAACAATTAAAGTATTGTAAATGTTATTTTATGATAATTCATATTATTATATAAAGCGATAGTCAAATTATAATTAACTATACGAAAAGAAAATAAATAATTATCTAAATAAAATTAAAAATAAAAAAATTATAGTCTATATTATCATGAGAATATAATAAATATTTTCATTATAGAAATATAACCTCAAAATGACTTTAATTCCTAAAGGTTTTTTCTATAAGATTTGTTTTAATTAATTTGTATCTTTTTATACCCCACAACACCATAGGTGGTATACCTTAAAGTATACTAATCGACTTAGAATCACATTTTGAGTCGATCTGTCTGGCTGACTGCCTGTCCATGTGAACTTTGTGTACAAAGTATAAGTCGGAATTTTGAAAATATTTCAATGAAATTTGGCACGTAGGACTTTCATGGCACAAATACGAAGCCTATTGAAATTGGTTATGATCGGTCCATTATTTCACCTAGCCCCTATACAAATGTCCTCCCGGAATAGGGATTTAACGACCATAAATGCCTCAAATATAGCAATATTTTAATGAAATTCAGTGTAAGGTAGTTTTGTATATGTATCAATCTTTGTGCCAAATTTCATGAAGATCGGTCCAAAATTGACCATAGCTCCCATATAAAACCCTCTTCCGAAAATCACTTTAACGTTCATAAATCACATACACATGTTAATATCAAGTTTATATTCTACAAAAAGAATTTATATATAAGTAAAATCACAGTGACAAATTTTATGAGGATCGCTCCATAATTTACCATAACTTCCATATAAGCGCACTTTCGGAAATCACCCTAAGTGCATAAATTCATATAAATGTAAATATTAACGTAATATTCTGTATTCGTATATTTTATTTTAAACTTAGTAAAAGTATCGGTTCACAATTGTATGTCTAATATAAGACCCCTCCACGAATTTTGATGGACATACACAATGGTGTGGGGTATCATATGGTCGGGCTTGACCGACTATATCTTCCTTACTTGTTTTAATTTGATTTATTTGTTTTTTTTTTTATTATTATTATTTAGATGATTTTTTATTTATTACATAATTTAGTAGAAGTTTTGAGTACGGGAATATTTTCTTGTAATTTCTAATAATAGATATATCATGAATTTCATGAGACATCCCATATAAAAAATACCATAGGTTTTTTGATTTGGTTCGTATTTTATTTTTATTTTTTCTTTTTTTTTGTAATTTCAAGTTTTGTTCACATTTTTAATTTCGAAAAAAGTGAAAATATTTCACTATGTATGTAAATTTAATTATTCAAATCTTTTGAAGTTAAAGTCTGATTACGTTGATTAAAAATGGCGATTTAATCCTTATCTAATAACATATTGCAAAAAACAAATCATTTTTAAAAAATGCATGTATAATGCAAATGCATTTTTTAAAACTCTCTCCCCCTTAAATTTTTTATTTTCTTAATTAAACATAATACATATATTGACTAAACAATTAAATTTAAGTTTCTTACGAGGGGAAGCTGTAATATTTTTATTTTTTATTTTTCTAAAAAGCGCCAACAAATTTTCCCATATAAAAACTTATTTATTCAAATATTTTTCTGTTTTAGACATTTAAACTATTTTTTTTTTTTTTGGTTTATTTACAAACAATTTAGAAAATACGTTACCAAGTACAACTATATATGAACAATTAGAAAATTTGACAAATTTTAATACAACATCTTTTTAAAACATTTTGTTGAAGAAATTCTATAAAAAATGCATTTGAAAAATTGCAAACGCATTTATGCAACTAAAATTTTATTTTTGAATTATTTAACTTAATATCATACAAGAGAATTTTTCATTGAGCATTGAATTTTCATTACCATTATTTGAAAATAATGATAATGCGAAAAGAATTAATTACCATTTAAGCTAGTGATTTTTTTAATTAATTTTTTTAAATAATGGTAATGAAATTACAAAAAAAAATACTCAATATATTTACTGAAAAAAGCATTGTTTGTATAAAAAAGATTTTTTTTAATATGTTTCTAATACATCTGGATTAGTTTAATATCATTTTAATAAAGATTTTTAAATCATTTCTCTCTATATATATATATATATATATATATATATATATATATATATATATATATATATATATATATATACATATAAATATCCATTACAGCTAGTTTTGAGGAATGTAAAGCGTAAAATTTTTAAAAATTATGCAGAAATATATACCAAGAGTAAATTAGTACAAATCACATATAATTAAAAAATAGTTTGAAATGTACGAAAAATTCCGCTAAATACTGATAATTAATTTATAAAATTTGATAATTATTTAATGATAATGATTTTATTTTTTTAAATAATTATTAAATAATTATAAATTATAATGATAATGCTCATTATTAAAAGTAATGAAAAAAATTATAACTACCATTGTTTAATTTAATGGTAATGAAATCGACCATTCATTATTCGATTTAATGAATTACTCCCATTAATGCTAAAAATAATATAAATACCTTTAAAATATTTTCTAAATCGATTAAATTTGCCATTTACATATGTAGTTTTAAATATTTTACGTTGTAGGCTCTTTGCGTAAAGCGTATTAAACACTAAAAAAAATTTTGTATGGAAACAAGTCAAAGTATTCAACCCTAGGAATTTTACACTGTTTCAACTTCAACTGAGCAACCACTTTTGAAAAAATTAGATAAAGTTTGAAAAAATAAGTAAATACTATTTTTAATTATGTAATTCTTATCTATCTTTTTATTTATTAATATTTTTCTTTTTATGCGTTTTAATTAATTTGTACTTTCTTGTTTTATTGTTGTTGTTAAATTACAAAAACCTCTTTTACTCTTAGTTTAATTTTTCAGTGATGTTTTCTTGTTTTTTAGCACAATTTACACATTTTAGTGCAACTTTGCAACTTTTTACTCTAATAATTTTGCAATTGCTTCTACTCTGAAAATTTTGCAAAAGTTGTGCAACATTCGTAAGGTAGATCTGTGTTGGGGAACAACAACAACCAGTCACCTCCGCATTGACTAAGTGTTTGCTGTCGGCTGACTGTATCATGTTACGGATTTTCGAAGCTTACATTTGTGCCATGAAATCGATTTTGTTAACCTAACTTTTATAAACTGAGATTGATATTGGTGGAGACGATTAAACTCAGGGAGCTGAACTCATGAAATCTAGCTTTCTACTCGGAGGTGTAGATCGAGTGGAAATTTTGAGGAGGACGCTTTTTTGGAATTACTCGTAACACCCCTGCACTTTGTTAGTCTAGCAGCTACGCTATTTAAATTTTAGAGCCCAAAAAAACAGTTGTGCAGAATATTATTATATATGGTTGTTGTTATGTTTACAGAAATCGATGCAACTTTGCTACTTTGCAAGGTTCTAGGAAAGTTGCAATTTTTGAGGTGAATACCTTCAGTGCTAGTAATTTTTTCTAAAAATCATTAAAAGTAGTAAATATTTCTAAATTGAATTGTTTAACCAATAAAACACCTTTTAAGATAAAATAAAAAATTAAAAATCACAATTTAAAAAATGCACTTGCAATATAAGTAAACTTTTATAAAAAAAAAATATATTATTTTTTAATTATGAGGTTTAAATAAGACATAATGGCCTTTACAACGGTTTTTATTTCAGTGAAAACTATATAATTCGTATATTTTTTCGATTTTTCGTAAACAGAAATCGCGAATAAAATCACGAGTTTTTCGAAATTTTGGAAAAATAAAAACATAGGTGCCCATCTTACTCCATAGCATAAATGTCTGCATAATTTAAAGAAAATCGGAAGACCTAAGATCAAAAAAAATCATTTTCTTCGATTCTTAATGGACTTCATGATATATTTAAAATTATTAAAAAAAATACATACCTTTTTTTCTTTTCATCAGTCGTCTTTTGAGCTTTTTCCAAGCTGATAACACTCAAATAAAATTTTTATTAAAGCAAGCATTTGAAAAATACTTCAATTTTCGTATTGAAAAATTAAAACAAAAATTCCAAAAATATAAAATAAAAAATATTTATCAAAATTTTAACAAAATTTTTAAAAAATCAAATAAATTGATATTTTGTGAAATTGCAAAAGCTAAAGGCTACGAAAAGAAAAACTCCTTAAAAATATTTAATATTTAAGTGCGATTTTGCTGTTTCGGTGATTTTTGTTTTGAATATTTTGTTTTTGTTTTTATTACATTTAATTTGCGGAAGATTTTGTAGGAAGTAAGGTATATATATTTATATTTTTTTAAATAAATATTTTCATTATGGTTTCTTTTTATGTTTATTTTCTCATTCCATATTTTAGATATTATAATTTATATTGCAACACTTTTGACAACAATAAAAGATAGTAACATGAATAAGTATAGAGGTAAGTGACAAAGTTCTAAAGTTCTATTATTATTTCCTAAATGGCAGTAATTTTACATGTTATGTGTTTTTATGTTACGTTTATGAAATTAATGTTAAGTTCTTTTGATTTTTTTTAATATTGATGTCAATTTTTAAGATATGAATATAAAATGTTTGTGTTGATGTACTTTGCATCAGCACGTCATAATACAATAAAAAAACATTAAATTTATGAGTGGTTACGGCCTTTAGCATTTTAAGTGACGATATAGTCCAGTTTAAAGTTTTATGTTAGCAAATGACATTTCCTAAATGATCTGGTGTAAATTAAGTTTTTCAATTCAAATATTAACTTTGGTTGTTTTCTAAACGTGTTGTTTATACAATTAATGTGTAAGCTAACAACGATCCGTCAACAATTGGCTCATACAAGGGGATGAAAGTTTTTCAAAGTTTTACCAAATATGAAATATTTATAACTCTTATTTTTGTTATAATATTATAATATATTATAGTTTTTTTGTTAATATATTATATAGTTTTAAAATCGTTGTGCAATATTTACTTCATTTTACGACAAAGTGTGAGAAATCCCGAAAACATCAAAAGCTTAAAATATAAAATGCCAAAGCGGTTTCTTTTTAATAATGCATACTCTGAAACAGTTTTTGTTTACAAATTTCAAATAGTAAAGTATTTTTTAGATTATAAATATAATCTACACATACATATATACATATATATATATATATATATCTAATCTATATATCTATATCTCTATCTCTATCTATACCTCTATCTCTATCTATATATCTATATCTATATATATATATTTATATATATTAGATTACAATTATAATTATACATATAATCTTCATATCTATTTCTTCTGATATATATTTTAAAATTTTCACCATGTAATTTTCATCGTGGAATCATGAATTCCATAAGACATCACATATGAAAAATATCTTTTGGTTCATATTTGGCGCTTGCATACTTTATAAAACCCCATTGACTAATCTAATTATTTTTTTCAAATTTCAAACAAAAAGATATAAAAAGATTTAAAAGTCATTAGAATAGCAATTAATTCCTATTTTAGTAACATAATTAAAAAAAGAAATCATTTTTTAAAAAATGCATGTATAATGCAAATAAATTTTTTGGATGCATTTTTGAAAACTTTCTCCCCCTTCAGATTCTAATTTTAATTTGTTAAATAAACTTAAAACTTGATATATTGACTAAACAATTCGATTAAGTTTTTTTTGGAACGAGAACAAATTCAAACAAATTTTTCCATACAAAAACTTATTTATATAAAAATTTATGTGTTTTGAACTAAAAACATAATATATTTTCTTTTTATTTTAAAAAAATTGAGAAAATATTTATCCAAATAAAGTTATACATGAATAATTAGTAAATTGTAAAATTTTAATAAAATATATTTTTTTTTTTAATTTTTGTTTAAGAAATTGTACGAGTATAAAAAATGCAGTTGAAAAATTGAAAATACATTTATGAATAGAATGCAATTTCTAACCAAAACTTTATTTTTGAATTACTTAACTTAAAGCAAAAATAAATACCATTAAAATATTTTTTAACACACAAAACACTAAAATATTTAAAAAATAAATTTTTTAAAGTAAAATGTGTTGGTATTTTTTTCAAAAAATTATAAAAAATGTTAAATATTTCCGCCAAAAAGAATATCAAAATTGAATTGTGTAACCAATAAAACACTTTTTAATATGAAATAAATAAGCTAAAAAACAATTTAAAACATTTATCTAAAAATGCATCTAAAATTAGAAAAAAACTACAATAATTTAAAAAAATTATTATAAAAGACGGCAAATGTAGAAATCTAATGCAATTTAAGTAATGAAAATCCGATAAGAAATATGGAAAATATAGTCTATTGAAATAACAAACTTTTTCGATTTTTTAAATTTTTTTTAATAATTTTAAATCGCGAGAAAAACACGGTTTTTTATTTTTGTTTTGTGTTAATCAAAAGTTGGATACATTTTATTAGCTTCACAGACAACATATTTAATGAAGATAAAGAAAATTGAAAGACATGAGGTCAAAAATTTTACCTTTTTCAATGTGTTCTTTCGTGGAATTCATAAGAGTAAAAACGCAATAGAATTAAAAAAAATTAAGATGCAAATCATTTTTTACGCAATGCTTATTCAAACCAGGGACAAGTTCCATGCAGTTTTTAACTTTTAATTATTTTATTTTAAATGGGCTTTTTACTGCTGACTCTTTTGAAAAAAAAGTGAAGTTAGGGTTTTTTAATTTCAGACAATTTTTAAATTTCGTTTTAGATTAATCTGACCTATTACTAATGACCAAAGAAACCACAAATAAGCTATAAAAACTATTTTAGGCGCCTTAAATATGCTGTAAAAATTGAAAAATATGCTTTTAAAATACAAAAAGACAAATAATTTAAAAAAAAATATTTTCATTTCATCACATGAAAGCTTTATTGACCTTAATTTGCTTACCAGCCTACTTCGAAACATTTGTATATAGTTTCGAAGTTATTAAATGGATTCATAGTACATTTATGTAGCTTTCATCCATCAAAATAATTTCATTTTTACAAAACCAAAGATAGCAATGGGACAGGTTTTAAAGTTTGAAGGTTGTATAAATCATATTAAAAAAAAAACTTAAATGAACATTAAGTTACACATCCAAATTAATTTAATATATGTATTAAATCATTTTGGAGTTTTAATTTCTTTATGCGATCAAGAAAGAAAAAATACAGTTAAAATTAGAAAAACATTTTATAATTGTAAAGAGTTATAGGTGGATTATGTACGGCAGCCGAACTTTAGTTGTGTTGCCTACTGGCAACAAGTACATTTATATTATGAATAGCAACTCCATTTCAGTTTCCAAAAAGTTATCAAAAACACTATTTTGAGGGTTCAGCAACTGAAATAAATGTAATAAATAAATAATGTAAAAAAACAAAAATGAAAGTGAATTTGTGTGTTTTTCGTTCGATGCTCTCTTGAAATGGATCAATTGTGTTTGTTTCGGATCTTCCGTGATAATTTCACCAGGTTTAAATAGCTCATAATAGATGACACTCTTCAGAACTCACAAAATACACCGTTTTAGTATGGATTTTCTTGGTGGAGGAAATTATCATAATGGATCATTTCACAGAAACAACATCGCTTGTGATACCGAATCCACATTTTAGACATGCAAAATCAATTTTAGATGCCTCTTGGATTAATGTTCGTATTGGATCCAATTTCCTTGCTTTTGAATGAATCTAAGTGTTTTTAAATATTTTTATATTTTTATTTTTTACAAAAAAAAAAAATTAGTTTTTAATTTTTTGTTTTAAAAATTTTCAGCGAGCAGAAATTTGCAGTAGTATACTGGCAACACATCTAAATTTCGGTTGTTATATATAATCTAACTATTAAATAACAAAATATGTTATAAATATGATTTAAAATCCATTTTATACAAAAATATGCTACTAATGGTGAAATGTGCAAAAATATGCACTTACAAATCGATACCAAAATGCTTTATTTGTTATGAAAGGGATAACTATTTTGTCGATAGTTTCATTTAACGTACTGGAAAAAATATGCAATCGCGCATTTGTGTTTTACCCTGCTAATGACTCTTTAGCATATTCGTGAAAAAAAAAACATTTTATTTTGATAAACATGTCATCTCTTGCTTACCACTACTGTTAATCTAGTTTAAAACCATGTTTTTCTTTATTCAGAGTGCCAACAAAAATATCGTTGCAAATTTACCATATGTATTCCTAAAGTAAATTTTTTTCTAACGATTTTAAAAGATTTTTTAATGTATTTTATGTGATAATATTATTTGCAGGCAAAATATATTCCACGAAGCATCTTGCAATAGTATATTCAAGTTTATAATATTTCACCAAATTTCTGCAGGCATTAGAATTAATAGAATTTTATTTATATTTTTTTTTAATTTATCTCATTATATTATATAAGTAGTATGTGATACTTACCAATATTTTCTGTTATTAAATGAAATAGATCCGTTGCCGATAAGAATTGAATTTGTAAAAAATTTTATTGTGATATGTTTTTCATTTATTTTTCTTATAATTATAAAAAAATTGTAAATATATCAAAACTTTTAGGTTTTGTATGTAAAAATTTGTCTGCTTATATAAAATTGCAACTATAAAACAAAAAATGGACAAAAAAAAAAATACTATTAACCTTAATACATACATGTTTATTTTTTTTATAAAAACAAAATTTAGACTATATGATCAAATTTATATAAATAAAACTAAAGATATCCTAACACACTAACTGAGTCAAACAATAAAGAAATAAAAATTTCAATAATTTAAATAATTTCTAAACTCTGATGACTTCAATCTGTTTTGACTCAGTTGAAAAATGTATTAGGAAAGTTTTAATAAACTTTTCAGCAAATTTACATTTATCTTTTAAAATTTTTATATCAAAATTGTAAAAAACAACAAGGCACACAATATTTTACGTACAATAGAATACGTTGTACAGTTTTTCGTTACTCTCTAAAAATTAACATTTAAACAAGTCTGAATAAAAATTGGACGGTTTTAGTACAACGAAAAAGAAAAGAATTATATATATGTATTTAAAATAAACAAGATTATTAGACAACTGTGTGTTTTTGTATTTATATTCAATATTAAAAACAGCAGGAGATGGGTTTTTTATACTGATATTAAAATCTTAAGAATTTAATTTTTTATGAAATTTTTAACAATAGAGGGTTCATTGTTTTTAGTTATTGGTCACTCTATAGATGATAAAGTCTCCTCCGTTGTTTTTAGTCTGACGATGAAAAATGTGTGAAAATATTTGGAAACAAATATTAGACAGCAGCCGTATGTATTTTTTTTATAATAAATTTTTTTGCCGATATCAAACTTAAGAAAAAAAAATTTTTTTAATCATAAAAAAATATGTATATACGATTTTTTTGTTGGAATTTGCTATGACCAAAACCAAGTGGTAAACTGGTTTTTTGCAAAAGGATCTTTTAAAGAAATAATTTTTTTAGAAAAAGTTCTCAGGCTATGACAATAATAAAAGATGAGAATGATCATCATCAAGGTACAATAACAAAAAGGCCTGTAAGCACGAAGAAAAAAAATGATCGTAATGAAAAAAACCCCGTAATTTTTCTAATAGAGGAAGTTCCTTTATTAATGAAAACAAATCAAAATTAATGCACACATGATAAAAAAAAACTATAAAAAATTCTTAACGGTCATTGCGTATTGTGGTGGTGACCATTAAAGAAGGGGTGCAAAAAAACCAAGTAACAACCCTCCTCTCACTCAAGGCTGATGAGTGTGTGTACCTCTCCATCCAGCCAAAATTTTGCTACTTGCAATGATTTCTTCGCAATCGTAAGATACTTTATGATACTAACAGGTTTCGCTATAGTTTTTATTTTATTTTCTTTCCTTTTTGATTGTAGCTTTTCTGCAAAGTTTCTTTGTTGTTGCAAAGATGAAGAAGCTACAGTCAGACACAGCTGTTCATCTTTCGTTTTGCGTTGAAAACTTCATGGATATTAAAAACAAATTTTGTAGTTTTTCAAATAAAATTTTGTTGTTTTTCTCTCATTTTTGTGTGAGTTATTTTTGAAATTATTCTTTCTGAATTTCCGTTTTGCGCTTTTTGTAGTTTGGGCAGAAAATACAGAATAAAACATTTGATAAGAAAAGTAATATGAGCTAAAGAGAGGCGTTATAGATTTTTTATGTGTGTGATATTTTTTAAACTATTTTGTTTTCTTTCTATGAGAGTTTTTGGAGAGTGTATATAATTTTGTTTAAGAGTTATATGATGCCTTGGCAAAAAAAAAAACATGCTGAAGGAAATTTTGTTGTCTTTTTTATTTCGACACATAAAAAGCATGACAAATAATGAGATTCATTGTAATAGATTGTGTCTACAACTTAATCGCTTTGGATAAATGATGACAATGTTTTTTTTTTTTCTATTAAAAAAAAATTCAAGATAACAATAATGAGAAAACTGCTATAAATATTAGTTCAAGAAAAAAAATATATAGAGTGTGAAGGAAGGCACATGAGTGACAAGTTTATTTATTATTATTTTCTTTTTTAATTCTTTACTCTAACTTGTCTTGTTTAATATACATATAATTTTCTTCTTTATTCATTTGATATTTGAGAAAGTTGCTTTTTTTTGAACGGATTCGTTTCATACTTAGTTACTAAATAAACTACAAAACTACATCTTTTTTTGTTATACTCTGTTTTTGCATAATACAAAAAATAAATAATTTACCTTCTTTGTCAAAAGCTTTTCATCTAAATTTATGTAACAAAACTAGTGTTAAGCCCAAAAGTGCAATGATTAATGAGGTGGCTGCTTGTATTGCTGAAGCCCCGGCTAAACGACATTTAAACATATCATAACGTGTTTTCTCATCTTCAACTATATTTTGGAATTCTGCTTCCACCAATTGACCATCGTAATAGGTGATTAAATCCTCGAAGGGATATTCGTAGCCTTGAAGACATTCACATTTATAGCCTCCAGTTTCATAACCACGGCCCATAATAGGAACACACTAGAAGTATAAGAAATAATTTTTGTATTAAATTGTATAGAATATTATTCTACAATGCTTACATAAGATGTTTTCTCATCACATTTATGGGTATTTTTGAAAGCATTTGGCTCATAATACCAGTCTGGACATTGATTGATATCCAATTGTAACATGTCCATGGAAACAGCTACTACACCTCTGTAAAAGGAAAAGTATGGAAATATTTTTAATTTTACAAAAAAAAAAAAAAAATTTTAATTCACATAAATTGATTTCAGAAGCTGAACAAAATCAAATATTTATTAAAACATTACTAAATAATTTCAAAATTAAGTATTTAGAAAATTTTAAAACTTATTTTGAACTATATTAGAGCTACGGTCAAGTATGGACCGATATTCATAAAATTTCCCTTTGATTAAGACTTTTATGAAACTTATTTTTGTCGAATTTTATTGAAATAGTAACATACTTATGGCATTTATAAGCGTTAAGACCCTAATCGGGGGAAACATTTCTATGGGGGCTATTTGTAATAATTGATGGATCATAACGAACAACTTTCGAAAAAAGTAGAAGTAAAAAAATTTAGCATTTTTCAATTCTGAAAAAGTATAAATTTGTTAAAGAATTACTAATTTTCAAAAAAAAAAAAAAAAAGATTACCAATTTACCAATTAAAAAAAAAGGAAATATTAAAAATTCTCACTACTACTACTATTTCTAAGAAGATATCCTCAAAAAAAAAAAAAAAAAGAAAAAAATGTTTTTTTCCCCTTTTTTTAAGAAGTACAACTACATCGCTTTTAAAAGAAAATTAAATAAAGGTACTATGTATAAAATTCGGCACAGCCACATAAAGTACTCTTAACTAGGCTTAATGTCAACATTTTGTTTAAAGTTTTGAAATCTTTTTAACTTTATAACATTTTAAAACTTTTGCATCATAGTATGTTATACCTCTTAACACACTCAAAACTGGTAAATATACAAAAAATGTACACAACAATTTATATTTTGTAGGATCCTTCTAATGTTCCCCTTTTTATATTTAAAGCAATCATAATGATTTGAATAAAAGTCATAAGTTACTAAAATTGTCATCACTCTAGTAACAAAGAAGAGGGTCCGAAGCAAAAACAAATTAAAATATAAGTACAAATGATTACTTTAACCCGCTGAAACTATTAAGACGCAATAAAGACAAAACATTTGAAAACAAATTCAAATGTCCAAAAGAAAATAGAAAACACAATAAATATTAGACAAACGACCCCTTTTAAAATAAATAAAAAGAAGCACAATCCCCTTAAAAAATACACCACGAACCAAATGAGAATGAATAAAAAAAAACCCGCATAACTACAACTATACAAAATAGATAAAAAGATTTAGGGATGGATGACTTTAAAAAGACAAAACAAGCCAAGTATTTCAAAAAGAAACAAAATATAATTTTCCACAATTTTAAATTTAAACAAAAGGAACTATTATTAATAATACGGAAAGGAAAAAAAAGAAGATCCTCATGATGTACTTACTTGAATTCCAGTTTAACTTTAAGGCTATCCCAGCCAAAAAAGGGTGCCGCATAGGTCACAAGCCATTTCTTAACATAACCATTACAATCAAATTGTGGTTGTGTCCAATAGCCATGTTTCAAACTAGCCGCACGATACGAAGTAGGGTAATGTTCATATTTCTGCATGTATTCACCAGTCTCATTATGACGGATTTTGATTTTCATATAAAAGGTTTCCAAATCATCAAAGTTGGTAGACCAGCGTTGTTTCAAAAACTTGAAATATTTCCTTTCCGTATACAGCTCATGTGTCTTGTTGAGACGTGCAATATCTTCAACCTTAAACTTGCGTGTATTCAATTCAGTTTTATACGCATAGGGTGCAAAATATGTACGATTAGTGAATTTATTACGTTCCCAAAGTGTGGCAGCAGACCAGACTTTTGTGTCACCCAAAACAATAGCCAATGTTTCACCAATCATTTGATCTTCAGTAAGTGGTTTATCGGCCACACGTTTACCCGAATATACTTCATTGGGATCAGAAACCTTTTTTTTTTTCATTGTTAGTTTTATGGAAATAGAACAAAAAATAAAAATGTTTAATATTTTGCATATTCTTTAAAGCAAAGTGCTAGATAATTGTGTAGATAGCTAAAACTAGTCTAGTGAAGAGTTATATTTATTTTAATAGCAACTAGTTTTTTTTCATAATAATTGTATTTTTGATTGTTGTTGCCAAAGGATCTCAATTTGTAAATTTAGGTTTAAATGTCGTTAAGTTTCCGTTTTTATCATCCTCATTATTATTATTATTATTTTTATTATATTTCATCCTTTGATTTCTAGTATTATTTGTTTAAAAGATTTTTAACAACTTGTGCAAATATCTCTACATATATATCTAGTTTTTCGAGTATTTCACTAAAATATTACGATTTCTTTTTTAAAAAATAGAAAGGAAAAAGAAAAAAGATTCATTTGACACTGAATATTTAACTACCACAAAAACAAGTTGTTAAACATGAGATTAGGCATAGGCGAAACAAAAGGAAGATATTTGAGTATTTGTTTTTTTTTTATACAATTTCAAACAAAAAATAGCAATAGTTTTATAAAGCGTAAAAAATTTTAATTTACACTTCAAGAGTTTTGTCAAGGAAGTTGCTACAAAAACAAGAAAAATCAATGAAATTATTAACACCTCTAAACTATAATTAAGTGTTGAGATATGAAAATGATGGAAAGTGAAGATGAGAACTTTTTTTAATTTAGGGTACTAAACTAACGTAACGTATTTTAAGAATTTAAATCGAATTCTTCATTTATACATACCTGCAGGAAAGCACTTATGAAGTTAGCAAGACGTACAGCCATTTTAGCTTCATTTTCGAATTGTTCTTTGGCGCCAAAACTAACATCACCACGTAAAATCAAATCTTGTGGATGGAAACTATAGTAATAAATAAGTTTATAATTCATTTAGACATGAAGATAAAACAAATATATTTTTTACTTACTTTTTACATGTCCTATAATTTACACCATGTATAAATTTTAAGGCTTGATCAATATTTAAATATTCTGAATGTAAAGCTGTGGCACCTGTCGAATAATTGCGATATTCTGGATGTAAATCTAAATATTTTTCGCGTACATGATACGGTGCCCTCTCCCATTCAATGGGTATCTTTTGGATCCCTAAAAGGATTACAAATATTTAATAATTATTCAATAGTAATATGAAGAAATCACACACAAACTTACAGCCAATTTTAAGACAATCATAATCGTTGTAATATTGCTCTGCGGAAGCTCTTTCTATTATTTCACCCAAATAGGGTCGCCTGACAACGTTAGGCAAACGATATCCGGGTTTACAACGACATTGGTACCCACCACGCCGAAAACCCCACCCGTGCAGTGGTTCACATTCCGTAGTCTCTTTTTTACATCGAGCTGTATCGACAAAGTGATTTGGTCCCTTATTACCTTCACCCTTAGGACACTGATTTATGTCAATCCTTTCAAAATCCATTTCCAGAACAGCAATAGCAGTGTATCTGAAATAGATAAAAATAAAAAAAATTATAGAAAGAAAAATTTATAGAAAATCTTAAGGAAGAAATTTTTATAGGCAAACTTAAACCAACTAAAGATTTCTATCAGGGATGTGCGATTAATCGGTTACTCAAGATTTTGATTAATCTGTATAGAAATTAATCAGTTAATCGATTAATCCACAATTCTAATTAATCTAAATTCTGATTAATTAATTATTTCAAATGTTGATTAACCAAATTTGAATAATTTTGTTCAAAGTTCTTAAATTTATTTTACATTAAACAAGTGAAATAAAAAATTAAAAAAAAAAATTAAAAGCTATGCAAAGTATAAAATTTGTGCAGTTTGCTGTTTTAAGGACTCAAATGTTATATTTGCTAACGATGCTACATTAAATAATTTCTGAAATTGTTTAAATTATAAAGAAAATTAACAAATTGAAAAAAGTCAAATTATTCAAAATTCTGATTAATTGATTAATTATAATTTTGAATAATTGAAATCAGAATTAATCGAATAAAAAAATGATAATTCCGAAATTTGATTATTCAGAATACTCGATTAATGGATTAATCGCACATCCCTAATTTCTATAGATTTGGAGATATGTAATAATGGAAGCCAATTTTAGAATTATTTTCAAATTAATATTACTCACTTTGGATATTCAATATGTCTGAACTGCGTATGTCTGGGGTAAATATCAGCAATTGGCACTACGGCCGACACCAACCATTTATTCGAGCGGCCGCAATCAAAGTAGGGTCTAGTCCATTTAATTGGGCCTGGATCTTCATCAGCGCCTGGCGGTCCATGGAATGTAAATGTTTCATTGGTATTATTAGCATAACGAATTTCCACCTGATACGTAGTCTTTGTGTCATGACGTCCCTCCACATCATCAGGCAACCATGTCTTATACCATTCATTTATTTTATACAAATCGGAAGTGTAATCTTTTGACACCGACTCGGGAGGATGGGCACCCAAATCTCTGACATCAAAAGTATTCCAAGTGGAAATCTTTTGCAAATGTATAGGATCGTTAAAATCATCAAGACGGAAAGTTCGAGGACCAAAACGTGGAAAAGTCTTATTGAAAAAACCTCTGTAGGACGAGGTATATGAACTGTTAGGCGCAAAGTAAATAGCCGAAGCGTTAATCGATGGATTCGCCGAGACATCAGCTACAGTAGAGAGAAAATAATACATCATGCCCGGATCATAAGTATCATTAATGGCCGGTCTTATAAAGCGTGATTGTAAAATATAACTCCAAAAAAAACTTCTACTCAACGCCATGTTGTGTAAATGCAACAATGCGGTACGATTTGGAAATACGGGATTAATATTAATTTCTTTAATGTCGGGTTTATGCGACACCGTATCCTCTGGCAAATACAAATCACTAACATGTTGTATGGGACAATTGTCACCATTAACTTTTTCGTATTTTATTTTAATTTCATCGAAAGCATCACGGGCTTGCCATTCAAATTGTGCAAACACACCCACAAATAAAGCCAAGACAAAAAGCAACAAGCTCCTGGCCAGAGCACTCGTTGCAAACATCTTTCTACACTAATATTAACTTTTCCTTAGTATTTGTTAAAACAAACACTTGCGTTTATGTTAGAAATAAAATAAGTTACAAACAAAAATTTATCTAAATACAAACAAAAAGGAATTTAAAACAAGCAAACGCCATTTACAATTCTTTTAAATTTTTATTGTATTGACTAATTTCCAAAATGACACTTGCGAACTACGCCCTCGAAAAGAATGACTTGAGACAGAGTGGAAGTGAAACTAAATGCTGGCTTGAAAATAAAATATAAACAAAACAATTAAACTAGAGTTACCATGCTTCGAAAAAGAACAGAAAATATATGAAGTATGTATAAATGTTTATAATTATCTCATTAATGCATTATAATGAAATATTAGATTTCTTTTAAAAAACTATATATGTTTACCAGTTTATAAATATTAAGCTTAAATTTCAAAGTCGATAATGTGCAACACTGTGTTTGCTTTGTTTATATTTTTACCTATTTACTTTTATACACAAAATGTTTTCAAATAACAATTTTCAATAGTATTTAACTAAATATAATTTGTTTTTGTTTAATTATTTACTTTTATTAAATTTATTTTAATAAAATATTTTTTTTAATAACACATAATTATTTGCTTACTAACACAGTTTTACGCGTATGAAAAACAAGAATTTAGTAGCGGTTGATTTAACATTTTTTTCCTCTTTTTGCACGTGACAATATCAAAAATATACACATGTTTCAATAACCATCGACAGTACCCTTTTGCCACTTTTCCACCGAATACCCTAAAAAAGTCTAATTTTTCGAAATAGTATTTATGGATTCCAATAGCCCTATTTATTACCAATCTAAATCCGTTTTTAAAATTCGTAAACCGCTAAATTTACAAATTTTATTCAAAATATATCTTATACTATCCGAATGCCCCTGCGTTTCATGGAATCTAGAAGTTTCTCGTAATACTTCTATTTATACTCCCAGTTTTATCGAAAAATAAAGAAAAATTTAAAGTACGAAAAATTACAATATTTCCGGCATTTTTAACACTATGCAATTAATTAGTTTATATTCTATAGTTCCTTCCACCTTAAAATTTATATTTAAAATTGATTTGTTTAAAATTTTATTAAGGTCGGTTCAGCCGTGATAAACAAGTAAATAAACAAACACACACTTGATTTTATAATATTAATATGGATAAAATATGCTTTTTGGTGGTAACTGAAGCATGTGTATATTCTCGATCTAGTTTGTATAAATTTTCTCTTATTATTGTAAAATCAACCGCTGTTAATTATTGTTTTCCACACACTATGACGTCACACTTGTTTCATTTGTCACGTTCCCACAACAAGAACTTAAAATATAGAGATGCCAGTTTTTTGCTGTTGCATTTAAAATTTGTTCAAAATAATTAATCTATGTATTAAAAATTAACTAAAATAATACAAACATTACAGTCAGCACAATTTACATTTGTAAGACACCAAGCAGGGTATGTTGAATATGAAGAGGAAACATCTAGGAAATGATATAATATTTAATTAGCTGAATATTTAATACTTTATGAATTACATTTGAATATAAGTTATTCGTTTAATCGATGAAAAAAAATATTTGAATGGAAAATATCTTCCAGCTTGGAATAAAAAAGTATTAATTTAATCTGATTAATCTAAAAATCTTTTAATTCGTACTGGATTTTCAAAACCAATTTTTTCAGTCGTTTGGTATCAACATTCTTTTTTAAATAATTTCGAAATTATTGATTTTCCAATCCAACAGGCTGAAATAAATATAAATTAAAAATAAAGATTTTAAAATAACATCACAGAAAAAAAAATTAAACAATTTTGAATATCATCATATAAACATTATCGTAACTGTTTTATTCATAAACTTAAAAATTAAAAACTAACACAAACTAAATTCTGATCGCACTTTTTTTACACACGATGTCGAAATAAAATTTAGTTAAGCTTTGAAATTTTTATTATAAAATACAAAAAATTTAACAAATAAAATATTTAAAAATTAAACTATTAATTTTCTGGTCATATTTTACAAATGAATATGTATATCATATAAAATATAATACAATTTGGATCCAGTTATATTTGACATAACATTTAAATATACATTTGAAAAATTGTAAATAAGTATAATATTTTTCGAAAATTTTTTCAAAAAGCGTGTAGAAATGGTGTAAAAAATTGTTTCTGCATAATCTTGATGACGATTGGTGATGACGAACAAAAGTACAAAACATATTCATATTTTTATGAGATCCTTAACCCGCCGTCGATATGGTGACTAAAAGTTACACGAACAGTTAGGTACTTCTTCAATGATATGTCTATTAATTTTGATGAGCTATATTTGATTGATGCTTAATTCATATAAAATTAGGGATTCTTGTTATTATTTGCAGCTCTTTATTTAATTATATATATACACAAACATATATATATATATAATGAGGTCTTCATCTTTATCATTATCTTCTTTTTCTGAACCACTTTGATGTTATATGACAAAAATTCTGAATGAGAACTACTAGTAAATAAAAAATAAAGTATAAACAGTTATTTTGTCACGAAATCGTAATACAAACAGTTGATGAAATGTATATAAGTAATTAGGAATGTATGTACGTAATTAAACAATACAAATTTACTGTAAACATGTAAGGCATGGGAGAATTGAATGAGAGCAATATAGCACAAAGGATATTTAACTAAATATTGCTAAATATTCCTCCCTTGAAGGATTTTTGAGTTAATATAACAAATTTTTCCAAATGAACTTATTTATTTGCTTGACAAATATGAACACTTTTTTAAATTTCTCTTATTTGATCTAAACAAATGTTATGCTTGTTAAAGACTGCCATATAACATTGCAACAGGTGTCATAAACTTTTTTTGAAATTTTCGTATTTAATTTTTAGAATAAATTTATAAGGAATAAATTTCAAATGTTTCCTATAAGATATCATTATTTTCAATCAGTCACAGAGTAAGCATGTCCTTTTTATTTCAGAAATTCGCTTTTTTTAGCACAATTTTTATGAAAATGTTTTTTAAAATGTAAAACAATCATTAAAAGGAAACAATTTTATAAAAAACATTGTTTTTTAGTAATTTTCAATATACACATGCACACACCCAAACAAACTTTCGCATATGTGTGTATTTTTTGACTGTTCATGTTATAAGATAGTTGTTTAGAGAAATATATAAGAAAAATAATACGAGAATGTTTCGAAATCATATTGAGTAGAACAAAAATTGTATTTTCGCAATAATCACATTCGAAAGTTTCCTATATAGCTAGAGATTGTAAGTTTCAGATGATACTTCTAAATAATAATAAATCAATACGCCTAGAAGAAAAATAGCAATATTGCTAGATAATTATCTGAGTGAAAAAAAAAAATATTATAACGCCAAGTAATCTTCTGGAAGACATAAACTAAACGGAAAAATTATCAATCTAGAAGTAATGTAAAACTTTAACTCCTTATAATACATGCATATAAATATTTACATCATGAAGCACGTAAAATTAACCCCAGGTCTTCAATTGAGATTAACGCTTATAAAATATTCGAGATAACGCCGGCAGAAGAGAGTAATCATTTTGTTTATATTATGTTAAATCTTAAATAAGGGGTACGCGTACTTTAATAAATTCTATAAGATATCGTTATTTTCAATCAGTTACAGAGTAAGCATGTCCTTTTATTTAACAAATTCACTCTTTTTTAGCACAATTTTTATGAAAATGTTTTTTAAAATGTAAAAAAAATCATTAAAAGGAAAAAATTTTATAAAAGACATTGTTTTTCTTAGTAATTTTCAATATACATATGTACACACCCAAACAAACTTTCGCATATGTGTGTATTTTTTGACTGTTCATGTTATAAGATAGTTGTTTAGAGAAATCTCATCACAACAGTCTCATAATACTAATATTAGAATACACACGTGAGATAATTCTCTCAGAGAGCGAATTTGACACTCTATGATAGAAAAATCTTACATATTCTGTTACGTGTAGATAGGTTGTAAAACGCTCAAAAAACCCTCGATTTATGCGGTTAATTGGGACCGGTGAGGTTTAAAATAAGCAAAAATTTTATTTAGGGACCAGCATTTTTATATATCGTGTAAATAGAAATATTAATTAAATGAAATATGTCAATTTGGAACCTACAAATCGTGTTAATTTAAAACACATGAAATTATTTTTTATTTAATATTTCTGACTAATTGAAAAATTAATTATATGGTGCCAAATATTTTGTATATAATCATTTTTCTAACACGTAAGACCTTTTGGTACCAGTAAAAATAAATTTATTTTAAATTTAAAAATAAAATTAAAGCAAAAATAGATAAAACACCTTTCAAATGGAATTTTTGTTAAATGCAACTAATTTTATGCCAGTATCGTTTATGAAGTTGCCGTTACGGCAACATTATATAACATTATATATATAGATATATATAACATTTTTTTGGAAATGTATTTGGATCAGTACATCAAATCAAATAAAAAACCAACATTCAAATTTTGAATTGGTACGGCCTTTTGCATTTTAGGTGACGCTATAATAAAAAGAATCCTATTGCCAAAAAATACAAAGAAAAGAAACAGGCTCAATATTCTATAACAACATTTCTTTTTCCTCATATACAAGTTCAGTGTGAATTCAATAAGCAAAATTTCCCTTTAAAATTTAAGTAAACTTACATTCGCGACAAATTTTTTTCACTAAAAAACAATATTTTTATCACTTTTCGCACACATTGATTGCATTTTAACTCCCGTAAAACGAATATTTTCCTATGTTAAAATTTAAAAAGAGCGAACAAAGCTACTACTTCTGGTATTAAAAATAAAAGAGAATTTAAAATAATTTTAAATTATTTTCATATTCATCAACAAAAAAACAAAAAATGTAATTATATTCATATTTATGTATGTAATCCGCATCAAAAGATAACAATTTATGAAAATCTGCGAATATTATTGTAACGAATTATGTTTAATAAATTTTGAATGCTATTTTGAGGAACTATATGTCCTTATGATGAGTGGCGAAAGTGGTTTCAGCACTAATACAAATAAATAAAATTTAACATAATTTTAGTTAGGTTTTTTTTGACAAGGCTTCCATTCTTTGCCTATTGCGTACATAATTTCTATGGAAGATATCTTCAAATTGTTTGTAGTATAGGCAACTCTAAAATTTGTTACTAAAGTATTGCCAGCCACTAAAAGTGAGGGTGTTTTCAAAATGTTCCTATGAAACGAAAGAAATCAATCGCTTATTATTGTGAATGATTTGAGAATGAGTAAATAAGATGAAAGAAACAAAAAAAAAAAAAAAAAAAAAAAAAAAAAAATACGGTTTTATTTTAAATGGTTAACTGGTGGTTTTGTAAAGTATTTTAATTATTTTAATAAATTCTTCATTATCTGTTCAATTAAACAACAAATATATTAATATAAACATTTTGTTAGTGTCTATTATTAAAGAGAAATTATTACAAGACAGCAGAACTATAAAAGGACGCCATCAGTGCTTTGCACTTTTATTTTTTTTAATTATTTAATAAATATTGCAGTAGCATTTAATAAACAATAAAGGTATGTTGTACATTTTAAGATAATAGCACAAATTATTTAATTTGTTTTACTCAACAATAATAACTATGTTTTAAAAGATTTTATCTTAAAACTATTATTACTTATTCTAATATTTTCCATATAACGGCACTTTTTTTTGTTTCTACGTGGGAAGGTATGCCATCATAGTCTGATGATTTCGTTTAAAAACACTATTATTCCTCTAAAGTTGAGCACACTATTTTTGTTTTAGTTTTATTTTCCCCTTTCAATCTATGTTGTTTTTCGTCCTTTTTACTATCAATATTTTTGTACTGACACTATCAATTTCATTTTTTTTCATCTCGTCCAAAAGAAATGGTGTTGCAGCCGCACATTAGCTGTTTCTCTTTTTTTTTTGTATTACTATGTCCTGTTAGTGTAAAATGTAGGAGAGTTTATCGTCACCTTAAATGCAAAAGAGTCAGTGAACTTAAAATGTTCTAGGAAAGATAAAAAAAACTTGAGACTAATTATTGAGCCCCTTACTCAAAATACTAAATATTTTCTATACTGTTTATCCGATTTAATATCAATTAAAAGCTCTTTAATGGGCATTTATAAAAATGGCGAATAATTGAAAATTGAAAAAATAATATTTTGAAAAAGTAACAAAATAGAAAAAATTATGTATCATCACTTAAAAAATTCTTTAATTTTTATTCACTGTGCACCACCAAAGTGTGTTTTATTTTATAAAAAGGAGTTCCTTTTTTACCTATTTACGTATTTTTTGTTAAAGTTAATGTCGTATAAATATTTTTAATATATATTTTTTAAATCCGTCTTTTACTTATACATATATACAAATTCAAGAAGTTGTTAGACGAACTTGGTTGAAAATAAAAATTTTGTATTTTTATTTATTATCTCTAGTATAAAAATTCAAAAAAAAAAGAAAAAAATCGGATTTTTTGCGAATTGGAAGAAAAAAAAAAAATATATAAAAAATCAAGGTAAATTTGCTTGTCTTCCTAACAAAAACCAAACACCCGAAAACTTTTTATATTTATTCTTCAATCAATATAAATATCTTTACTTTTCGCAATGTTTTGCATTTGTTGAAAAAAATGAAATATGTGGGATTTTTTTTAATATAAATATTCATCATGATGAAAGAAATAAATATCTTTAAAAATAAATATCAGATTGGAAAAATTTTCAAATTATTGCTTTTGTTTTTGTTTCAAAAAATATTTTGTACTATTTTTTTTATTTGAATTTTGTGTGAATACATTTTAAATAATTTTTTTATTCAATGAAATTGTTATTTAGAATTTTTGCATCTGATACATATATATATATATATATATATATATATATATATATTATTTCCATCAAAATGAAAAAATAAAACTAATCGAGCGGACCGGATAAGTTTTTCATTTTAAAATTGCAATAACTTTTTTTCTATCACCATTAGACTCCGTAAATTATCTAACATCTCCAAACTTTTAATAAAGATCAATCTGTTGAAATTCTAGAAAAAGTAATAATAAGTAATAGGGACTTTTATATTTTACATCCTTAAAAGACTGCAGAGGAACAATTGTAACTTTATGTATTTCGAATAGGAAGAAAGCGCGAAAATAAAATAAAATTTATTTTACTGCAGTTATTTTATTGAAGCTTTATAAATTGTCTTTACATATGAATGAACGAAAAATATAAAAAGGATATTTTGATTGAGTTTCTTTCAATGACAGATGTGGGTCATACTAGGCTCTGAGTGTTCATCTCAGACAGTTTTCACGAAAAGCATACTCGACTTTCTAATCTTATGTCATTTAAATGATTTTATTCCAAATAATGGAAAAATTTCCTCGTTTTTTATTTGTTTATATTGACGCAACTGGCCGTTATGTTAAAAATTTTCATGTTGCTACTAAGTTAAAGGGCCAAAAGTAATTGGTTATTTCCTTAGCCTTGCCGTATTATCAAAATTATAAAATTTACTTTAAAACCAAATGGTATTAACCAAAAATAGATAAATCTTACTTTATTTCTCACTAGTTTATCTTACTTTTAACTATCTGATACCTTATAGCAAGATTACATTAACGGCCATTAAAAAAATTAATTTATCTTTAGCTGTCAGTTTTCTCACATATATATATGTATATATATCCATTAAAATGAAAAATAAAACTTTGACGGTCTCTGTCAAAAACAAAATAAAATTAAAGTAACAAAATTTTAAAATAAAAATTTTATTTACTTAATTATTTGTATTATTTGAGAAGAGAACTATATAGAATTTTTTTTCACAACTCGCAAATGTAACTGAGAATTTACTTTAACGTGACATAATCTGATATGGAAGCTATGGTCATTTATGGACCGATCCTTTTGAAATGTGGCTGTAAGATTAATACTTAAATGAGATTTATTTTTACTAAATTTTATATTTATGAGATCATGTATACAGGAATTATGAACGAAAAAATAATTCCGGAAGGGGTTGCTGTATAGGAGGTGTGATCAATTATGGACAGATCCTCATGAAATTTGGAGCACTCATTTGTGATGAATTTTATTTAAATACTGATATATTTAAGATATTTGTGAGCATTTTCGGGAAAATTTTAATAGGGGGGCTGAAACCAATTTTGTTGTGTTACATTATTGGCCCAAAATAAGGTCAAGTACCAAATTTCATAAAGTTGTCTTTAAAATTGCGTCCAACAGATTAGCAGAAATTATGGTTTTATATGTACAGGTAGCCGGATGGACAGAAGTTTTTGTTATTTCTTTTAATTCAAAAAGTATTTTTTCAATGTACTAATAAGCATGCAACAAAATTATAAACAAAGCGCTATACACCTTCCCTGAATTAATCGCCGTTTTGGCGATTATACTGCACCGAACACAAAATAAAATGTCCATTTTCAACAATAATTGTAAAATTTTCATGTGTGTGAAGATAAATATGCGAGTTAAATATGTTTTTGACGTAACGACTTACGTAATGATATATGTGAAGACGTTACGACATATTTAAATATGACTATTTCGTACAAAAAAGAAAATAATAAACCGAATTTTGACAAAATTTAATGAAATATGAAAAGCTAATAAATTTATGATAATATAATATAATAATGAAAATTTTAAAATTTTTATTCTGAGAAAATGTTCCAAAATTCAATTTTGCGAATGTAAAATCTCTCAGATGCTCGTCAACGATTTTGGACACTGTAGACAATGAATAATGGAGTCAAGCATAAATACTATTCTTGAATATAAGCAGAATTCCTGAATTGTATATGTGATTTTTTTTTAGTGTCAATTTTGCGAATAGAGTCTATCAGAGGTCTGTCAAGAATTTTGGCCACTGTGGTCAAACGGCGCGTTGGCATGCATTCCCGCCATATGGAATACAGTCCGTGGATATAAGCAGAATTCCTGAGTTATATTTGTGAATTTTTTTAAAAAATGTTCAAAATGTCAAATGGGGCGGAAGGGTTCGCTTATATAATTTTTTCTTTGGTTAGATTTTTTAAAATGAGTTTATTAGGGAAGTACGTTTTTCAAAGGCGTATAACTTCGAAATTATTCAATTGCATTAAAAAAATTTTACGTAATTTTCAGCGTTAAAATTACTATCAAAAATGAAAAATCCAAAAATGGGAGCTTAATCAGACCATTCAATTTATGCCAAAACTTAAGTTGAAAACTACTGCGATTCTAAAAACGATTTTCTTACATTTCAACACAAAAAAAAAAATAATAAAATAAAATAAAATAAAAAATAAAATAATAAAAATCATATTGAGAGTTCTGGAAAGTTACTTAGTTCGAAGAGGAATAATATTTGCCTACGCCTTATTGCTTGTGAAAAATAGAATTAATTTTTTTGATAAGACCTTTTGGATTTTGATACCATTTAATGACTTGTTTAAGTTTATGTTTGGACATACATAGGTTTTATAAAATATTATTTGGAACAAAACTATAAAGTTTTAAAAATCTGGGCTGTTGTGTTATTTCTACATAATATAGAGTTTTATATAGAACAAGATTGGTTCCATTCTGGCCAAGTGTTAAATCCCATTCAAAATTCATAATATTTTGGCAATATTTAACTAATGTTTGATATTGGTGCACAAAATCAGAGTTTTTAACACAAAATCGCTGGAATGCGTTTGTGAGTATGTATAATTTTTGTCTTTATTTAACAATTTTACCATTTTCGGAAGTACTTCAATTTTTCGTAGTAGAAAATAAATTATTTTACAGTAGTTTTGACGGTTGCACACTATTTTTATTATAGATTTTGTTTCAAATTCAGAACTTATATTAACATAAACTACCAAAATTCAAAAACCTAACTTAAAGTTCAGAAATTAAACTTAGCTGATTGGAGTAATACGATTAATGTATTACTAGCGCAACTGTACAAGTTTTATTTTGGCTTTGAAAAATCGAGTTATTTTATATTATTTTAATTTTTAGTATTAAAATTCATTTTTGAACAAAACCAACATTACTTATGGAAAGCTAACTAATTTGCCTTTTAACTGATTTTGGTTTCTTAAAAGCTTAAAGCACTACAGAGATATGCTGACTTAAAGAGAGAAGTACCTTGTGTATAAATTTTTATTTGGTTCACTGTACACTGTACAAATGTACGCAAGCATGGTAATTTCTTAGGAACATATTTTTAGAATTACGTACCTAAGCAATTTGGTTAGACCATTATTAAGTATTGATTTGTCCATTTCCATTTGTTCTCAGCTTGTGTATGATGTTGAAAATTTTTTAATTTTAATTTTTTTATTTTGAAATTTTTTTCAAATGTTTATATTTTTTTCAACCACCCGAAAACTTTTTAATTTTATTTTTCAATTATAAATGTCTTTAAGCCACCTATACTGCATACTGCTTAAGCTCCTGCAATAAGTGTTTGCTATTAAAATTGAAAGATTTTGAGAATATATCAGTCACAAGGCTTTGCAGTATGAAAAATCAAAATCGTTTTGATTTCAAAATGAACCCATACTGCACACAGATATTTTGAATAAATTTTTGAAGTTTTCTTTTTCTTTTATGAAAATTTTAGTTTGACTTTTTAAATTGAAAAAAAAAAAAAAAAAATAAAATATGTAAAATTGTTTTTATTCGAATTTTTTACAAAAATAAAAATTTGATTGATCAATGTGTAGTGAAATCGTCAATCACACATGTATAGGGAGTTCATCGGCAGTATATCTCTGCAGTATGTGTCTATGGGCGGCTTTACTGATTTTTTCATTTGTTTTAAAAAATATGTGGGGGATTTTTATTTTCATATATAAATATTCATAATGATGAAAAAAATAAATGTCCTTTTAAAATATCAGTATGTCGGAGTTCATACACACCAATTTTTCTTGCTGTAATCAAAAC
Source organism: Protocalliphora azurea (assembly GCA_932274085.1). Classification (NCBI taxonomy): domain Eukaryota; kingdom Metazoa; phylum Arthropoda; class Insecta; order Diptera; family Calliphoridae; genus Protocalliphora; species Protocalliphora azurea. The sequence goes on from OW026519.1 coordinate 124,426,900, forward strand.
GATTTTGATTTTTCAAACTGCATTGTCGGTGTGACGCATGAGCTTATGCTAGGAACGGAAAATGGCTTATTTTATACTGCACCGAACACAAAATAAAATATCCATTTTCAACAATAATTGTAAAATTTTCATGTGTGTGAAGATAAATAAGCGACAGACCTCTGATAGACTCTATAATCGCAAAGTTGACATTTTGAAAATTTTTTAAAAAAATTCACAAATATAATTCAGGAATTCTGCTTATATCCACGGACTATATTCATCCTTAGCTCCATTCTCCATATGGCGGGAATGCATGCCAACGCGCCGTTTCACCACAGTGGCCAAAATCCTTGACAGACCTCTAATAGACTCTATATTCGCAAAGTTAAAAAAATCACATATATAATTCAGGAAATCTGCTTATATTCAATAATAGTATATATCCTTGACTCCATTATTCATTGTCTACAGTGTCCAAAATCGTTGACGAGCATCTGAAAGGTTTTACATTCACAAAATTGAATTTTGCAAAAATTAAAAAAAAAATTATTATTATATTATATTCTCATAAATTTATTAGATTTTAATATTTAATTAAATTTTGTCAAAATTCGGTTTATTATTTTTTTTAGTACTAAATAATCATATTTAAATATGTCATTACGTCTTCACATATATCATTACGTAGGGTTGCTCAGCACTCAGAAGAGTGCTTGTGCATCCACTCGGAGACCTAAAGGCCCATTGTGAGTATTATTACGTAAGTCGTTACGTCAAGAACATATTTAACTCGCATATTTATCTGCACACACATAAATTTTCGACTTCAATATATTTTAATTACAATATATTTTAATTACAATCATTTACATAGAAATTTAATAGATCCCAAACATATTTTTATCGAATAATTTTAGTAAAAATATTATCTCAATTTTAAAATTGCGGAAACAAATTTGTTGAGTTCATCTCGAAACAGCAGAGAAATTAATAACAATTATTTATTTTGTCATAATTATATTTTAATAGAACGCTTTCGTTTACGAATGTGGATAGACCGAATTCCTAAAATACCTCTCGATTAATTAGTCCATTTTTCATCCGCGATGCTTTGACCAGAAATAGTAAATTTTTGATTCTTTGTTGCTACACGCCGAACAGTGTCACATTTATCCAAATTAAAACGACAAAAATATGAAAATAAAAGCATTGAAGCAGTCTTGGTAAACATATTATATATTATGGCAAAAAAAAAAACAATATTGGAAAATGTCTATAGCGCGAATTATGTATTCTCAAAGTTGTTACTTTCAAAACAATTTTATTTTTATTTAAAATTTTTGTGAAGAAGTATATTAACTACATAAATTTCACTAAATATTGCAGATATTGATATAATTTTTTGGTATATAATATATAAAGATTCAATATTGAAGCAAAAACAATTTTTTTTATTTAAGGGAAATCCTAATATAGAACTAAAAAGTTTCATCGAGTTTCAATTTAAAGATATGATTAGTTTATAAAAAACATCTATAAAATTATCTTTGAAAATATTGGTCTGACGTTGGTTCAGTTTTGTGAATCAAGGAAAATATGGATCGACATCTTTTTCCCTATATCCTTAACAATGCAATGCTACCATATGCCAAATGTATAATGCCTCTGAAGTCGCGATATCAAAGAGATAATGACATTAAAGAGACCTCGATAATAGTAAAAGACTAATTAAGAATGAAAGGCTTTAACTTCTTATCCACTAGATCTAAGTCTAATTGAGAAGCTTTGGAGAATTTTCCAGGATGTTATTTTACCTCTTAAAGTCACACAATTATGGACAATAGTATGAGATGCTTGGTACGCGATTTCATCAGAAACATGTAAGGTATTAGTTAACTGTATGATTCATGGGTTCTTGGGAGCTATATATCACAAAGGATATTTAACTATGTACATAAATATTGCTAATATACCTCCCTTGAACGATTTTTGAGTTAGTATAACACATTTTTTCAAATAAACTTATTTCCTCGATATTAACACTTTTTTAATCTTAAGTATATCTCCCCTTATTTAATCTAAACAAAGTCTCCCGTATAGCATTGCAACAGGGGTCATAAACTTTTTTGAAATCTTCATATTTATTTTTTTAGGAATAAATCTATTTATTTGTTCGTTCGTAACTGTATATTTTATTGCAATTTTTACCAAGAAATTGGAAGATATGTGTAATGAATTATGATATTAATTTTTTCGCGATCGTTTTTCTTTTTCGATTTTGAATTTTAATATTCGTTTTTCTTTCATTGGAGATTCTACAAATTCGAACTTTAAAAAGTAACAAAATTTGCCAAAATTTAATTTTTACACATTTCCATTACATCGGTTTAGCATTTTTGGCTTGATTTCGTCACAAATAAACACACATATTTTTGGACAGCTAAGGGTATCTCTCATAAGTATTTTAAGAATATTCGAATTTCATGTATCGATTACATTTTTATTGTGATTGAATCCTTATTAAATTAACAAAATTTTTTATTTCAAATTATTTCAATACCAACTCAATTCCCAAAATACCACATTTTTCTCATTAATAACTACAAAAATTAAGTGCATTGTAGACATTAATTCACTTATCATATCCATCTCTCTCAGTGATTAAGCAAAACATAGACATATTTAACATTTGAAATTCTTCCCTATATCAGGTTTTTTAAATTAATTATGACATCTTTTGTCTGTAGACATTATTATTTAATTGAAGTCCCAGACAAACTGAAGCAAATAGAGAAATATTTGATGTCATGTCAAAGCTACAAATCCCAATAGTTGAATAACAAAAGGCCACCAACAATTCAATTCAATCCAAGTAGTTCTACTACTTTTGTGTCACATTTATAAGCAAAAATAACTAAACATGGTACAAAAAATATAAATTCATTCATACATACATAATATTACACAAGCTTATTTGAAAGACCTGTGTTTCCTGTGTTGGCTTTTACTAATATTCCTTTCAAAAATATACAACAAGAACAATAATAAAATGCTACATGGAATAGGAAATAAAGTAAATTACTCACTTTAGTTGTAGAAAATAGAATGAAATAACAAGAAATAACAAGTAATTTTACTAAAAAAAGAACGATTGACCATTTATGCTATTTATTCATAGAGAAAATTTGTTGTTGGCTTCTTCAAAAACACCATTTCCAAAAAAAAAAAAAAAAAAAAAAAAAATACATACTAGTGCTGGCAAATTGTACTACTTTTAAATACTCGGTACTACATAATACTTTTCATTTGGGTACTCGATACTTAACAGATTTTTTAATTTGAAATATTTCTAATTAAGGTTCTTTTTTAAATAAAACAAATATACTTAACCGATTAACATGAAATTTTATAAATTTATTTATATAAAACATAAAATAAATAAAAACGTTAAATTTATATTCAACGTTAACAAAAGTCAATAAAATTATTTTCATATATTAAAAAATTAATTTGTATTTCAGCCGTTATATTTTTAATACGATATCATTAAAAAATTAAACTCTAAAAGTATTAACTACTTTACATTATTGAGTACCAAAAAAAAAAAGGTGCAAATACTAGGTACTCGGTACTTAATACTCAATACTTGAACAGTATGTATGTATTAGTGCATACTTTAAAGGTCCTCACGAAAAAAGTTGCAAATTTACCCCTCAAGAAATGAAGATTTGTATATTCTTATACGATAATCAAAATATTACATCTGAATGTTTTCATTACGTGAGTTGGAATATTTTTAAAACACCTCTAAAAATTCTTTCAATAGCGACATAGAGCGATAGAGAGAGACATACGCTTGAAATAAATGTTTATATAACTATTACATCTCTTTTCATCAGTGGAATATTAGGATGTTATTAAAATTTTTTGTCATATTTTCATTATATATACATGAAATTGTGTATATCTCGGACATGTTTTAATATATATTGGGGTTTGAGGTACCATTGAAAATGTATATTCTGATACAATTGAGGATTATAGGTAATGAACGCTTCAACAGCATGGGAATCAAATTTAAACATTTAGTTCCCAAAAGGTTAAAACGGCAAATAAATTGTTCGGAAGTATTACACTTTAATATTAATTAATTTATCAAAAATATGATAATTTTTTTTAAATCGCGGTAAAAACCGAATAAAAGATAGACTTTGAAATTTAGATACTATTTTGCATGAGTTCATACATTTCTTTCGGTAAATTTATGCTTCTGGTGACATTTATTTTCTTAACCAACCATTTATTTGCATTAAAAATTAACTTAACATGTCCGAAATATTCAAACTTTAATAAAATGGTATTTAAAAAATCATAGAAAATTTGACTAAAATCTTAATTTCCTGAGAATGAAAACAAATTTCAAAGCATTTTTTGCTCAAAAAGTTAAAAATTGTGTACACTGTTGATCGAAAACCATATTTTTGGAGATATTTAAAAATAGTCCACCTCACGTTAATGAAATAACTAAACAGAAGTATGTTGGGGATTAGTTTAAAGCATATCCATCTTTGATTTTAGGGGATACATTTGAAACATTTTTTGTCTCCATGCAAATCAATGCTCTTTGCTATACATATATTCTCTTATTTCTTGAATAAAGTTCTCAAATAAAATATTCAATACATATCTATTTCATAGCATTATTATCAATTTTAGTGTAAAACAGTGTAAACCCTAGAAAATACTACATTTAAGTTTAGTTGTAGATCCAAGTTTAGAAACATGTTTTCAATTGTACACATGTCGACAACGATACAAAACATATTTTTACTTTTTTATTGGTCATCATCTGTCTGTAGGTTTAACTATTTTTTATTTTACCTATTTTTGTATAGTTTGAAAGTAAGTTTTTTGCTCACTTTTTCTTCGTCATCCTGTGCGATGTTGTCCTGCACCTTGCATGACTTTTTTACTCTTAAGGGTGAACATTAAACATGTATGAACAAGTAAAATTTTGTGCAAGAAGCATAGAGGAAAAAATTAAACAAAAGAAAAAACTAAAGTAGTAGCTGCAAATTAAAATGACCTAGGATACTTGTATATTTCTACATACAACTGTATAATTGTATGAGTGTATGACAATTTCTATACGTGTATGCTTTCGAGTATGTGTATAAGTGTCGTCTTTATTTCATGCTTCCTTAAAGGGATACAAAAGTGTAGTGGAAAAGTGTTACTCGAATAAGGATGCTTACAATTGTATGAAAAGTAAACAAGTATGTTATTGTTTTTGTTTTTCTTTTTTTTACAAGAAGTTTTACTTAAAATTTATAAGAACAACAATAGCAACAAAATACGTTTAACTAAACAACCGGAAGTTAAAAACATGTGTTTTGTTTGAACAATAAAAAACGTTGATATCGTAATTCATCGGAAAAAGGAAGTACTAAAGTGCCCTTTGTAAATACACATTATTTTGGAACCAGAAGACCTGATCCTTAAAACGGTTTTCAATTTCATTTCGTTAAAAAAATATATCGAAAATTCCATAAAAAAATGCCCAAAAATTTACAGCTTTAATTATTGTTCAATTTTCATAAAATTTTGCATGCAAATTGTCTACAGATACCTACATCGACTTCAATTCTCAGATTCGCGAAATTCCGAAAAAACTCATATTTATTTCGCTATTTCATTTTCTAAAAAACATAAAAAATTTGAATTGTGATTATATCAGCTTCATTACGCAGATTTCACAAATAAAAAATTTTTTTGGGAATGCATTTTGTTGCAATTGCAATTTTCGTTATATATGCTATTAGCCTCAGCTATTAGAGAATCACTAGAATCACTATGCGTTCAAAACTTCCTAATCGAATGGATTATTTTGATGCTGAATAGCCGAATAATTAATTCGAACTTTGGAGATGCATGCATAAGGAGGATAGTGACTAGAGGGACTCCGCAAAAAGGAGAAGAAGGCTAAGAGCCATAGCAAGGGCGAGAAATAGTTGCTTATGCTGATGACGTTATACTGATCACAGGTAAATTTCTTTCCACGATCAGCGACGTAATGCAATATGAACTTAACGAACTGTCCTCATGGGCCACTAGTAAGGGTTTAGGGGTCAAACTGGAAAAAACAGAGCTAGTTCTTTTCACCAGAAGGTACAGGATTGAACAGTTTAGGCTACCGGTACTAATGGGAACTGAACTAAGACTGACAAAGGAAGCAAAATTACTACACTGATTATCCCGAGTAGGGACCAATGGTCAGGCAGGGGGAAACTATTCAGTGGAGTATCGGTTTTCAATGATGGATCCAAAATGGATACAGACACTGGTGCAGGTGTGTATCTGGTTGAGGAGAACAACAGGAAAACGTATAGACTCTTGCAGTGTGTTCCAGGCGGAAATTCTGGGTATTCTTAGGGTCACGGAATTGATATGTATATAAATATTGATATATTTACTTTTCTTGGTTTCAGCTTTTCTCTATTGTTTTCTTTTCCTGGTCTTCTCTATAATTTCTACAAATTCTCTCTATATTCTCTACGAAGGGATGCACAAGTACTCTTCTGAGTAATATGCAACCCTTCTCTACCTACCAACCTAACTACCTACATATGCTATTTAAAATTTTAAATATTTTTAGCATATTTGGAAAGTATGGAATCTTTACATTAAAATAAAAATCTCAATTTTTTTCTGTCGCACATGGAGTGGCCTTCTTATCCACTGCATCTAAATATAATTAAGGAACTTTCGAGAATTGCTCAGGATGTGATTTTACTGTTTACATTCACAAATAAAGATAAACTATAGACAATAGTACGGCATGCTTGGTACTCGATTTCATCAAAAACATGTAAGGCATTGGTTAACTGTGTGACTCATACGTTTTTGGGAGCTATATAGCACAAAGGATATTTAACAAATTATTGCTAAAAATTCCTCCCATGAACAACTTTTTTCAAATGAACCTATTTATTTGCTCGACAAATATTAACACTTCATTTCTTAAATTTTAAGTATATCTCCTCTTTCTCTTTAATCTAAAACAATGTTATGGTTTGTTAAAGGCAGCCAATAGCATTGCAACAGAGGTCATAAACATTTTTGAAATCTTCGTATTTTATTTTGTAGAAATAAATTTATAAAGCTTACTAAGTGAACCTATTTATTTGCTCGTAACTGTATATAAAGACTACCTTCTCTAACGACACTTAAAGTAAGACTAAATGATTTGAAAAGGGTGTCCGAGGCATTTTTTAGGAATATTTATAGAAAGTAAAGTAGAATGTGTTTTGAATATTTTTGGAAAGGAAAGTGTAAGCATTTACAAAGGACTGAACAGCTTAGGACTGTCGTATTAATGTATGTATACGAAATGATTAAGTTTAAACAGTGTTCGTTTCGTACTTAAGAATTGTTATCTTTGTAACAAAAATTATATTTTTTTGTTATTGATTATAAATATTCCATTTTAAATTTTTATTTAAGAAATTCTATTCGGGCTATATAAACAAATCCGGACTTGTGTTTATACATTAAAAGTTATTAAAAGGTTAAAAATTGCAAAATTTTAGGTTTTTTTTTTATCATAAAGCTACGTATACTACTAAAATAATGATTAAGTATAGATAGATAGATAGATAGAGAAGGTAGATGTGACACCAGACAGCACCACATCTTCACCCAGAGATCGATCCCGGTCCATTGTGAGTCCCTTCAATAGAATAGCTGTGAAATAAGAGTATAGAATATATAAAATTGAAAATACAGAGTACAGAAAAAGTAAAGTGAAAGATAAAAAAAAAGGGGAATAGAAATGTAACGAATCATAAAGGGGGACCAGCAATGCTACCGATCCCCCTAGGGTTAAACCCTTGATTCTCCCTCAAGCAGCTGATTCGCATGACGAAGCCTATGACGTCAACAAGATCTGCGTCCCGAACGTCACTTAACCCGTCGAAGAACTGTCTACCCAGCCACTTCATCCTACGATGCTGTAATCGCGGACAGTGGCACACAATGTGCTCAATAGACTCGGTCTCATCGATGTCCTCACACAGTCTGCAAGAATCAGAACTGTTAGCGTCCATTCTAGACCTCATCTTCCCTATCAAACAGTGACCCGTTATGGCCCCTATCATGACCCTTAAGCTCCTCCTATTCATGCCCAGGAGAGTGGTAGTGCCTGCCCTGTCCAATACCGGCCATATCGCCCTCGACACTTTGCAGTCCTCTCTACTTTCCCAAGCCGAATTGGTTCTGACCAAGATCCAATCATTGATCTTCCCATAGAAGAAACTTAGTGGTGGTTTCACATGTCTCCCCCTCCGAGGCGTTCCCTTGCCTTGCCAGTTCATCAGCCAATTTATTGCCTGAAATATTGCAATGGCCAGGCACCCAGCAGAGTCTCACCGTGTAGTCCTCCATCAACTCTCTCAGTGTCTTCCTACAGGCAGCTACTAGCCTGGATCTCACCATATGTGTCCCCAAGGCCTTCAGAGCCGCCTGACTGTCCACATAGAGAGTGACCTCGGTACCCCTCGCAATGTTTTGTCTGATCATTTCCGCGGCCTTCAGGATGCCGAGAATCTCAGCCTGAAAAACACTGCACTCATCAGGGAGTCTAAAAGAGCCCTTCAAATCCGTGCCCATAATATAGACCCCCGCCCCGGTACCCTCGACCATCTTTGATCCGTCCGTGAACACTGCGCAACCTTCATATAGTCTCCCAGTGCCGGACCAGATCTCCCTATCAGGTATCACCACGACAGGATTTACTCCAAAGTCCGATTCAGTGGCCATGTAATCTGATGCCCCCGCAGAGCTCAGATTAACCTCACCGTAACTGATCTCGTAAATGACCTTGGAGTGACCTGCTCTTGATGAGCCTAATAGTCCCAATTCTCTAAGTCTCAATAGACTCTTTGCTGCCATACCCCTCACAAACTCTTCAATGGGTAAGAGATGAAGTATGACATCCAGAGCCGCTTGTGGTGTGCTTCTCATTGCACCTGTAATGCCAATCGAAGCACGCCTTTGCGCCTTCGACAAAAGGCTCCTATTGCTCTTGCGTTCCAGTGCCTGCCACCAGACAGAACAACCATATGAAAGGATTGGTCTCACTACCGAAGTGTAAATCCAATATACAACTTTCGGTTTGAGTCCCCAACTCTTACCTATGGATTTTCTACAGGTGTAGTAGGCATTGAGGCCACGCTTAAGTCTTTCCTGAACATTCCTCTTCCAGGTCAGTTTGCTATCGAGGAACACCCCCAGATATTTCGCTGAGTCTGAAAGCTTCAGTTCAGTCCCACATAGTACCGGTAGTCTGAATTTCTCTACCTTGTACCTCCTAGTAAACAGAACCAACTCTGTCTTTTCCGGGTTCACTCCCAACCCCTTATCAGCAGCCCACGAGGACAGCTCACCCAGCGCTGACTGCATGATCTCACTGATTGTGGGAAGAAATTTTCCTTTTACCAGTATGACCACATCATCAGCATAAGCCACGATCTTCCGCCCCCTGCTGTCGAATTGACGCAAAATCACATCGACAGCCATTAGCCACAGCAGGGGTGAGAGCACTCCCCCTTGCGGAGTTCCCCTAGTCACTAGTTTTCTTAAGCATACTCCACCCAAGCTTGAATTGATAATCCTGCTGCTCAGCATGACATTATCCATTCGATCAAGAAGTCATGTACCTTAAGATTCACCAGCGCCTGCTTGATAGCGTCAATCTTAATATTGTTGAACGCTCCCTCAATATCCAAGAACGCGGCCATGGTGTACTCCTTATACCGAAGCCCTTGTTCTATATAACCCACCACATCACTTAGCGCACTCTCCACAGATTTACCTTTCAGGTAAGCATGTTGAGCACTACTCATGATGCTGGAGCTACCAGACGATCTTAAATATAGATCTATCAGTCTCTCTAAAGTCTTCAAGAGGAAAGACGATAGGCTGATAGGTCTATAATCCTTGGGTTTCGAGTGACAGGTCCTTCCACCTTTCGGTATGAATATAACCCTAAACTCTCTCCACCCCCTTGGAATATGTCCATGTATTAGACACCCCTTAAAAATCTCAGCCAGTAGTATACGGACCACCAACGGTGCATTCTGCAACATGGCCGGAAATATACCATCCGGGCCTGGTGACTTATAAGGCTCGAATGAATTCACCGCCCATGTGACCTTCTCCACCGTTATTAGGTCACTTACCACTGTACCAATCATCCCACTGGTGGACTCTGTGAAGAAGTGTTCTCCCTCACCTGATTCCTCCACCAATGGATCCCTGCAACCCGGAAAATGAGTTTCCAAAAGTACATTAAGTGACTCAGAACTAGACTCCGTCCATGAACCATCTGATCTCTGGATACTCCCAGGAACACTAGGGTCCTTTGACAGTATCTTCCTGAATCTGGAAAGTTCATTGACCGAGTCAATGGCCTCGCTGAACCTAATCCACGAGGCTCTTTTAGCTCTTCTAATGTCCTTTTTGTACTTATTGAAACACACTCTATAGGTGCCCCAGTCTTCGTCCCTACCAGATCTATGGGCCTTGTTGTACAGCCTGCCAACTGTGGTCCGTTGAGCCTTCAACTCCTCCGACCACCAGACTGGCTGTCTCCTTTTGCCCGGATAGCTCACCGGGCAGTTAAGCTCATAGCTTAACGTCAAGATTCTCTCTCGACAAGACCTCCATCGGAGTTCCAGTCAATCTTGACCCCAGATCCCGCCCGAAGGCGTCCCAATCTGTCCTCCTAGGATTCCTGAAAGGTTTCCCCTCAGAACCTCGGAAGTTCAGACTAAAGGTTATGATTAAGTATAAAAAACTGAAAATTTTTACCCTCTTAATTTTTAAAAGAAAACTTAAGGAATTTAAGGAAATATTAGACATGGTCATAAAAAATGAGTACGTAATTGAAAAAAAAAAAAAAAAACTGAAAAACGATTCTTGTTTAGAACACCTCAAACTTTTTCTTGTTCACCTATTTTTTTTTTAAGGAGGAAAAAAATTGTTTTTGCCGACTAGTGTATAACACTTGAGCTTTAAGCTCTATATTTTCCACTTTGAATTATATATTTATATCAGTCCAATATAGACAGGAGGTAGGGGTAGCAAAAATATTTAAATATTATTAACGTGAAATTAACCTTACTAATTTATTGGCAATAGTTTCCCTTGTGTAGATATCACTTTTCTTACTGCAAGAAGATACATATGTTTTTTTTATAAAATAAACAAGTTTGCAATCGGAAATTGTCTTGTTGTCTCTACTTGGCAGTACCAAAGCAGAGCTTGTGGACTATAATTAGACACCAACAGAATGTAATACATATTTCTTGTGCCGCTACACACTTCATCAGCATTTCTAGTATCTTATCCATAAGGTTTCGTTGAAACCTAAACATGGCGTGCACTAGATGGAATTTTGAGGGACTCAATTAGTAGCGTCAGGCGTTCGGGGCAAGTAAAATAGTGATTAAACCTAGCGTCGTAAATGCTGTTATGGATATGGTTACAGTAGTGTTGTAAGTCGACATCCGGCTCGAAGGGTTATAAACAAGTGGCGATCGTAAATTGCCTTGTTGTATCTGTTTGGAGTACCAAAGCAGAGTTTGGAGTAGTATTTTCTGTGTCGCTACACATTTCATCAGCATTCGTGGTGTCCATTTAGGTTTCATTGAAACCTAAACACAAATATTATTTTTGAAATGTTAATCAAAATTTATTATTGTATAAGATTCATGAAAAGAAAATTGATATTTATTTGCAACCAAATAATTTCATATACATACTTCATTTACGTATGCACGTATGTATGCATGTATTCATGTATGTATGTATGTATGTATGTATGTATGTATGTATGAATGTATGTATGTATATTAGTGTTATAACTTTTTGAAATTTTTGCAGATATTTAAAATACCATAGCAAGGTCTAGTAGATCATTGAAATGTATAAATGAAATTTTATGAAATCGTTATGTTAACATAAAACATAAAAACCATGGAATTAATTAATAAATTTGTTTTTTATTTTTATTGATGGCATTTTTCATTAGTTGTTAAATTACCCGACATCTTATTATATAAATTGAAATGCACAACAATTTCCTACCAATTAAGATACAAAATATGTGCAAAAATGCGTTTAATTAGTTTCTAGTCCGACTTTTATATTTTATTCGATATGCCAAAAATCATAAGTAGATAGATAGATAGATAGAGAAGGTAGATGTGATACCAGACAGTACCACATCTCCACCCAGAGACCGATCCCGGTCCATTGTGAGTCCCTTCAACAGAACAGTTGTGAAATAAGGGTATAGAATGTATAGAATTGAAAATATAGAGTACAGAAAAACTAAAGTGAAAGGTAAAAAAGAGAACAGAAACGTAACGAATCACAGAAGGGGACCAGCAATGCCACCAATCCCCCTAGGGTTAAACCCCTGATTCTCCCTCAAGCAGCTAATTCCCATGACGAAGCCTATGACGTCAACAAGATCCACATTCCGAACGTCACCTAGCCCGTCGAGGAACTGTCTACCCAGCCACTTCATCCTACGATGCTGTAATCGCGGACAATGGCACACAATGTGCTCAATAGACTCGGTCTCATCGATGTCCTCACACAGTCTGCAAAAAACAGAACTGTTAGCATCCATTCTAGACCTCATCTTTCCTATCATACAGTGACCCGTTATGGCCCCTATCATGACCCTCAAACTCTTCCTATTCATGCCCAGGAGAGTGGTAGTGCCTGCCTTGTCCAATACCGGCCATATCGCCCTCGACACTTTGCAGTCCTCCCTACTTTCCCAAGCCGAATTGGTTCTGACCAAGATCCAATCATTGATCTTCCCATAGAAGAAACTTAGTGGTGGTTTCACATATGTCTCTCTATCCGAGACGTTCCCTGCCGCACCTTGCCTTGCCAGTTCATCAGCCAATTCATTGCCTGAAATATTGCAATGGCCAGGCACCCAGCAGAGTCTCACCATGTAGTCCTCCATCAACTCTCTCAGTGCCTTTCTACAGGCAGCTACTAGCCTGGATCTCACCAAATGTGTCCCCAAGGCCTTCAGAGCTGCCTGACTATCCACATAGAGAGTGACCTCGGTACCTCTCGCAATGTTTTGCCTGATCATTTCCGCGGCCTTCAGGATGCCGAGAATCTCAGCCTGAAAAACACTGCACTCATCAGGGAGTCTAAAAGAGCCCTTCAAATCCGTGCCCATAATGTAGACCCCCGCCCCGGTACTCTCGACCATCTTTGATCCGTCCGTGAACACTGCGCAACCTTCATATAGTCTCTCAGTGCCGGACCAGATCTCCCTATCAGGTATCACCACGACAGGATTTACTCCAAAGTCCGATTCAGCGGCCATGTAATCTGATGCCCCCGTAGAGTTCAGATTAACCTCACCGTAACTGATCTCGTAAATGACCTTGGAGTGACCTGCTCTTGATGAGCCTAATAGTCCCAATTCCTTAAGTCTCAGTAGACTCTTTGCCGCCATACCCCTCACAAACTCCTCAATGGGTAGGAGATGAAGTATGACATCCAGAGCCGCTTGTGGTGTGCTTCTCATTGCACCCGTGATGCCAATCGAAGCACACCTCTGCGCCTTCGACAAAAGGCTCCTATTGCTCTTGCGTTCCAGTGCCTGCCACCAGACAGAACAACCATATGAAAGGATTGGTCTCACCACCGAAGTGTAAATCCAATATACAACTTTCGGTTTGAGTCCCCAACTCTTACCTATGGAGTTTCTACAGGTGTAGTAGGCATTGAGGCCACGCTTGATTCTTTCCTGAACATTCCTCTTCCAGGTCAGTTTGCTATCAAGGAACACCCCCAGATATTTCGCTGAGTCTGAAAGCTTCAGTTCAGTCCCACATAGTACCGGTAGTCTGAATTTCTCTACCTTGTACCTCCTAGTAAACAGAACCAACTCTGTCTTCTCCGGGTTCACTCCCAACCCCTTATCAGCAGCCCACGAGGACAGCTCACCCAGCGCTGACTGCATGATCTCACTGATTGTGGGAAGAAATTTTCCCTTTACCAGTATGACCACATCATCCGCATAAGCCACGATCTTCCGCCCTCTACTGTCGAATTGACGCAAAATCACATCGACAGCCATTAGCCACAGCAGGGGTGAGAGCACTCCCCCTTGCGGAGTTCCCCTAGTCACTAGTTTTCTTAAGCATACTCCACCCAAGCTCGAATTGATAATCCTGCTGCTCAGCATGAGGATTATCCATTCGATTAAGAAGTCATGTACCTTAAGATTCACCAGCGCCTGCTTGATAGCGTCAATCTCAATATTGTTGAACGCTCCCTCAATATCCAAGAACGCGGCCATGGTGTATTCCTTATACCGAAGCCCTTGTTCTATATAACCCACCACATCACTTAGCGCACTCTCCACAGATTTACCCTTCAGGTAAGCATGTTGAGCACTACTCATGATGCTGGAGCTACCAGACGATCTTAAATACAGATCTATCAGTCTCTCTAAAGTCTTCAAGAGGAAAGACGATAGGCTGATAGGTCTATAATCCTTGGGTTTCGAGTGACAGGTCCTTCCACCTTTCGGTATGAATATAACCCTAACCTCTCTCCACCCCCTTGGAATATGTCCATGTGTCAGACACCCCTTAAAAATCTCAGCCAGTAGTTTACGGACCACCAACGGTGCATTCTGCAACATGGCCGGAAAAATACCATCCGGGCCTGGTGACTTATAAGGCTCGAATGAATTCACCGCCCATGTGACCTTCTCCACCGTTATTAGGTCACTTACCACTGTACCAATCATCCCACTGGTGGACTCTGTGAAGAAGTGTTCTCCCTCACCTGATCCCTCCACCAATGGATCCCTGCAACCCGGAAAATGGGTTTCCAGAAGTACATTAAGTGACTCAGAACTAGACTCCGTCCATGAACCATCTGATCTCTGGATACTCCCAGGAACACTAGGGTCCTTTGACAGTATCTTCCTGAATCTGGAAAGTTCATTGACCGAGTCAATGGCCTCGCTGAACCTAATCCACGAGGCTCTTTTAGCTCTTCTAATGTCCTTTTTGTACTTATTGAAACACACTCTATAGGTGCCCCAGTCCTCGTCCCTACCAGATCTATGGGCCTTGTTGTACAGCCTGCCAACTGTGGTCCGTTGAGCCTTCAACTCCTCCGACCACCAGACCGGCTGTCTCCTTTTACCCGGATAGCTCACCGGGCAGTTAAGCTCATAGCTTCTGTTAATGGACCCTGTTACCCTCTCCACTATTTCGTCAAGATTCTCCCCCGACAAGACCTCCATCGGAGTTCTAGTCAATCTTGACCCTAGATCCCGCCCGAAGGCGTCCCAATCTGTCCTCCTAGGATTCCTGAAAGGTTTCCCCTCAGAACCTCGGAAGTTCAGACTAAAGGTTATCCTACCATGGTCAGAGAAAGTACATCCCATGGCCACCCTCCAGTCTTCAACCAGGTCCTTTGAGTTGGTCAGTGTGATGTCTATTACTGAATTCCTATCCTTCGTTCTGAACGTAGGAGTATTACCCCTATTACAGATTAAAAGATCATTTGCAATAATAAAATCAAAGGTTGACTCACCTCTCTTATTGGTATCCCTGCTACCCCATTGACTGTGGTGTGCATTTGCATCGCAACCGAGCAATAGACGTACTCCATTCCGTCTTGCGTACTCGGCTAAGGCCCACACCCTGTCATCTGGTGGTTCCAACTCCTCATAGGGCATGTACACCGAGGCCAAGGCCAATTTACCGCCTCCCAATGCCTCTCCTTGGACGACCGTTAGATCACCATAACTGAAAGAGTTAAGAAGAATTACCTGAAGATCATTCTTCACCAAAATACAAGTTCTCACCTTATCCTCAGTGGACGGCTTGAACAATTTGTATCCTTTGACCCTTAAACCACAGACCTGGTTATCATTTAGCCAAGGCTCCTGGATTAGGGCCACGTCCACATTGGTCTCACTGAGGTAGGTTATCAATTCGGTCGAGGCTGCTTCACAATGATGCAGATTTATCTGCACCATCCGCAACCTCTTTGGCTTTATCATTTTTCGCGTAGCGAAATTTGATGTAGCCAAGCCCGAACGTAACAACCCCCCCCCAATGAGTCCAGTTTCCTAATAGATTCCCGATCCACTGCGAATCGGAAATCTTTACCCTGGTTCTCTTTACAAGTCAATGAAGAAACAAGTTTCCATTGACTTGTATTGATCCCCCTATTTTGTCCTTCCAATATTCCCAGTATGACTTCCACCGGTTTAATGGGTGGTGGAATCCATACCGTGACTATTGGTCGCAGAGGCAATTCCGACGCTGGTATAACCTCCAGTTGCGCATCTGGACAAAGGTTGCCACATCTGTTGATCGCGGCTTTCAGGAATTCAAAAGTTCCTTTGTTACCGCAACCAACAGTCTTGACGCCCCTTGTCCATTCTGCACCCATGAAGGCTATTTCACCCGGTCTGTGCCTTGCCTGGAAGATTTCGTCCATAAGTCTATGCTTAATCAGCCGCCACATTTCCGTACTGATTCTCCCATCTGGATCAGCACGGTCAATGACTGCTGCTTGAAGAATGTCCGACTTGGACGAATCCTTCCCCTTTTTGGACGATGAAGGTTGCACGTCACCAGATACTACCCGCTTTACTACTCCCTTATGAGAGTTTTTAAAACGGGCCACTTGGTGCATTACCAACCTTCTTCGCAGACGGAATCTGCTGGTCATCCCCCGACCTCACTCTTTTTATGGTTCCCTTAGGGGGACCTTTAAAAGAGTCATGCGGAAAATGACCTGCTTTCTTAGAGGTAGAGGGTATCTCATCTCCAGGCAGAGCTCCCCTAATTGACCTCATTTGAGATCCTTTAGCGGGGCTCGCAAGAGCTTGATTTACCTTCTCTACTCTCTTCTCAATGAGTTTTTTCCCACTACCAATCCTTGCTGCCCTGTCGCTTCCCTTGAGAGAAGCTACAGGACTGCTGGATGGCTTGTGAGTATCACACTGTGTGACAGCGTCGACTTTTGGTTCCAAAGTGTTGGTAGACACGGACTCTTTACCCTTGCGAGCAATTTGCGGACCTTCCTCTACCTCCACTTTAAAACCATCGGGATAAGACAATCCCAGGATGTCACCGATGGAGCCATAGGTCCGTTCAAACCTGTAGATGCTCTTTCGGTGTTTCCTGCGAACATGCCTATCCCGCCCGTCTAACAGCGATGGGTCCTTTTTAGCCAACTTATTCAGTGCAGCTATAGAGGCCCTAACACCGTTTTTCGCCTTTTCAAGATTCGTTCGGCTGTCGGTTGCGGCTTGCTCATCCATTGGATATGCTGCCGCTACCTGCCGAACAATAGGTTTGGCCGTAGGCCTTGGCATGCCTGATGCCCCCGTCGAGCTCACCTGCTTCCTACCCGGAGTTGACGCAGTGACTGCATTTCCGATTTCTTTGCCCCGGTCAAGTGCAGAGACCACTGTTGTCTCATGCTCTTCATCGGATAAAAGAGACAGGTCCTCCAGTCCCTCCGTCGCTCCAGATCCTACAGGGTCCTCCGCCGAGTCCAGCAGGCTGTCCTCCTCCGTTAGTTGAGTCATCAGTTGTCCGTGTTGAATGAGGATGTCCGTATGCAGTCTCATTAAGTCCATGTCATCGTCCCCATCCTCATCTTTCCCCCCTTTCCCGACGTCGTCATTGTTTTCCCCTACTTTGACCCTATCCCTAACTCGTAAGTCAGCTTCCGTCCCTTCTACTACCCTAGTGTTGGTTTCTTTGTCCGTTGTCCCTTTGTCCTGTTCAATACTTAACCTATCAGTTTCCATTTTTCTTTTCCTATTTTGGTCCCACGAGTATGCTCGTAAAAAATAGACCATCTCGCGCAGTGACGGCATACGCGGACTAGGCTGTAATACAACTGACCCTTGCCATCAGCATCAGAGGGGAGCTGTTCACTATTAGTTTCTTTTAGCACTAACTAATCATTCAGATCCTCGGCACTGCTACCAACCACCTTGATCTTAAAAGTGCATAAGACCCATTTATTTGGTCCACGGAAAACGCATGACCCAAGACCGTACCCAGTGTCAGAGATGTATTCACTTCGGCGGAAACACCAAATAGAATACATCAATGCATCGCATCCAGTCCAGCAAGCCTACCGTTTTCAGGACTGGGTGTGATACAAAGGATGCATTAATGTCGGCAAGGGAAGAGGACTCCAGCACCGTACATTAGTGCCTCCAGTGTCTCTCGCCCAATCCCCCCTATCCGCCACCTGGGGACGCGTCCGATGGAAGTAAACAGGTAAAGACTCCACACGGAAAATCATAAGTAATTTTCTTCTAAATATTTGACAATATCATGGATTTTTTTTATTTAGGTAGATGAAGAATGTAAAACAAAGTGATTTGTTTAATAACTAAGTTCTAACATTTAAATATATATAACTTTATATAAAAATTATGCAAATAAAAAAAATTAACAAAATTTACAAAGATATTTTAGAAATCGCGTTCGATGCGACTAAAAATTTCAATTTTCATTATCAGGTCAACATGTGCTATGAGGTCAAAAAAAGTTATAACCTTAATGTACATAAGTATATTACTTTAGGAAGTTTTAAACTACATTACATGTATGTATCTGCATACTTATATTGCGAAATAACCTTTTCAAATCTGAAAAGTTAATATTCTAATTTTCGAACGTTTTTTTTTCTTTTTTTTTAAAAATTTAGATTAATAACCTCTATTGTAGGAACACAACAACGCCGGCAACTGAGAAAAAAATAAACATAATAACCGCCAGAGGGATAAGGGTGTGAAGATAAATACGCTCTACACGCTGTTAATTGATGAACAAAATTATTTTATAATAAAAAAACTATCAAAATTAAATTTTAAATAAAAAAATCAAAATATATTTATAAAACACATTAAAATATAAAATTGTAGAAAAAATGTTCAAATATATAACTCTATACATAAAATTTCTTCGAACAAAAATCGAAAATGAATTTTGAAAATGAATTTACAACAGGAAAAGGAAAAAAAAGTAAAAATTATTTTGAAAAAAATTAGTTTGTAATAATTAGAAAAAATAATAATGAATATATCTTCAACATTGCCCATCCTAAAATTTGCATCCTCTTTCGAAAATTTTTAAGTAGATCAATAGCTTTTAAAAATTGGCAATGTAGGAAATGCACTTTTTTATATATTTTTATTTCACTTTTTTTTTAAATAATTATTGTAAAATGTTAAATTTTCTAATAGTAAATAATTTGTAATTTCATTTATTTTTCCTGGGTTTCCGAAACTTTAAATTTCCAAATTTCGTTAACCTTAAGGTTAGATTTTATTTGACCATACGAGTAAAAATGCATCTTTCGATAAAAAATAATTTGTCTAAGTACTAGTTAATGAAAAATATTTTTTATTTTATAAATCAAAATCTATGCAAAACTTTTTACAAAAAGCGTTTAAGTTACAACACAGAAAAAGTTTTATGCAAATTTTTGCATAAAAAATCATTATTTATGCTAGATGTTATTGAATTATACTTAAAGAAAATTTTACGTATTTTGAGACAATTTTATTTGGAAGCTAAATAAAAATATTTACATATAAATTATCAACGATAAAGGTCTAAAAATTTTAATTTTTCAAGAAAAATCTTAAAAAAAGGTTAATTGAAAATATGCATGACTTTTTATGTAAAAATCAATAAAAACTTGGAATTATGCTAAAAAAAAAAACAGTTTTTTGTAAGTTCCTGGGTAAACTCTTTTATTGTTTTGTTAATTTCTTCTTTTTAAGATTTTTGGGAAAGTAGAAGAATCAAGCTTGTTATTCATATACATTTATATATATATTTTGGTCAAATATTGAAAGAAATTTTTTAAACAACATTTAAAAAAATTAAATTTTTCAAGTTCTAATAAATTTTCCTTCAAAAGGCTATGCAACGACGTAATGTCTTTTAAAAGACTTTTGAAAGCATAACAAGATTTATTTTCTTTTAAATTGGAAAAAATTTTAGAACTTATTCGATTTAAATTTTTATACGTTTTTATTTTTGTATGTTTCAAATGAAACATAAAGTGATTTGCCTAAAAATATATTAAAAATAATTTGATAAGGTTTTGAAATTTGTAAATAAATGTTTGAGTATTTCAACGATTTAAAAGATTGACATCTCATGTCATTGTAAATGAAATAGCATTTAGAACTTGATATCTTTAAGTGTTATTTTGAAATAGAAAAGCCAATAAAAAAAATTAATAAATCATTTCTTATTCGTTTGCTTTCTTCATTCAATTAAATTCAAAATTGACTTACAATTTATGCAGCTACGAGATCTTTAGTGCACTAACTATCAACAAAACGGTTTTACTTTTTAGAAGTAATGAAAATGAAGTAATGAAAAATAAGGGAGCAAAAAAGCTATTATTACTGAAATCAAATTAAAAAAAAAAAAAAATAATAATAAATAATAAAGTATTTATTTTATTTTTGTAAAAAAATAACGATTTTCGGTACTGTTCCTTTTAACAGATTAGTATCAAATTTTTGCATCAGTAAGTTTTTGATATTAAAGAATATAAAAAATTTATATTCTAAGTATCAAAACCTACATAGCTAAACCTTTCGTGGTTTTCAGGTCATGCATTTTAATTAATTTCGTTAAAATGCTTTAGAGGATAAATTCATATTTTTTTTTTTTTTATTTCAAAAACTAAAAAATAATAATGAAGTTAAATATCAACTTTTTTGGTGAAAAAAGAAATATATAGTTCAAAAGTTATTTATAAAAATATTGTATAAAATTTTATTTCCACTTATCAACTTCAATTCTTAGCCATTAAAGTTTTGTACATAATTTCGAATTTTTCAAAAAACAAAAAATTTCAAAATTATATATCTTTGATCCCAGATGGAATTTGGACATAGAACATACATTTCTGGAATCTACTAGTCCTAGGCTACTTCCACTCTTCCGCTTACCCGATTCATGTCTGCTCCTTATGTCCACCGGAGCCATTTAAAGTTTTCGATTTTTGTCCAAAGAAATTTTATGTATAGAGTGAAAAATTATTATTTTTTAAATTTTATGTTTTAATGTGTTTTATAAATATATTTCGATTTTTTTTATTTAAAATTTAATTTTGATATAGTTTTTTATTAGAAAATGATTTTGTTCATTTTAACAAATCAATTAACAGCGTGTGGAGCGTATTTAACATTTGTTTAGGACGTATTTAACTGACATATTTATCTTCACACCTTTCGGAGGGATGGCCAAAGTTTTGCGTAAAATATAAACTATCCAGTATATTTTTTATTATTTGTTATAATTTTAATATTTAATATATCTTTATATAAATCAGGGATAGAAAATGAAAATATTTTTCGGTATCAAAATAAATTAAAATTTTACTTTTTTCACCCTTTAGAGTACAAAAATTCAAAATTATGATAGTTATTTATATTTCATTTGATGTAAAACTCAAAGAATACCAACTCATTAAATGATTTTATTCAGGTTCAATATTATAATAAAATGTGAAGATAGGAAAAAGGTCCGGCTTAATTTGAATGTTCTTACTCAGCTCCGATTTTTTTTTGTTTTACTTTTTGGAGTGCAACTAAATAGCTTCGGAGTTATAGGCCATTGAAAAACGTACTTTCCTAAGAAACATATATTAAAAAAATTCTTGTTATTAAAAAATTGGGTAAAAAAGAAAATTATGTAAACGAAGTCCTTTTTCTACTGTTTCTCCGCCCTCTAGCTATTAAGACAAAAATTTTCACAAAAAAAAAAAAAAAAAAAAAAAAAATACTATACAGGAGAAATGACAAAATATAAAAAAAAAATACGTTAAAGTAACTTAAAAAAAATATTTTTCTTTTTATAAATTCGCATTCAAGAGCTTTCAATTGATGCCTAAATGTTCACAATCGGGTAAACAGTATAGGAAATATTTACTATTTTAAGTGAGTTACGGAGCTCAATGAGTACCTATGGTCCTGTTCTTGAAATATAATTAAAGAGAAAAAAATCGTCAAAGATTAAATCCTTAAAAGCGAGTACTTCATCCTTACTTCATCCTTCATCCTTAGTTTTGTTAAAATGTAATAGTTTATCTGATACCTTTGATATTCGGAACATTTTCACTTTCACTGGAATTCGATTTACAGAATATAGAACTTTGTAATTTGTAGCAGTAATTGCATATTTTAGAATGATTCTCGTTTAAAATTTTATAAATTAAATAATCAACCTACATTACAAATATTTCTATAATGTACATAGTTTATTTGCCCTACAAACTTACTTGAATTGTATTAATTACATGTCTAATGTTTACCACAATTTCATAATTACTTCTGAACACGAAGTGTAAATCTGAATCAAAGATCTTTATAAAATAATATTATATATGTTATAGGTATTTTTCAATTGAATTGTAGAATAACCAACTAATTTAATAGTATCAAATGATTTGAGGGAGTTCTTCGGTATTTTTGAATGTTAAATAGTATCAAAAAAGTATTATCGTATCAACTTTTTCATTTATTTTAATTTCTTTAATTTGATTTCTTTAAATAATACTCATTTCTCGCTTTGTTTAGTCAGGGTTCACACACAGCAATTTTTCTTTCTGCCATAGTTGCCAGATAAAATTGGTCCAAAAACGTCAAATCTTAAGAAAAAAAAAAAAAAATTGTCAAAATTGTCAAACTAACTCTTTTAAATCGTCAACATCACAAATTTGGTTTTTTCTATGATTTTTTTTTATTTTTTATTTATAACTTAATTTTAAATTAAAAAAAAAAAATTAATAAAAAGTTTTTATTAATTTTATTGTCTGCCTGTTATGAAAGATAAGTAGTTAGTAACTATTAAGTCCTATGATATATACATAAAATGGTGAATATGCAATTTTGTATGACTTTCAAACAATAAATAATTTACATTGTATCTTGAGAAGTTATAATAAAAACACTTAGTCCTTTTTGTAAGACTAACGAAATTTAATTTTCAATGAATTTATTAAGAATGTTTTTTGATACTTAGTACTGCTATTTAAGGAATTCTAATGATTAAGAAATTAAAAGTTTTGCAAAAATTGCAAACCGTTTACGAAGTGCTTATTTGCTATTTCATATTAAAAGCGTACTCAACTGAATCGAATATAACATTATATTGCTTCCGATACACTAACAAACGAGTTTACACTAACAAACTTATGAAGATTATTTAAATTGTTAACAATTATACATCAACTAATTTATTTTTAAGAAGTATATATATATATATATATATATATATATATATATATCAAAAATCGTCAAAATGATGATAAATCGTCAAATCTAGCAAGAGTGCTTGCTGCAATACTGAGTTCGTGGACGAGAGAGGTAAAGAGAATGTAAAAACTTGGTACTCTCTTCTCCTCTCTCTCCTACGAACTCAGAATTGCAGCAAGAAAAATTACTGTGTGTGAACGTCGACCTAGTTTTCTTTTCATTTTTATAACATATATATTTTTTTTGCATAAATAATGGCAATATTTTTGGAAAAAACATTGAATATCGTCATAGCGTAATTATAAAGTAACCGCACATCTACAAAAACAACAATTGCTTATATTTTGTTAGTGTAAAACCACTGCACATAAAGTCAAAACGCTATGAAGAAAATGAAAAAGAAAATGAAATAAAGGAGGCAAAAAATATTACATCCGAATACGAAAACAATTTGACAGTTTCACGCGGTATGTACATGAAAAAATTGTAAATCAACTGGGCTTACGAGGTCACTTTCTTATTACACTATGGAATATCGTGAAGAAAATAATATAAATTTTATTCGAGCAGCTTGCCGTTCAATGGCAATGTAAAGTCAAATTTATATGGAACTGGCATTGCCGTCAAACGTTCGTTTTGTTATCATTAATAAAAAATTTCACTTTTGTATTCTATAACTATTTTATTTCAAATTTAACATATTGAATATACTTTATTGACAAGAAACTGTTAAACTCTTAAAAATTTTCCAATCCATGTTAACATCAAATAAACTGTTTATTTTAATAACTATTTGTGGGGTGATAGGAACAAAAATAAACATAAATTGTTTCTTTTAAATGATATATATATATATATATATATATATATATTTTACACATGTACTAACAATAAGAACCAAACAAATTATCTAAATTATCCTTTTCTCTTTGTATATTAGGATATTTATAAGAAATCTCGTTGAAATTTCTTTGATTATAAGAAGAAACACTTGTTTGTTTACGTTTGTATTTTATGTGCCCAGTAACATAAAACAATAAAATTATTTATTAAAATTAACATTTTCGCGTATTTTCCATTTGTGTATAAACCAAGGTATAATAAACAAGTTACATATATATAATTATTTTGGATTTTCTAAGTTTTATTAAAATCTTGATTGAAAAAGAGTATAATAATAACTAAAGAGCTAAAAATTAATTTGGAATATCTTTAAAAAACAATCTCAACATAAATGCAATATAATAAATCTAAAATAAAATTGTAAATTCTTTAACAAACATAAATAGAGGAGATCAGGGTAAACTTGAGCATACTTTAAACTTACTACATAATAAAATACTAACCGATAATCTTTATCTAACGTTTTGCATAAAAATAATAATAATATTTTACCCTTATATAATAAGACAAAATGTTTACAAATATACAGTTATTTCTTGATTTTGGAATAATCTAATTTATAAGTGGAACAAATTGTTATATTTTTGCACACGTTAAGTGCGCAAACTATTTGCATGACTTTTATCAAACCTTGTGCGATTTTTAAATCCAGATTTTCTGCCCTTAATAAGATAATGTAATGATACAAGTTGGTTCTAGGAATTTTTAGTCTTATTGGTGTGGAGTTTATTGAGTTATATCCAATTTTCCATGTTTTACTTCTTTTACTAAAGCATCACGTTTTGATCTATTTTATTAGATTTTCTTAAATATTTTCCTATCATTGGTGATTAAATCAATTATTTACTATTTTATCAGCAAAATTGAAAAAAAAAAAAATTATGGAATACCATTTTTACCACAGTGTCCAATTTAATAATTTTTACGTTAAGTAGAGATCTGAAAAATCATTGTTTTTGTGATAAAACTTTATTTCAGTTGAAATATGTGCCAAATAAAGTATACAATCTTGTATTCACCGATTTAAAAATGATCTTAATTCGAGTCGAAAAGAAAATCGTTCCAATTTGTATGCCTAGTACATTGAAATTCGAAAATGTTTACTTTCGAATCGAAATAAGTACACCCCCTGCACTTAAAAAACCTTTTAAGTATGTTTTATTTGCTTGGTTGAAATAAAATTTAGAAATATAGTGAAATAATGGCAAACATATACCATATAACATATACAATGTTTTTTTTTTCTTTATTATCCCATACGCTACAATACCCCAGTTTCCCTTACTTTTAAATTCACAAAAGATCAATTTCTATTATTAAAAAAAAAAAAAAAAAAATAAATCGCAAATCGATTTTAGGTAAACGATTTTTTAATAAAATTTATTATTGTATCGTGAAAATTGATTTTACTCATTCTACTTTGAGAATTCTGTTCAATTTTGACAATTTTAATAATTTTCTTTATCCGGATGCAAAAAAAAAAAAAAAAAATAGTGTTTTGTGGAAGCTTCAGCTAAAAATTGGCGTCTTTCTTAAAAGTTTTTGTTAGATTGACTATTATATTATAATAATAAATAAATAATATATAATATAATATAATATAATATAATATAATATAATATAATATAATATAATATAATATAATATAATATAATATAATATAATATAATAAAAATTTTTTTTCTTTATTAATTTCAAAAGATAAGGCTTCATAAATGGTTAATAAAGAAATTTTGAATTGATTTAAGTTTGCACCCTACATTCAGCATTGGCCGAAAATTGTCAATTTTAAAAAATAGTTTCATTTTTATCGATTAATAAAAAAAATAAATTTGGTACCCATATTTTTTATAGAAATAGATTTAACACTAAACTACTTCCCGCCCGGCCAAAAACGAATGCAGGAGTGGAGATTTTATATTAAAAGTCAGTTTTTTTAACGACTATTTTTAAAAGCATATTAAAAGCATATTAGCATAATATTTTTAATATTATTTCTTATGTAATGTATAAAACACAAATCAAGCTTTCATTCCTAAAAAAAATCAATAAAATAGCTAAAAAAACCTATTTTTGGTAATTTTTCAAATATAATTTTTTTTTTTTAAATAGCTTAAAATCCAAAAAAAAAAAAAAAAAAATAAATTTTCTTAATACAACTCCACTAATTTTGCAAATACTTTAAAAATGTTAAAAGAATATAAAAATAGACTTATTTACCAATTCAACGATATATAAAATGTTATTTAATATATTTGTTATTATAAAGTAGTAAATTCTTTATTTGAGTAATGTTTATTTAATTTGTTCTACAGATTTACATACTTATTATACATAAATCCCGTATATTTATTTTATTAAGAATATATTATCGAAGATATTATTAGATATTTTCTTGAAAATAATCAGAAACATCAAACGTTAGCAAATTTTTAACTTCCTTAGCTTCGGAATCCTCTTTTTCTATTTCAAGAGTGATTTTTGGTAGCCATCGTGTTCTTATAGAATATATAACTGGATCTGATGATATTAATAAATATTCCATTAAGTCCATATTTTACGCTATTTTCGAACATTTTCGGGTATTGAAGAGTCGGAAATGTTTAACATCTCTATTTCGGGCTTCCTGTGCTTCTTCTGTTAGCTCTCCCAATGGCAAAATACTATTTTCTATTATTTCTTTACCATGAGCCAATACTTTGTGAATTGTTGGAGTCATTGATTTCCAGGGGTATGTATTGTTAAGTAGTTCTTTAGTTTCGTAAGCAAACATTTTAAATTTGTCCGCATTAATTTCTTTTTTGCTATTAATGGCTGCCAATATAATCTTAAAACGCTTCAAAATAGTTAAGGCAATGCGTACGTGTTACTAAAGCTTTAAATGTATCTTTTATTTCGGCATTCGTATGTGAATTTAGAATAGATTTCTGTTTGGTCCTCTTTGTTCTTAGCTGAACTTCATCGTAACTTTTTTTTGGTCGACCCTTTTTCTGCTTTCCGATGAAAATTGGTATTTCTCCCTCCAACCGCTCTTCATTTTTCTTCTTGAACTTTGGTATTGACCAATCTGAAGCTTGCATCCTTTTTTCGTATGATTTATAAAAGTTTTCGAGCTTTAAACTGTCTTCTGCAGTAAGAGTTAAACCAAAAGATACTACTGTATCAATGAGTTTTCTTATTTTTTCTGGACGATTTATAATATCAGATAGATTATCCCAGATTACTTTGCAAATAGAAAAGTGTTTTAATGTAATCTCCATAATGGCAAATTCACTAATAAATCTGCATATTTATAAGGATACTTATATATAGAAAAAGAATATTTATATCAGGTAAATGGTGACAGGCAAAAATGAATTAAAAAATTTAAATTTTTGCTCAAAACCCCCAATTTCATTCAGTTTATTTTTATGACCTGTAGTGTTAAACAGATACGTCAAAAAATGTACCTATGCGATTGTAAAAAAATCATTTTTGTTATAATACATTAATTAAGTAGCTAGGTAAATTATTTAAAAACTTAAAAAATGTAATAAAAAACGAAGGAAAATATACTTATTTATGTACTTAGGTAATTTTAAAAACCTTTTCAGTAAAAAAAAATTATGAACACTTTAAATAAATTCATTAATAAATATTATTATCTCGTAACAAAAATAAGCAATGCAGTCGAGTGTTACGTATACACACATATGGAAATACGGAACAAAATAGTGAATTTTGCAACTTTTGACGTGACTTGGTAGTTTTGAGGCCATTATATTACTATTATTAAATGACCTATATCAACATTTTATATATCGTTGAATTGGTAAATAAGTCTATTTTTATATTCTTTTAAAGTATTTGCAAAATTAGTGGAGTTGTATTAAAAAAAATTTAATTTTTTTTTGATTTTCAGCTATTTTTTTTTTTTTAATTATTTTTGAAAAATTACCAAAAATAGGTGATTCAAGCTATTTTATTGATTTTTTTTAGGAATGAAAGCTTGATTTGTGTTTTATACATTACATAAGAAATAATATTAAAAATATTATGCTAATATGCTTTTAATATGCTTTTAAAAATAGTCGTTAAAAAAACTGACTTTTAACATAAAATCTCCACTCCTGCATTCGTTTTTGGCCGGGCGGGAAGTAGTTTAGTGTTAAATCATTCTAAATCTATTTCTATAAAAAATATGGGTACCAAATTTAAAAAAGCTCGCGTGACATTTTTTTATTAATCGATAAAAATGAAACTATTTTTTAAAATTGGCAATTTTCGGCCAATGCTGGATGTAGGGTGCAAACTTAAATCAATTCAAAATTTCTTTATTAACCATTTATGAAGCCTTATCTTTTGAAATTAATAAAGAAACAATTTTTTTATTAACGGAACTTTGAGAAAAAAGTGAATGAATTGTACTATATTTTTGTAAAAAATAGCCATTTTTCATGCCAATTTCAGAGTGCTGACTTTGAATATTTTTCACGTCTAGACGAATTGAGATAATATAAAAATTCTTTCACCATATTATTTTGAAATATGTAGCAAATTACAGAATATTTTTAAAAAATTTTTACCTCATATATCTCCGGACTTATTCCCGAAAAACGAAAGAAAGTCGAGCCAAAAAATCAAAAATTCAAAATTCAAGCGTAAATATCTTTTTAACTGTAAGAGATAACTTAGATGAGTAAGCTTATTTTTTCTTTATCTTGCCAAGCACTTTCCAGAAATATAAAAATCTTTAAAATCGGACTTCATTTGTACAAGTTACGATTTTTTTTAACTTTTACATACTCGAGGTAGTCAACTTTGACACCCTGTAGCTTATCTCGTGTTATCACAGGGTGACTACAAGATGATTTTTCTCAAAGTTTAGGTCCTCCTCTACAACTCTTCTATACATTTCAATTTGATCCGACCAGTATTTTAGAAGATTCAGATTTATTACCAAAAAATTTGCGTTTGACCCCACTGTGCGGTGTCTTAAAAGCAGTTTACAATTTACCGATAATGTTTTCAACAACATTAGCACATGTCAAAATATATGTCCAACAGTTTGCCAATTTGTCAGTAACAAGATGTAGGCTGGAAACAACTAAACAAAGAATTGAATTTATGGGTAGTCATGAGTTTAACAATTTTCAGATACACTTAAAAACCTTAGGTAGGATTTAATTATTCAAAACTTTGACGAAACAGTACTTATTCTAAAATATAGAATCTCTTATATAAATTATTTAATTTTTTTAAAGATATTTCTGATTTTTTTTATAATATACTCAAAATTTTAACAACACTAGTTTGGACCAAGTTTCTTCTTAGTCCGTGTGTAGACCTTTTGCAAATTTTCTTATAAGATTATTTATTTCAGATATTGTATATATTGTATATATTTGTAACATAAAGTTCAAAACGTTAAATTTTTTTTAAATCCATATAAAATTTTATTGTTTATAGTTCCCAGTTCTATATATAATATTATACCGATAAGAATTCAGTACAGATATCTTGCAGGCATATAAAATTTACAAAACGTTATTGCACCAATATTCATGAAACCCACTCATGTAGGGTATCATATGGACTATACTTACTTAACAATAGGATGAATGTCATAACGTCAAATGTCATAAAGTCCATGGACATTATGACAGGCACCCTAACAATAACTACTATTGCAATTTGTAATAAAATATCAAAATAATAATAATAATAATAATAATAATAATAATAATAATAATAATATAATTGAATGGAAAACTTAGAATTTGGATACATTTTTTAAGCTTTTTAGAGAAAGAAAATTTTTCCTCTTGATAGTAGCCTTAGGCACTTAGAAAATGATTTACATGTTTTACATACATATGTATATAAAAGTTGTTATTCGATATAAAATTATTTAAAATTCTTCCGTGGAAATTGTGCACTTTTTGTTTTCATTTTCGAAAATTAAATCTTAAATTAGAATTTTTGTTGTCTTAAAGTTATCTTTATGTTCAGAGTCCCCAGAATGTAATTTTGTTACATTTTTGATGATTTCTTTCTATAAACTATGATTTTTATTTTAAACACTAAGACACATTTTTTATAATTTAGTAAAGATTTATAACAAGATTTTCAATTCATTTTCTTTTTTGAATTTAAAGTTGAATAAAATTCTTTCAATCGACTATGTCTTCTTATAGGAATAATTAAGGATTATCTGTTTAAACTTCTCTCCTTCAGTATCCAAATAAGTATATTATAGGGTTCTCCAACAGATTTAGAGATAATGATAAGAACACCAGAGTAGTAAAAAAGCTTTCATAAGTTTTGGAACACAACTGAACTCTGTTCGGCTAATTGTCAATTGCCAACGGAAAATAATTTACGATAAGTAAACACAAGAGCACGCTTTAAGTGTTCCATATTAGACGTATAATTTGTAATCCAAAGGATATGATCTGACATAACTTGTTTTTAAATAACTTTTGTATTGTTTAAATCTTTGAAATTTTTTGACATTTTTTGACACCCATATTGGGCCGATATAATCTTCGTAGATATTTTATATTTTTAAAAATTGCGCAACTTTATAATCTTTGAAGTCCTTTTGAGAGGAAATTTTATATTTTTGAGATAAATTCGATACACAGTTTAACATAGATGGTCTCTATTTTTATCCTTATAACGATTTTTTTACGTGTGAGAATGATTGTTGCAGGCTGATATATATTTGAAATATATGATATAAAGTGGTAGTCATGATAATATACTTGGTGGCAAATTACCCCACTTTAAGAAGTTTAAAAAAAGTCAAAGAATCAAATTTTTTACAAAAAAATATAACTAAAAATTTTATTTTTTAATTTTGACTAAGTGAAAAATCTGATTTTTAGTAAAAGTTTTGATTTTAGCAAAAATTTTGATTTAGTAAAAATTTTGATTTAAGTAAAAAATTCATTTTTAGTAAAAATTTTGATTTAAGTAAAAATTTAGATTTTTAATAAAAAATTGGTTTAATATAAATTTTTATTTTTAGTAAAAATTTTTATTTTTTGTAAAAATTTTAATTCTTAGTAAAACTTGATTTTTAATATGAATTTTGATTTTTAGTAAAAATTTTGATTTTTAGGAAAAATTATGATTTTTCAGAAAATTTAGACTTTTAGAAAAAATCAGGATTTATGTTAAAAAATCTGAATTTTGGTGTTAAATAGAATTTAAAGAAAGAAAAATTAATTTTTCACTAAGAATTGGGAATACGTTTTATTCTTTGAGCAATAAAATAAATATCACAAAAAAATAATCGTTATTTATTCAGTTTTATTTTAAAACTCATAATCATTACGGTCCTTGGGAAAAACTTGAAAAATTCACACAATTCGTAATAACAAATTTCGCCAAGGAAATCCTCTACAGGGGGTTGCTGGAAATTACAATACCCTTTTTAAGGTACAATAGCATTTGTTAGAACCAAAAACAATTGTTATTTGCTATATTACGCTTGAAAAGCAGTGTAGTCATAGAAATAAAAAAAAATAATAAAATACAAGTGATGTTGATATAGCTTTCTGGGACTGAGCAGTAATAAGCCCTAGTCGATCACAAAAAGGGTTTGGAAGATATCCGTTAAATTTTAATCAATATATTACACAGTCAAGCGATTTAGATAAAGTTCCATTAAATTTTGCAATGTTTATTTTATACTAGAATACTAATAAAACTTTTAAATATGTCCCATATACATTCAGCTGCAGTTTTTTGGACCAGATGGTATCTAGGTACAATCTATTTTATATCTTTAGATATGTTGTTTTTCAAACTTTTAGCGTTCTTTTGGAAAAGGGTTTTCCCGCTTAATTACTGATTATTTCATCAATCATATTCGCGATGTAACTCAAAATATAATTTTTCTAAATGGCTTCAGATTTTTCGTATATTTTTCGACGCTTTGATGATTGTTGATCACAATTCAAGAAATATCAATGTTTCAGTCAATTTGTTCAACAATTTTCTTCGAATTTTCCGCGATTATTATAAGTTGTCGAATATTCAAATTTAAGAATTTTGTAGCCATTTATACGCGAAATGCTTGCATTTAAATAGTCAAAATTTAATATAATTTTATTTATTAATGCTATTTAAATTACCAAATGCATTTTTTCAAACGTAACTTTGACTTTTTTAAATATATTTCAAAGTGAGCTAATTTCTTGTGTCTTACGTAAATAATATGTAGGTGTAATACTTCGAGCCTTAGATGCAATGTATTTAGTACTCTATTGAAAATATATTAAAGTAATAAATGAATAGGAATTTTTTATCTAGAAAAATAAAGGCAAAAGAAATGTATGATTAGTGGGCTAAAATCGAGACCACCACCTCAGTGATACAGTGCACTGTAATAAAAAATATCTCGAACTTGTACGAAAACATTTAAAACGTTGAAAAGTTTAATGTCGAACCGATATACACAATAACCCTAAAGACATAAAAAGTTGTTTTCATAGTATGGGGTTGAACTATGTATTATAAAAATAATAATTTTTATGACTTGTAGCAAAATTTTGATTTTTCATTGTTCAAATGGTGATTTCTTATCCAAAGTTTGTAGCTACGCTGCTTGTATTAGTTTTTATCGGTTTTGGAACATAATTTTGGAAGAATAAAAAAAAAAGAAAAACAAAAACAGAAATTTAAAAACGAAAATGTTTGAGACAAAAAATTGTAAATGTGAATGCGTGTTTGTTTGGTTGGCTTTTTTTTGGGTAGACGATGGTTGGTGGCGGCTACAACAACAAGTCTGTCTAATTCCAAAGCTGATGTTATTAGGATGACGTTTGCTGCCTCCAATGTTGTTGTTGCTTTTTTTGAATTTTTTCTTTTTGCTTTTTTATGGCAATGTTTTGCGATTTTGTTGTTCAAATGCGTTCGTTGTATGCAACGTTTAACGTTTTTGCTTGTGGTGTATTTCAATTTATTTGCTTTTTGTTGTCTTTTGTGGATTCTGGGTCATTAACCCTTGACAAAAAATTATTTTGTTTATGCTTTTTTCCATTATTTTTTGAGATTTGGTATAAGAGTGCATATTTTTTTTTGTTTATGTGTGTATTTCTGCTCCTTTTTTTTCCATATTAGGCTTTTTCATAATATTTTTTTATTTTATTTTTTTGTTTCGTTTATTCATACTGAAATTCGATTTTTGTTTGATTTCTTGCTTTAGACAAAAAAAGTTTATTTGATGTCGTGGTTATGTACAATTTTGAAATTTTGTGGTGTTCCATTGTTGTTTTATTCGAATACAAACAAAAAAAGTGAATACATTTTTTGGCTGTTTGGTTTGTGTTTTGGATTTTTGTTTTATTTCGTCTCTTTCAAGTGTCTGCTTTTACTGGACAATAAAGTTTATATCTTGGATGCTTTTATGATTTTATTGTCTGTCTTTCGGTCATTGCTTGCTTGGTTGCTTTGAATTTAGTTTTTTTTTATTGTCCAAGGATTTGAATGAGGTTTGATAATAATGATGCCAAGGATGAGATTGTTTGTTTTTTAATTTTTCTTCAAAGATGTTTGCTCGTTTAAATTTTTTACATATATAAATTTGTTATTTAAATGTTTGCGTTTAATTAACTAGGCTGTTTGATAAGTTTTAATTTATTTTTGTAATTATTAATATTAAAATGGCCAACTTGCAGGATTAACCAATTTTGTCAATATTGTGCAGTACTGTTTATCATATTTATCTAAATACATGGATTTATTTAGTACTATTCTTGCTACACAATTGTTAAAAAAATGGTTTTTGCAATGTGAATAAATAATAAAGTTAAAAGTTTATATAATTATTTAAAATTTATTTTTTTGATAAAACTAACTAATCATGACTTAAAACTTATCAAACAGCCGATAATCTTTATTTTTTTGTTTTTCTCTATATTTTTCAGTTCTTCTTTTACTTTTTGTCAAACATTAGACAGTAGAATTTAATTTTTGTCTTGCGACTTTTATGTTGGAGTTGTTGTTATTGTTCTTTATGTCTATACTTCATAGTTTGGGTCTAAAATTTCATGAAACCTTAAAAATCTTGAAAAAAACCCCATGCCAATCATTTGCCATTTATTTCTTGTGAAGTGAACAGACTTTTAGAAATGACTGTGTGTCTGTCTCAATGTCTGGCTTTAGGTTTGATTTTTGTACTCCATTTGCTATTTTTTCAGTGGAGAGCATTTGTTTTTAGTATAATAGTTGTTGTTGCTTTTGTTATATTTTACCCTACAAATATTTTCTGTTGCTGAAGAAATTCATCGCCAAAACTACTGTCAAAGTATTATAAAAATCATCTATCGTGTTTTTCAGACGACTCAAAGAAGACACTTCTAGAAGTTTCGTAAAAGAGTCCTCTTGCTATATTTCATAAGATGATTTTGTATACTGAGTCTATTTAAAGCCAATCAATTGATTTCCTCACCCTATCCGAAAATTTGACACTATCATTATCATCGTTAAAACTAGTACTGACACAATATTTAAAATTATTTTATCAAGCGGTTCGCGAAATATAGCGTTTTGAAAATGTAAAATACCTAATAAAATGTACAAGGTTGTCCACACAAAATTACAAATATTTTCCAAAGTATTTGTGATAAAAGATTGATTGAGGTGTTATATTAAAGTATCCAAATTACTATTAAAATGACGTTCAACAGGTCCATATCTCACGATTTATAGTTTTTAATCCACATAAAAATAGTAAAGTGGAATTGATATTTTTGCCGCATTTACAATGAATATTAATTTTGTTAATTTCATTTCAAAGAAATCCTAAATAAACTAATTTTGTAAGAAATTTAATATTTTTTTTATTAACAATAAATGGTCAAAAACGAAATTTTCGATAAGTGAAAACAAAAAAAGTTTTTAAATATTTAAAATTATATTTCTTATACTTAAAATTTTTTCATGTTTTTTTTTTTTTTTTTTTTTTGTTAACCTTATGTGCTCGGACTACATTTGTGGTCTTCCATGTATTTCTATGAAAATTAGTAGAAATAAATGTAAAATTTTGTAAAATGTTTTAGAAATAAATAATTAAATCTATGTGGTTGATTAAATATTTATAAAATTTGGCACAGATATAGTTGAGAATATACTCCACTGTCTAAAAGTCGGACGCCTGTGATATACATTTTTATTAAACGCTCACTGAATTTTCTCAATAGGAGAATTTTCTTCAAAAGGGCACCTTTCATAAAAGTATACAATTATTATATGTTTCATTATAAACTTTCTATTTATAAGAAAATGAAAAACGATTTTTTTCGGCCAAAGAAATTAAAAAAAAAATAAAATTTTTAAATTTTCCAATTCAAAGCGGATTATCTTTGGTCTCGCAAATGATAACAACTATGTATTATTGTTATATCCATGTAAATTTTATTGAAAAATGCAAAAAAAAAAAAATCAAAAAATAATCGCTCACAAATTTTATCTATTATTTTAAGCTCAAAACGTGGTTTATTCAAAAATTTTATTTTTCACATATAATTATAAGGCTTTATATATAGATGTTCCTAACTTTAAGACCCCATAACTCCACTTCTCAGAGGGATGTATGGTCCGCGTTCAAAACTTTAAATTGTATACTCCTCTGTTACACAAATGTAAAGTTTTGTGTTAATTGGTCCAATTAGTTCGATATTATTGGTTAATTAATTGTCGACCAGGAGATGGTCATTTTAAAAAGTGTGGTCTGGGGATCTTGTACGAAATTTATTGTAAACTGTTAGCATTTAAAGCTATTTACAATTGATTTTTAGAAAGCTACTGAAAATCTCGGACCCTGTTTAAAAATCCAATCGCTACAAATGTGATCAGCCGAGCACATAAAGCATGTAATGAAGAATTGACACATTTTTGTACAAAAAGTATATTTTAAATTCTCTTTTTTTATTTGTAAAAACGTATTTGCGCTTTAGAAGTAAAAACAAAACGTTACGAATTCGACAGCACGAAAATTTAAAATTAAATTATATATGTATTAAATTATATATGCTCCAAAAAATCCGACTTACAAATTTCGACCATAACTCTACCTATTCATTTTGATGTAAATACTTAGTGTGCAAAATATTAGAGTGATCACTTATACGTGTCGCATCGACCCTGAAGTTTGCAAGGTGCATTTATACGGGGAAATTTTGACTTTTCACATATTTTAAAAAAATGTTATCAACTTTTTTTTTTTTTTAATGTAAAACAATCAAGTTTGTAAGTTGCATTTATGTAGGAAAATTTTTACTTTTTCAGTTTTTTTTTTTAATGTTGCTATTATGAACTCTTTTTTTGCAATTTAATGTAAAAGAATCATAATCTAGACATAATTATTTATCAAGAAAGATAAAAAAGTTAAAATATTAAAGTTATTAGAAGTTTCTCCAACCATATTAACATGGTTTCGAACACTTGTGTGTGCAACGTACAAACAGATTTTTATTTTTTTTTTTTGAAATGTTGAAATAAAATGCTGTTCTTAGTCAAATTTTAACCATAATTACTAAAAAATAAGCTTTGACTCTCAAATATTCCCAAACTTGACCTTTGACCTTTTCTTCAAAATTTCACCATATAAATGCATCCTACAAATTTCAGGGCCGATGCGGCATGTGTTAGCGACATCCGATCACTCTAATATTTTGCACACTATGATTTTACGTCAAAAATAATAATCCTAGGGGAGTTAAGGTTGAAATTCGAAAGTTTGAGTGTCAAAGAAAATTAATAAGCGTATTTATTTAATCGCCTAAGCTTCCCATTTGTGCAATCGTTCAGATTTATGCAACGTTTTTCATGAACCCCCTTTTCAAATGCTGTGCAATAATAAGGATGAGAAAATTAGAAATCATTGTAAACAAGTGAAAAATTTTGTTAAAATCAAAGATACATACAAACGATTTTGTTGTAATTAACGTAATTATTTTTTTACTTCGCATTTATGAGTAGTTTTTAAATATAAACAAAAGACAGCTGATTTATAAATTCACAATTAAACAGTGCAAGTTTACGAGACTAAATAGTCGCGCAAATTTATAATTGTGGTGCAAATGATTTTCCATAAAATTTTTTATAATTTATACATTTTATAAATTATACATTATATTTTTATAAATTATACATTTGTAAAAAAATATATTAAGAGTCATCATGAAAACGGGCAAAACCTTCGCAAACTGTGCTGTGTATGCAAGTTAGCTTAGCACACTCGCAAATAAACTGTCAAAAATTTTATGGAAAATCATTTGCGCAACCATTTTAAAATATTTTAATAAAAAATTCGTTAAACACTAAATTGCTGAAGAAAAATGTAAAGTTTTGTTTGCAAATTCAAGGATAAATCTCAAACGTAATTTAAACACAATTTTATAAAAAATGTATCTACACCGAAAAAATATTTATGCCTAATATATACGTACGTTTTACGAAATATTTTGTGATTTTGAACCATGAAAGAATGGTGAAATATATATATATATATATATATATATGTATACTTACGAATGTTTTTCTTAATATTTACGAAATTATAAGGCTACTCATTTAAATGCTTATGTTTCCCATTTGTGTATATTTTAATCATATTAACGTAACTATATTTGTTTACATCGCATTAATGATTAA
Source organism: Protocalliphora azurea (assembly GCA_932274085.1). Lineage (NCBI taxonomy): Eukaryota > Metazoa > Arthropoda > Insecta > Diptera > Calliphoridae > Protocalliphora > Protocalliphora azurea. The sequence goes on from OW026519.1 coordinate 124,464,815, forward strand.
TTTTTAAATATAAACAAAAGACTGACAAAAGCAGATTTATAAATGCACAATGAAACAGCAAAAATAGTCACGCAAAGTTATAGTTGTTGTGCAAATGATTTTCCATACATTTTTTTGACAGTTCATTTGCGAGTGTGCAAACTTACACACATTGCACAATTTGCAAGGGTTTTGCGCGTTTTCATGAAGATCCTTTCTGATTTTAGTTTACCAAATAACTTTGTGTTTGTTGTTAAATTATTTTGTAAGTAATACAATATCTTCCAGAAGTGATGACAAAGCATACAATGTAATTTGTTTTTGTAAATTCTGAGCAATTATCCAACAATCTTTCAGAAGACACTAAGAAGTGTTGTCTGGAAGATAGACAATAATATTATCTTCCAAATGCTTAAAGGGTATTGTCTGTCTGTCTGTCTCTCCGTCCACTTGTCACTTTTGTTGTGTCTATGTGCTTTTTAGTATGGTTTTTGGTATCATGCGCATTTTGTTTGCTCTACCTCCTTCATTTATTTTTTTCAGATTGTTGTATTTTTGATTGTATTTTATCTTTTTTTCTGATTTTGTTTTTGTCTTAATTTAAAATTTTATATCCATTTATTTACTACGTCTTCACTGTGTTTATATTTTGATATTCACTCGTATTGAGGGTAATATATTAAGGTAACATATTTTTCCTCAATGCAAGTTCGGTTGTGCTTTTACTGCTGCTAATTCTAATGTTTTTTATTTTTTTTAAAAAATTCTCTTTTTGTAATGCGATTTTCTATTGTAGTTTTGTTATTGTGATGTAGTTGCCAGAATAAGCTTTCTATCTGTTAATTGCTTGCACAAAGTTGTCTGACATTCGTAGCCCTATCTTATCTATCTGTTTGTCTTTGCCAAATATTCAATATTTAACTTGAAAAATACTAAAATAAAATGGAGTCATAAGTCTGCCCTACGAATAAGGAGGAGTATTCATACGTAAAGTGTAAGTATTGTTCATTTAAAAACGCTTTATAAGATTTAACGATAAAGTTTGAAAGTTTCATTGAATTTTAGATTAAATTAAGAAACGTAAATATTGATTATTGAAACTTGAGAATAGAAAAATATTAGAAGATTACAATGTGCAGTGGCGCAAAATCGAATTTTTTGGAAATAAATCTGTAACTTCTAATCTGCTGGTTGGATTTACATAAAATTTCACATAGGCGTAGCAGAGGAGTGTACATGTGTTTTAATTTAGGAAGGGGGGCCCTACATACCCCTCAGGAGCGGAGCTATTGAGTTTCAAAATAGAGTACCTCTGACAGAAAATTTTTAACCAATTGTTAAATTAAAGCTATTTATCTCTTATTGTTTTCAAGTGATTTGCATTTGAAATTTCAACAATGTCAATTTTGCCAAATATTGGTTCAGTTTTTTCAATATATATAACCCAATATTTTTAATTTTTTTAAATTTTTACCCAATTAGAGAACAAAAAAAAAATCGAATAAAAAAATCTTGAAGTCAAGATCTCTTGCGAGTGAAAAAATAATCGATTTTGAACTTGAAAATTGATAAAATAATGACTTCACTGTCACTTCACTGTACACTTTTTTTTGACAAAAAAAGAAACAATTTTGAACATCAATAGCTCCGCTCCTGAGGGGTATGTAGGGCGCTCCTTCCAATTTATTATTTATTTATAATTATTTATTTATTATTTATAATTAGTAAATTAATTGATATATTTATTATGTATAATTAGTAAATTAATTGAAGCAATATTGGGCCTCAACGCATCTATACTTTCATCAATGTAAGTTGTTCAGTTGATTATTATAAAAATTAAAAACGGAATTACAAAGGAAAATTTTAAAAGGTAACCCCGTTAGAGAGATATTTCCATATTAAATATATGTCTTTAAAATTAAACTTAAAATATAAAAAGCATTATAAAACTGGATTAACTTGGAACTGGTTTCTATTAAATTTTGCAAGTAGTCTAAAAAAATTGTTTTAATTTTTTCCTTTGTATCTATTGTTCTTTTTAAATAGAATTATATGCAATATTTCAATAAAAATACATTCATATATGTGTCTGCATTACAGTATATATTTTATTAATATTCGTAAAATTATTTTCAATTTATAACGTTCAGTAACATTATTCGAAGTAGAAGCAAATATCAGCATCATATTTCAATTGGTTAGCAGTTGTTGTAAATACGTATTTGCCAAAGAAATGCATAAAAAATAATAAAAAAAAAAAATAAAACTAAATGAATGACTATAATTTATTAAGGATTTCATTCAATGCGCAAATAAAAACATACCAAACTTCCTTCTTATATCTCAAAGTTCTTGGTAGCTATTCTTATGCGTATTAATTTCACAATAAAAAAACAGCAAAGGCTATTATTTCCTGTTTTTTTTTTATAAATTCATCTATCTAAACTCCAATGCAAAAAAAAAAAAAAAAATAATAATAAAATATATAAATCTTTAATTCAATTTTTATTGTTTGTCATCGTCACAATATCTTCATAATGATCACATCGTATCGTCATCATCATCAGCAGCCGTAGCTTCGTTATGCATTTTTGATTAGGGGCATAAACATGGAAAATTAAATGCATTAAAGCAAAAGGAATATTTATTTAAATATGAATCTGCCGATGTGTCTGTCATATCCACATGTGTGTATCTTTTTAAGTAAGTGAATATTTTATATTTTTGCAGTGTGTGAATATGCAAACGTTTAAAATAGTTTTGTTGTCAGATTTATTTCTACTTTATTTATTTATATTTTTTTCCTTTCTGTTTTTGGTTATTCAATCAAAATATAAAGAAAAGGATTTGCATTGTTTTAAAGATTCTTGTTCTGCACAAAAATGCATGACTCTTGAAGGAGCATTTTTTCCTTTTTTCCTATATTATAAGAATTTTATTGTGTTAGTTTTTTTCCCTTCAGTTTTTGTGCTTTTGAATAATGGTTTTTATATGCAGAAAATAACAGCAACTACAACAACAATGGCAACAAAAATGTCCATCTACTCTTAAGAAGATGTATTGTAAACGGAATCGTGTAGAAACAGAACAACGACGTCCATTTAATACAAAAGATTAATGCTACTGCAATTTTTATAAATTTAACGTTTAATATTTTTCGTTTTTTTTTCCGTATGCTTTAATTGTTGTTGTATAATTTGAACCTGCCGGAATTTAATATTATTTGCAATGAAAAAAATTATGAAAATTATTTGCACCCTATAATGAAGATGTAACGACTAAAGGGAATTGAATTAGATGATTGCTTGCTATTAGGGTTTTTTCTTTTCACGATCTTTTTCTATTCCTGGGGAGTTCCCGCCAGTATCTTCCAAAAACCAATAATAGAAAATTTTTAAATATTTATAAAATAATTAGTTAAATGAACTTTAAATACCTTTAAAATAGATTAATTTATAATTTTAAATATATAAAACGATGGACTAATTCAGTTCTCTTTAAAATGTTGACATCTTGAGAATTAAAGGAAATATTTTGCTATATAACAGCTCAGCCGAAATACGACTCTTAACTTTGGTTTTCATATTGCCCTGTGAGTAAAGATTACTTCGAGCTTTTTGCAAAAGTAAGCTTTGTGGTTGGGAAAACCCCAAAGATTTCTTAAAATTTAAGGAAGCGATATTTCTATGAATGATTTGTATATTCTCATACAAAAATATCTGGGACAAAAAGGAAAAACTATACAATTGATTGATACAATTAAATTGAAATTAAAGGTCGTAGGTATACAATTTTGAATTATATCCACAATTCTTACGAAAATTATTTGGTATATTGACTATCGAAAAAAATAATGTTGTTGATTTTCCCTTTATATATATATATATATATATATATATATATATATATATTCAACATTTTCAAGATACAGTCATAGTCATGTATATTTACTCTTCTTAAAATTGTATATCAATATAACTGGAAATTAAGACACTTTCCAAAATATTCCAAAAATACAAAAACATTCCACATACGTCTAGTAGAGCAGAAATTATTTTTTTAATTGGCGACTAATTGGAATTTTTTTTAAGTTATAGACTTTATTAATTAAATTTTATATGATGTAAAATTTTAAATTAGTTCTTTTTTTCAAAAACTGACTGCCTGTTTTTATAACACGAGCGCAAAAACGAAAATTATTTAAAATATCTATTTTCGTTATCAAAGATCAGCTAAGTAGATTCAGTTTTTCATAAAATTAATATACATAGAACATATTATATTTCCAAAAGTCTCCAAATGGTACTGTAGGGTATTCATGTTTTTATGCATTTTCATGTTTTTGAATCTTAAATTTAGTTTAAAGTTTCATATTGTACAAGAAATTGGGTATTTTGCATTTTTAAAACTTTTAACCGTCAAAATATATAAAACTAGTAAAAAAAAAAAAAAAAAACAGAAGCAAAATATCAAGAGGGGTTTACTTTTTGTTTTGATTTTATTTTTCTTGTTGTTTAAAAAAACTTCAGAAGACAGAAATTTATAAAAGTTTTTTGTTTTTTTATTATTTTTTGTTGCTGTCTTGTTATTAAACAGAGATTTTACTTTCTGCAAATGAGGTTATCGCTCAAGTACTTAGAAAATATTACTTATTTTTGCTTTATTTTTTCGGGCTGGCTGATTCTGACAATTGCATTTGTACAAATACAACAAATATTGTTTGTTTTCATTTAACAACAATCTTTGATCTTAAACGGAAACGATGTACAAGATGATGATGACGATGATGATCATTATCATCATATATTATACTAAATTTCATTTCATGCTGTTTTGAACTTTAAAGAGTTAAATAAATGGGGTAAAAAGCATTAAGTTTAAATTGGATTACACTAATTTATTCCTTTAACAATATAAATGCCAAAATATTAATACAGTTACACAGACAACCATAATAATATGTATCTGTTTTACAGTAATTTCGGTGGCTTTGATTTTGTTGTAATATGAATATGAAGGTAGACGATAAGATATTGAATACAATATAGTTATATTTTAATGTCATGAATTTTAATTTAATTTTTTTTTATTAATGTATCTATTTCAAAGTTATGTTAGTTCTTTAGTCTTTGTTATATTATAGTGACTTCACGTTCCGGTTGTGAAACTTTACAGATCGCACAGAGGGATAAAATTGCGAAAAATGGCGGTTAATTGAAAATTAATATTCTAAAAAAATAAAAAATATATATATATATAATAAATCTGTGGCCAAAAGCAAAAACTACATAACGTAGGGCCTTATTTTGTAAAACGAAACTAAAATTCGTTTCAAAATTTTATATTGAAAACAAGGATTGTTGTATTGTGTAAATTTTTTACAAAAATTTGTCCATTACTTTAGGAGATAGTAGCCTGCATAACAACATAATTCGATTGATTTTACTTTTGCGATATGTAAAAATTTTATAAATTATCATATGCTTTTTACCATATTTCCTATAACAAAATTCTTGATTGAATTTAATATATTTATTTGAAATATGTTGCTTTTTAAATCATAAATTATATTTTCATAGTATTTTGGAAATGGAATAAGTACATAAATTCAACATATTCAAGATACAGTAATAGTCATATATATTTACACTTTTTAGAAATTTGTATATGTTTAAGAAAAAGCACGAAATTTGTTGCCTTAAGCAAATTTTTAAGCAAAAATGTTTCATTAAAAGAATCTCAAAAATATCTAGATTCAATCAACATTAAATTTAGGCAATCAGCTATAATGGTCGTTGGAATAAAATACAAAACATATATATAATAATTAAATTAATTAAAAAAAAAAAAAAAAATAATAATAATAATACTCCGTTAAAATTACTTTGAGTTAAATTTTTACACTAAATATTTTATAATGTTGAAAACTAAGCTTAGGTGTTATTTCGAGTTGTGTATTTTCGGTAAAAGCGTTTCAGAATGGGCCTTGGAATACATTGCACTGATAGTGATGGAAATGTTATTCTTAAACTGAAAGAGGATGGGTCAATTCGAAAAAATGCGCAAATATTGAAATAAAATGTTTAACGTAATTGACGCAAAAAATGCCATGATCAACTTTTAATTCTTTATTCAAAAGATAACCCTCTTCAGTCATCAAATATACAAAAAAGGTAGGAATTCGCCAGACAACACATCAATCGACAAAATGGGAACAACGGGCTATGGTTCGATGAAACAAAAATTAATTTGTTTGAATCTGACGGAAAATAACATGTCGATGCCCTATCAATAAAGAACATGGCCTAAAGTACACCAATAAGACCGTCAAATACGAAGGCGGGTTATTAATTATATGGGAATATTTTCATCGTCAGAAAAAGACCCAATTGTATGGACACAAGGAAAAATGATAGCTGCTGACTATTTATACATCTTCCAAAATAAAAAAAATGCCATTAAAAGGTGGGAGTTTTTGCAGGATAATGATCCTTAGCACTCTGCCATAAGTGTATAGTCATGGTTTCAGAATAATAAAGTCTCTGTAATAGAGTGGCCGTCTCAATCTCTGGATTTAAATCTGATTGAACACCTCTGGGGAGTACTTTAAAATGAAAATAAATGGGGAAAAAATCTAAAAATAATCAAAAAATGTAGAACAAAATCGAGGTTACTTGATATTCCATTTCACCGGAATTTTGTGAGTTCTATGAATCGTCGATGTCAGGAGATAAAAATGAAAGGAGCTTTTACGAAATATTGAAAAATATATATGGCAATGTAAAACAAAGGTACATATATTTCTTTTGTGTCAAATATTAAATGTCTCTATTATTTTTTCCAGATAGTTTCTTAAAAAGTACATCTTTTTGTGAAATTTTGCAGTATTATTAAGTTCTTTTTATCTTAGCATATAAGTATTTTATATAAGTATTTTGAAGTTCTTTAAGCTAATGTATATACCTAATTTTATTTATGAAACACTAAATAAAAAATTAAGAATATATAAAAAATTTTAGTCGTCTCTATTGTCCTTTTATGGAAGTTATTGTCAATTATTTACCGATCCTTGTGAAATTTGACCGTAAGGTTTATACATTAATAAAATTTATTTGTAGTAAATTTCATCTTTGTATGGACATTTATATAGGAATAATGAAAGTGAATTTCTTGAGGGCGTTTTATACGAGACCTATTGTCACCGATCCTCAAGACTTTTTGTGTTTTTTGCTTAGACAAAACTTTGCTGTTGTAAATTTTACGCAAATACATACATATTTAAGTCTATTTTCATGGCTCAGTGAAGTAAAGTTTTGATTATAATCAATTTTAATATGCTATATTATTGACCCAAGGAAAGGTCGTATACAAAATTTCATTAAGTTAACTTAAAAACGGTGACCTACATGTTAGCTTAAATATTGCTTTACGCTCAAAAAAAGAAAAGAAAATTGTAAATTAAAAAAGTATTTTTTTGATGTGCTTATGAGCAAAGTATTATTATACCCCTTCACTGAATTAAGTGAAATTTTTGGCGTTTCTACCCCAATGTAGATCTTAGCAAACTGTTTTTGATGTTCATGTTTGTGGTTGTTAAAGAATTATTAAACGTTTAAGTGTCTTGGATCGGCATTTTTGTTACAATTTGAAAAGTAATCACACATTCTAAATTGTAAAATACCCTCATACAATTACAAATACTATTGTTCTGTTGTTTTGTTAAATTTTGTCAGTATACCGTCTAAAGAATTTGTGTAATGCCACAGTAATCATCATCAACGTCATTGTTGTTGTCATCATCAATTTTTAATCTATATTAAACTAAAATTTCATAAACAACATTTTAAACTGGGTCTTTGTATCCAGAGTCAAATATTTTACTAGTATAAAGTTTTTCAGTTTTTAGTTATTGGTATTTTCTTTTTTTAGTTTTTGTATAACTGATTAAAATCTCTTTACAAACACCGTTGGCGGATGTTGAGTCGCGCCATCGTTATAACAATGGGAACAAATGTCTACCACACCGCTGAAACGTCATAGTTACATTTACATGATGCAATGTTTAAACCAAAATAAATAAATGGGGGGAAAAACAATAACTAAAGTAGGCCAGTGATTACTTTGTATATTATCAAAAAAAAAAAAAAAAAAAAAAAGAGTTGAATTTAGGGAATTACAAACAGAAGAAGCATCAACATCATCAGCCCTGGTAACAAGCGGTGGCAGCAATTTAACCAACATCACTAGCAACAATTGCAGCAGCTGTAATCAACCAGAGTATAATGTGTGTAATGCTGCTTTATGTTTGATGTAAGTTTTAGTCGTTCTTTGTAATGAACTAAATGCAAGAAAAAAAATAACACTCCACTACAGGTCGTCTTCAAACATACAAACAAACCATTTGTTTAGAGTAGTAGAGAGGAAAGAAAAAAACGCCAAATAACACTGAAAAGGAAATGCATTTTTGCCATCAAGAACAAAAAGTAAAGCTTTTTTTGCATCAATCTACCATGTGCGTATTATGTTACCATTGACAATACGACGATTGTGAGAGGTATAATTGAATTGTTAATAGCGCAGTAGGGGATGATTAAGAAATGCTTTTAGTGCCAGAGACGCAGTATTCGAAAAGGGGATTACATTTCTTTACTTATGCCTTTACGCTACAGTGAAAAAAAAACTTAGAATGTAGTATATTGTAGTTTGTAGATATGGTTGATTAGATTATAACACCATTTTTAGAAGTTTTGATGTAACTCCAAAATCGGGAGTTATATCCTAAAAACTTATTTTTCTGACCTCGCGACTCTAAAAATTTGTATCTCGAATACCAATTTAAGTTTTTTAAACGACATTAGAAATAAAAAAACTTTACCCTTTTTAAAAAATATATACACATTTATATTTAAAGCCAAACTCTGTTTCTTTTATATCTATCAAAAAATTTTTAAATATGTACTTTTAAAGAAGTGACACCAAGTTAAACTAAAGCTTATTTTGCGTCTTCCATTTTGAAAATATCAGAATTATTGCTTGAATAATTATTTTCTTGAATTTTATTGTTATATCAACCATTATACGAGTATTTCTATCAAGGACCGTAATGATTATAAGTTTTAAAATTTTTATTTTTTATTTATTATTTTTATTACAAATCAAAATTTTTAGTAAAAATCAAGATATATATTGGAATAATTAAGTTAAAAAATAATTTTTTTTTTACAAAATATCAAATATTTTACTAAAAATCAAAATTTTTACTAAAAATCTAAATTTTTACTAAAAATCAAAATTTTTACTAAAAATTAAAATTTGTAATAAAAATCTATTTTTTTTTTTAAATCAAAGGTTTTATTAAAAATCAAAATTTTGACTAAAAATCAGATTTTTTACTAAGTCAAAATTTTTAAGAAAAAAAATTACGATTTTTATAAGAAAATTACAATTTTAATTTTTAATAAAAATTTTGATTTTTGGAAAAAAATTTAGATTTGTAATAAAAATATTATTATATATATTTAATAATATTTATATATAAATATTTTTAGTCAAAATTTTGGATTTTTACTGACGTGTGCACAAAATTAGAGAAAAGAAAATTACATTTTTTTACTAAAAATCATTTCGTAACAATTTAAGTTTCATTTTGAGAACAAAAAAATAAAATTCACAAAATAATCATTATAGGTTGAGCGAAAAAATAAAAATCAAAAATAGTCATTATTTTTGAGCAAAAAATAAAAATTATCATTAAAATTGATTTTTTTAGTAAAAATAAAAATCATTCCAGATTTCAATAGAACTTGTTTTTCTGAGGATTACATTTCTGTATTTAACACTTATTCCGTCGGTCATTGTATCTGATTTTTTTTTTTTTTTTTTGTTAAATTTTAAGAATAATGATTATTTTTCTAATGAAATTTAGTAATATATTGGAATAATTAAGTTTAAAAAAATATTTGGAAGAAATCGGTGAAGGGTTGTTGTGTCGGGCTTAAAATATCTTTTTGCTAAAAAATTAATTTTTTTCTGCGCACATGCTAAATATTGTAATATGATCTGTGCCTATCATCGGTGCGCTGACGAAAAGATTCATGTGTAATTTCCGGATTTTTTTATTGGACCATTAGAAAGCTGTATTGATTTTAAATTTTAATTTATTTTCAAATGTCTGGATTAGTTCCAAAGTTATCAAAAGGATTAATACGTAATTTTGTATTGCTTTCATATTTTTTCGCTCTCCTGAACAGCTGTTCAAAAACACATAATACTTTTCGTCAGTGCACAGATCTTGTTATTACAATATTAAGCATGTGCGCAGAAAAAAAAAATTAAAATAGATTTCTAACTAAATCTAATGCTACAATGTATTATAATTTGAATATATAATATTTAAAACAAAATTTTCTAAAACTGCACATTGGTTTCAATGGCATGAAAAATGGCGTTTAGTTCAGGAAATGATAAAAATAACTTACTTTATATTTTGTTTTATTTATTTGGGCACAAACAAGTAAAAAGAGTAAATTTTTCAATTTTTTTGTCCTTAAGCCATCGTCCGTCTATCCGAAGTTAATTGACAACATTTTTGGTTAAAGTGCAGATGACAGTTTTTAAGATAAATTAACCTAATCTTGCATATATATTTATATTTATGTAGTTATCATTACGGTAAATTGTATTCAAATCGGTTCATTAATTTATATTGCTCCCATACAAAAATCCACAGTGGTGGATGTGGATATTGACAAAAAATAAAATATTCAAATGTTTTATGTACACAATATTCTTATTGCAAAATATAGAAAGGATTGGTTCCACTATTGGTCCTAGCACTTAAGACATGCGTAAGGACTACTTTTCAGCTTATTGATTTCTTAAACATATAAATATAAATTAAAAAGTGTTTTTTTTTCCAAATGAAAATGGATATTTGAATAACTACAAATAAAATTTAAATAAAAATATTTTATTTAAATATTTTGATTTTTACATTTCCCACACAAGTGGTCTGAGCACTGTAGCCAGATGTGACTGAAGATTTATCGTTATTTTGACGGTTTTTGGTTCTAAAAATGGTCTGTTGACGATTTGTCGAATTCTTTACCAAATTATATTCAGAATTATTTTAGCATTTTATATATATATTTCTTAAAAGTAAATTAGTTGGTCCATAATTATTAACAACTAAAATAATCTTCTTGACCCTCTTCTTGGCCCTTTTTTGGAAATAATTTATATTTTAAATTTTTTCGTATTATCATTTGATTTATTAGTTGACATAATAAAGTATATACGAGGGCGGATCAATAAGTCCGTGACTTTTCGAACTTCCCTCGTAGTTATATGAAATGCAACTTTTCCCATCAAGTACCACCTGTTAATAGACTACCGTCAAATTTTGAGCAAGTGTCGTCATTTACTTTGCGTAGAAAATAGGATTTTTCGAGGTCCTTAAAATAGGCATTTGTTTGGTCAATAATTTCATCGTTGGAGCTGAATCTCTTTCCACCGAGCCATTTCTTTAGGTTTGGAAATAGGAAGTAGTCACTAGGGGCTAAATCCGGAGAATATGGCGGATAAGGTACCAATTCGTAGCCCAATTCATAGAGTTTTGCCATTGAGACTGCACACGTGTGCACCCGTGCATTATTTTGATGAAAAAGAACTTTTTTCTTGGCCATATGAGGTCGTTTTCTTTTTAAATCCTCATTACATCGGTCTAATAAGTTGGTATAATATTCGCCGTTTATTGTTTTTCCCTTTTGAAGGTAATCGATGTGAATTATCCCGCGTGCATCCCAAAAAACTGTTGCCATCACCTTATTGGCCGACAAACTTACCTTGGCCTACTTCGGAGCAGGTTCAACCGTTGTTTAGACTGCTGCTTGGTCTCCGGAGTACAGTAATGGATCCATGTTTCATCTACAGTTACAAAACGCCGCAAAAACTCATTCGGGTGTACTGACCTCAATTTGCCGTTCAGAACGTTCAGCGTCATTTGCACTTGTGCAACCACAACGAAAGTCAGTAAACCACTTTTTTATCATTAAAATCGATGGTTCAGAGTCCCCATAGTATTTATCGAGCTTTTTCTTGGTTTGATTGACGGTTTTTTTTCGCAAAAAATAATGTATAATGAGCGCTCGAAATTCACTTTTTTCCATTTTTAGAAAAATACACTAGGTTGTATGTTTTGAATAGCTATTAAACGCAAAATTTGACAGTAGTGTATTAACAGGTGGTACTTGATGGGAATAGTGTTCCATTTCATATAACTACGAGGGAAGTTCGAAAAGTCACGGACTTATTGATCCGCCCTGGTATCTTAACCTTAAATCCTCCAAATATTTTACACTAATTATACTTTTAAACTGCAAATATTAAGCCGAAAATTTGTTATTAATGTAGTTTTCATAATTATTATTTTTTTTAATATAAAATTTAGTCATGAATAAATAAAAAATAAAAAAGCAAAAAAAATAAAAAAATGCTCATTAATATTTAAAAATCCAAATTTTTGTTTTGATGATTTTTTAAATAGTCGTTTTGACGATTCTGAAGATTTTTTTCTCAAAATTTGATAATTTTGGAACAAATTTATCTATCAACTATGGATCTGAGATACATTAATGGTCGGTGGAATTTATAATAACTTTACCATTTTTTAACCGATTTTTATATTTTTCTTTTTACTGATAGATAATTATGTGTTGATTATGACAAATAGATTTTTGAAGAAACTTTAAAAAAGCAAAATTTATCCTTATAAATGCATTTCCAAATTTCAGATCTGATTTGGAAAGGCTTCACTATACCTGATCACTTTAGTAGTTGTAAAAATATATTTTAATACCCAAGAGTAATTCGGACTTCTTTTTAAAAATATTTCAAAATATCTACATACAATATCCGGAAATAAAAACTACTTTTTGGATAAGCAAATGCCTAAATTTTACATAGAATTTTCATTTTTAGAAAGTTTAAACGAAAATATAGGCTGTCGATTTCAACAAAATTTCGAATTTTTCCACTGTACATCATATAAAAAATGTTCATTAATTTTTCTTAATAACTTCCTTAAATGATCTGATGGAAAATGTAATTAAAAGTCGATGATTACAGTTTCTGGTAATTATAATTAAAAAATTTCAATTACAATAAGTTAATGTAATTGTAATTTGAAAAATGTCCAATTACAATTACTTGCAATTGTAGTTAAAAAATTTCAATTGCAATTCAATTTCAATTACAATAATTTAATTGAAAATTTAATTGACATTCTCCAACCTTGCTTTTCGGTGCCTCAAAATATTTAAAGTGAGTCGTTTCAAAGACATCGCTGCTTTCTCATCCGTGACTCATTTCAAATATTCCTCTTATTTATTTTAATACTATTGCTCTAGAAGTAGTGTTTTTTGTTTGTTTTGTTAATGAGTCTAAAATGGAGTAGGTACTGTAGCATGTGAACGGATTTTTTTTTTTACTAAGAAAAACTTTTTTCCATTTATTTCTTGCAAAAGTTTCGGATTCCGTTTTCGACCAAAAATTTGGCCTAAACAGTATATTCATCGAAGCCGAATTTTGGCCTAATCCGGTACCTAATATTCGGTTGGACTTTAATAATAACTTTTTTTTTTTTAAATTGAAACATGTACTTATATCATTTTATATTCAAATACCTCTATCTCAAGATTTAATGAAACTGCGTTATTGATGCCACTATATTCCCTATCATATAAATTGAAAATGAAAATTCATAGTTTTTCCAATTTTATCAACGCTTTTGCATCAATCTATCTTACAAAATAAATATTTTTTTTAGTTTCTAGTACAAAACCCACTATCTATAACCCTCTATCTATCTATACCGAGTAATTATCTTAATTTTTGACAATTTAAATATAACCTATACCAATTCTGACTATTTTATTTATACTTGCTGAATTTGAATCTGGCCAAAACATTTAAATCGGTTCAATAGTTCTTTAGATATACAATAATATTTACTTTGTATGGAGTTTACTACCTCCTGTAAAGCTATCCTACCTATTTTCATATCAATTGTGGAACTTGATGATTCACTGTAATAGTTCTGTAGATATGCGATAAGGAGGGCTAACACTTTTAGAGTTGCCCGAACTATTTTCATATTAGTTATGATCCTTGATAAGGAAATTCCTACATAATTTTAAAACTTCTGCTCTAATAGTTTTTCATTTAAGCTATAAATAAATTTTACTCCAATAATATGTATTATTTTGTTTGCATAGGGGGTACCATTCTCACTGCTCCGAACCCAAAATAAAGTAGCCTGTTTGAATTATGTTGGCTTTTTAAACTATTAACTAGTTTAAAAACTTTAAAAATCATACTTTAAATAAATGTAATTTTTACTATAGTAGAGGGTTTTCTATATCGTTATTTTATTTATACACATCGAATATTTTAAAAGTGCAAAACCCTCTATCTCTCTTTAAAATTGCCAATATTATAAAATATTAAAAACAAATTATCGGGCATTTTAAAAGCGACCCTGTAATGAAAGTTCATAAAAATATTCCTTTTTATATACTTTATTCTTTGAGTACTAGTTATTTCTACAAGAACAATTTTTAAAACTAGCAAAAACTACGCTCATTTTGTAAAAATTGAATTAAAAATCTCCTTCGATTTCAATTTCACTTCATTTCGATTTCTAGAACATGTCTGTATATTTTTGGAATACTTGCAAAATTGGAAAAATAAACAGTTTTTTTGCTCTCCTGAAAAGCTGTGTTTTTGTTGATAGAGAGTTTTGAATAGACCCTCGATATTAAACTTTAAAAAAAAAAAAAATAAAATAAAATAAAATAAAAATTATATTGAACGACAACGTTAACTTAAGAAAGTTTCGTTGGTTACAGATTTTTGGGATTAGAATAACCCTTTGCTCCTAACCCAACTGTCGGAAAAACCGTTTTTATTTATTTTTATGTATGTTAGACCTAAGTTAAGAATTTTCGAAGATTTCAAGCTTTTGCAGTTTTTGAGTCCGTAGATATTGGAAGTAGCTTATAAAAGAATTTGAGCCGTTTTAGGATCAAAAATTAAAATTAAAAAAATGTATATTCTAATTTTTTAATTCAATTTTTATTAATTATTTATAAGAATTGTTACGAATTTTTATTTAATTTTTACATTTTCAACTAAAAATTTACTGCCTGGAATTTTATCGACTTTATACCCACGATTATTGCAAATAAAAATAATTTGTGCCAGATGGGAAAGATACAAAATTCTATGAGCGTAAAAGGAAGTGGCAACGCCGTATTTATTATTTGCAATTTGTTTCACAAATAACGATTATTTTAAGTGAGTTACTAACTTGAAAATAAATTATTAATTCACCGTTTATACAGCAAAAGTTTAATATCGTAATATTTTTAATTGCGAGTAAGAGGTGCGTATAAACATAATAATAGTTATGTTGGTAGCGGTACAACTGATAATTTATTATTGTTTTTTTTTTTTATTCTAAACCTTTCGATTAACTTATTCGATATATTCCTACATGAATTTGTTCCGTTAGTTTAAAATAAAAAGGTGCTAAAGTCGAAGTTTCTTAAAAGCAACTTTGGGGTCAAAAGGGATAATTGGATTCATATTTCATTGGACTTCTTAATTATTGTCTAAAAATTTTAATAATATTTCAATATTTTTCTATTCGCATCATGTATTTATAGAAACAAAAAATGCCTCCCAACATACTACGTCTTTGTAAAGAAACCTTTTTTTCTTTTTCTACTACAGTAGTTTTCCGGTTTAACGAACATTCGTTTTAACAAACATCGCATTTAACAAGCGAGTAATATTTTTCTATTGAGTATCTTATATAGCGAACAAAAAAATTCATTATGTATTCAGTTTAGCGAACAAATAAGTATAAAATAATTGGAAAACAAATTAATTTATTTCAAACAATATTGTAAATCCTAGTGAGTAAAATAAATATACCGTTCGAGATTTACTTTTCCTCTTTATCAGTCAGCTGATTTGTTTTTTCAAAGATACTGTTAAGGTAGCCAATTTGACACAGTCATAAAATGTCATGTAAAATATATTAATTGAATTTATACCATTCTGTTCCTTATTTAAGACAAAATTTAATTGTTGTTGCTAAAAAATTTAATAATATTCAATAATTGAGTAGTTTTTGTGCAAATTTAGAAATAATTAAGAAATTTCATCGATAAAAACAGTGGCAACTTCGTTCCATAGGATATGATATATTGTTTAAAAGACTTATTTTTTTAAGTTTACTTTAAGTTAGTATTGTATATTATGAACTTTTCGGTTTAACGAACAGAACAGACAACAATTAGGTTCGTTAAACCGGAAAACTACTGTACTTTTGTTGTTTTTAATACTATAGTTTTTGTTGACGTGGGATTTATTGTTATTATAATTTTAATCGCGAAAGTTTTAGTTCTCAATATTACATTTGCCATTGTTGAACGTATTAAAAACAAGGGTTGGTCTATGCGTTTTTACTTGGAAAATAAAAATAAATAAATAAGCAGAAGAAAGAAAAAAGTTAAATACAAATGCAATTGCAAAACGATGGATGGATGAATGAATGAAATGTTGAATAGATTGATGGTGCTATCATCATATGCAGCTGCAATTGCAACTGAATTTACAATTGTGATTCTATTAAGGGTGTGTGCGTGTGTACCTTGTACTACTTTTCAACAATTTATCCATCCGAGAAAACAATCTAAAGCCAGCATCAATTCATTCTCATCATGTTGACCACAGTGCGTATTACTGTTAAAAAATATTAGTGGCTGTTGTGTTGTTTCTGTTATTGAAGAGAGTTAAATAATACATAAACAAGAAATATTGAATGAATGACTGACTGAATAATAATGCGAGCAAACCCTTTAAACATTTGGAAGATATATTTGTTGCCAATCGTTCAAACGTCATTTTTTGGTGACTTCTAGAGGATTGTTGGAAGAATGTTCGAAATTTACAAAACAAAATATTTACCATAGCGCATTAATCGTCCAGCAACTACTAAATGATTTTCGGAAGTCTGTACAAAATTTACAAAAACAAATTACATTACTGTCGCCTTTTCATCTTCCGAAAGTATACTTTGCAGTAACTTCTTGAAGATAATATGACGATAATTCGAATTTAACAAAAACAAAATACATTACATTGTGCATTAATCTTCTTGGCGTGTGTTAGGAAGATTGTACGTTTTTTATGAAAAAAAAAAACGCACATTAGAGAAGCAGGTAAAATCATGAACTTCTGTAATAATTTAACTTAGATACTGTTTGGCTATAATATTAAATATGAGAAGAAAAATTTTCTCGTTAATTAAACGTAAAAAGTTGAAAATCATCTTTTAGAACAGGGGTTCTCACAAGCAACAGCTTCGCGACCCCCTTTAAGACATTTCAACTCGGGAACGACCTACCGCAGTTTTTGTGTAATAATTTAACGCCAAGCCAAATTTTGAAATACGATTTTAATGTTTAGTATCAAACATGTTTTACAAAGTTTTTAAATTTAAGTTTAAATTCTAATTGAGGCTCATTTAAGAAAATGTGTTAAACCATATAATTTTTTATTTTGATATTAATCTTAAATCATTCTGAAATCTAAAAGTTTTATAAACCACATTTGATATACATATATAAGAATTAGGTTTGAAAAATTTTGATAATGAATATATTTCCCAATTTGTGAATAAATTTCTCTTTTTGTTTTTATTTATTGTCAATCCTTTGACATTTGAGAAGAAGTTTTATTTTATATCATCCTTAATTTTAGATCAAGCTTTTGTATTAGGAAAACATAATTATAAAAATTGTGATTAAAGTACTGTCGGTCTGGTCCTAATTTCTATTTTGAACGTATAATAGGTCACACTTTTAAAGCAACTTATCAAAACGGAACACTTCCACCATAGAATACAACTAGAAGTTTATGTGAGAGTCAAAAACCTAATTCAGTTGCCAAAAACCTAATTCGTGCAACAAAAAAATAAATGTAGTCACATATATTTTGTTTTTTGTTTAATTTTTTTAAAATTTAGTTTGAACTGTCTCTTCATAAACTTTTAGTTATTTAAATTAATTTAGTTAGTTAAACTAAACTCTCAAACGAATATAATTGCAATTTAGTTTACCTTTGATCTATTTGAAGATATTTTATGCGAATATAAAAAGAAGTGAATGTGTATTATTCATCTTAAAAAAAAAAATCAAATTTTGTGTTTAAGTAAATGGACTTCGCGACCCCCTTAGAATGTTTGTAAGGACCCTTGTGGGTCGCGGAACTCTATTTGAGAATGATTGTTCTAGAAGAAACTAAGACGAAACATCTGTGAGCATCGTCCAGGAAGATTCCTTTACGACACTTTTAGAAGTGTGGAAGGTGATTGGCAATAGTTTTGGCGATGAATTTCAACTTCTGAAAGATTCTTAGTGACTTCCACAATAGAAAATGTTTGCAAGGAATACTGCAGCTATTGAGTGTGTGTGCGTATGTTTTAGAGGGTCGTTCGCACGATTCGTCGTCTGTCAAGAAATATATTTATTTGTATTTATTGCCGGTTGTGCTTTATTGAAAGCGAGTTTATTGCAATCAATTGCATTTTCATCCATTGCATTTAGACTTTCATAAATACAAAACAAACTTACGCATCGTCAGATGAAGAATAAAGGGGTGGATTTGGGTATTTATTCGCTATTCTTTGCCTAGTTTTTGCTGATATTTCTGCGTGTGTGTACTTTTTTTATTATTTCCTGAGCTTATTTGTTTGTTATGTAGAGTCCAGTATTGATGGTGAATGAACTTTTTGAACTTAATACATAAATGTTTTTTGTTGCTGTTTCTTTTTATGTGCTTACGAATACATTTACATTTAATGTTATTGTTGTTACTATTTTGAACTATGCTACTATATACATTCTATGCAATTTGTTTGTTGTTGCTTGCAAACATAAGATATATTTACGTGGAATTCACTATGGGTTATGCTTCAATTGTATTTTATTTATTAGAAAATATAAAACTTTAGCTGAATAATTCTGGTAAAAAAAAATTAAAGAGCATTGGCACTACACAGTCTTAATTACATCACTTTTTAAAATTAATTTGAAAATTAAAATTTATATTAAATTATAATCAGGGTAACCAATAATATGTAAAATCATATTTTGTCTTTGGCTTCAAGGAACCAAATTGTTATCTGTTTTAGACAATTTTAAGAATTTTGACATCGATTTGTTATAGCATATTTTTACATAATTTGATCACAACAGCATATCGTTATTTCAAGTTATTTAGGTAATGGTATTTTTAGGGTAACGGTTGTTTTAAATTAATCGGTTCATAACTATGAAATATAAAGTGGAGTCAAGTATTATAAGGTCGGGTTGGAGTTACCATAATATTCTTACAAGCAGAGAGCGGATTTTAATACTAAAGAAAAAAACTTATTTTTTTTATTTCAATCTTTGGTGTTCAAAAAATAATATAAATTCATTATAAGTTTTTCATTTTCAGCGAAAGTTCAATTTTTTTTCATTTCATATGTGATATTTATTGCAAAATTTGAAAACTATTTTCAACTTTTTTCATCGGTTAAAAAAAAAAAAATCTAAACAACAAAAAATTCATTGAATAAAAGATATTTAAAATGTATCGCACAATACATATAAAATTCAAATAAATAAAACTCAATAAGCAAAAACCTTTGAAAACTATTTCAAATTTCAAGTACAAACTCTACTTTCAATTTAAAACTATGCCTTTTTTCAGCAAAAAAGTTCTAATATAACAATTGTACTTTTCAAATGCTTTTAAAATTTACAACTGAGCTCGATGTTTCTTTAACAAACAAAGTTTTCTCAAATATTTTCAAAACGCTTTTTTAAATTTTAAAATATACTTGAATTAAGCATGAAAGACATTTTTTTTAATTATTTTCGAAACTAAATTTTTGCATGCATAATGATAGATTGATATATTTTTTACATTAGCTGAAAATGAAATTTTGAAATTTTCGACTTCCCGGGATTCCCAGGATCACGGATTAAAAATAACAGTCATCGTTAATCAATCTAAGTTGAACATTTGAGACATTTATAGGATGTGAATCTATGCATTAATGTACCTAAAACAGGAGAAAAGAAATCTGATCTATTGATTAGTCAACTCGATTAAGAACTAATAAATTTTTATATTTTCTTAAAAAACTAAATTTATAAAAACTAATTTAAAGATTTTGTTCTTTAGCATAATACATCTGCATATTAATACATATGTATTACAGTTCCAAAACAGTTCACAAAATAAAATAAAATTATGGACTTTGTTTTATAAAAACGATTTATTACAACTCAGCGTTTTAATTATTTTCAATTTAAATTCAGTATACAATGATAAATTAAATATTAAAAAAAAAAAAACAAAATTTATAGTCTAATTTTGTAAAACGAAACGGAAATTTGTTTTGAAAATTTATATGAAAAACAAAAAAATTTTTTTTTACAAAATCAGGTGCTCAGTTTTCTTGGCAAAATTAAAAAAAAAGGAAATTTTTTTGTGAACACATTTCCGTAAAGTAATTTCAGTATTTAGAATAAAAACGTTAAACTGTTATAAATTGATTTTATAAACCAAATTCAAGAATGTATTGTAAAAGTCTATTGATAATCAGCCTATAAACATTTTCACCGATAAACTCTGTAGAGATTTAAAAGTTAGTTTAAACGGTATTAAAGAGTATATCGCTTCAATCTACTGAGTATTTAACTTTATTAGCATTATTTATCTGATCAGATCTTCTTACAGATAACAGACAAAATACATTTTCAATACATTCCTAGTTAGAAATCATTATGTAAATACTTTTTTTCTTTTTTTTTTCAATACATTCCTAGATAGAAATCATTATGTAAATACTTTTTTCTCTTACACATTTTTTTTTTAATTTCTGCAAGACAATATCATTTCAACCAGTTATACTTTTTCACTTGGTGGTGCTGACATGTACTAGTGTTTAGTAAATGAATTTAAAACAGGTCTGTCATTACGGTAAAAAAGTTATATGGAGTAATCTCATTCCTTAACACGCAATTATGAAATTTTCCTAATTCAGTTTTCAGTTTGGTTTTTAAGCCCAATTTTATTTAAAAAAAAAACATTAAAATAATTAAATTCTAGTAGTTTTTATAAATTTAAATGCTTTTAAAATTACCTAGATTCCCGGATGAAATTCCCGGGATAGCTTAATAGCTTTTTTCGTCCATTTTATTGCGGCACATTTGCGTACAAATATTTTCTTTAATATAACGTATAATATTATATTTTTTGAACAAACATGTCTAAGTTTCAAACTTTTTAATGAAAAAAAAAATTGAAAGCTTTTTTAAATGTGAAAAACATTTGAATATTTTCTAAATAACAATGGAAAAAATACTAAATAAACTGAATATAAAACTTAGTAATTTTATAAAAACGTAACATAGTTTTGTAGGAAATTTTTTAAATTTTCTTGTGTATTTTTCATATTTTGTAGCTTCGAATACAATATGAAATGTGCTATTTATTAAAGGAAATTTTCCAAAAATTTTCTTGGGTTTGAGAAGCAAAAGTATAAAAAAAAACAATCAATTGAAAATTTTTTCATGCTGATATTTATTTTAAAAGATATTTATATTTTTCATCATGAGGGAAATTTATATATGAAAATAAAAATCACTCATATATTTTTTTTTAACAAATAAAGAAATATTTTAAACAGTTAGATATTTGTAATGATTGAAAAATAAAATTTAAAGTTTTCGTGTGCTTGCTTATAAGTTTTATTTAATTTTATTAAAACTTTGCCTTTCACCCAATAGAATTTTTTACATAATTTTCCATTAGTGAGATATAATTTTTACTGCCACATACATTTTTCAAATCCGATTTTTCCTCATAATTTTCATAATTTAAATTGATAGAAATTTGTAATTTAAATTAAAGTTCTTACGTGCAAACATAAAATATGTTTTAAATCAAGTTACTTTTAGCATGAATAGTAGATAATTTAAAATTTAGCCAGAAAAATTATATTTTAAGAGCATATTTTTTGATTTTAAGGGCATATTTTCTTATTTTATGAACATTTATTATGCGCATAAAACACTTTTTTTTAGATCATGTTTTTCGTTATATAGTTATAATCTATAATATAGTTATAATCTATAATATTTTCATTATGCCATGATATGTTTTTTGAACTTTTATACCATAATTTCAATCATAATGACCCATTGTGCATTGCATGCAATTCTGCATATATGTTTTGTTTGCCGCTGCTGTGGCAAATTGTTGTTTTTATAGTTAAATTTACGACTGTTTGGCGTTGTTTGTTGCTGCCTCTGCCGTTTGTTGCAAGTGCTATTCTCGTTGTTCTTTCATTATGTTGGTTGCAAATTTTGCTATGTTTGTGTGTGGCTGCTCGAGCATATGAGTGTTTTTTATGCTATTTTTTTCCAATAGTGAGGCATGAGAAGGTAGACTCGTAGAAGTAGTATTTGTTATAGTCGTACATACTAGTAAAATGGTGTTGTAGTTGTAGTTATTGTTGGTGTTATTTTATTTGTTGTATATGGCCTTCTATGCAGTCATTGAACTCTCTACTTAAACAAACATGCAACTTCTAGGGGATTGTTTTTTCGAGTGTGTCGTCATTATTTGTGCCCTAAACCATTAATTCTTTTTTTGTTTGTTTTAAAAAATATTAAGTTTTTTTTAATATAAGTATGTAGTATTATGTACATATATGTTATTATTGCTGCTGCTGTTGTTGTTTGTAAAGAATATACTTGAAACTTAATATGCACATATGCAAGTTTTTTTAGTTGATGTTGTTGTTAAGAACTGACCTATTCCTATAGAATTTTTAGTACGGTATGGTTTGAATAATGCATTTTTTCGTTGGTTTATTCGTTAAAAAAAGTTATTGAAATTTACAAGAACAGATTTCAATTGAGGTGTGAAAAATATTGCAAATGCAGCTGTTATGGCCTTTTGTTATAAACTTTTTTCCTTTTGTTTTCTCATTGCAATTTAATTTTTTTCTTGTTTTATTTGTTTTATGAGATGAATTAAGTAAGTACGTAGGGGTATTGATTTACAATTAAAAAAATGAACTTTATTCGCTCTTGTATACTTTAATGCATATTAAATTATTACAAACAAGAATATAATAAATTTGCTAATTGTTCTGGAAGTTTTTGTTCTGATTTTATTTTTTCAACTTTTTAGTACAGTCTGTTAAATTACAAGCAGTTGAAAAAGTTAAAGTTAGCTTTATTTTCAACGATAAACATTTGCTTTCAATACTTTTTCTTTTTTTTTTAGCTATTTTAACTCTTAATGCTCTAATTTTAATAAAAGATACTTATTAATGTACTTATGTAAAATATGGGGATTTTACTAATAACATAATTTTGTTTTAAATGAAAAATGTGCACATTGGTTTTGAGAAAAACCTCGATACAAATAAAGTTAAATAAAACTGAAAAATGTTCAAGTTGTTGAAATATTACTGTGAAACAAAATAAAGTGCGGTTTCCTACTCTTGCTATTTACTTCATAATAATTGTCTTCTAGTTGCATCATGGGTTTATTTTAAAAGATATATATATGAAAATAAAAGTTCCTCACATATTTTTTTGAACAAATCTGTGCCCAAAAATAAAAACTATATAACTTAAGTTATGCCGTTTTCAATTTTCTTAATTTTTATAATTGTTGTATTTCATTACATATTCGCCTGTATTTTACATTCGATTACAAAATGAAAGTGAAATCGTTTTTAATTTCACATACCTAATTTCATGTTCTGAAAAATGAGTGAAACTGTATTTTCACTCGGTTTCTTATTTTGTTTTAAAAGCATATGGTGAAAACCATGATTTGTCAATTAAAATTAATTTTTATCATATTAAAGTAAAAGTATTCACTTTAATGAATTAGCAAAGATGAAGAATTTCACAATAATTACAATTTTTCCTTAAGAAATTTTAATCTCATTACAAGTAACGGAAAAGGAAAAATATAAAATAGAAAGGCTTAGTAGGAAGAAACGTCGGAACTGTTCAGAGTTACCCGAAAAGTCGTAAGTAACTATTTTAATCTTAAATGTGTTCTTTTCATAAATTTTTTTTTTACTAAGTTTATAACTTGTTTTCGAATAAATAGGGATGCTTTTAGGATCATATTAGAAGAAATATCTCCCGTAATCAATAAAACCAGTATTTTAATAATTTTGCAATTGGCCAATTCAATGGATGAATAGAAAGTTGTGTCCATTTCGAGTGATTTATGGATAGCTTCAACTGCTGCATAAAGGCCACAAAGTTTAGCTACTGCTGTCCTTCACGAGTTTCCGTTACCTCCTCTCTATTTCCTGCCAATTTATTGCGAATAGCACCTTTCCAGTCAGTCCAAACCTTTTTCCAACCACTAGTGTCCTTATCGGGGGAACCTGAGCTATTTAATTCATTTGCCAAATACTTATATAGCTGATCAGCTGCCGTTCTGTCGACCTTAAAAACCTTTTGGCTAATTCTGGATTTTTTTCTATGAATTTAAGCAAAGTGTCCTCTTCCATATTTGTTTATGTTTGCCACTTAAAAATTCAAAGAACTGTTTACTAAATAAATCTATACAAGTAACACTGATTATTTATTGTTCTATAAATTTAATTTAAAATAACAAACATTTTATTTGTTTTATTAAAAAGTATTTCACATAGCTTTCAGTTGTCGATTTCAAATTACTTATTTTGTAGTGAAATTGACATTTAGAACACATCAAATTACTTCAATTCCACTTGAAATAATATAAAAATGAAACTATACTTTTCATATCATTGTACTGAAATAATAACACAAATTAAGGGAAATTTTCATTTTCACATTGTTTTCGAAATGTAGAACCCAGGCGATCGCGTATTTTTTTTTTTTTTTTAACATCTGGAGATAGTGGTCTGCATAACAACATAATTAGTTTGATTTTACTTTTTTCGCAATGTAAAAATTTCATAAATTAACATATGTTTTTTTTCATATTTTCTAGAATAAAATTCATGATTTAATTTAATATACTTATATCAAATATGTACTTTTTTAAGGCATAATTTTATTTTCATATTATTTTGGAAATGGAAGAAGTACATAATTCATGTTCAAGATATATTTTAAAATTCAATTTTGGAAAAATGTGTAATATGGGATATCATTTAAACAAAATATTTACTTTATAAAGGAAAAAACAACACCATTTCTTTTTTGCTATATTTTTCGATAGTCGATATACATATCGGTTTGAAAAATATGCCAATTAATTTTCGTAAGAATTGCGGATATACAGTAGCCCAAGAAAGACTACCTACAGCAGGAAAAATTAGAATTTCTCTTATTAAAAACAAAATTTATGCGTTGAGGATAAAAAATATATTTCTTAAAAATCAAAAAATTAAACAACAATTCGAAATTTTTTGAACTTAAGATAAAATTTAAACAAAAAATTCTTAAAAAAAATATATATATATATCACAAAGAAGTGTACATACAGCTTATTTCACAATTCATTTAAAATAGTATATGTGGATAAAATTAAAAACTGATATTTTGTTTGACCACCTTCAGCATCCAGAACTGCTTGTATGTATGTATTGGCATTTAAGAAACAATTTTTTCTGTGTTAGAAATTTTATATTTTCTAACCCGCCTATCCAATTCATCTTACAAGTTTGCAATTGGATTTAAATCTAGTGATTGGGGAGGGGAATGCAATTCTTTGGGGGACATTACAAAGTCGCCACTCCTTGATAATAAGAGATCTTTGTTTCGGATCATTATCCTGTTGGAAGATCCATTTGCCTGAAAGTCCCATTTTGGTAGCTAAAGTTTTTCAAAAGAATGAGATAAACTCGACGAACCATTTTAATGTCAATAAAGACCAGATTTCCTACTCCACTCTCAGACATGTATCCATAAACCATGACAGACCCTACTCCATGCTTCACAATTGACAATAAGTTTTAAATTTCCATCGCTGTATTAGGTTTCCTCCAAAGTCTTTGTTTACCATCGTATTCAAATATATTAAACATAGACTCATCAGTAAAAATTGGTTTTTTCCAAAAACTCATATCAGCATTTTTGTTCTGTTTTGCAAACTCTAATAGTTTTTTCATATTTATTTTACTTGTAAACTGTTTTTTTTTCTTGGGATTCGGCTATGAAAATCGTTAGCTCTTAAAATATTTCGAACTGTTTGAGAAATTTCTTTTACTGCTGGAGTATAGTAATGGATCCATGTTTCATCCACAGTTACAAAACGCCGCATAAACTCCAAGCAATCGTTTGAAGTTGTCACATGTTTACGTTTATAGCCAATTGAGACCAAACGTACCCATCTTGCAAACAACTTTCTTAAACCCAGCTGATCATTTAAAATCGAAGCCACACTGCCACATGAAATGCCTATGTCATCAACAATCTCACGCACTTTTACTCTTCAGTCGACCAACAGCATATCGTGGATTTTTTCGACATTTTCGGGTGTACTGACCTCAATTGGCCGTCCAGAACGTTCAGTAAACAACCATTTTACTATTGAAATCGATGGTGCAGAGTCCCCATAGTATTTATCGAGCTTTTCCTTGGTTTGATTGACGGTTTTTTTTTCGCAAAAAGTAATGTTTAGTGAGCACTCGAAATTCACTTTTTTCCATTTTTAGAAAAATACACGAGGTTGTATGTTTTGAACAGCTGTTAAACGCAAAATAAATGACGACACTTGTTCAAAATTTGACATTAGTCTATTAACAGGTGGTACTTGATGGGAATAGTGTTGCATTTCATATAACTACGAGAGAAGTTCGAAAAGTCATGGACTTATTGTTCCGCCCTCGTAGAAACTTACTTTAACTAATGATTTATTATTTAAATATACGAATATATATATCTAATATATATACCATTAACTAAAGATGTGCTTTTTTCGATAAATTTAGTGATCTGTTTTGGGGGTAGGTACACTATTTTGTGTACAAAATTGAAAAAAAAAAACAATTTTAGCACTAATATTTGAAACATGGAACTTTTTTGCTTAACATATCTTAAAAATATTTTAAAATGCTATAACATTACACAAAAATTTATTTAAAGCTTCCCTAAATTTCATTAAAGTAACAAATTGTTATACTGTATGTAGAGTCTATTGGGCTACTGTATTTACACTTTAGATAATTCAAAATTGTGTACCTACTACCTTTAATTTCAATTTAAAACCTAAAAGAACTGTCTCCTGAAAAGTAATAGAAATCAATTATGTAGGTTTTAATTTTTGCCACAGAAATGAAAAAATATATTAAACAGTTAAGATGTTTTTAATGATTGAAAAATAAAATTTAAAAATTTTCGGTTGCTTGTATAAAACATACAAATTCGAATGAATTTCATTTCAAATTAAGTTACACAATATATATGTTAATAGTTTTATAAAATTACAAAAATCAAGATCACAAGTTCAGGATGTTATTGACTTCTTTGGACGTTTTTCTTTTGCTAGGAAGTAAATAATTTGTACTTTTTACGTTCAATTTATGTATTTAATATAATATACCAAAATTACATATCCTTTCATAAAACTACGTAAATATTTTATTAACTAATCAATTACAACTGTTCTTTGAGAGAATTCTTACCAATTACTAATCAATTATATCGAAATAATTCTCCTAATAATTCATACCTTTTAAACGAACATTTTAACAAATATTTATTTCATCTTTGTTGATATTATTCTAGTTACTGTTTTTCAATTGCAATAATATCAATGTAGAGTATAGTACTTAATTTCCCTCGAGTGCAGTAAAATTACGGTAAAGTTTATTTTTGTTATATTCTTTCTATCTATACATTTATCAAGCAGTGTACAGTTTGCACCAAGCAGTAAAACAAACACAAATTATCATCATTTTATTTAAAATAAATACTAAAAAAAAAACAAAGCACTTTTACTTTATTCCTGAAGTTCCTTCTACATTTAACTCTTGACGTTTTAAAAATAAAACAACAACAAAAATATGTACAAAAAGCCTGGATGCACAACAAATAAACATATAAGCCAACAAACAAATAAATGTTGGCGTCTTACAGTGTTTCGTTCCCATACAAAAATCGGCAAAAATAGGAGTTATTCTAGACTTATGAAATTTAGTACGTATTAAAAAAAAAAAAAGTTAAGAGATTACCAAAGTTTGGAAAAAGTCGGTGTAAGGTTTCAGGTCTCTCCTATATGTTCTAACAAATTTAGGTCAAAAATTCTGAAAGTTGGTCAACGTTAAAAATATATTATTGGTACAGGTATATTTCATTGGCTTAATATAGAAAAGGCTTGTCTCATTTTTTTTTTTTTTTTTTTTTTTTTTTTTTGAAATCGCATTTTTATTGTATTCTGGTAGACACAATCTAATACACGTCTTTTAAAAATTAAGTGCTCTATGACTGCAAATAAGGGATGTATAGGCATTTAGAAAAAAAAAAACTTAACTTATTTCAAGGTGAGCAATATGTGAGTATTTCTAAAAGTGCTGTTTGTAAAAAGTTTCTAAGCAAATAGAAAAACCATGTTCATCATCCATCTAAAACAATATCTCAAGTTTCAGTAAGATGCACTGGATGGAGATGCCATAGTAAACATGTTTTGAGTCTTGGCATGTGAGTTATCCGGAAATTCAAAACTAATATAACTGATGAATACTAGTTATTTACTCCCCTAAAGATCGAATTATATATTCGATTATATCTCCCTTGATTATATTTTTTAAGAAAAAATAACCTTATCTAAAAAATGGAACGATTTTCAAGATCTAAAAACAATCTTGCCACCAGATTGCCACTATTTTTATAAAATTTGAGTAACAAAAATCCCTATATAAGAAGTAGAAAAATAAATAAATAAATTAAAATAAAATAAAAAATAAAAATCAGCCTTAATTTCTCTCCTTGTTTTGAATCAAAACTTTATCTATAGTTTTTTTGTATCTAAATTTTTTTAAATTTTATTCAATTTTTCCCTTCTTCCGTATAATTACGCATTTTCTATATTAAGCCATCGAAAACAGTTATAAATCTGCTAAAATTAATCTTTCAGTAACATAAATATTCGTGTCAAATTTTGTTGTAGTTGGCTTAGTAAATCAAAAGTTATAAAAATATTTTTGTTTATTGGAGCGTATACTTGCAATAATATATTTTTATTACTCATACGCTCACATTATTAAATTGAATATTAAGCGCAAAAAAATCATTGTTTTTTTCAATATTCTGGCGGGTTTTCATTTTTGGTAATAAATTAATATTAAATTAAATTAAATTAAATTAAATTAATAAATAGAAACATTAAAAAGTTTCTTTTTTTTTATTACGAGTATCTCAAAGTTTTATATAATTAATTCTTCCAAGGAACAAGGACCTTTTATAAAATTTTGGCAAGTTTTCTTTTTTGATTTTGAAGAAGTCATCATTATACGATGGGTGCCTTTTAGAGAAAAACGTATAAAAAATAATAATAAATATTTTTTAAAAATTACATTATTGTTACCTAGAATAGTATTCATGACAAGCAATGTCTTTTCAGATACGTTTGAACCACGTCTTAATGCAATTTTTTTCACATTGATTAAAGCATCCCAAAAAGATGTATTTTTCAACTTGCGCACTATTTTTTCTATTATTGCTATTTATCTACAATACTTAACGTGTAGTGCAAACCCTTATTTCTTAGAATCAATTAAAAATTTATAAAATTAAAAAAATATAGGAATACATATAAAAAAATAGAAAAAATGCCGCAGATTTAATTTATTTAATTTAAATAAAATTTAAAAAAAAAATAATAAAAATTTATATATATTTAGAAAGATTGATTTCTCTTCTATCTAAAATCGTTAAAAAATTCGAAATTGGTAAACAAATTAATTTAAAAAATTTGTTTTTGTTCCATCAAATCGTAAGAATCGTTTATTCTTGTTAACTTTATATTGTGACGGTGTATCGAAAAATTTTAAAAATATCTACAGCCTATATCATTTTAAAAGTATATCCAACTTTCTCCATTTTGTAACATAGTATTGTTATTAAAAGACCAACCAAAAATATGCTCTAAAAAAAGTGTTTTATGCGCATAAAAAATGCTCTTAAGACCATGTTAAAATTAATTTGATTTTTTTTTCATCAATTGGTAAAAAATTGTAAAAAATTTCTATTAAATTATAAAATGAAAATTATTAGGGAATCGGATTTGAAAAACGTATGTTACATTAAAAATATAAATAATGGCAAACTATAAAAATATTTTCTTTAGTGTAATATATGCAAAATTTTGCTCTTAAGTATAAAATATGCAAAAATATGCCATTTAAATTGCTAAAATATGCTCGAAAATAAGTATTATGCGAAAATATGCTGTTGGGATCAAAATTTTCAAAAATACGCTGTAACAAATCGATGCCAAAATTTTGTAAAATTTTCTGAAAGGGATAAATAACAAACAGTTACCTCCTTTGGAAAATTAGCATTGAATACATTGATTTTCTAACAAACAAAGGTCTGTGTAAAGGAGCGATATTTTTGGTACATTTTTTTGTTTATTAATTAGTGAAGTACAAAAATACGTAAATAAGTTTTCAAAAATTAAAAAAAAAAAAATATTGATACTATTTATGTGCATGCATGCTTTACAAGATGTAAAAGTTTTCCTTATTATATTAGTTCAAGATTTATTTAGTGATAATTTTTTTTTATAATTTATTACATCTTCCAGAAGATTATCTGGCGGTATATTCTTTCTTCACCTAGATGACTATCTAGCAATATTGCATATTTTCTTCCAGGCGTATTGATTTCTTATTGCTTAGATTTATCGCCTGTGGGAGAAACTTCCGCAATACGATATGATTATTGCGGCAATAAAATATTTCTTCTAAGCAATACGAATTGGAATAAAAGGAATCACTGTGCGTCTGTTTAAAATGCAGGTTTGTTTTTAAGTATGTGTGTGTGTGTGTGCGTTTTTTGTAGTTGTCTGTCAGTTTGTTTATGTGTGGGGTATAGATGCAACCGGAAACCGCCATTAAAATGCACATACATACAAAAATGAATGAAAGTACTTGTAAAAGTATATTTTTCTAAATGCAGTCATAAAAAGGAAAAAAGGTTTAATGCATGAGTGTTTCATTCGACAAACATTCATACATAAAAAACCCACAAACACTTATTCACACATACACATTTACTCAGACACTAACACACATTTATGCGCACTTCTGTATAGCTGGGCCATTGTTTTTGTTATTTTTACTTTGCTTTGTATAATCATAAGGACTTCTGTTTTTTGTGCTGCTCCTGTTGTTGTTGTTTTTATATATTATATGAAAAGGGAGCCAAGTGTATTTGGGGTATCCTGGTTGTTTTAATGTTTTTGTTATTCTTATTTATTTTCTATATACATATATATATATATATATATATATATATATATATAGCTGTTGTCAACTAATTAGAAATGTAGAACTTAAATTTCGGCAACAATTAAAATTTCACTTTTTAATTTTGTAATTTATTCAATATTCGTTTGAGACATAAACATTTTAATATACACTATGGAGCAAAAGCGAACAGATCCAAGATTTTTTGAAAAATTAGCGATTAACAATATTTAGAACAGAGATGCTGGACAAAATGGAAAATTGCTACTATGGGGTAAAATTAAATCCTCCCACCAAAAAAAAAAAAAAAACTATTGAAATAAATAAATGCAATGCAATGCAACTCTATCCCCATCTGAAGAAAACTAACGCCATTGCGATAAAAGAACCAAAAAACTAAAATTAGCCATCAGACAAAATTTCCAAAAATTCTAAAATCCTGGGCCGTGGAAAACTGGAAACGAGTTTATTCGACAGAATTGACAAACGTAAAGATATTTTTACAAGAATATATCAATTGATTTCGATATAAGTGAGAATTGCTTTCCAGTATTACTACAAAACGAAGGGATGGTTTTCGAAAGGAAGTTTCCCATACTTAGATGTTGTTTCGATGGTAATAATCAAGAACCGGAAGTTCATGCATACATGTTTTTTGCCTTTACTTCTAGAACAGAATAAACTAAAAAAAAAAAACTAAAAAAAATAACTAAAAAATGTTTTAAAATATTAAAAATACCATGGAAAAATTAATATGTAGTAAGCTATATCTCCCAAACTATAACAATCACAGAAGGACGTTGATTATTGGAAAAGGTGAGTCATCAGAAGATTCCTTATTTATCTCATATTAAGATGTGAAATTACACAGAATAAATAATTTCCTGAAATATTCGACAAAACAATATCATTGAAAAAAGTAGAGATAAATACAGACTTTCAGTCAAATTTCCGGTCTTTTATCTAATAGGCAGAACAAGTTCGTTTAATATCGATTTATGTATATGAAACATTTGTTTTGGTTATCATACGTTTTTGTAAAACATCGAGAATTGATTAATTCTTATTAAAGATGATACAAATGCGATTATTATATCTGACAGCACGAATTGAAGGAGGTTCGGAAAGTTTTATATTATTGAATATAATCACGACGACAAATCTGTTTAAACCTCACTTTAGAACATAGAGCAAAAAACAAAGTTTACATAAAAAAATATGATCTTTGATATTTTTTTAAATGCATTTATTTCGCTGATGCATTTATTTAATAAATAAAAAATTGCATATATTAATTATATAGCTATAAAATAAATTTTTCAATGGTAAAAATACACATCCAAAAATGTTAAAAGTTGGATTAAATTCAAACAAGTAATTATTTCTGAGTTCCACTTTATTACGATATAAGCTATAATAACAGCTGCAGATTGGTATACATTTTCAACGATTTCAATTAACGTCTACGATGTGGCTCGACGGTTTATGAAATATTAAAGACATCTTGATCTCAGTTCATGAATACTTTTTATGTAATTTTTTTGTTGAAACCTATTTTTCGCTTAACAGAAACGGAATAGATGTTCTTATTATAAACATAATTTCGCAAAAAATGTAAAAAAAATGCTAATATAAAAATATAAAAATTTTAGATAGATTTTAGATATTTTATCGCTCCACAACGATTTCAAAATGTAATTTGGAAACCCTGTTTGATCATGAGATACATTAGCTTCATTGAAATTACGCTGTGAGGGTTCCTGGCGAAAAAGGCACCTCTTAGAGCCCTTCACGTTCTCAAAGAGAAATAAAACTTCATTCTTTATTTTATAAAAACGAGCAAAAATTGCAACAAATTAAAATTTTGGTTTCACCACTTGCCTATAATATAATTTAACACTGGTCAACGACGCATTGATTGAACACAAGTTGGTCTATTTCTATAAGTGTTTGTAGTTTACATTAGAAGAATTGGACACATATGCTAAAATCCGCGATTACAGGAATCAAAATAAAGGAGAAAAACTTCTTGTTATTTTCAAACAAGTTTTTAACTTTGAGTGCTTGCCGGTATCACATGGATTCATTTCAGATCTTAAATTTTTGTTCTTTAACTCCACGAGGTGTTGTTAACATAACTGCATCAAAAGTTAATTTTAAAAATAAAATTAAAAAAATATTTTAGACTTAAGGTCGGTTTCTTAAAGGTAAACGTAAAAAGACAATTCCCCATATGTATCCTTAATGAAAAATCTAAATAAATAAATGATTAAGTAATTAAATAAATATTTCATTCTTTAAAAAAGTTTTATGAAAAAGTCATATAAGTAAAGAAAAACTTAAAAAAATCAGTTAATTTTTCCATAAAAAATTAAGTAGTAAAAAATAGTATTTATTTTGTAAAAATTGTGTTTTTAATACAGATAAGGTTTAATTGTTTCATCGGATAGCGGATTTTTTTATTTTATTTATAACATTTCCTGTTGTGGAAAAAAACTTTTCGCCTTCCACAGATTTGGGCAAAATAAAATGTCTACATTTTGTTTTTGTTTTCTACTTGCTTCAAAAAATGTTAACTCTTTTTTATGAGTTTTTCATTGTAATTTTTGGGATATGTTTGGACGCTGTGCCCAGAATAACCTTTGCTTTCCTTGTAAGCTAGCAGATATAATTGGAAACAAAAATAAGCTACTTATTTTTTTCTTGCATAACTAGTTATTTTTGTTCAAGTTGTCCACAAATTCATGTAGTTTTTATTAGACTCTAGGGGTACTCAAAAATATATACCTAAACAAAAATAAACAAAAAAAAAAAATTGTCGTCAATAAGATTTGAACTTGGGCACAAATTAAATTTTCGTTTTTAATGAATAACACCATCTCGCACTTAATTTTCTAAGTGACAAAAACTTTTTTAGTATAAAATATCGTTTTAGACAGTTTGTTAACAAAAAAGAAAAAAAAAACTAATAGCATCAGAATGGAATTGAACCAACAACCTTCTGGTTGTTATTACAGCGCTCTGATCCAAGAGATTGCAATATTACTGTGCTATTATACCACTGAGTACTTATTTATGTAATATAGAGTATGCAAATAATAATGACGCCTCATTACGAAGGAACTACTCTAATAAGTAATTGCCATTACTGAGAACCAAAAAGTTTTTGCTGGGTATTTGATTTTTCAATTGCAACTTTTAAGGTTTGTTCAAAGTTTTTTTTTTGTGTAGAGCAGCGCATATTGTATTGTTATCATAGGATTTAAAAAAAAAAAATCGAAATCTTTTAAGTAATAAGGAAAAGTTTAGTCTCCTTCCATCAATTATTTCGTTATATAATGTAGACACAATAGCAGTCAATAAATTTGTATTATGTGTACGGGCAGTTCAATTGGCTTTAAAACATGAATCATTACATTTAGTACAATAATATTGTTTTCAACTCAAAGTTTTATGTCCTGGAATATATAAAGCGGAAAATTAAAACAATTGAATTTCCCGGGAATTTCCGGGAAGGGAAACCCGTGAAGAAGCTCTAGTTATTAGCCTTTTTTCAATTCTCATAAAGTTATATTTTTGAATCGGAAAGGCCTCTGAGCTTAAAAGATGATGATTTAGAAAAAACTTTCAATAGGCAATATATGCAAATTTCATTTAAATCAGAAAAGTCAAATATGATTGCTGTCCGTCCGTTTTCACATAGAATCACCCTCAATTTTACTGAGTAACTTTTGAATATCCACACATACTCAGTAAACCAAAGGTTTGATTAAAATTTAAAAATGATTTGAAATCAATTTTTTTTTCTCAAATGTAAACGTTTGGGAATGATTTGAGAATAATAACATTCTCAACAAGAAGGAGATTTTTTCTACAAATTTGATGCAGATTTGAATTATATTCCATTGAATTAACCTTTGATATCAAGAGAAATACACAAAATTTTTCCAACGTTTGAAACATGATGACTCTGCATTTGATGGGTAGTTATTGTCCCTATACATTTATGTATGCATGTGTGTATGTATGTATGTATGTATGTATGTATGTATGTATGAATGTATGTTGAGACTAAGTTTAAGTTACCAGTAATTAGATTTACAGTTTCTAAATAGTTAATCGCAGCTGTTTAATAAGTATAAGAATATTTATATGTACAGTTGCGAGCATAAGAAATGTAACGTTATTTGATGTGATCTTTGTTCGCATATATTTTGCTTATATTGTAACCCGATGTAATATTACTGATGTGATTTTATTATTTGTGACCATAGATTCCTGTTGTATATACTTTTTTCGAATGTTTCTGTACGTAAGGAAAATTATTAAACGTTTAGTAAAAGAAGCTGAAAATTTGACCGGGCAAAAAAAAAAAAAAAAAAAAAAAAAGCAACTCTAAACAAATCAACATGATTTTTTAAATTCTAATAAAAGTCATTATTGGAAAAGTTTGGAAACTATAGTTTTGCTAAGTACCATGATTTTCTATTCTTACATATAGACTAAAATATATGAAATCTACTGATAATATAAATATTAGCACTTTCTATTAAATTTTGCTAATTTTCTTAACTATTTTGGAAATTTTTCCATAGAGATTGATATTTTTTGGAATTATTATTTATTTATTTATTTTTTTATTTTGAAATCTTACAAAAAAGCGATCAAATATTCATGATAGTTTGATAGAGCTTTGAATGTGACCAATTTCGATCCTTATTGTGATGGAATCAACAGCAAAATATATTTTTTTTCGCAATGATAGGATATTATTTAATTCCCGATAATGCAATAATGTTCAAATATCCCTTGATTTTGGTTTTGGAGTAAATTATAACACGGAAAGATAGTTAGGAATTAAACCTATTTTGATACTCTTCCTATATCCAATAATTAAAATTTCATCATATTAATATCATTAAATCAACGATTGGTGACAGTAGTAGCTTTAAATGGCCACATGACTTATCAGATTTTTCATGCATGATCGTTTCAATATTGTGTATCTAAGATAATTTTTAAGAATTCTCATATTAGAACTATACTTCAATATTATTTTAGTACCATTGTCATAATGTTATTCTAAAATATTCCTAAATTATTAAAAAGAATGGAGAAAGAGTATTTTTTTAATGTCATGAATATCCTTTATAGTTAAAATGAGCTTAAATTTATGTATATTGGTAGCAATTGTTGGTAATGCAATCAAATTATACTTTTCAGCATTTTTTAATCATTATTTTTATCAAAATTTAAAAAAAATTCCATTGATTTTTTTTACTCGCATTAATTTACAATTTGTTTGACAAAATTTGTAATAACTATTCCTATGTATAACAATTCCTATGTATAACAATTTGGAACAAAATTATATACAATAGTTGGTTAAGACCATAATATAATCATTTAATAACGTTATAGCGCTAATCAATACGATCAAAAATCATATAACCTTGCTTTGCTTTTCTTATGCTCGCAACTGTATGTTGGTGGCGTTGCTCTTGTTGTGTTGTAATTTAATTCCTTTCAATTTAAAACATAATTAATACTGTCTAAGGTGTCGAAATTATGTATTTTTTTCTTTTTTCGTTTTTTTGTGTTCATTTTGGTTGTTGTTTCTTTTACGAGCCTCAACCTTGTTGGTATGTAAAAATATCGATTTTTAAAGTTGTGAGTCTTGCAGAAAGAGGAATAAAACCTTTTTTTTAAAGTAATTTCTTGTTTAAGTTATGTTATAAATATATATATATATCTATATATATATATATATATATATATATATATATATATATAATATATATTTCTCGTTAAAAGGGATGTAATAAATTAATGAGTTGATTGCTTGTAAAAATTATTGAGGTGTTAAGTGTGAAATTTTATATTATTTATATTATCATCAAATTACCTGACCTGTGAGAGTAAGTTTTTATTTTGTACACCACTACAAAATACTTCTTTAAGTAACCTTATTTTACTTAGTTGTAAGTGAAGTAAGCAAAACAGCTTCCATGTAACAATCTTCTTATGTAACCATTATTAATTTATCCTTGAGGTTCACACATTATTATTACCAATAAATATATTAATTTTAAATAGTTTATTGTAAGATTAAACCATATAAATTTACAATTATGTCATTACTGACTTAATTGTGATTAAGAAACATTATTAAAAGGCATTATTCAAATTATCCGTTTCATATAAAGTTGTGGCGAAAATTATTTAAGGGGCAGGGCAAGTTTCCAATATCATAGTAGCTTTAATCAAATTCTAAAAATTTACAGTAAATTTGTAAAATGAAAATATGTTAAAAAAATAAAGATAAAGTGACATATTATTCATTACATGCAAATACAAATCTAAGTCAAAATTTATTTGATTACCCCGATTCCATCTTTTGGACTCCAGTTCTTTTAAGCGAAAGTTAGTATTATAATAATAATAATAATAATAATAATAATAATAATAATTATTATTATTATTATTATTATTATTATTATTATTATTATTATTATTATTACTATTATTATTTTATAACCCTTCTGAATATCCTGTGACACTCCATTTTAAACAGTGCTTCTGACTATTTTTAGTTTAACACCAGTGCTGGAAAAAATATTAGGGATGACTAAAAATTTTTTTAATATATTCTTAAATTCTTATTTATTGCTTTATAAATAAAATTAGTTATATACATTAACTTAAAGAACTTAAAATACTTATATACTAAAAAATCGAACTTAATAAGACTGCAAAATTTCACAAAAAAAAAAAATATATTTTTTAAAAAACTATATAAATATATCCTTTTGTTTTACATTACCATAAATTCTATATATTTTTCAATATTTGCAGAAGCTCCTTTCGATTTTGTTCCACATTTCTCTCTTATTTTTAGATTTGAAACATTCTATTTAATTTTAAGTGACTCCACAGAGGTGCTCAATCGGATTTAAATCCGGAGATTGAGATGGCCACTCTATTACAGAGACTTGATTATTCTGAAACCATGACTATACTCTTCTGGCAGAGTGCTAGGATCATTATCTTGCATAAAAAATGCGCAAATAATGAAGTTTTCAAAAAATAAAATGCTTAACTTGATTGTTGCAAAAAAATGCCATGAAAACAGAGCAAGAAAATGAAATACCTCAGGTTGGGTCAACTTTTAATTCGCTACTCAAAAATTAACCGTTTTGAGTCATCAAGTAGTCTTTAAAATAAATTATATGGTCCAGTAACAAGTTGTATTATAAGAAACAAATGCCACCTTGACCAAAGCAATTTATTTTGAAGGATGTATAAATGGTCAACAGCTATAAATTTCTCTTATATCCATACCATTGGACCTATTCCTGATAATGAAAAACATCCACATATCATCAACAACCCGCCTTCGTCTTTAGATCATACTCTTTATTAATACTCTTTATTAACAGGACGTCGTACATATGATTTTCCGTCATCTTTGTTTCATCGGACCATGCCTCCTTGTTCCAATTTGGTCGATTGATGTGTTGTGTGGCAAATTCCTACCGTTTTTCGATATTTCGTTTGGGACTACGTCCTTTATGTCCAGTTTCCTTGAATCTGTTTCTTATCATACAACTTGTTACTGGAGCACATAATTTATTTTAAAAGCTACTTGATGACTCAAAAGGGTTAATTTTTGAGTAACGAATTAAAAGTTGATCAAAACGAGCTGAGTTATTTCGTTTCCTTTCTCTGTTTTCATGGCATTTTTTTGCATCAATCACTTTAATCATTTTTTTTTTTTTTTTTTTTTGAAACTTCATTATTTGCGCATTTTTTCGAATTGATAACCCATCCTCTTTCTGTTTAAGAATAACATTTCTATCACTACCTTTAGAATCTTTCTTTGGGTTGTAAAAATATATTGTGTGAAATATTAGTGAAATCGGATATCGTTAACAAGTGCCATCCGCCCGTATCCAGAAAATATGGCTTTTTTACAGTTTTTAGAAAAAAAAAAAAAAATAGCTATTAAATACTTTGCTTTGTAACAAAATGTTAAAAAATCGTAATCTATATATAATTATCTTACAAGCAAGACATAAAAAGAAAAAAATCGGTTAAGAAATGTTAAAGTTATTACGAATTCCCCAGACCATTAATTTCTTTTAGACCAACTTGTGTGAGGAGTGTACAAAAAAAATTTTTATTTTTAATGAATGAAATGCAATTTTTAATTAAATTTAAACCATAATTACTGAAAAATATGTTTTTGTTTCTCCAGGATAATTCAAATCCCTTTCCATTCTTGGTCAAAAAACGTTAATTTTTTATGACTGTTTTAAAACTCCAATTTCAAATTTTTTAAACATTTATTAAACAGATCTTAAAAAGATTGGAATAAAACTATGCAGGTTTATATACAACACTATAGGAAATAAAACTAAAAAATTAGGTCAATACCTTGTATGACTAAGCCGTACTTGCGATTTGAGTTTTGAAGATGTCGGCAAAAACGCATTTTTGTGGTTTTTTAGCTATAAAAAACTTTTTGAACTGAAAACATTAATAAGTCACGAAAATTTCCAAAAATATTGTACTGTTAAGTATGTTAAAAAGTCATAAGTAAATAAATAATTTTTTTCCCGTAGATAAATGTGTTTGTGCTAAAATACGCAAAACGTGAAATTCTTAGTGAGTTATTCAACTTTAAAGTAGTATAGTTTTGGTCCTATAAAAGACATTGACTTCAGTCCTTTTGTATATAATTAAGAATTACGTCAGCTAGATAAGCGATTTTATTCGAAAAAGTCTGAGTCAATAATTTTTTCTAATTTTTGTAAAAATTTTGTTTTTGGAGAAACTATAAATTTTGTATCTATAATAAAATCTTTGTCAGTTAAGATATCTTAACAAATTTTCGGTGATTTTTGACTTATTATTCAAAATGGTAAACTTAAAGAAAAGATGTAGTGTAAAAAAATTTAAGATAAAAGGAATCCGGCAATTTCCAAAAAAAAAAAAAAACATCGGAAATCCCAAAATTGGGATTTTTTAATTTTGCCCATAAAATCTACATTTCGTGCAGGTCTGGAAGAAGCCGATGGAAAACTCTTTGCAACACATTGGAATTTCCGAAACCGCATTCTTTTTGTAGATTCATGCTTTTGTATTTTAGAACATATAGGCTAAAATCAAAATTTCGTAACAAATAGGTCAAATTCGACGGGATCTGTACTTGGCTCTATAGCGTAATTCGGCTCATTTTTAATTTTGAAATCATCTCCGTAAAGATACCTTTCTGAAAAGTGTAAAGTCATTATCTGTTCTAAAGAAAAATTTTGTTTTAGAGTTACAAATTCAAAATCGTTTATTTTTCAACTCGAAGATATCGTCTTTACATTTTTTTATTTGATAGATAATTTTGTTCTTTAACTAATTGCAGAAAAATCTAGCTAAATCGGTGGGAAATGTTGGCCTATATATGGAAAAAGCTGGACCAAGATTATGCAAAATTTAGACAGTTGAAATTTAAAACGCAAATACTTCGAAAACTGTAGGAGATAAATAGCACATCTTTGAAAGCGGATAAGAAACAAAAATTTGGCAGGCAGTTCAAAATTTTCTGTGTCAAAATTACCCTACTTTGGAACCCCTTAGCTCCACAGAGTATTGTGGGAACCACCCTTTCAAACTTAAAATTGTACACTCCTCTGCGATGCCTATTTATTATTATTTTATTTAAATCCAAACAATCAATTAGAAGTTACAGATTTATTTCCATAAATTTTCGATTCTACCCCACTGTACGTTGTTATGGTCATCATATATAAACTTGGTACATCATGTTCAGTATAATTTCCTTTCAATTGTGCTATGGTTCCTCATAATTTATTATTAAAACGTATGTATTAGCCTGCACATTCCAGACTACACTATTATAAAAAAAAAAAAAGAAAAACTTTAAAAGGAAACAATGTTAACCAGGGAAATTTTTGTTACATACATATATTTTTCGGCTAGAAGAAAATAAAAATTAATCTAAACATGGTTGCGTGATGCTAAAAAATGTAATAAATGATAGGTTCCTTTCCTTTAGATGAAAATATATTTGACATTGTTGAAATTAGAAATAAAAAGTGAGTAAAGAACAATATTATTTGAAATGTACCAATTATACGATCAAGTAGTGTATTTGGTGAGGGATTCCAATTACAATTTCAATTAACTAATTTAAATTTAATTATAATTCGATTTTTTTAATCCAATTACAGGAAATTGTAGTTCAAAAATTTTTTTTACACATTACATGTAATTTAAATGTATACGTAGAAGATTGCTGAATGTAAATGTAATTGTACCTGAGAGTGTTAAG
Source organism: Protocalliphora azurea (assembly GCA_932274085.1). Taxonomy (NCBI): domain Eukaryota; kingdom Metazoa; phylum Arthropoda; class Insecta; order Diptera; family Calliphoridae; genus Protocalliphora; species Protocalliphora azurea. Next base: position 124,506,709 of record OW026519.1, read on the forward strand.
CAATATTAGTAAATTATGCTTTATACATAATGTGAATTCTGTATTAATTGTATTATGTATTAAGAAAAATTAAACAAAATACAAGAAAATTTATATTATCGGCATTTGATTTGGATGTGATCACCTCTCTTCAGAAAAGACTAAATCAATCTATAAATACACTAAAATTTAAAATTCTACCTTTTAAAAACACTTAAATATGGTTAAATTCTGCATTAAATCTGCATTATAAGTAATCCACATTGACTTATATATGGAATATACATACATTAATTGTATGACAAATGTGTATGATATAATTTTCGATTATAATAATATTCAAACTTAAGTACAGCGGTTATTTGTTAATTTAAAGTTACAATTTTCGACACAAAATAAGTGGGAAAGTATTTTGGACAGACCTTTAGACGTATGCATGTTTGGCCACAAAAAGTTTAATATTCGATTGGGAAGAATGTCCATAAAATTGAGCGATAATTAAAAAATCATGCAGAAGAGATATATTATTAATTGTTTTTGAAAAACCTCCAATAAATTTAAAATTATTTATCTCTGAAGTTCTTAAAACTATAAAAATTATATATTTTATTTTTTATTTTTATTTTTATTATGCTTTTTTCGTTTCATTTTCAAGTTATTCAAAAACAATAAAATAAAATACTAGTATCAAATATTTTTTTTTATTAAATTTTAATTTGAACCAAAAAATGATTTGTTCAAAATAATTTTAGTCATAATTTTTTCTGTGTAAAAATACATATCAGTGTTTTTCATGTGTATAAAACTTTAGTTGCTAATTGTTTTAATTATGCGTAAATTTGTATAACTTTGAAATGACAGGCATTATCTAAAAACGTATTTAACTACCTTTTCTTTAAAATAATTATATTACAAATTATTGCTTCTTGATTTTTATGTGTAATACCTAAATATAATTATGTATATTAGGAACGGAAGATGCATTTTAATTAATGTTATTCCATTTTAATTTGAATTTCATCATTAAATAAAAGGAATCATTGAACGAAAATGTGTGTGTGCGTAGCACCTTGTGTATGTGAATAGTTATTATTATTTTTTTTTTTTTTTTCTTAATTCGTGCCTCCAAACTACATATCGCCAGCATAACTTGTAATTGACGACACATGCTTTTCTCTCTCTCTTTCTGTAATTTTTGGTTTTTATTATTTATTTGAAACTAGATATTTAAACATATACTTTGGAAACACATTTCTTTCTACAATCATACCTTCAGCGTATCTGCGTATCTCTTATAGTTGATGATTGTTGTTGCTGCAAGTGTTTGTCTGATGTAAAACAAGTGCAGCAATTAGTTTTAATTGAGCCTGCATGAGTTAATTTTTAACCAAATAATTCAACATACAACTGCAACAAAAATAATGACAAAACAACGTTATATATTATGCTTGAGGAAAAAAAAAATAAAGTTGCAATTGCCGTTGATGATGAAGTTTTCAATTGCGAAACAGTGTTCTACTAAAATAAGATTGTAGCGCCTAACATTTTTATTTTTTGCATTTAGAATTTTTGTAAAATAACAACTTTGAAATTGTTTATTTTATATAAAAAACAAACTCAGGAAAGAAGATGAAATTTATAAATAACTTACGTGCCTTTTATATACATTCATACATTTATTTGTACATTTCTATATAAAAAATAACATTTAGGTTAATTGCTAGCTAACTTCAAAAGCACGAAAAGTATCAAGACAAAAATAAAACTAAGAATAAAAAGAAATAAGAGTCAAATACAATAGAAGAGAAGAGTTACAAGAAGGAGTGACACATGCTAGAAGGCACATTTAAATATTATATGTATGTACTTCTTTAATTATATTGTATTGCATTGCATTGTACGAGTATGATGATAAGAGTTTGCTTTTTGTTTGTATGAAATTGTATAGCATGTAAGTGGAAAAAAGTTAAAATTATTATTGGTCCAGCCTTTGGCTAAATCTATACCCTATATAAAGCATATATGAGTTGTTGATCGTTGAGTAGTGCTATGTATAGATTAAAAGAAATTCAGGTGATCTTTACCGTTTCTTTAAGCAGAGTGGTTTGTGATAAATCTAAGGTTCATATCAAGCAAATACACCCTGAGAAAAAATATTTTCATACTTATGCAAACTAATGTCATTCAACAGTGTATTAGACACGTATGTGTTAAAATTGAAAAAGGCGCGTTCAAATCCAATGCGAAAAATTCGTACCGAAGTGGTATCAAATCGAAAGTGAATCTGTGTCGATTTGAACACGATATTGATGATATGGATTTAAAAACACATCGGTATTGATTTCACACAAATTTTTCATTAAAAGGCGCAGGGAAACTACAGTTATGAAATTACATGTTTTTTCTGTACGTTGAATAAAGCCATCGATAACATATTTATTCGTTTCAAAACAATGAAGTATTCTGGCATCGATTTGTATGTAGGTGCATATTTTTGCAAATTTCACTGTTAACGGCATATTTTTGCATACAGTGATTTTCAGAGCATATTTATGACATATTTTGTCATTTTTAGAGCATATTTAACCCTTTTAGAGCATATTTTAATGTTTTGAAGATATTTTTTTGTTTTACTCATGGATGGTTTTTAAAATTTGACTTTTGATGTATAGAAAAAATTAAAAATCCAAAAATATTAAGTATTTAAAATTAATTTTAATTGGATAATGCTAAAGTTCGATTAAAATCTATGAGGAGTTTGATTTGTATTAAAAAGTCATGAAGTTTTATAAACAGATTAATTGATCTTTATTAAAGCCATTTTTGAATTAAGATATTGAGGACGTATTAGCCTTTCAACTTGCCCGAATAATATCAGTTAGTATTGTACCAACAATAATATTTGACTTAGTTTATATCGTTAACATATTAATGAAGCACATTGTTTTATTGAAAAAATCAATTTTTGTTTTTAGAGCATATTTGTGGTTGGAATGAAATTCAAAGCAAATAAATTTTGTTTATTATTTTTCATATTTATTATAGTAATTTTGATAAAAAATATAAAAGTACAAATAGAAACAAATGTTTATATTTCCTCTTTCTTTTTCCAATTAAAAATCTTCTCTTTAAATTCCTTACGAAGGTCTAATTGAGGTTTTTATTACCCGGTCTTTTTCTGTTCCCGGGAAAGCGGGACAAAATAATAAATTTCCTCGGGATTTTATATAAGTAAATAAATTTTAAATATATATATGTCAATATATTGTTTATTTCCATTCGCTTTAAAAAATCGCCCAAACAAATTTTCTGCATATCCAATGCCGCAATAACAGAATGATCTTCTTTTAATTCCATTACCATTTTCATTGGCTTTATTGCATGAGTCATTTAATATAGTACAATAATATTGTTTTCAAACCTAAGTTTTATATTCTGTAATATAAATTAACCAAAAATAGAAAATCTCGGAAATTCCCGCATTAAAATCCCGAGAAAGCGGGAAAGAAAAGCAACTGAAATTCCCGGGAATTTCTGGGAAATAAACTTTAATATAAACTTATCTTTCAGATATTAAAAATTTGGGTTAATATTAATTTCTTCTAGGGGCTGGCGCAGTTGAGTATCGTCACCGATTTCTGGTAAAGAAGTTGTGCTGCTGGAACTATTAATGTATATTGTGTCTTCATTACATATTTTCGAGAGACATTTCTCGAGAAAGTATTTAATTTTATCACAAAAGTTATTTTTTTTTTTCATTTTTATTATAGATATTTAAATAATTTTGCGCACTAAGTGATTTACAATATTAATTTAAACTGGAAACATAAAAACAACACTGTATTGAAAATAATAGGCCGTCATTAAAAACAACGGCGGTAAGTCTAATAATTGGTAATAAGGTAATTTTATATTAGTTACTTTGTAACTTTAAATTTTTTTCTTCGATTTTAACAAATAGGATCTGTTTTTTTTATAGTTTTTAACAAAATAATACAAAAAAGTTTTGCCAAATGTAAAAAATTCGACAAAAAAAAAATTAATTAATTAATAATAGTTCCGAAAAGCTCTGATTAATGTGATAACATGTAAACATATTTTGAAAGCTCTCCAACGATGTTTTAAAATTTAAAATCCACTAAAAAATATCTTAAGAATTTTTTGAGTTCTCAAAGTTTTAAAAAATAGTTTTTTGTGGATAACTTTAGCTTTTGCGGGTGTATTGAAATTTCTAAAAATGGCAAAATGATCTACTCAATTAGGCTTATGTTCTAACTATGCCATTTAAAATTTTTATTTTCAGTGTCATAACGTAATAATGTATTTTTTATTATCTGATTTATGTATATGAAACCACTTGTTTTATTATTTTTAATAAATTTTAACTAATAGTAATTATTATATCTTAAAATAAGTAAAAAATGGTGCTAAACAATTATGCAGCAAAATCTCTTAAAAACTTACAAAAAAAAAAAAAAAAAATAAAATTAAGATGACAATTTAATATCAGTATAAATATCAGTATAAAACATACCATGTTGGACTTTTTTGTATTGATTTTAATTATCACACATATGTGCCTATATGTCTATATTTTTCGAAAAAAAAAAAACTTTTTAATATGTATATAGGCGGTACATAAAACATGCTCACCAGCGTCATTTGCCGTATGCAAATTGTCTGATTTTTGTTTTGTGTCGTCGACGTGGACGAGTAATGTCGATTTGTACCAGAATGTTTACAAGTTAAAAAATGACAATGTGATGTGAACACAGCTGTTGTCGATTTTGCAATGTCATTTTTTCCTCAGTGTATCATTCATGAATAAATCCGACAGATTGCACTTCGTTTTTTAACGGAATTAGGAATGCACACTTATTTATTCAACTGAAAAATCTGAATATCCATAAACACATTTAAATCTCCGTCTGTGGCTGAGTGAAGACATCCATTTTGTTGAAACAGGAACTTACGTCAGTTATTCTTTCCATTGTATCAGAGTGACCTGTGATTTTATTAATACATTCGAAGTTTGTCAATTATTTAATTCAAAGTTTCTTCTCCAGTCATTTTACAAGACTCCAATTATGTCCAATATCTGTTGAAAACAAATCTTATATTCAAATCATTTTACGGATGTTTCACTGTTGTGTAGAGCTCTTTGAAATGAATTTCATTTGAGCACATTTATCTCCTTAAAATATGTACTTCAAAGGACACTTTGTTTTATTTTTTATTTCTACATTTTTTTTATTCTTCCATTCCATTGTATAAAAATCTAGATAATTATTAAAACTTTTTAGTTTCGCAAAAAGAAGGAAATACATAAATTTTAATAACATCTTTTAGTTTTGTTTTCTCTTTCGTTTTATTTGAGTTTTTGTTTTTAATTTTTTCTGCAATTACACATAGTCCTACATACATTTATTACACTTTTCAAGAGTCATTGTATTTCGTTTGAACATGTTGGTATCCCTGCTACAACCAAAACAACATTAAATCAATTTTAACTTGGCCTACTTATGCTAAAGTTTATTTCTTTTGTGCTTATATTAGTTCAGTTTAAAGCATTTAATAATATATATATATATATATATATATATATATATATATATATATATATATATTTGTAGTTTTGCTTTCGATGTTTATTTAATAAAATCTGCTTTCAATGCAAAATGCAGCTTGTTTTCTTCAGACTTTAAAATATTCTAAATACGCTTACTGTATGACGGAAATATAAAAGAAAGAACTTAGGGTTACGAATATTTAGGTGAATTTAAAATTAATATCACCTTTATACATTTATACATATATACATATTTACCAAGGTACCCTTTTAACAATTAACTAACAAATTCATAAAAGATTAGTTTCTGTACTTGCAGAGAGATATGGATAATGTAATGTAAGTTATTGCATGAAACAAATATACGAGTACATATTTAGAAAAATTAAGATCTATGTATACATATATATTGTTACATAACAGGGGTGGACACGAAAATTGCTTGAAGGGCCAAATTGGAAAGTCACAGATCTATCGAAAGTCGGAATATATTTTCAAAAATACCCGTTTCAAACAATATGCAAAAAAATTTTAAAGATGACAAAGTACACATCTCATTTTGCTCACTTCATACATACAAATTTCACATACTTATTTTACTCTAGAGATCAATTTAGTTTTTACGTAAAAAAAGTATTTTAAACAAATATAAAATAAAATTTAAGAATATAATCACTGTAATAAGTTGTCAAAAAAAAAAAAAAAAGATTATTGTGGCTCAGAATCGTTTTTCATCGGCCAAAACTAACTTTTGAATTGATAGAGATATTTTAGTCGTACTTTCTTGAATATTTTTCCAGCTTTAATTTCATTAAAATCGGTTCAGCAGTTGTTGAGAAATTTAAGGCTAAAGTTGAACTTTTAATTCTTTTATATCATTTAGTATGAAAATGCGGATTTTTTGTTTTTTGAATCAGCTTTACTTATAAAAAAAGTTATAAGCAGATAAAAAACATTTTAATAATACCCAAAATAATTTTGTGAACAGGTTCCCAGTTTATCAATTCTGGAAAAACAGCCCATTCTGTTAGAATGGGCTGAGAAAACATATAATAACACAGCAGATATAAACCGAACAGTAACACATCATACCATTTCTGAAAGCCAATTATCCTACCAACGTAAAAAAATATAGCCATTTATAGACAATAGTTTGCTAGTAATGATAATTTGCTTCTGATCAAATTTACAAAAATCACATTTTCTATAAAATAATATAAAATATTTGTTTTTAGCAGTATGCCACGCCCACAATTACCAATATTTTGATATAATTTTATGGCCACATTAGTTTCAATATGTTTACTATTGAAAAAAATTCGATTTTTGATTTCGAAGTAAAAATATTTAAAAATCTTTAACAATTTTTAAAATACTAGCAATTGAAAATCACGAATCTAATGCATTTAGCAAAAAAATTTTCAGATTTTTTTAATTATTGTAAGCTCGATATAAAAAATACTTTATACATTTTTTTCACGAAATTTTTGACTCAAAAAGAGTATTTTAGTCGATCCTGGTGAATTTTTTAACGTACTAAGAATATAGTAAAATTACTGCAGAACTATTTTTCTTTTAATGTTTAATCATAAAATTTTCAAAATTTTTAGCTGGTATCTTTCAATTTCCATAAAAAATTGTATACACAAACTTCATTAAACCATTCATTGATCTCAGTTTTCAGTTTCGCGCTTTTTCACTTTCTCAAAAACCAAAAAATTTCAGACTTTAAATATCAATATCATTGGAAAAGCTTTGTGAATTTTAAGTAAACGGCGTTTGAATTTTGCATATGTCGGCTTTAATACGAACATTTCAAAAACATTAAAGATTTTTAAAAAATCAATTTTAATACAACAGCATTTTTTAACTTTTTTTTAAACATATTTTTAAAGTATGGAATCTCTACATTTAAATAAAAATTTAAAATGTTTAGGCACGCATATCTAAAATGTATAATACATTTAAAAAAAAACATGTTTCAAGTTTTTCATGTAAAAATAATGTTTTTTTTTTTTTTTTTTTGAAAAAATTTAAATTTGTATAAAGTTAATAAAATATAAAAGCCATTCAACTTTAAATATTCATATCTCTTGATGTTATTGTCGGATTTTTGTCATTTAAAAAGCATAAAAAATGCTAGTTCATCAGCATCTCCAAAATATAATTTTCTTTCAAAAATATTTGAAAAATAGAAATGCAAATTAAAAATGCATTTTTTGACCATTATGATTTTATGGAATCTTAGTTTTTCTTCAAATATTTACCATAAATTGCAATATTAATTAGCCTAGTACACGCAGAGAAAAAACATGGTTACAGCATTATCACTACAACAATATTATGTTCTCATTGTTAATTTTATTGAATTTTAATAACTCTGTGTTCATGATAACAATGATTTTGATTTCATTTTGTCATTTAATGTTTTAATATGATTCACTGCAAAAATTACATGTTTTTAAATATTTTTACCAGAAACAAAATTTTGTTAATAAGAAACATATCATTACTTCTGCAATCATTAAATATTTGCAGTCTTTTCCCTTATTCTAAAACCATATTCTGTTTTTAACCGATATTTATATTATTATTCCTATAACAATAAAATCTTACAAATAGATATAAACTTCACTACTTGTTTATATATTAGTATATTATATATATATATATATATATAGTATATATATATATATATAGTATATATATATATATATATATAGTATATATATATATATATATATATATATATATATATATATATATATATATATATATATATAGTATATATATATAGTATAGTATATTATTATATATATTATATTATATATATAATTCAATAAAAGTTTTATAAAAATAATAATTTTGATTATTATTTATTAGGATGAAAAAATTATAAAAATTTCACAAAATGAAATAATATGATAAGATTGGATAACTACATGATAACACAAGTTAATAATACCATAAAATGGAATCATAATATGACAATGTGGTATAATAATATAATATGATTGTTCAATTATATGCAAAACTATAATCATAACATAAAAAAATTAACCATATAATCGGATACAATATGTCAAAGTGGAATCATAATAATTATTACTTTTAATCATTTCTATTTTTTGCTATGATCATATGTTCTAATCATAATATGTTGCTATTACATTATGGTCACTACAACTATATTTTTTCTATGTGCGTGTACACAATATTAGTTAGTCAGTAAAGGTGTACTACTATTTTTATAAATTTTCGAAAAAGTAAACCAATAATTTTTTAAAATAAAATACGTAAATCCACTCATATTTTAAAAATAATATCAGAAAAATATAATTTTTATATGAAAAAATGTGAAAAGGTTTTTTTTTTTTTTTTAAAGAAAAGCAAAATTGTGCATCCCAAAAATGTAGATTCTTATTTTAAAGTAAAGATTCCATACTTTCCAAATATGGTAAAAAATTAAAGATTTTAAATAGAATGCATTAAAATGCATTTTTAAAAAATTTGTCTTATTTTTGAAATGCTCGCCTTAAAGCCAACATAAGCGAAATTCAAACGCCATTTAAATAATTGAAATTCAGAAAGCCTTCCCGGAATTATTGATTTTTAAAGTTACATACCTTTAAATTGTTTGGTTTTTGAGAAAGCGAAGTAAATCGCAAGTTTTTGCAATATCGCGAAACTGAAATCGATATAGAAATCCGTGGACTGGAAATTTTTCATGCAACAGTCAATATAATTTTATTATTATTATTTTTTATAATGAGCTCAAAGTTACGAACATTTTGAGACTTATTTCGAGAAAAAAAAAAATCAAAACTTTTATTGTCACATGATTTTTATTCACTGGTAGAAAACTGAAGACTCATCAAAACGCATCGTTTTTAATATTTAATAAATTCTAACTTGAATAATACGGGCTTTTGATGGAAATATTTACTTCTGCAAAAAATCGGTTAAAGGGTTTCTTTTCGAAATTTTAAAAAATGCAACCAAGTTCTACAAAATTCCAACTATTCGAAAACCGGTTTCTCCAAAAAGTTTGAAACCCTTTATATCTCTAATTATTTTATTTTTTGATATTATAAACATAACATATATCATTTCTAACTAATTTATACATTAAAATCGGTTTAATAGCTCTTTAGATAAATAAAAATAAATATTCATTTTATATGGCGGCTACTACTACCTTCTAAAACTATTTTACCTATTTTAATGTTAATTTCGTCCAAGTCTTATTATGATATGATAAATATTTTTTGATTTATTCTGAACAAGACATTCCATAACTCAAAAATTTAAATCTACAAAAACATATTTTACATAGAAAAATAAATTTCTTTTTACATATTTTGACCTAAATCTACTAAAAAAATTATAAAAACTAACAACATTTTTCCTAAAATTGCTTATATATAAACAAACAAACTAATTTAATTCAGCCTTGAGGCGTATTTTATGCTTCTTAATGATTATATTGCAAAATTATATTTGTCCCACTGTAACAAAAATTGACTCTGTAGAGCTTTCATTAATAATACGAACAAGAATTTTATAATGATTTTTGATTTTTTTTTTTAAATTATTAAAACAGTCTCATGTTTGGTCTTATAATTATTTCGTTTGAAGTCTCATTATTTTTAGACAGAAGTAACGGAACCAATTTTTTTAACATATGTAAAAATTGCCTTAGTTCTCTTCATATGTGTTCCAAATATTTTTGGGATTGCACTTTTACACTGTCTGCCACTTGAATAAGGAATCACATTGTTTTAACTTTAATTAAATATATCTCCTAAACTAAAGTTCAGAAAAAAATAATTTTTGATCAACCAGGTTACAAAGTGTTGATAGTTTCCTGAAGAAATAAAAAATATACATATTTTGTTATACTAAAATTATGCATTTATTTAAAGACATGTGTTTCTGTGGTACTTTTTCGTGTGTCACTTGAATAAGGAATATTTTAAAACTAAGCAAACTGTAATTTATTTTTAAATTTCAGGTTATAAAAATGAAAGTTATTATCTTATAGCATTCAATTAGTTGAACACCTTGTTGATTAATCCATTGTTTTACTGCTCTGGCGGTATGAATCGGAGCGTTGTCGTGTTGTTACGCCCAAGGTATGGGTCCAAAGAAATCGTTAAATTTTGGAAGTGCTTCCTCCAGAATGTTTTTGTAAGTCGTTGCAGTCCTTTTGTTAGATACAAAAACCAATTCTATGGTACCATAATACGAAAAGGCACCCCATACCATTATTCCGCCCTCTCGGCTATGTCTGCGGCTCAGAAATAATTCCTTCTTATTTAGGTCATGGAAGTAATAGTTATACCCGTCGGCACCATCAATATTAAACTTTTTTTTCATCGGAAAATACAACTTTAAACCATTTGTCGGACCATGTCATTGTATTTTTTTTTTTTTTTTTGGCAAGCTTTACCACGTCCCATTTTGAATAAAAACTATTTAAAAACTATCAAATTAAAAATTCTCTAGCTGTTTATAATGAAAAAGATTCAAATCATAGCCTTCCTGATTAATATTAAAAGAATTCCTTAGTCAATTGACACATTAAAAGAAGCACAGAAATACATGTCTTTAAATAAATGCATAATTTTAGTATAACAAAATATGTATATTTTTATTTATTCAGGAAACTAAAGCCAACACTTTGAAATTTGGTTGCTCAAAAAATTATTTATATCTGAACTTTAGTTTATGAGATATACTTAATTAAAGTTATCACATTTCCTTATTCAAGAGGCAGGCATTGTAGTTCCATAGAAATATCGAAATATCAAAAATTTATAAAACAACAAGAAATTATTCTTTATGAAAACTAATTAGTTAACAAATTTTTCCTAAATTTCCATTCAAATGTTAGAATTAATACATATATTTTTTAAAATAAAACGTTATTTTTAAAACCGCTTTTTTGTGTTTAAAAAGACCTGTTTATTCCACATTCGAAAAATGAACATATTGAAAAAACCGACAGTACCAACCAAGAAAACCGAATCGATCACCCTATTTTACACTCAAAAATAAAACTAAAGTATTTATTTTGTAAAATAGATTTATACAAAAACGTTGACAAAATTGGAAAACTAGGAATTTTGATTTGAAATTTATATAATAGATGAGGTTTACTATAGAGAATATAATGGCATCAAAAACACAATATCATGAAAACCTGAGATAGAGGGTTATGAATATAGGGTCTTGATATCCTCTAATTTAGAAACAATCGCATTTGATAAATATAAGCGACTTTAATTATTTATTATACACTCAATTGTTTCAGGGTTTACACTTTCAAGTTGTAAAATCTTAATCAAGAACTTTAATTTGCTATCATCAACGTTGTGATCCAAAAAGTCTAATAATTACATTTACAATATATCGACCGGCATAGTCTATCATGCTTATCTATATAAATTTGTTTTTTTAATGATTCTATTTCTTCAAGTTGAATATGATACACTTTTTATACATAATTCTTTCCAAATGTAGATTCAGAATGCTTTCAATTGTGTAAGTCTTTAGAAAATTCAGTAAAATAGGATTAGATAATTTTTCAAAGATATAAAGGTTTCACAAAAGTCCAAGTTGAAATTATTTATTTGTACATGTTTGATTAACAATTCAGGAAAAAGACCATAATATTAATTAGTAAATTCACTAATGCTAATGAACATGAACTAGTTCCAATTTCGATGAAATATCAATGAATTTAACACGTGGTTGTCATAGGAGGAAAGTGATCCAAATTACTGAATAATATGTTATGTAATATTGTTTTTTTTTGTGTTAGTTATTCATTAGTGAAATAATATTATTTAGCATTTTCAATAACGATCAAGGTGATTTCTAAAAAGCCTATATGTACTGTTCCATTAAAAAATGTATAAAAATAATCCTTTTTAATACTTGTGAAAATTAGATTCAAACCAAATAAATAGTGACTTATTTAATACGTTTAGAACTTGCTTAAAAGAACTGATTTGGAATAAGAGGATTTCTCTAAGTATATTTCGATTCAAATTTTTAGGGAGGTTTTTGGCGTTCTTACTTTCTGCATTATAGTCTAAAGAATATTTATTCAATAAACTTTTCTATACAATTTAATGTAAAGTTCTTATTAAATTTCACTAAGTAAAGATTAACAAATTTTAAAAATATGCATTATTATGAAAAAATTAAAAAAAAATATACATTTTCCATTAAATACACGCAGAGAAAAAATATAGTTGTAGTGATCATAATCCTAGAGCAACATATTATGATTTGAATATATGATCACAGCGAAAAAGAGAAATGATTATAAGCAATAATTACGAGTATTATGATTTCATTTTGTCATATTGTGTCCGAATTTAAGGGTTGCTTTTTTATGTTATTACTCTAGTTTTACATATAATTGAACATCATTATCTCATTCTATCAGATTATTATTTGATGTTATTGTATTATTATTCTATCTTATTATATTATATCACATTGTCATATTATGATTCCATTTTATGATATTCCTGTACCATTCTTCAAATTATTATTCAATTTTATCATATTATTATCTCATATTATCATATAGTTATCCAATCTTATTATATTATTATTTAGTTTTGTCATATTATTCCATCTTATCATGTATTAAAATAAAGCATATTAATAAAATTTTTATTTTTATATTTTTTTTTTTTTTTTTTTTTTTTTGAAAATAATAGAATAATGGGCTCATTACAAAAAAAAAAAAAAAAAAAAAAAATGCATATCATTTGTTCATTTATTATATTCATTCGTGGTTAAAATGTAAGATGTGTTTTTTTTTTTAACTAAACCCTTTAATAGTATTATTCAATATCTTATATTGCTTGAATCACATCCAACTAAATCAAAACTTATCCATTTATATTTATTCCTATATAAACTAAATGAGAATTATAATGAAGTTAGAAAACAAACATTAAAAACAAAATATATTTAAAAACAAACCAGTATTGAATTTTTCCACCAAGTTTTGTGAAAAGGATAAGTATTATATTTATTTGAACCATTTTATTGTCATCGGAATAATAATATTAATATGGTTTAAAAACATAATATCGTTTAAGAACAAGGAAAAATACTGCAAATATTTAATAGTTGTAGAAGTAGTGATATTTTTCATACTAATAAGATTTTGTTTCTGGTAAAAATGTTTAAAAACATATAATTTTTGCAGTCAACCATATTCAAATTTTTATTGAGTGTAAACATTAAATGACAAAATTTAAACAAAAATATTGTTATCATGAACACAGAGTTATCAAAATTAACAATGAGAACATAATATTGTTGTAGTGATAATGCTGTAACCATGTAGTTTCTCAGTGTGTATGCAACAAATCGAAGCCATTTTTCGTTAAAATTTGTGGTTCTGATAGACAACTAAATAAGGTAGTTTTTAAATATTCTAAAAAAACATGCATTTGCAAGAAAAATCCGCCCCTACTCATTACATATTTATGTATTTTATTAATGTTTCTTATTTTTACAACTTAATTTGTATTCAAACTATTTACCAAGATTATCTTGTTTTATTAATTAAGGAAAAACAAAAATATAATTATGTAATATAATAATATTGACATCTTATTTAATGACATGAATTTGAAGTATAAAACTAATTTTTTAATTGGCAATTAAAAAATCTAATCATAAATCCGAGACTCCACATAAAATAAACTGTACAAACTAGAGAATGAGAGAGAGAGTCTTAAGTTGTTATTTTTGCCTAATAAATATATTTCATTACATCAGGTACAGTTTGACAATCACTTAATTTATAAATAGTTTTTTTTTTCGCTTTCAATAGATGCAAAACTTTCAAATGTCTGTGGTAAATGCAACAAACAATTCTGAGCTGTTGGCTCCATACTTCATACGAACTTGTATCTATGTATATGACTGTTAGTTTGTTGGTGATGTTTGTCGTTTCAATATTGTTGTCGTCGTGTTGTTGCTAGGCCAACTAAAAGAAACACTACACTATTAACCAAGTTCTCGATCGAGTCTTGAGTTGTTGTATTTTGTCTATTATAGTGTTTGTTTGCTTTGTATGTATAATAGAATATGTATATAAATTCATAAAGTAGCTTTTGAGCATGACTTTTTTGCTTAAACGAAACTGAAAAAAGAAACTGGTATCTGGTATAAATTTTACAAGATATTCTGGTTCTTAAAGTTGAAAATTGCATTTTGTGCAATAAGAAGAAAAAATGCGTCACGCTGCATTTACTGCATTTCAAGGACTTTTAAAACTTTTTACTTCACGTCGGTCGTTGACGGGACAAGTTTTTTTATATGCTGCTGCTTGATGCCTCTTTTAGTTTTTTGTTTTATAGTTTAATAACTTGAATTTAGGCATGATGACGACTATGTGGATGATGATGGTGTTAATGACGATAATGATGATGATGTGCATTGGAAAATTGTAGAATAAAAAGAAGAGTAAAACATACATGGGTGCGGGTATTACAGTCATGTGCATTTTGTGGTGGGTTATACTCGTTTCATATTGTGTTTTGCTTTTTTTTTCCTAAATGCAATTTTTTTAACATCATATGGTAGACAACAGAAATTTTAAGGAATTTATTAATTTTCTAATAAATCTTTTATGTTTTATTAAAGATATATCTGAAAACTTAAATATCAAAATGAATTATATTAAAATATTATGATTTATGGCATTAAATACACCGGTCGTCAAAAAATGATTTTCCTCCTTTAAAAAAAAAATAGGTGGAGAAGAAAAAATTTGTTGTGCTAAACAAGAATCTGCTTTCAGTTTTTATGCCCATTAGCAGAGAGAAAACATTGTTATAGCATTATCACTACAATATTATTACGTACTCATTGTTATTTTTTTTTTTTTTTGAATTTTAATAACTCCGTGTTCATGATAACAATATTTTTGTTTCAATTGTGTCATTTAATTTTTCGCTAAGTAAAATTTTTAATATGATTGACTGGAAAAATTATATGTTTTTAAATATTTTTACCAGAAAAAAATTTTATTAGTATGTAAAACATAATTACTTCTACAACCATTAAATACTTGCCGTCTTTTTCCTTGTTCTTAAACCATATACTGTTTTTAAACCATATTAATATTATTATTCCCATGACAATAAAATGTTTCAAATAGATATAATACTTATCCTTTTCACAAACTTAATGAAAAAATTCATAACTTGTTTCTTTTTAAATAAATTTTGTTTTTAATGTTTGTTTTCCAACGTCATTGAATTCTCATTTAGTTTACATATCTTGCATTTGAACCACATATGGTGATATAAATGAGTATAATTAATGAAAAAATAATATGTAACTATTTTTTACTTTTTTATTTTTCTCTATTATTTTCAATAAAAAATTATAAAAATAATTTTTTATTAATACATTTTATTTTAATATATGATAATGTGGAATAATAATATAACAAAATGAAATAATATGATAAGATTGAATAACTATATGATAACATGACATAATATTATAAAATGGAATCATAATATAACAATATTTTATGATAATATAATAAGATATAAGATAAGAATAATAATATAATAACATGAAATCATAATCTGATAGAATGGCAAGATTGCTGAAATATATGTAAAACTGAATCACAACATGAAAAAACAAACCATAAAATCGGACACAATATGACAAAATGCAATCGTAATAATTATTACTCATAATCATTTCTATTTTTCGCTGTGTTCATAAATTCTAATCATAATATTCTGCTCTTAGATTATGGTCACTACAACTATGTTTTTTCTCTGCGTGCACCAGCAAAAAAATGGGGATATATTCAGTTTTGTCATCGAAATATCCATCTAAGACCCCATAAAGTATATATATATATATATATATATATATATATATATTGTGGGTCCTCGTGATGTCCATCTGTCTGTTTGTTGAAATAAGAAGAGAGTTCAAAGAAAAGAGTTCAAAGTGCATTGATTTGTATGGAGACAAAAAAATATTGCACATGTACCCCCCTAAAATTAAAGATTCATATGTTTCAAACTAATCCCCGAAATATTTCGGTTTAATTATTTCACTCACATGAGCTGGACCATTTTTAAAATACCACAAAAAATATGATTTTCGATCTACAGTGTGCATAATTTTTAACTTATTGTCAAAAAAATTACAACATATGATAGACAAATGGCGTTTAATACATAATGAGTAAAAAATAAAATTAAATTAAAATTAAAATTTTAGTACAATTTTCTATAATTAAAGCTTGAATATTTTGTTCATTTTCAATCGTAATTTATATTTTAGGACATCATTGGAAAAGTCTCATTCAATACTATTGATATATGTGTTCATTTATTTTATTTTTGCAAGTAATATTTAGGGATTTCCGGTCCATAATTGGTTAAGTCATTTTTTATGTGAAATAAATGGATAGTTAATATTATAAATGTCACCAAAAGCATACATTTTCCATAAAGACTATAAATTCGTGTAAATTAGTGACTAAATTTCAAAAATCTCTTTAATTCTATTATTATTGAGGTTTTAAAGGAACTTATTATATTTTTCATAAATTCATCTATACTTAAGTATAATAAATACTTCCATGTGACTTATTTGCAAAAACTGCTAATTTAATCTTTTAGGAACTAAATTCATAAAATGGATCCTCTTGCTGTTAAAGGGTTAATTACGTGTAATCTTCAGTAGTATCAGGATAGAACATTCAAATGGTATATTAAAATCCAATATATGTTGAAAACTATCCAAAATATATAAAATTATATGCTAGAATAAAGAGAATATGACAAAAAACATAACAATATTTAAATGAATATTCCAGGCCTTAGTATGCCTCTATTAAAATTTGAAGTTAATTTTCTTTTAACGAAAATTTTGATAATGATATTAAAAGAAATACGTATATTCAAAGGTGTTTTTAAAATGGTCCAGCTCACGTAAATTTAAACATTCAGACGTAATATTTTTGGAATCATATAAGAACAGACAAAGCTTTATTTCTAGAAGGGTACACTTGCAACTTTAATATGTATAAGTTTTGTTTGGTTTGTTTGCTTCACCACAACTCGTGAACGGTTTGTCCGATTTAGATAAATGAAAGAGCAAAAGATGCGGTCTAAAGTTTCAGGGTTTGTATTTGTATTTTTCCTTATTTTTTTTTTTTTTAATGAAAAAAATCTTTAATGAAAAAAATTATACTTAATCTTAAAGCTAGCAATGCTACGAATAAAATAAGCCAAGTATAATTAAAATTGATGCACAAATCTTGATTTTATTCACAATTGTTTAAAAACACCTATATTAAAAATGTTACGTATAGTAAATATTATAAATATTACGCATGCGTACACAATTAGCATGGAAATTTAAAAAATCATTATTTGATGATCAATTTTCATGATATATGGCTTATTTTATTTTTAGTATGCCTAGATTTAAGATAGAAGATTAAAAACTGAAAATTTTTCTATTTGTTAAACTTTTTAATAACATTTAAGGAGAACATTTTTCTAACTTTGCATGAAAAATAGATTTTTTTCGCCACTAATTTCCGAATTACTCCGAAACTGTTGAGCGGATAAAAATTTTAAGATAATTTGAAGGTAATTTTAGTCGGCAGTTATTGGAAGCTTATTTAACTAAATTGAACAAACCGTTATCGAGTTATACTAGTTTAACCGACTTATTTAGGGGTAAATATTAGACATACACTGCCTGCCACTAAGGAAATACATTTTTTAACTTGAATTAAGCATATCTCCTAAACTAAAGTTCAGAAAAAAAAAATTTTTTTGCGCAACCAAATTTCAGTGTTGGCTTTAGTTTCCTGAATAAATAAAAAATATACATTTTTGTTATACTAAAATTATGCATTTATTTAAAGACATGTATTTCTGTACTTCTTTTTCGTGTGTCACTTGAATAAGGAATATTTTAAAACTAAGAAAACTAATTTATTTTTAAATTTTAGGTTATAAAAATTAAAGTTATTATCTTTTAGCATTCACTTAGTAGTGAGTACTGCCACCATTTTTAGAAATAACCTCAAAAATGCGATTTGGCATCGACCTGTATAATGACTCTAAGCAATTTAGCGAAATTGAACTCCATGCTTCCGTTATTGCATCCTTTAAGGATTCTATCGTCTGAAATTGTTTTCCTCCTTCATAAACTTTTCTTGCAAGCCAACCCCAGACATTTTCATTGGATTCAGGTCTGGTGAATATGAGGGCCAATCCAAAAGTTGAAAACCTTGTTGATTAATCCATTGTTTTACAGCTCTGGCGCTATGAATCGGAGAGTTGTCGTGTTGGTACGTCCAAGGTATGGGTCCAAAAAAATCATTAAATTTTGGAAACGCTTCCTCCAGAAAGTTTTTGTAAGTCGTTGCAGTCATTTTGTTGGATACAAAAACCAATTCTATGGTACCATAATACGAAATGCCACCCCATACCATTATTCCGCCCTCTCGGCTGTGTCTGCGGCTCAAAAATAATTCCTCCTTATTTAGGTCATGGGACCATCAATATTAAACTTTTTTCCGTCGGAAAATAAAACTTTAAACCATTTGTCGGACCATGTCATTGTATTTTTGGCAAACTGTAGACGTTGTGACTATGTATGGGTACGGCTTTAAAATACGGTGCACTGCTCTTAGACTGGCACTGACTCCACTTTTTTCACGTATTTTTAATACCGACATGGCAGAATTTGATGCAATTCTAAGAATTTTTCGTCTTTCTTTTGGAGTTGTTGCCATTTTCTTCCGCCCTTTCATGTTTTTTCATATCTTTTCACGTTATTTAAATAATTGTACACAACTGTTTTTCCTCTATTAATGTTTTTGACTATTTGGTCCGGATTCTGACCCTGAGATTTCAAAATCAGAATTTTTCCTTTTTCAGAGTTATTAAGAGCCTTATCAAGTCCCATTTTGAATAAAAACTATTTAAAAACTATCAAATTAAAAATTCTCTAGCCGTTTATTTTGAAAGAAATTCAAATCATAGCCTTCCTGATTAATATTAAGAGAATTCCTTATTCAAGTGACACACGAAATAGTACCACAGAAATACATGTCTTTAAATAAATGTATAATGTTAGTGTAACGAAAATGTATATTTTTTATTTCTTCAGGAAACTAAAGCCAATACTTTGAAATTTGGTTGCGCAAAAAATTATTTTAAATGTGATTTCTTATTCAAGTGGCAGGCAGTGCATATATTTTTTTAATCGAAAGCTATTCTAATTTTGTAAAACACTTTACTTTGAAACATTTTTCATGTAAATAATAAAAATAAAATTTTGTTTTTCAAAAATTGTGTGAAAAAATATTCAAGGTGCGATGAAGCGATTTGCAAAATAAATGGGTAAATCAAAAAAAAATAAAAATAAATAAATAAATAAAAAATTTTACAAATTCATATTTTAAAGCTCTGGCAGACAAAATTTTTTTTTTTTTTTTTGTTTATTGCATTTATGTATGTATGTAATCGTATTTCTAATGTACGGTTTGAGGAGATGTGTGTTGCATATGTTTAGTAGTTCAGTAGTGTGGTGTTTGTCGTTGTCCATCGCCAGTTACACACAAATCAGTGAATAAAAAACTTCTTGATTTTTTTTTATTCCTCCAAACAGCCACCGCTGTTTCTATACATGTGAGCTGTTAGGGTATGTACGTTTGAATGCGTTTCTTTTTTTAGGTTAGTTATGGTTGTTGGTTCACGCAGAGAAAAAACATGGTTATGGAATTATCACTACAACAATAATATGTTCTCATTTTTAATTTTCATTAATTTTAATGATACTATGTTTATGTTTCAGTTTTCACATTCAAAACAAAACTAATTTTAAACCGAAAAAATGTGTGATATAATTATTATTTTCGTTTTCCAAATTGTAAAATTAAATTTTCATTGCCTTCTATTATATTTTATGGCATCACATCTTTTTAAACCGTTCGATTTTAAAACGATCGATTTCCATCACGTACCTGAATGTTTATTTACTTCAATCAAGATTTGAGTATAGTTGACTATAAAAATTTTATGTTTTTAAATATTTTTACCAGAAATAAAATTTTATTTCATTTATTTCAGAGCTTCATTATTGTTTAATTTGTTAAAATATTATGTGAAAAAAAAAATCATTTTTAAAAAGTGATACACTTTGTTAATAAGTGTATTATTATCAAATGAATTAAAATATTATAAATGTAAAATTTTTTATTATTTTATTTTATTTTTTTTGCTTCTTCTAAATACTTAGGTTTGAAAAAAAAAATGTTGATGAAAATCTTATTTTTTTAAAATTCTGATTTTTATATATTGCAATACCCAGCTTAAAGTATACTAATAGATTTAGAATCACTTTCTGCGCTGACGTCCTGGATGTCCGGCTTGCTGGTAGTCGTAATTTTAAAGATAATTTTCTAAAATTTGGGGCATATCAATATTTTGGTATAACGACTTAGATTATTGAAATTGGTTATCGGTCCATTATTTCACTTAGCCCTCATGCAAATGCAATAGGGTTTTAATACTCATAAATGCCTTATTATGTCACTATTTCAATAAAATTTGGCACAAATTAGTTTTATATAAAAGTCAATCACAATACGAAATTTCACTGATCCATAATTAAGCATAGCTCCCATAAAAGAACCGAAAATCATTCAAACACGCATAAATACCATATAAATGACAGTATCAAGGTAATATTTGACACAATTTTGAAGCAGAAATTATAGTACCAAGAATTTATAGGGACCAATTCATAATTGGCCATAGGTCTGATTTTCAGAAATCTCGAAAATCATTTTGAGGCTCAACCGCAATGTTGAACTATAAATTTTTTACTTGTTATTATTGATAAATCAATTTTATTCTTAATTTATGGTGAAAAATTCGATTTTTGTGAAAAATCAAATTTCAAATGAAGAATCAAATTTCTAGTGAAAAATCAAATTTATAGTGAATAATCAGATTTTTAGTGAAAATTTGATTTTTTTCTGAATAATCGAAGTTTTAAAAAAGTTTGGATTATTGGATATCATATTGTTGGGCAAGATCGACTATAAATTTTTTACTTGTTATTATTGATGAATCAATTTTATTCTTAATTTATGGTGAAAAATCAGATTTTTAGTGAAAAATCAAATTTTAAATGAAAAATCAAATTTCTAGTGAAAAATCGTATTTTAGTGAATAATCTCTTTATAGTGAAAAGTTGGATTGTTTTCTTAATAATCGAAGTTTTAGAAAAAGTTTGGATTTTTTGTGAAAATTTTGAATTTTGGTGCAAATTTAGAATAATCAGTGTTTAATGAATTTGAATTTTTGGTGAATAATCGGATTTTTATTGAAAAATTTAATTTCGAAAATTTTGTGAAACATCTAATTTCTAGTAAATAATTAGATTTTTGGTGAAAATTTAAATTTTTGATGAAAATTAGATTTTTTGGTGAAAATTTGTATTTTTGGTGAAAAGTAGAATTTTTTGTGAAAACTTGAACTCTTTCGAAAATATGAATTTTTGGAGAAAATTTGAATTTTTGGTGAAAATTTGAATTTTTAGCGAAAATTTAAATTTTGGTTGGAAATTTTGTAAAAAAATATGTTGTGAGAAATCAACAAATTTTTTAACAAAATAATTTTTAACAGAGTTAATAAACATACAACACAGTTACTCAAATAACTTTTGTGATTTGGGTAATTACTTCAACAATCATTAAATATTATAAATCTTTTTCCTTGTTCTTAAACCATATTTTGCTTTCAAACCATAATCATATTGTTATTCCTATAACAATAAAATGTTACAAACAAATATGCTTTTTACAATACAAATATGGTTGAAAAATTCATAACTTGTTTGTTTTTGAATATATTATGTTTTTAAAGTCTGTTTTCCGCCATCATTACAATTTTCATTTAGTTTATACATGAATTAATATAAATAGAAAAGGTTTTGTTATATTTGGTGTGATTTAAGCAATATAATATATTGATTAACTTCTACTAAAGGGTTTAGTTAATAAGAAATATTGTATTATCTTACACAAAATAGATGGTACAATAATATAGGATGGGATAATAATATGATACGATGGAATAATATTATAAAATGGAATCATAATATGTTAAAATGGGATAATAATATGATAAGATGGAATAATAACATAATAAAGAGAAATCATAATCTGATAGAATGGGATAATAATGTAGTAAGATGGTATGTGTAATAATATTAAAAACTTGAACCATAACACGAAAAAACGAACCATAAAATCGGACACATTATGATAAAATGGAATCATAATAATTATTGTTTATAATCATATGTATTTTTAGCTGTGATCATATGTTCCAATAATAATATGTTGCTCTTAGATTATGGTAACTATAACTATATTTTTTCTCCGTGTGTTGGTATCGTCGTGTAAAGTATCGTATGTTGTTAGTTGCTTGGATTACATAAACTCAAGATGCATCATGTAATTCAGTTTCGCTTTTTTAATATTCTTGAATTTTTTCACTCTTTTGTAGTATTACTTTTGTTGTAAAGTTAATGGGCATTAATATGTTTTTTTATGTTTGTTTTACGTTGCTTCTTCCCTACTGCTCCTTCATACAAGAAAACAAGCTTTTCGCCAACAACATGTGTTGGCTCTATTTACTTGTTTGCTGTAGCTGCTGATGATGTTGTAGTTATTGCTGTTGTTTTTGTATTTATCCACACAAATCATAAAGTTCGGTTTATAGTGTATGTATAGTGTGTACACTATTTGCTGTAAGAGTGTAAGTATTCATGCACTGCATAGTATCAAAGTTCTTAATATGCGTTTGTTGCTGTATTTATGCATTACATTTTTTAGTTTTTTGTTTTACTTTTTTTTACTGGTTTGATGGTGGTTTTGTTTGTTGGTTTAAATCAGTGACGTTGTAATAAAATGGGGTGGTTAAAAAAAAACAAAAAATTAATCGATAACTTTAGTCTTCATTAGAAAATGTATCGACAGTATTAAGTTTTTATAGGCAATTTTCAGATAATTGAAGATTTCGATAGAAATTTATCGATCTTAATTTTATAATAGAAAACTTACCGGTAACTTTATTTTTCTATAGAAAATATATCGACAACTTTAATTTTCTTTAGAAAACGTATGGATATAAACAATTTATCTATAACTTAAAATTATAATATTATCTATGGAAAATTTATCGGAAACATAAATTACACTGTGCTCGAAAATGTGACTTATTTTTTTTTTTTTTTTTTTTCTTTAACAAATTGGGCACACAGTGAGTAAAACTAAGTTAACGACGCTGAATTTAATGGAGTTAACCATTTTTAAAAGTTAGCGCTCGTTTTTGAGATATTTCATTTTGAAAGACTAAAAGAGGGATTAGGAAAATTAATTTTTTTGCTTAAATTTAATAATTTATTTGTTAAGTTTAAACAAAATAAACAATTAAGATTCCATTGAAGTATAGGAGCATAAATTCTTATTATCAGATATATTTTAAACATTAAAATACAAAGCTTTAAACTAACAAATATATTCCGTAAGTAAGCTAACTAGTGTTACTTTACCACTGAGCAACTTTTTAAACAATAATAAAAATTCATGAAAAATCGGTCTGCAATTAATTTATTTTATGATTGGAGTATATATTCATACTATTTATTGTTTAATTTACATAAATAATGCCCGTTTTATTTATATTTTTCTATTATTTGTGGTACTTCCATAATAAAATTTAATCAAAAATATCGATAATATGATCACTAATTTCGAAAAACGGCTGCCACTATTGAATTCAGCGTACTCGAATTAGTTTTATCAGTGGAGTGGCCACTGTTAAAATTCGCTACTAGCACATTGTTATCGATATACATTTTCTAAAGAAAATTTATCAATATCGTTTAATTTTTGAGAAAAGTTTATCGGTAACTTATATCTTCTATAAGAAATTTATCGATAACTTCTATTTTTTAATAACAGGTATCGATAATGTTAACTTTATTTAAAAAAGATATGGATAAATTAAAGTTTCTGAAGAAAACTTATCGATAACATAATTTACCTATACAAAATTCATTGATAAGTTTTATTTTCTAAAAAAAATTTATCGATAGCTTCTAATTTTTTTATATTAATTAATTTATTTATTTTTAAGTCTGTCGACGAAATCCTTTCAAACTAATTAAAGATAGGTTGCACTTCAATTAAAGTTTACAAAATATAGTGCAGTAATTATTTAAATGTGAAATTAGAGATTTTAATGTTGACAAATTAGATTTCTTTTCTCAAACGATTTTGTTAAAAGAGTTATCAAAATCTTAAATTCTGTTTAGAAAATTTATGGATAACTTAAATTTTTGAAGAAAAGTCTATTGTTAAAATTAATTATCATTAGAAAATTTATCGACATGTAATTTATAAGAAATATAATAATAAAATCAGTAATTTCGATTTAGATCAAATATTTATTGATAACTTATATTCTAGAATTCTAAATGATTTTAGCCTCGTTTTTTCAACAGCTCTGTTCCAAAATATTTATTTCATTCCTTTTTTGGTTTAAACAACCATGTGTTGTTTGGAACTGTCTTGTTCTCATGTGTTGGGCTTTTTTTCATATTTAAATCTTTACTTAGTTATTGTACATACATACATATCTATAGATTTGTATACTTATTTCATATTTACTTGATGTAAAATTATATTATAAACATTTTAGTAGTACAAACGCATTAAAGCAAAAAACATAGAAAAAGAAGCCAAAAACAACAGTTTGTGTAAAGAGCTTCTTTATTTTTTATTTCTTTTTCACTTCAAACAACTTAAATACAATTATATGCAGCGTTGCCAGAAAATTTCAACAAAAAAATCATTATTTCAGCAAAGGAAAAAATCATAATTAAGCTTTAAAAATCATCAAAATTGTTATATTTAATTTTAACTGATTCTGATAAGTTTTGATACGAGGTAAAACTCCACTATTATCAAATAACATTTTACATATATGGTATTATTGTGTATATTAAATCAAATCAAAACTTTTTTAATCTATAAATCGTACAGATTTGAACTATTATTTTATGTATTTGAATTTTACACCTTATTTACATATTAATACATTTTTTCTATGGAGGAGTCTTTGGGAAGACTCCTTTTAAGTCAACTTTGGCCAAAAAAGAATAAATGCAAATTCATGTATTATTTACATCAATCCACTGTTTTCAAAGTCCCATACAAACACCATAAAATAATACAATCATATCAAAAAAGCAATGTGTGAGAGCAGACCGTATCCATTGGATTACAATTTAATAATTCGTGCTCTTGTACGATTACTAATTGTTTTTGCCGTTGGTAATTGACGATTGGCTAGCAGACTTCGCATTGTGGGGTCAATCGCAAAATTTTGGTGATAAATCTGTATATACTTATACTGTATATACTGGTCGGATCGAATTGAAATGTATGGGAAAGTTGTGTAGGAAGACCTAAGCTTTCATCATCTTGTAGTCACCCAATAATAAGCTACAGCGTGTCGATAAACATGCATTTTTTACAAAAATTCACCATTTTCGACCATTGCTGCATGTAGGGTACAAATCTAAATCAATTTAAAATTTAATCGAAAAATGAAATAAAGTCGAGGCAAAAAATCAAAACTTCAAAATTCAAGCGTAAATATATTTTTAACTGTAAAAGATAACTTAGATGAAAAAGCTTGTTTTTTTCCTTTATCTCGCCAAGCGCTTTACAAAAACCTAAATGATTTTTTGAAACTTTCATACTCGAGATGGTAAACTCTGACACCCTGTAGCTTATCTCTTATTATTACAGGGTGACTACAAGATGATTTTTTTTCAGTAGTTTAGGAGATACACATTTATTACCAAAATTTTTGTAATTTGGTTTCGGTCATGTGACAGAACTTACAAAAGCATTATTGCTTTATATGGCCAAGTGAACAACCGTACAACACTCTATTTTGGATACTGGATAAAAGCTACTTAAAACAAACAGTAGAGGAAATAACACTTTTCCATGTTTACGTATAAATTATGGTTCATCAAATCGACTTTCGAATAATCAAATAATCGACTTTTTGTTGAAAAAAGTCGAAATCGACTAATTGGTTTGAAAATTGTTGATAAATCGATTTTCTTGCTGCCAGATCGTTGAAAAGTTGAAAATAGTCGAAAAAAGTTGAAACAATTTACTTTATTTAAAAAGGAATACTTTTTTTTTAGCAGTTTTTATTTAACTGCATCATCTAACTGTTCGAAATAGTATCGTAAAAACATATTTTTGTGTGTAACCAGCAATTTCATTGCAGATATGTCTGTTAATTAATGAATATATTTGATTGCGTCGTATATATTTTATATTTTTAAGTCTTTATAGGACAAAAAAAATATATATATTCAAAAGAAAATATCAGAAAAAAACAAAAATAGTCGAAAAGTCGACCAATACAAAATTAAAAAGTTGAAAAACAGTATTTAAAAAGTCGAAAAATCGATTACATAAAAATTTAAAAAAGTCAAAAAGTCGACTTTTTGTTCCAAGTATAAAACCTTAATATAAATATATGAAACAGCTTTTGTGCATAGTTCTGACGTGTAAACTTAAGAAATTAATACAAATCATACACAAATATTATGTATCGATGGCTTAATAGAGAAAAGGTCTCGACTTTTCGTAATTTTACACACGCAGAGAAAAAATATAGTTGTAGTGACCATAATCTAATAGCAACATATTATGATTGGAACATATGGTCACAGCTAAAAATAGATATGAATATAAAAATATATATGATATAAAATTGTCATGATTCCATTTTAACATATTGTGTCCGATTTTTTGGTTCGTGTTATGGTTCGAGTTTTTCATATTATAACATCTTATTACATTATTATGCTATTCTATCAGATCATTCCATCTTATCCTATTATTATCCAATCTGATGATTCTTTTATCATATTATTCCATTTCCATATTAGAATAAAACACATTAATTCAAAGTTATTATATTTATAAATTTGTTCAATAATTATTTTTATTTATTTGTACCTTATTTGTTGTGCAAGATAATGCAAGATATTTTTTATTAACAATAATATTTAATCAATATTTTATATTGTTTGAATCATACCAACTAAAAAAAAATATTGCCTATATATATTATTAATTCATGTATAAACTAAATGAGGATTATAATGAAAGTGGAAAACAAACGATAAAAACAAAATATATTAAAAAACAAACAAGTTATGTATTTTTCAACCATATTTGTAAAAAGCATATTTATCTGTAACATTTGATTGTGATAGGAATAATAATAGTAATTTGATTTGAAAACAAAATATGGTTTACGAAGAAAGAAAAATTTTGATAATAATTAATGATTGTAAAAATAATGATATTTTTTTACATTATAAAAGTTTGTTTCTTGTAAAAATAGGAAAAAAAAACATTATTGTAGTCAACTATATTAAAATTTTGATTAAATGTTAGCATTGAGTGATAAAACTTAAACAAAAATATTGTTATCATGAACACAGTATTATTAAAATTAATGAAAATTAACAATGAGAACATAATATTATTGTAGTAACAATGCCGTAACCATGTTTTTTCTCTGCGCGTAGGAGAAAGAAAAAACTGAATAACACTTAAGTTTAGATACAAAAAAAAAGTAATTCAAAACAAGGAGAGAAATGAATGCTGACTTATTTTTGGTTTTTTGTATTCCTTAGGAAGTTACCTTAAATGGGGCTTGTTTTGTTACTGAAATTTTTGAAAATAAATGTAAAGTTAGGGTTTCTTTTCAGTTATTTAAAGTTGGAATAAGCTAATGCTATAATTGAACATTTATTTAATAAAAATTAGTGTTTCATATACTACTACTGTAATTATTTTTTATAAGGTAAATATTCATAAAAATGGTGACAATCTGGTGGCAGGATTGTTTTTAAATCTGGCAAATCGACCCATTTTTTTAGATAGAGCTATTTCTTCTTTAAAAATACAATCATGGGAGTTGTAGTCAATACTAAATTTCGATCTTTGGGGGAGTAACATAATCTTTAGGGGGTAACATCATCAGTTATATTGAAATATATTTGAAATAAATTATTTCTGATGACTCATATACCAAGACTTGAAACATGTTTACTGTGGCATCTCCAGTGCTTCTTCCTGAAATTTGAGGCAACGTCTTTGATGAATGATGAACATGTCTTCCCTAGTTGCCTAGAAGGCTTGTTATAAAGACCACTTTTACAAATAATCACATATTGCTTACCTTCCATTCGCTTTTTTATTTTCATTTTACTTCCAATCGGCTTACTTTGGAGAAAACAAATGCTCTTTCGAACATTATTTGAGTCTTTTGTTAAATTCCCTTTATTAAGAATGTTAATATAAGACTCTTCAACACAAGAACAAACAATATTTTGATATGCGAATGTTTCAAAAAATTATTTTCATTACAAAATATAGGAAATTTCTTGAAAAACATGAAAATAATAAATTAAATTTGAAATGAGTTTTTTCCTAATGACTTTAAATCAGTGATTTTCTAAGAAATCTGTAATAGATTGCGCTCTATCAGAAAAGCAAAATTTCAAAAAAAAATCAAGACACGCATTTTCTATATTAAGCCAACGATATTTCAAATTAGTTCTTTGAATTTTAATTAAATTTTCTAAGTGATAAAACATATTTTATAAGAAAAAATTATTTAAAATATGATGAAATCATCATTCTGGCAACGCTTATTATACTCATAAGCTAAGCTGTCAACACATTTTCCGCTCAGGTTTATAATTTACATATATATATATATATATATATATATATATATATATATATATATATATATATACAGTTACGAGCAAATAAATAGGTTCGCTTTGAGAGCCTTTTTTATTTATTCCTAAAAACTAAAATATAAAAATTTCAAAAAAGTTTATGACCTATATTGCAATGCTTTAAGGCAGCCTTTGATAAACCATAACATTTCTTCAGATTAAATAAGAAAAAGGGGAGGTAACTTAAAATTTAAAAGAAAGTGTTAATATTTGTCATGCAAATAAATAAATTCATTAAAAAAAAATGTTATATTAACTCAAAAATCGTTCAAGGGAGGCATACATAGCAATATTTAGTTTATGACGAAATCGAATTAAACAAAAAGAAGTAAAATAACATTTTGGACAATTCTCCAAAGTCCCTTAATGAGATTTAGATCCAGTGGATATGAAGTTAAAGTTTTCCATTCTAGACTAATCTTTTACTATTGTCGAGGTATGTTTAGTGTCATTATCTCTCTGACATCGCGTACAATGATAAATTATGGACAATAGTACGTGATGCTTGGTACTCGATTTTATCAGAATCATATAAGGCATTCGTTAACTTTATGATTCATAGCTTCTTGGGAGCTGTATAACACAAAGGATATTTAACTAAATATTGATAAATATTCTTCACTTGAACGATTTCTGTATTAGTATAACAATTTTTTTCAAAAGAACTTATTTATTTGTTCGACAAATATTAACACTTTTTAAAATTTTTAGTATATATCCCCTTTCTCTTATTTAATATAAACAAATGTTATGGTTTGTCAAAGGCTGCTGTAAAGCATTGCTACTATAGTTCAAATTTCTTGAAAAATCGTCAAAATCATCAAAATTGTCAAAATCATCAAAATCGTCAAAATCATTAAAATTGTCAAATCGATTATGAAATCGTCAATAAATCGTCAACATAAAAAATTTGTAAATGGACGTTGTTTTTTTGAAAAATTTGTTTTTTTATAATTAAATTTTATAATAAAAACAAATTAATAAAAATTACATTAATTTTTTTCATTTTTTCACTATTAAGTCGTAAAATATGCGTATCAAAAAGAATATAATATGACTTAGAATTGCTATTTAAGGATTTCAAATGTCTTGATTTGATTATGAAATTTAATGTTTATAAAAATTAGAATATGCTAATAGATTGGTTCTCATAAATATTTTTTACTTTTGAAAAAAAAAAAAAATAAATAAATAAATACAGATAGTGATGAAAATAGTTTCGCAAAAATCGTCAAATCGTTAACAGGCCATTTTTAGCACCAAAAATCGTCAGTCTGGCTACAGTGATTGCAACATACGTTATAATTTTTTTTTAAATCTTTGTATTTTATTTTTTGGGAATAAATAAAAGGAAGTGAACCTATTTATTTGCACGTAACTATATATATTTTATCTTGTACGTTTCATTTTCAATTTACTTATTTGATGTTTAATTTATGGAATTATAGAAAAATGTGTGTAAGAGCTTTGTAATGAATTCCAAAAAGGGATGATATTACTCATACGCATTGGTATGAGCAGGAATGAAGATTTTCCCGCCATTTCAAAATTACTTGTAAAGGTTTGTATGTAAATTGTTCGTATTATTTTAATTTTTATTAAAGAAAGAATATTAGAAGCTTCTATCCAGCATATTAATATTTAACTCCTGGATGGAAACAAAACTTATTCATTCGTATGTAGCTTCTTTATGATCTAATATTTGAATTCGTAAAAATCGTTATTAACCTAAATATTTCGACGCTAACTCAATTAAAATTTTTCATGTCATTAAATTCATTCATATTCAAAGTAGCTACAAAGAAAAAAATGATGCTCTCTTTTTATAGTTCTCAACCGTTATTTTGAAATTTTTCAAATAAAATACAACATCAATTATGTTTGTTTTACACAAAGGATAAATTAAAAATAGCAACAACTAAAACCAAGGACTAGAAAGAGATGTGTAGTATATATGTATATATTTATTTTTGTCATTCTTATAAAATCAGGAATAATAAATGAATGTATTTGTATGTGACACTGAAGGAAAAATATAATGAAGAATCTTTTATATTTTAACACCTTCATACAATTTTTTTTATTGTTCTTTGAAGTTTTTTCTAGCAATTTTTTGTAATTTTTTTGCGTCGTTAATTTATGGACATTAAATATTTTTTTTTATTTGCGATTTTATTTTTAACAAAAAAAGTGACGACAAAACATTCCACAATATGACAAAAGTTTTTTAAAGATTTCTTTATGTTGAAAAGATGATGAACAGAATAAATACATGAAAAAAAATCGTAATAATGCAAATGCAGCAACAACAAAAATAGTTTTACAAAAGGAGGATGAGCTACTTTGGCTTGGTTGGTTTCGATCAACGACAATTTAGATAAAATTTTCCCATCAGCAATAAAATACCAGAAAGTACAGGAAAATATTGAGAGGCAACACTACACTACCAAAACACCCATTGCTGCCTGCCTGTCTTCCTTCCTATTGAAGATGCTGCTGCAGCTATCTTTTCTTTGTTTTTTCCTAAAGTTTGCATTTCGTATTATGAGATGTTGGGTGTTTGTATTTGTGTGTGGACAAAAGATGAGCTATGTAGTCGCTTTTGCAGCAACTACAGAAGAAAGGGGTGGTGGTGTATGAATTTCTATTGTACCCCTAAAATATCAAAATAATACAAACCAACAACACCACCATCGACAGTAACAGCCTACAACAATAATAATACAAATAAAAGTACTAAGACCCAGAATGCCTCAAGGAAGTAAGTACCTTTTGAATGTGATATAAACAACAACAACACCAATAACAATGATTTAAGAAAAAAAATCGTGTGGTCATGATTTCATTATTCAATTCTGGCATAATTTTTATTTCTATTTTTTTTTTTTTTTTTTTGTTTATTGTTTTTTATTAGTATTTTTTTCATTGCTTGCAGAGTCTTAGAGAGCCTCATAATTTTTTTTTTTTTCTTTTGCATAATCAAATGATATTTTTTTCTTTTTGCCTAAATACCTATAGAGGTGCAGCAACATTTCGCCAAAAAAAAAGCAGAAAAAACATTTTTGGGTACTATATTTTCCCTTTTTTTTTAGAGTATTCAAAAGTTTCATGTGTACATAAAAGCTTAGCCACATTTGGAGAAAGAACAATATAAAATAAAAGAGTATTTTTCAGGTACAACTTACTCATATATCACAGATAAAAGAAGATGATGATGATGGTAGTAATGGTCAAAATTGGTGCTCACAGTAGAAGTTGCCTAGACAGATTTCTAAAGAATGTATTCCTAAAAAAAAAAAAAAACGTAAAAAGACAGGTTTTTATTAACGAGGAAATATTTAAAAAAATCCAAGGAAGTGACACTTTGAAAACTAATAAGTGAAATTTCATTAAAAAAAAATTGATTTTGTGTAAAAAGATGTTCTTTTAATAATTTTCAATATTGCACATTGGGGCAGAAAAGGGGCTTTTGAGGCATAAACTAAACCGTAAGATTTTATAATAGGGTATAGGTATCGTTGATAAGAGAAATATTTCAGCATTTAGGTTACATGTCACAATTGAAAAACCAAAATAAAAAGTAAAAATATACTAAGATTTTTTTTTTATAACTTGATCATTGTAAGATGTGAAATTTTTTGACGTTTTCGATAATGCTTATAATGCGTAAAAACAATGCTATTTAGAAATTATTTAATTTGGCACTAAACAATTTCCTAAACCAATTTAGTGGTGTCCGTCAGTTCGTCCGCTCAACCAAAAATAATTTTGTACATTAATATGTGCATATACAAATCTCATTAAAAGTTATATATTTTTTGTGAAATAAAGTTAGAAAATTAAAATTTTTGTTCAACAGGACTGGCCAGGGCAGAGCAATTTTATTATATTTTCAGTCCTTGGAATACTGGCTATAACCTGCATATGAATTTATGTTCTCCAACCTATGCCTTATACAACTTATACATCTTGAAACTTAAAATTTGCATAATTTTTTTTTTTTTTATGAAAAAATTATTCATTTTATAATGAACACTTGTTATAGTCTAAATAAACGGACATTAAAAATATATGGATTCTGTATATTTATATATCAATAATTTATAATATAAGGGAAAGTAAACTAAGAATGTTACCATATATTTAATTTCTGTGTTTAGTTACAAAACAAAAAAAAAAAAAATGATGTTTAAAAAAACTGGCTCACGTAGTTAAGCAATGTTCAGTACATTTTTGGCTATTGAATGCGATATTTAGTTTTGCAAAATTGGAATTTTTAAAAATGATTTTCTGCCGGAAAACTATTCGAGACACCCCACTGTACATTGGCTTGTTAAAAATCAATTGAAGAACTGCAAAGCTTACAAAAACATGTGTATCACCGGATGTAGTAGATGGATGGTTTTGTATAAATTTTTTGTAACAACTAACTTTTTAAAAGTTCGAAGTTAATAGTCTCCACCAAATTAGCACACAAATTTCAAGAATGCAAGCATTATAAATCTTTCCTGAAATTATATTTCCTATCATTAGAAAAACAAATTATAATTTGTTTGGCATCGTCTCTCTTCTCATTATTACAAGAAAGAAGTAACTGACTGGTCTCAAACAAATTATGTTGCTATATATCAAAGCATAAACTGTCCAGAAATCTGTCCATTTTAAATGTATTGGCTCATAGTAAAAAAATATTTAAAGAATACTTAAAGCTGATAAAGTAATAAATAAAATAATAATAAAAATAGAGTTTAAAAAGAAGTGGACCAAGTCCAACGAAAAAGTAACCGAAAATATAAAAAGCTTTTATGGTGGGTATTCCAGAAATTATTAAATATTTTATAAAAAACAAAAGATTAATTTTTCTTTTAAATTTAAAACTTAAATATAATGGCATTTAACAAAATTAAGAATTTTGAAGAAATGATCCATTGGTTTCATTTTTATAAACAGAATTGTATGCAGTAAAGTTTTCGTGCGCAGTCCATAAAATAAATTTGATTTGAAATTAAATTTCATTTCTACTGAATCGTATTACGATACTCAGTGTTTCCAAAACGCTTTTTTTTTTTTTTTTTTTTTTTTGTTGGAAATAATTCTGTAACTTGTGAGCAGTTGGAGATATATAAATAAAAAGCTGGTCACGGGAGTAGAGCGTAGACCTCCAAAGTTGTTTTGTAGAAAAAAAAAAGTTTCATTTTGGAAAAATTTTTATGAATCGTATTAATGGCTTCTGAAATTGTATCCTTAAAGTCAAAAATCAATCAATGTGATTCCTTATTTTTTGCTGAGATTATCAGGCGCAATTTTTATTTTCTTTCTAATGGCAGAAAAACCAAAAAAATTAAATTAATAAAAATGTATAGAATAATCAAAAATATAAAAGATTAGTGAAAATATCCATAGCAACACCAATATAATTATACGATGCTGCAAAATAAAAAAAAAAGTAAATATACTTGCACTTTGTGCCAGAATCAAAATTTTTGGAAATAAATCTGTAACTTCCAATCGGCTGGTTAAATTTGCATAAAATTTCACATAGGCGTAGCAGAATCATGTAAAATTTTGAGTTTGCAAGGTGGACTTCACAGACCCCTCAGGAGTGAAGCTATTGTTTCTTATCTCATTTCAAATATTTTTACATCATCTTAACGATCTCAGTAAGGTCTATGGAAAACATATTTGCATATGCTATTTATCCCTTATAGTTTACAAGTTATTTTCATTTGAAGTTATAACTATCTTAATTTAACAAAATCTTGGTTTAGTTTTTTAAGTATGCAGCCCAATATTTGCATTCGAAAAAGTGTCTACACTCTATTTTTTTCTATACTTTTCTGAAAAGTATCTCTACGGAAATGATTTTAATTCACCCATTTATTTTATAAATCGCTTCAACTCACTTTGAAAAATTATGCATACTAATTTTTGAAAAACAAAAATAATTTATACAAAATTAGGCTCTAACTTTTGTATTGACATGGTGAGTCTGTGGAAATAATTTCAACGAAATCGAAGATGGTGAGGTTCATTGAATGTTCCAAAATGTTTGTTTTCTACCTCAAATGTAAAATTTTAGGTTTAACATAAAATTGCTATGATGATGAAATTATGGACTCGTATCTGATGGCATATTCTGTCTGCTTTTCGTTCAACTCTCTCTTCAAACATGTGGCACCAATTTCTTCCTTACTTTTGAATGAATGCATGAGCTTTTAAACATCTATTAAATCCTAAATTTATTATTAAAATCTTAAATTGTTAATTAACACTTTGGCAAAAATATACTTAGTTTTCTATTTTATGTTTTACAAAATTTAACAGCAATCAGAAATTTTTAGTTATCTGTTTGGCAATTGAAGTTCACAGCTATCAGTTGCCATCTGAAATAACATTTCGGCAACTTGCAACATAACTAGGGTTTGGGTTTTCCCGTAATAGTTCTTTTCCCCGGAAACGAGAACGAAAAAATCAATTAACCGAGATTTCCGGGAATTTTTTAAGAAAAAAAAAGACCATGATTTCTTATAAGAATTTTCTTATTAAATAAAATAAAACTAAACATTATAAATCATACTGAATTAACGAAAAATGAAATACAGTGCACTCGCGGAAACGTGAACACTCGAAAGTGTGAACAACCCAGAAAAATTAATAAATTTATTTCTACACAGACTATTCTAAAATGTGAACAAAACTTGATGTTTTTAAATTACAAAATCTCCAAATAAGAGTACTTTCTTTTTATACCACAATTTTAACTATATATTGTATACAGTAGTACCTGTTTGGCCTCTTTGAATCTAAATTTATCTTTTATTTTAGCTTCTTTCTATTCTTTCCTGTGTTCTAAAAATGTCTAAAATGAGTAAAATAATTTCTTATTTTAAAAATTTTACTATTAATCCTTACATGTGGGTATACGATCGATTTAGTACAAAACACAACTCGATTTAATATTTCGATATGGATTTGAGACTTTGATTTGGAATATGTATTCTTTGTTTAAAATATCCTTATAAAAAGCAGTGACACTGTATAATTTTCGGGTTTCACAATACATAGTAGGTATATTTCTTCAAAAACTTATTTCTTATTAGCAACGAAGGAGTTTTTATGTTATATAATTTTCTAGCAAATATGTGAATTATGTCTTACAGAGGAGAAATAATGCTACAAAAAATGTAGTGCCAATAAATTTTCCTAACTTCCCCGATTTACACCGATTTTTAAATTTAAAAAGATTAAAAATTTACTTCTAAACCACAAATAACTTTGACAAAAATTACTGTAGAGAAATAATCTATAATGCAAAACAATCAAAATTGCAGTCTAAAAAATGTTGAGGAAAAAATTCATTCTTTATATTCTTTGAAAATTTATTAAGGATAGACCTATGGGATAATTATGTGTAAAATAGTGTTAAATAAACAGCTGATTATTATTTTTTTTTCTGGTTAAAATTGTCAAACTCTTAAGTAAAAAATAAAATTAAATTTCTCACTCATTCTCTTAACAGTCGCTAATAACGTTTACCTTCTCTAATGAACCCTAGAGACCATATGGTAACAAAAGTAATATTGATTTTTGAATCTTGGCTTTGGCAGAAAACGTATGATCGTCAAAATCATTGTTGAAGCTATAATCAAAAATGGTCTAGACTGTAACTTTCTGAACGAAATTAAGGATTGAATATTCATAGTACTAAATATACAACAGTTATTAAAAGAATCAATCACTCATTTAAACACTAAATGATATTAAAATAGGAACTTTTTTACATTTATCGAACTTACAGAAAACGTTTAATGAAACAATAAATATTGGCAAAATGATAAATCGTTGAAAGCCTATCATAATATTAATGCCACATGTCTTCAATGATATATTTTTTGGAATCGCTCTAAGATTTTTCTCCAAAATTATGGCACTAATGGCCGGTCGGAAGGAGTAGGACTCATCCAATACCAGTTATTGACAGACGATATGAAGGCAAATTAAACCTAGGTGTGTTGGCTGACTATTGCCAACAGAAAATTTTGTAGTTTATTTATTTAGTAGCTTTTATTAACCAAATGAGGAATTAATAAAAAGAAAATTAAAGACCATGGCACAATTATTATAAGGTACATACTGAAAAGCAAAAACTGCAACAATATAACTTATCTCATTAAATCGTGACGTGATGGAATTTTTTATTTAACTTTACCCACTAATCTTTATGCTGATTTACGTTTATTAAAAATTGATTTACGATTATTAAAAATTAATTTCTGAAGTTAAGCAGTATTAATTATTTTTTGATTTTGGCAATCGAAAACATGAACAATCTCGAAAACGAGAACAGTCTTGGTAAAAATTAGTTCACGTTTCTGCGAGTTCACTGTAATATAAAAGTATAATGCCATTTTAAAACTAAAAAATTTTAAATATTTTATACAAATAAAATTAGTACCTTTTGTAATTTTCGTAAATGTTAAAAAATGTGTCCCAGATGTTATTGTGTTCTTGATGCTTTTTAAAAATATACAATAAACTATTGAATAAATTTCATTATAAATACGAGTAGCTTGCCGTTTACTTATTTATTTATTTGTTTATTTATTTATTTTGTTTTACTTAACTAACTCTTGCTAAATTAAACGTAAATCTGGAAAATACTAAAAATTGGTTCGCAACAATGTTTTTTGGATCAATCCTAGTGTTCAGAAATCTAATGAAAATAAACTCGTATATCTTTGAATACACCATGAGATTAGTTTTTTTTTTTATAAATATTTTGAAGTTATAACATTTTCTGATCCATTGCTTGGATAAGAGATACGTTTCAAAAGAAAATGTTTTGTTAGAATGAAAAATCTCTGAGCCAAATATTTTTTTTTTTTTTTTTTACAATAGAGAGAATATTTGAAGTTCAACTTACTTAATATTCATTTCTACAAAATTTATAATAAAATTAAAAAAATTTGAACATGACAAAAATAAAGTTGCTTTAAAATTTCATGTGAAACAAACATGTAAGTAAATTCGTTAAACAAAAGATGTATGAGAAAAGAAAACCTAATTCAATAGTCAAAAACCTAATTCATGCAAGTATCATGTTTAGAGTAACGACAATCTTTCATTGATATAAGGAGTTAAAAATAGCAAAACGTTTGCTATAGAATTTTAAAACTACGAGAATAGTTAATTTCCCGTTCTCCCGGGAAAATTAAACAAAATTCTTGGGGATTCCCGATAGTATTTTGAGATAAAATCCCGGGATTTCCCGCCCGAGAATTTACGGACCCCAAATCCTAAACACAACTAAAGTTCGGTTTCCATACATAATCGTTATAAAAACACAAAAAGTAAAAAAATAAATAATATATTTTACCTATCAACAAGATTGTAAATTTAAGTTAATAAATAGAATTTGTAAAATAAATGAATTTTTTTAATTGAAAAATAAAACAAATTTTAAATTTAAATTTAATTTGTGAATACGGGTGTATATTTCTAATAGAAGTACAATTTTATAAGAAACATTCTTTTAAAGCCTTAAAAACTCTATATGTATATCTATATAGTAAAGATGCATTTGTGTGCGTTATATATGTTGTGTACTTTTCTTATTACTGCAGCAGCATCTTTTCTAACTCTATAGAACTTTTCTTATTCATTGTTTGTTTGTTTGTAATGATGAATACCTTAACCTTTTCTTTTATCATTTCTAAATGAATATACAATAATATTTATTGTTGTTGCTACTGCTGTTGGTTTTAATATTCTGTGGGTATCCTTTTTTATATCAAAGCAAACAGGCTCTCAGTGTCAATGTACGCCCATGGTGTTTTTGTTGGTTTATTTGTATGATGATGCTTTTTTTTTTGTTTTGCTTTAATTTCTATGCTGAGTGACTGCCTGCATGCCTCTTTTCAAACTCTGCCAGAGCATTTTATTTCATTTAGCATTTTATATCTTTGAGGGGGAAAAAAGTGGGTATTTGACCACTTTGACTGCTCCTCGCTTCTTCTCCATCGTCATCAACATTAATGAGTGAACAAACGAAAGAAAGGCCATAGAATGTGACACCATTACCCGACAAATATAAGCATAGTTTTTATTTTTAGTTTTTCTTTAATTTTTTTTCTTTTATTTTTAGGTCCGTTTGTTCCAAAGGAAATCATTTTCAATTTCGTTGTGTTTTCCCTGCAGCTACAGTTACTCTGCTGTCTATATGTCTCGGTATTTTATTATTTTATTCTCATCATAATTATTTGAAAATAAAAATAAACTAATGTTTAAATATTTTCGATGTCGTCGTATATTTAAACGTTAGTTTTGTATTAAAAATGCAAATGTCGCATTAAAATACCTTTGGCCAAGCCACAACAATAATGTGCTGTGGTGTTCTTTTTTTTGTTCTTCATTTTTCTTTTATTACTCACTTTAAATTTTTGGGTAAACATTTTATTTGTTTTTATTTGTTATACAAAAACTTTGATATAAAAAAAATTTTTAAAAGATTTTTGTCAAAGATTTGAAAATTATCATTAATAATTTCTTACTTCAATTTTTAGCTTACCTCAATAGGGTTAATTTTTTTTTTTTTTTTTTTTTTTTTTTTTTTGAGATGCATTATTTATATCCAAAAGCGAGAAATCTAATCTATCGTCTAATTAACGTGATAAAGCAAATAATTTATAATTCAATACACAGACAAAATTTTGTACATAAATATAAAAATGTATTTTCACTGATTTCAGTTCATAATATTTAAGAATAATGTCATAGATATTAACACTTTTTTACATTTTTTGAAATGAATCAAAAGTCAAGAAGACTTAAACAAATTATTTAAATTTTCATTTATATTTTCAATTTGTAAATGTATTTTTGAAATTTTCTTTACAACATTTTTTGCACATGTTGGGGTCAAAAGAACACAGCAGATGCGTTATTTATTACAGTGATGCATGTGCTATAGAATGACAGCATATTTAAACAATTTTCTAATCCTTACTTTCTAACACCTTTTTATTGGAAAATTGCCATTTAAAGGGATTTATTGTTAATATTTACATGCATAAGTATTTTTATTTAGAATTTGAATCAAATCTAATAAAACTAAATTAAAATCTTAGCAGCATTTTTTTCAAAATTCGCAAAATTATTAAGTACAATTTAATAATATCTATGAACAAAATTTTATTTTTATGAAAAAAGTTTGGGAAAAAAGTCATGTTCGATTCCTAATATTTATGAACAAAATTTTCAAATATATGAATTTTTTTTCTCTGTGTAAAATGATTAACATATTTCGAAAGTTTTACTTGGCGATTGAACAAAAATTACAATAACAAAGATGTTCTTGTGTAAGAAAATTGATCCGTTTCGCAGAAAGCTTTTTCGATCTGTTTAGAATTAACATATTTTTCCTTCTTTGGAGTCCTAAGATCGGAACACAGTGACTCAGAATCGTTTTTCATCGGCACAAACTCTGGAACTTTTGAATCAATAGAAATATTTTAGAATTTTTTTTTTCTTTTATGGACAGATATTTTCTAGAATTTTTTCCAGTTTTGATTTCATTAAAATCTATTTAGCAGTTGTTCAGAAATTTAAGGCTAAAGTTGAACTTTTAATTTTGTTATAACATTTAGTATGAAAATGCAGATTTTTTGTTTTTTAAATCAGCTGTACTTGTAAAAAAAGTTATAAACAAATAAAGAAATATATTTTAATAATACCCAAGATAATTTCGTGAACAGGTTCCCAGTTTATCAATTCTGGAACAGGTTCCACTAAAATCAGTTGTTTTTGGAGAAAAAAAAATACGATTTTTTAATGTTTATTTTTATTTTTTATTTTAATAACTAAAAGTTTTTTGATGTTTATTTTATTTTTTATTTATATAACAATAAAAGAAAATTATAATTATTATTCATTTGGTTGGAAAATAGTCTGCATATATTCCATATTTAGTTCTATGTTATTTCTGTCCTCTAGCAGCCATTTTGTTTCTTCATCTATGTCCCAATGTTATACTTTCCATTGACTTCGAATGCTAGAGATGAGTGGTTTCGACGTTGTAAGTAATATGTTAAATAGATTTTTATTTGTAGAATTTCGTGATATTTTTCTGGTATTGTGCTCTCTATAAAATCTTTAATCCTTATTCCGTTTTTCCTGGGCTTCCTCTGATAGATCTCTAAGTGGTTCTAAATGATGCTTAATGACATCTTCTCCATGATAAAGGATTTTGTATACTGTTGCAGACATATTTCACCATGAATATTTGTTTGTATTTATTCGTGCAGTTTCCTGGCATCAATTTGTTTATTGCGCACAAGTAATCCAAATACTATATTTTATTAGGAATAAAATGAGCTATCGCTTGATAAAATCTGAAGAGAATTGTAGAACATATAATTTTTTTCAAAGCTGTAAAAAATCCTGTTATTTCACGTGTATTTTGTTTTTGCATTAGTTATGATGCAAAATAATGACGAAAACAAAATACATGTAAAATAACTGATTTTTATGAGTTTTACAATTACGAAAAAAATCATATATTCTACAATTCTAATCCGATTGTATCAAACGATGGTTCATTTTAATCCTAATAAAATATAGTATTAGGAAAAAATAAGAAAGAAATATGTTTTCTAATAAAGTATGGGTCAAAAATGGCCGTTAAATTTAAAAAATTGGAATAAAAAATAAAATAAATTTGTATCTTTAATACAGTGCTCGAAAAAACCTAAGTAAATTTATATTTATTTTATAAAGTAAGTTCCACATTCTACTTTATACCATTTACAGTTACCTGTTTTTGATATTTAAATTACAAAACTGAAGATCACTGTTAAGCAATATGATACAATTGAAAAGATTAGAACGAAATAACCTAAGAATGCAAATTATATTAGCATACTTTATTTAAAATTATATATAATACTACCAAAACTGCTATAGGTAGTTTTTATGGCTAATTGTTCTTTATAACATAATCCAGTCACGGTGATATTGATATATACATCAATATTGCATCATTGTTGTCCAAGCGTAGTGTTAAAGCGGCTCCTTTCAGCAAAAACTGTTTGGTGTATGACCCTCGCATACTCTCGGATTAATTCAGCTCTATGATAAAGCTAGACCAATTCAATTAAGAATAGTTTTTCCGCAAACAAATTTTTTATTAACTTATATTTTGATAAGGCGATATCTCGCTTAAATGTATAGACAAAGTTCTAATAATATTTTTTATAAGAAAATGAAAATTTTTCATAATTTTCTGTGCTTATAAAATCTTTTAGTAATATTTTATTGTAACCAATAGCACACTATTCTATAAGAAATTCTTCCAGAAATTTAGTAAGTATCTGATTTTCTCACCCCGCCGTTTATCAAAAATATTCTTGTCACTAAAAACAACTTCCTCTAATTTTGGGCCCAAAATCTTTGATCTTCGGCGAACGACAGTCTTGATGCTTTGTGAGAGGTCAAAAGTTTCAATTTTAGTATCCCATTTTGCATACTTTATGTTGGGATATGATTTTTAAATGTATGTATACGACTCAAAGATACAATCAGTTTAAAATTAAGTCATATTTGACTAGGTGATAATTCTTTTTTAGTGCTTTTTTATTTTTATTATCATAAAATCCTTATTAAAAATTTATTTTTTTTTTTGACACACGATTTTGTGGATATATCGAAAATTCTAAAAATGGTATAACAATCTACAAATAAACTAACAGAACTTAAAACAAATAAGTAAGAGTAGGGTTGTATTCGGCTGTGTCGACTCTTATATACCCTTTATCCTTTTGAGATTTTATATGAAAAATGTATATAGGAAAAAAACAAAAAATTTCGAACACCTGACGAACCCTACCATTTCCAACTTCGATAAAATTCGGTATACACACTCATCGCTACGTCAATACAAAATTTTAAGTTTTTCAAAATTTTCAAATTCATTGTAATTTAGCTTTTATCGCGGTTCAAAGTTCACTTTTTCAGAATTTTTTTTTTTTTAATATATGAACTTTAAAACCATATATCTTCGGACCTATTAGTACGATTTAAACAAACTTTGGCTTAAACTAATGCCTATTAAATCTAGTTTGCAATTGCTTTTATAAAATCACCATTTTTGAAAATAAAACGATATTGAAATCAATATTAGACCTTGCATCAAGGATATTTAAAAAATCATAGCTTAAATTTTTATAATTTTTCTTAAAAATATTCCTCAAAATGATGGTAACAAGATATAAAAAAAATTAAGATTGGTTCCATGGAGGGACGCTGAGAAAATTAAATTTTAGGAAAAAATTTCAGTAATAATTTATTTATTTTAATATATATTTTTTTTTTTGTGTATGAAAATATGTAAACAGATTTTTCTAAAATCAATATCGTACATAATAAATGAATGAGTCCCAAAAAATTTGGATTTCCATTGGAATGAAAAAATTCCATATATTCTAAAAATGAAAAAAAAAAAAAAAAAAACATAAATCTAAGGTGATATATTCAAAGAAAATTGCATCTAAAAAATGCAATTGCATTAAAATGTTTTTTTTTTCAAAAGTTAAATAATTTCCCAAATCTTTCAATTGAAGACAACAAGAATACAATTTA
This sequence comes from Protocalliphora azurea, assembly GCA_932274085.1. Lineage (NCBI taxonomy): Eukaryota > Metazoa > Arthropoda > Insecta > Diptera > Calliphoridae > Protocalliphora > Protocalliphora azurea. The sequence continues at coordinate 124,550,864 of OW026519.1, forward strand.
AAGGAATTTGGAATTGTCTTAATCTGTTAAGTGGCCTCCGAGATATTGTTGTTTAAAGTTACATATTTTTTTGATTTTTTAAGTTTTTCAAAATATCAATATGTAAATAAAATTCTCAAAATTTTACAATTTCGCAAAACTAAAACAGAAATTCATAAACATAAAAATATGAAACATTTTGAAGATATCCTTGATATAAAGACAAATATTGATTTTCCTAAAATTGTATTTTTACAAAAATTAATTAAAACTAGATTTATTAAGCATCAGTTTGAATCTAAGTTTGTTGAATTCGGACAAATAAATCCGAAGATATATGTATTTAAATTTCGTGTCTGTTAAAAAAATTTCTAAAAAAGTGAACCGTAATAAAAATGAAACTGCAACGAATTTGAAAAAGTTTGAAAGTTATGAACCGATTAGATTGATTAAAAAATTGGAAATTTGGGAAAAATATTTTATTTTGACAAATATCTCGAGTATTTATGGACCAATATTCTACATTTTTATTACCGTTCATCTAAGGGAAATTATATGTAAATTGATGTATATATACGATATCTGGGGATTTCTAAGAACTTTGCGAAATCTGTTTTGACAAAAGTGTCTCGTTTTCAACTATTTACGACATTTGACTTAAATTTATGGTCTCGATCAATTATATTTATCGGCGTTCTTATATCTATATATCTATGTTATTTATACAAATTTCAATTTTCTATATAGAAATAAAAAACCAAAAGTGCAACTTTTCCGTAATTTTCAAAAAGTCCTTAAAATTTATTTATTAAATTTATTTTTAATGCTCCTTCGATTTTATTGTGCAAAAAACTAAGTTCACGCAGTAATCTATATTATTCTATATGAAACTGTGAATGTGCCACGCGAAAAACTGACTTTTTGAAAAATTTTCTCTTGATTTTCAAACTTTAGGACTGTCTACTACGTTGACTATTTCGGGCACATCAGCGAAATATAGCGCACAATACGCATATTTACAAGAAGTATTAATCTCTATTTCAAAGTTTATATTCCGTTGAGAGGCGCATAAACCTTACTCAAAAAAAACAAAAATTTTAAAAATCTAAAAATGTTGTCATCAAAATTTTCTCTACCCTGTATGTAACTGTTGAAATTCTGCAGAACAGCAAAGAAGTTGCAGAATTTATCCACAAAGTTCCATTAGTTCACATTAGATCGAATGAGATCAAAAAGTATAAAGTAATTTTTAACCCTTTTTCTAAGTTTTTGAACTTTGAACACTAATCAAGGTTATAATATGAAACCTATGGTGCTAAAATTTTTCACTCTATTAGCTGCAAGTCTCTTGAGTTCAGATCTTTAACCCAGTTTTAATTATTAAGGATTGAAGTCAGTTGCAGCCAGGTTAAAAATCCACACCTGTAGTGAAGAGTATAAAAATATTATTTTCGTCTACACAAATCTACAATTCCATAGTGCAATTAAATTCGACTTTAACACAATTCTAAAACCTTTATTTATTATTACCTCGTTCTAATTTTCCTATAACATATTCGACAACAGTTGTTTTGGAACTCATAACAGCACATAAAAAATCAAAGAAATACAATCGTATTTGGCAACTTAATTTGACTATCTTTATACCAAAAAAAAAAAAAAATCTCCAAATTGCTGCAGTAAAACAGAAACAAACAGCAGTTAAATTTAAAAGACCAAATAAAAAACACAACAACTGGAACAACAAGAACAAATGTAGTAAATTATATTTTTACATGATATAGAGATGACCACTATAATAGTGCAGCCAGCCAACCAACAAAGCACAGCAGTAGTATGTTATAGCAGATGATGATGATGATGATGATTTTATACGTTTGTTGTTGTAGTTGTTTTTGTAATCATATTAATGCCAACAAAAAGGATGCCACACATAAATGACCAAAACATATGAATCCTGTTTTTATTCCCACAGTATAGTTTCATCGTTAAGAACAACAACAAATACAGATAAAAAAACGTTATAAAAACGAAAAAAAATTTAATAATAAAATGACATCCAACACTTCTTTTACTGTTTTCTTTTTAGTAAAAGGAGGGTATAAATGATTTACTCTAGATCTGTACAGAATAAAATTAAGAAAAAAAAAAAAAAAAACATTAAAATAGGGTACAATCAAGCACTACCACTACACTCAATCACTCACTATCACATACAATGCTCTCTGACTCAAGAAGAGGCACAGAGGCAACAGTAGTAAGGATACAAAATATATTTTTATATTGAAAAAATTTCATTGCAATAGATGTGTATAATATTAATTCAATTTGTTGTAGTTGTTATTTCTTTATTTTTTTATGCTAAGAAAATGATCACCACCACATCAAGGACCTTGTATACTTTTAATTCCTTTGTCTTTTGGTTTCAATGTGTTTTTATATTGTATTTGTTTTTAGCTCGTATGCTGATGTGTACACACGGGTACAGAGGTGCAAGTACAACCATTATTTCTTGTGTTACTTTCGACCACTGTCTATAAAATAAATAAGGATTTTTTTTATCCTTGATTCAGGGTAAATATCGTAGTGACTCTGATGCAAAGTGAATGCAAATTTTTCGTTTTTTATTCATTCGCACTGAATAATTTAGTCGATAGATGTAAATTATAAAGGCTTAAAAACACTCCTTTTTTTTATCGAAATTGTTAAAAGTATTTTATTTAAATAAGGACTGCACACGAAAAATTTAGTGCACACAATTCAGCTTATAAAAATGAAAAAAATAGCTTAAATTCTTTGAAATTTTGATTTTGCTAAAGGCTATTCAAGTTTTAAATTTAAAAGGGAAAAATATTTTTTATTCGTTTTTAATAAAATATTTAGTATTTTCTCTAACACTCTATATAAGAGCTTTATTGTGTTTTCGGTGACTTTTTTATGGAATGGATCCACTTTTTTTAAATTCTATTTTAGTTTTTAGTCAGCTTTAAGTATATCTTTAAATATTTATTTACTATGATCTAACACATTTAAAATGGACTGAATTCTGTGGCCTCTACCACTCAGTTACTTTTTTGTTATAATAATGAGATGAGACCAGAAAATTTAGAATTCGTTGTATTTTCTTACATTTCCCTGTTCAAAGTGTCATTTGCTATGAATGAAGTGCTTTTTTCAGCTCATGTACAAATGCCTTACCAGACCAAAAGTGTATTCTACAATTTCGATTTTTTACACAATACTTATCTGCTACATTTCCTCTAGCATCTGCGATAACAATTTCCTGACCGGGATGTTGTAAAAAGTCCGCCAGTATGTACGTTTTATCACCCTTTAGGCAGCATACATTTTTTTGGAAAAGCCTCAGTAATTTTCGTTCCCTTTTTTGCTTTCACATTTTTTCTAGCATTCCTATTGGGAACTTTTTTACATCGTGGGCCTTTAGGCCCCAAGTTTAAAAAACTTAAAAAAATAGAGACCAAACATGGGAGAAAAATTTGCTTCTACCTAACATATATCTTAAACTAAAAGAGATAACACATACATGTAGAGATTTACCTATATGTATTTTTTTACATTTAAGTCACAAATGAATTTTTTTTTATAAATATTTGAAAAAAATTACATACAGAGGTGGCCAACTTTGGAGGTCTATCCTCTACCCACTCCAACGGATCACAAGTTACAGAATTATTTCAAAAAAAAGCGTTTTTCAGTAAAAGGGAAATTTGAATTCAAGTCAAATTATTTTAAGGACTGCGCACGAAAAATTTAGTGCATTTCTTTGAAATTTTTATTTTCTTAGAGGCCGTTATATTTAAGTTTTAGATTTAAAGGAAATTTTAATCTTTTATTCGTTTTTAAAAAATATCCTCCATAAGATCTTTATTATTCTTTCGTTTACTTTTTTTTGTTGGACTCGGTCCACTTTTTTTAAACTCGTATTTTATTTTATAGTCAGCTTTAAATATTTTTTTACTCTAAACCAATACATTTAAAATGGACATAGTTCTGGACAGTTTAGTGGAATGGCCTCCACATAGCAGCACTATTTGTTTGATACCACTCAGTTACTTTTTTGTTGTAATAATGAGAAGAGATTATTATGATTGAAGTGTTTTTTTCACCACATGTACAAATGTTTTGCCAAACCAAAAGTTTATTTCACAATTTCAACTTTTTTACACGATATTTATCTGATACATTTTCCATAACATATGTGATATGGAATTCATAACCAGGATATTGTAAAAAGTCCGCAGTTACGTACCTTTTATCACCCTTTTTCATTTCATATTTTTGAAAAAAAAAAAAAAAAAAAATAGTCTTAATAATTTTCGTGCTCTCTTTTTGCCTTAACATTTTTTCTATCGTTTCTATTAGGAAATTTTTTATTTCGTGGGTTTTTAGACCAGCTTTTTTAACTTTTCTGATGAAATATACAGTGCAGTTTAAAGAATTAGTCACATTTCATCCAGAGATGCAGAGACTTTTTCTTAAAATTCGTATTATTTTGCCTGCGATCCTATAGTCTGTAAATCACCTTTTTCTTCGGTTGTAAGGATTTCTTTCGCTAATCATGAACTCCTTGTATTTTTTATGACTCAAAAAATTAGATTTCCCAACACACCTGCACTCCTAGCAATTGTTTTATATGGTCGACATATGTTTTGCAACTTAGAATTATGCTTTTGCATTAATTTTGTTAAATTTGCAGAAAAACTAATTATGCTATTACAACTAGGAATAATAATAAGTGTAAACAAGTTAACGGTACTATTTTTTCACGTATAATAATAGGTTTAGGCTTAAAACTGTGCACGGATTATTTTGTGTGCAAACCTTATATAAAATTTAAAATAGTTTTACATTTTGCTTTCTCTTTTATTATATTAATTAGGGACAGTTTCGTAATTATTACAAAATGGAAGGAGTAATTTATTTAACACTGTTATATGTTAATAATAACACACGTTGACAAAATGAAAACTTTTTTCTTCGACACCGGTTTTCTCAGTCAATTTGGATACACGTGATTATGGAGTTCTTTGCTTATAAATCGATTTTATTTTTTTTTTTTAAATTTTTTTTAATAATAATCTAGTTTTCATTATACAGCATATATCGAGAAATATTTGTCTTATTTAATTCAACAGAATGGAAAAAATTCTAACACAAATTATCTAAAAATTACGCCCTTATCGTTTTTAATATACTTAACATTACAAAATTTGTGTGAAATAAAATCAAGTTACAAACTTTTATTTTATTTGTTATTTATTTATTTTTTATCTTAAAAAATCAAAAACTACCAAATATTGCTGCATAAATGATGCAGCAATATACTCGTATTTTACAGAGAAATAACACAGAAAAAATTATTTTTAAGGTTAGTCAATTAAAATATTAATAAATTAATTAAAAAATATTTTCAATTATTTTTCTAATTGAATAATTTGTCCAAAAACGAAACTTTTTAATGTATTGAATTCAAATTCTACACAGAAAAATCTAAAATTATATTTCAATTACGAATTTCAATTTCGAGAACGATTTGTCCTCCTATAATTACAATATTACTCATACGCCTGGTTTACTGAAATTCTATAGCATGACAATTTTTTTAGTTATGCTGTATTATTTTTTATGTTAATTAAAATTTCTTTTTAATAATATTTATCTAAATATGGTAATGATTATTAACTCTTAAAATTAAGAGTTAATAACTTCAATTTATTATCTCAAATTTTTTACAGCTTATTATTTAAAACTCCATGGTTTATCATTACCCAACATAAAAAAAATTTTAATCTAAAACTTTTTTAAAAGCAATCATGTATAAAGAACGTAATACTAATCCCAATTAATAAATCCGTAAACAGTGACATGCCATCCTAAAAAAAGTATACTTATTGATAAGAATCTTTAATAAGCTTTAAGCTTTTAATCTCCTAATTGTTAGCCTACATAAATAAACCAAGAAACAACCCTCCCTCTATCTATACACAAGTGTATAAGCGAGAAAAAAATGTTCATATTTAATTATTGCTTAACAAAAAAAAAAAAAAAAAAAAAAAAAAAAAAACGAAGCTGGAAAGAATTAAAAAAGAACCAAAAAGAAAAAAACCTTAAGTATAAATTTATATCATTATGAGATCTTATCTGATCTACACACAACAAAATCATCATAATTATAATATGTATGTATAATAATGCAAAAAATGTATATATATATGTAATAAATATTATAACGAAGAAATTTATATCTATTAGCGGTGTGTGACAGCAGCTACTTGTTCTTAAAGATATTTAGTGCCATAATTTCGCTCTCTTTCTCTGTCTAAGGGTCTAATTGTCTCTTTTACTCTAACAAGGGCAAAACAAAATTGTTGTACTTGTATACTTGAGTCTTTAGAAAATGCAGTTAATTGAAATGTTCTTTAAAAGATTTTTTTTTTTTTTTGATTTCTTAGCCACCCCCCTCCTCCCCTCGTGTATTACTTTATATTTTATGAAATAAAGTACAAAATATCTGATAAAATTAAAGTGGAATAAAAAATAAAGCTAAAATATATAACATGGGCATTAGTTAAGACTTTTTTAAAGAAAAAAAAAAATGCACATTTTAGAGAGTTATTAAAGAGCGAGAGAAAAGTTTGATATTAAAATAAATGTAGTTTGTAAAAGCTGCAAAACTGCAAAATAATTTAGATTTTTTCATTGTTTAATTTGCAGTTAAAATTTTCAATTTATAGAGAGTGAAGATGATGACGATGATTTGAGAATGTAATTTGTTTGATATAAACTTGATTGAGAGAAGTAGTGTTTGTACTTTTGTAAGTTAGTGTTGGTATGATAGAGAGCTAATATTGTGGTGGTCTTTCTTTGAGTTTAATGAAAAAAGATGGGTGGTTGAACTGCATTTTGAAAGTGTATAAGTGAGACGCATGTGCATATGTAGTGGATCTAAAGACGAATATGAAAACAAAACAAACAAAAGAAAAAATTAAATGTTAAGGTAAGGACTATACAAGTGACTCAAGAGCTACGAGGAGGGGTAGTTGCCGGCATTAATGTTTATGTATAAGTGAGAGTGCAAAATAAAAATCTGCAAGCTTTTTTTTTTCTATATAGAGTTAAATTTTGCTGCCGTTTTTGAGGCTGCATTTGTAGCTGCATGCATAAGTGTGAGTGAGTAATTTTTTTGTAGTGTTATAACATTTTCAAATTACTGGCATTGTATGTGATTATTCAGCCTTTAGTAGAGTCAGACACAATATTATTGCCTACCAATCGTTAGTATCGCGGACGGACGACAATGTGAAAATATCGCCGTTTTTTCTAACAAAAAATTTTAAACAATATCAAAAAAATTCTTACCGCAGCCACACAATTGGATTAAAATTTTAAACCGTACCGCAATTTTTAAAACAATTTCTTTGTTTTGTTATAAAAAATAATAAAAAAATAAAATCATACAAAACTTTTGGGATTTAATAAAATATTTAACAATCAACATCATCATCATCATCTTTAACAAAACAACCTGAAACTACGTGCAAATATTTCTCCAATAAAAAAGATTAAGTCCGCGTATACTTAAAATAAACCAAAATTCAAATTTTTAAAAATTTCTAAACAACAAAAAATACAAAGTTGGTGTTCTTAATTCTTCTTATTTTATTTATCTCAAAAATTGTTGGAAAAATATATGAAATTTATATACAATTTAAACTAAAATGCAGCGTCATGTTAGGGAATGCAAAAAAATTATTTTTGAATATTTTAAACCTCAGAAAAGTGAAATAAATACTACTTGATTACTAATTTATAACAAAAAGAAAAGAAAACTTGTAAAAGAGAATTTATGAAAAAAACCACTATTAAAAGAGTGTTAAAAAAAATTAAAACTGCTATAAAAAACATTGAACTCTATTTTAAATATTATCTTTAAAAAATTAATAGAAGAGTTAATTAAATTCTTTAAATAAAACTTTAAAATTATCTTTAAAAAACCTAAGTAATTTTATAAAAAAATCTTTTTCAATTTTAAATATTAAAAAAAAATATATATATATGTGCCTAAACTCTGTCATAAGTTTTTAAATTACATTTTAAACATTTTTTAAAACGCTTGACTTTTACTTTATTGTTGAAATTATAATAATTTAATAAAGTTACTAAATATAAAAATATAACCTAAAAAATTGTCTTAAAAATCACATAAAAATCGAACACGTGGCAGAAAATCCATAGTGCTTTTAAAATATTAAGAAGAAAACCGGTAAAAGAAAAATAAAAGCAAAAAAACATAAATCGAGAGAAGCACAACAACAAAAACCATAAAAATACAACTCTGTGTTAAAGTGCATCCGTTGCATCTCAGCAACAACAACAATAAAACTTACACAAAGCTTAGCAACAACAAAAAACAAGTTTATAAAACGATTACTACCTCTCTTAGGGGCCATAAGATAAAAAATAACGAACAAAAAAACTCATACTCTTATTTAAAACCGATTGATCGATCTTATATAACATAATCACCATTTTAATAATTATCATAATTGCATTTACATTCGACTATATTTGCAGTAACCTAGTTCGTTTACATGCAAACACTCATTCTTTTATACATTCACTCTCTCTTGATGTGTCTCTAAGATACTCTCAGTTAGTAACTGCATTTAAAAATACTTAAAACAAACTTCGTGTGTTTAGCGACGTTAAAAAGTGCATCATCGTGTAACGAAGTAAAATACAAAAACAACAACTAAAGAAATTGCATTATTTAACCCTTAAACAACTGCAGTTACAACAAAAGTGCATTAAACACTAACATTATCATCATCATTATCAACACTACCACCATTTTAACATTATCATATAATCAAACAAACAAATAAAACGTGTTCGTGTGTGAGAAGTGCATTCAACGATCTCCCTTAAAAAAACTCTCCCTGTTTTTTTATTATTATTTTTTTAACGAAGACTTGCAAATACCAAAGTTTGTTGTTAAAGCTAAATAAATAATAACCGTCAAGAAAAACAACAGCAACATTAACTTCATAATCATCATCTCAACTACTAACGAAGCTCGTTAAACATCATCGGGTTTTTTATTTGCAAAAAAGTGCATCTTTATTGCATCTTCTCTCCGCTCTTAACCAGTTGTGTGTTCGACTTTCTTGCTATAACGCGCGCTTACAAGACAAGTACTGCAAACAAAATTCAACGTGTTTTCTATTTTCATTTTTTTTTTTTTTACAAAAAAAACATGATTTTATAATAAAAAAATTCAAAAAAAAAAAACTTATAGAACTTAGAAAAAATATAACAAATATTAACGTTACGTTTTGTTTATTCTGTTTTGTTTTTTTTTTTTTTATTATATATACGTCAGCTAAACTTAGTGAAAAATTATTATAAATTATAATTTTTTCGTTTTAAGTTTTATACTTTTTTATATTCTTAATAATATAAATATTTCTTTAAAATATTTTTTAAAGTTTTAATAATTTAGTAAAATAAATTATAACTAGTAAAAAAAAAAGTGCTGTGTTATAAAACAAAAAAATCAACCATTTTACCGTAAAATCATCATTTAAAAAAAGAGAGTGAACATATAAGAATAAGAAAAAAAGAAACTATAAATTCAAAAAACTTTGGATTATACTGCATCGATATTAAAAATTTAAATAAATTGTAAGAAAAGAAAAATATAAAAACGTCGACACACATACTCATCACTCAATCATCACTTTACTCACACTTTTTGTTGGATTAATCTTCTCCGCCAACGGGATTTAATTAGATACTACTGGCTTCTTCATCTAATTCTACAACTAAACACTTAAGTAAGTTACTTTTTATTTCTTAAATTTTTTTAACTTCATATCTAATGCGTAATTATTAAATCAGTAAAAATATAACGACTTAGTTATTTCTTCTTTTATTTTTTTAAACAAATTTTTAATTAAATTTCTTTGAATTTATTTAATATTCAGAGCCTAGTAACTATTTGCAGTAACTTTATGAAATTAGCAAAAAAAATCTGTAACTTGTGAACCGTTGGTGATGTCTAAATAAAATTTCACATGAGAAGCATTGGTTCCTAGCGGATCACGGGGATAGAGGGTAGATTTCCAAAGTTGGTCACCTCGGATATGTATTTTTTTTTAATTCGCCAAAAATTCATATAATAAAAATTTACATTTAGGAAATAATATTATTATTTCGTTCAAAATAAAATTTAAACGGTTTGAAACAATAAAGATAAACGTGTTTTAAAATTAGGAAATTAAAAAACTCACTTTTTTGTACAAAAATACCCAAAATCTCAACCCGGGGAAAACTAGTTTCAATAATTTAATTTTTTAATTAAAAAGATCACTTAGCCTTGAGAAGACGTGGCTCAGAAAATATTTTCTGTGTGTTTAACTAAAATTTTTTGTTAATCTTGGCTTTGACATTTAAGGATTTAAAAAATTAAAAAACTTTTTCAAAACTGATAAAGCTTGGATAGGGCTTAGCGGAATGCGTTTTCAATTTTGCTTTAAACGCATTTACGTTAAGATTTCTTTTGAAACCTTTACAAACATTTTATAGTCTGGAACAAAAAAAAAAAATTTGAAATTGAAGAATAACCACAAAAATATGAAATTTTTTTAAAGTTTCGACTTCGGATTAATATAAATTTTTATTTTTATATTTATATGATTCTTGCAGCTATATTATTTAGAATTTTGTAAGAAATCTAGTGGATATTTAAAAGAATTTTAGGGCCCAATTAAGGCCAAGTTTAAAAAATTAAAAAAAAACTAAACCAAAAATGAGGATAATATTTATTTTGACCAAAATATCTCTTAAACTACACATGTACGCATGTTTTTTGTATTTTTTTTTTTATCGTTCTTACACTCAAGTCATAAATGAATTTTTGGCGAATTTAAAAAAAAAAAAACTTACATTGCCGAGGTGACCAAATTTGGTGGTCTACCCTCTACCTCCGTGACCCGCTAGTGACCTGTTCTCCTCCAAATATATTTCCATATAGATTTCCTCTAGGAAAATTGGAAAGAATTTAAAACTATCTCAAACCTTGACGATTAAAATAAAAATTCAAAACTTTTGTGAAAAATATGCTATTAAGAAAATTTATAAACAGAGATGCTGAACAAATTTTGAAACTAAATAAAGTTTAGTCGGCAGAAGAGACAAATCTAAAAATATATTTTGGTCTGATAATAAAACTGATTTCGGTTCAAATAGAAATTGCTACCCATTATTACTAGGGTAAGAAAACAGCGAAACAAAGGGATGATTATCTAATGGATTAGGATTTTTTCTCATACTTGATGATTTGATTTGATGGCACTTACCAATAGCATTATGCGCCATTACCCTGAACTATTCAATAAAATTTTCAAGTTTCTGGGAATATAATATCCCAAACTCAAGACCAAACACAAGTCTTTAAATTTTCAAACTTTTCAAAAACTCGCTTAAAACATAGAATTTTATGTTATGCAGGGATCGGCATTAAAAATAAAATTGGTAAGCGTAAAACAGCAGCCAGTGAGTATACGGAAATAATGGGATAAAATTGTTTTATGTCATTGGGAAAATTTTTTGGACAGTAAGACACGACATATTCTGGATTTAGTTATTATTGATTTATTATTTTTCAAAAACCCCTACCGAATTTACACTATTAATTATTTTTGTATTACCTGACCCGTTAAGAGGATAGAACATAGAAAGTCACAAAAAAGTGTTCACATTTGCTTCATATAGTGTATTTCTTTTATAAATCTATTTTTTATATATTTATTTATAACTTTATGTCCATGAACATTACAAATAATTGGCCATGGGTCTTCAGATTTAACTACTCAGAAAAAATCTAAAATCTTATTTCAATTACGAAAAATTTATGTTCAATTGTTTTATGAATTCATTTATTAAAGTGTGCGTTCGAATAAAACATAACACAAAATTTTCATAACTCTTACTGCCGTTAATCTTAAGTAACTTTCTTTATTACATGTCTGATTTAATAGCAAATCGAATAAAAAATAATTATAATAAATAAATAACAAAGCTGAGAAGAAGTCTACAGCAAAGAATGATCAAAGCTCCTCAATAACAAAAAAAAAAAAAAAAAATAAAAAAAAAATAATAATAATAATAAAAATATTTTAAATATTTTGTATTAGCCAGGAAAACATAAATTATTGCTGTCTTTTTTCATGTTCCAAGGTACAAGTTTCATGCAAAAGTGTCTTTTAACATTTTCTGGCCAGATTTTGTCGTTAGAGTAGAAGCACCCAAAATTGGGAGACATTTTAGTCACACAGAGTTTAGTTATTTAAACTACCCAGAATTTTGGCAATTGTGTAGAAATTGGATATAGTTAAAAGCGAATTTCAAAAGGCCTCAGCAGTGCTAAATTATCATTATGAATTTTAAATTCTTATATAGATATTCCACGAAAATTTTCGTAAAAGTACTGTTTTAGAAGTTATACCTAAAAAAAAAAATTAAAAATAAACTAGTTAACAACTAATTTTTATATGAAATATAAAATCTGGTAAAGAAATGCTACAAGTAGTTGATTTAGCTTTAATCCTAACTTATTCCGTTCTTTTATTAAAAATAAATAAATAAATGTTATGTTTTATTTGAACGCACACCTTATTACTTAATTTTTGTTCAAAAATTTGAATCTTTTGTTTTTGAGTATACAATTAATTTTTAATACGAATAGGTAATTCTGATACAAATAGAAAAGTAATCGAAACCATTTTTTAGTCATCGATAAGTCGTTTAATTGACAATTTTTTTTTTTTTTGTGAATAAAAAAATTACGTTTTCGAGTTGTTTATAAAATTATAAAAATAATTAAAAGCATTTTGAAGTTTTTTTGTTAATCGTTTAATCGAAAATATCAAAATCATAAGAAAAACATTGCAGTCATTGAATTTTTCCCCCAAAAAAATTAGCAATTTTTACAAAATTTTCCTATCTTGCTTTTTGGCTATATGCATTTTTGTTTTTTAATACAACGAAGTTTTTGTATGAGAAAAAATTTTAAAAATTATTCTAAAAAATTATGCATTAAAAATAATAAAACTGCTCGTCTCAGATAAATTGATTTGTTACAGCTTTTTGCCATTATTTAAGTATAATTATATACAAAACCATATTAAATTTGAAAGCATTTAAAATAAGTTTTATTTATTAAATGCGATGTTTAAAGTTAATATTACTTTCTTTTCAAAGCTTCTTAAGTCATTGACATAGGATTTCTGCTTAAAAAGATAAGAGTAATTAAATTTACATACTTGATACATTTATTTGTAATATTTTGCAAAAACGAAAATCGCAAAAATATTATATATATTTTATTATAATTTGCTGCTATTTGTGTACATTTTTAACATAAGTAATTTTTATTAAAAGTATTTTACTAAAATACAAACTTTTTTAGACCTTTGTTCGCAATATAAAATTTAGTAAAACATTTATAAACACACCTCTTTTTAAGAAATCTTCAACTTTAACGAATTTTCAAGAAATTTTACATTTTCATTAAACATACTTTTCTGTACATACACTATATATAGTTGTAGTGACTATAATCTAAGAACAACGTATTATGATTGAAACATATGGTCACTGCTAAAAATAGATATGATTAAAAATAATAATTGTTATGATTCCATTTAATCATATTGTGTACGATTTTATGGTGCGTTTTTCATGTTATGGTTCGAGTTTTTCATAATATTATACCATCTTACTACATTATTATCCCATGCTGTCAGATTACGATTTCATTTTATTATATTATTATTCCATCTTATCATATTATCCCATCTTCACTTAATATTACCCCACCTTAACATATTATGATTCCATTCTATCTTATCATATTATTATTATTCCATTTTATCGTATTATTATCCCATCTTATCCTATTATTATTTAATCTAATCTAATTAATATTATGTGTTTATTAATCATAAAAAATTATTTACATATTATTTTTTAATAACTAATCAATATTTTATATTGCTTGAATTACACTAAATATAACAAACCGTTGTCTACTTATATTAATTCATGTATAAATTAAATAAGAATTATAATGAAGGTGGAAAACAAAAGTTAACAACAAAATATATTCAAAAACAAACAATTTACGAATTTTTTCAACAATATTTGTAAAAAGCATATTTTATTTTGTGCACAGAAAAAATTCACCAATCACCAAATGTATTAGTAAATAATTCATTCAATTAAAAACTTTTTTAAATTTGCACAATTCAGCAAAATAATTATATCAATTACTAAAAACTGTCAAATTTTTGTTCTTTATCCAATTTTAAATATTTTTACATTTTCTTAAAGCCCTCGATAAGACCTATGAAAAACATGCTTGTATATACTATTTATATCCTATAGTTTTGAAACTATTTGCATTTGAAATTTCAATTATCTCAATTTTGAAGATTTTGGTCCAAATTTTTCATTATACATATAGACCAATTTTTTCATCCGATTTTGAAAAAAATTAAGTAGTTAATCAAATAAAAAAAAAAAATTTAAGTCGATTTTGAAATTGAAATTTGAAAAAATTTCAATGTCTACTCGTTTTTTCTCTAATATTAAATTTTCCTTAAGAACATATAATATTTTTATACTCTTCTGAAGATGTAAAAATATTTGAAATCGGATAAGGAACAAAAATTTGGCAAGCGGTTAAAAATTTTCTATGTCAGAGGTATCCTATTTTAGCCCCAATAGCTCCGTTCCTGATGGGTCTGTGAGACCCTTTACCCCAAAATTAAATTCATACACTCTTCTGCTACATCTATGTAAAATTTCATATAAGTCTAACGAGCCAGCCGATTAGAAGATTTATTTTCAAAAATTTTCGATTGTGCCCTATTGCCCTAATATATGGGCTAACTAATGGTTTGTATTAAAAAACTTTGTAGGATTATACGATTGTAGCGATCATTTAATTTTTATATTAATTTTTATATAATAATCTGGAAGAATATTCATTCCGGTGCCTTTTAATTAATACATTACCTTCAAACGTATAATTTCTCAATACAATATAATTAGCGTTTTGTTACACGTTACACGGCTAGAGAAAAAAAAAGTAAAGCAGATCCTTTAGTTAGAATATAATATTGACACATTAAATTCTTTACACATGCTCATAGTGTTCCCTATAGTAAACAATCTGTAGATAACATAAATATCCATTTAAGAAAAACCTTTTTGAAACGTATAAGTAATTCAATAATAACGTCTCTCTGTCTGTCTATGTCTGCTCACACAGACCATAAATAACTATTTCAAGTGTATTAAATACTTCTTGTCATAGATATTTACAATTTCCTCATTTGTAGTCTACTATAAGAGGGGTTTTTTGCGTTAAGATATAATCACATGAGACTTTTGACAAGTTTATGCTATTCTTCGTGCATTTAAAGGTGGCATTTTAACAATTTATGTTCAGATTTTGTTGTTTTTGTATTTCTTATACCATTTTAACTAATTATAAGACGTTTCAAACAACTTGACATATAGTCTTGTCTCAAAAGAACAAAAGAGGAAAAAATAAAAAAAAAAGTATATGTAAGAGAAAGGGAGATTGAGGAAAGAATTTGAACTATAGTTTTTGCTGCCAACGAACCTTCAACCTCCCACAACAATGACATTGTTATGGTGGTTTACAGTGGCACAGTAGTTAATGTTTTTTTTTTGTGTTAATTGTAGTTAAAAATAAATCTGTTCGTGTTAGTGTCTACCACCCTGTCCCCCCAGAAAAAAGAAGAATGAACTATCAGTCGCAATAATTGTTGAGTTGTTTGCTTGGCTGTCTGACTGGGTTGGCTTTTTATACTTGCGCAATCTTTTATTTTTCTATTATTTTAGCCGACAATTAATGTAAAACTTAAGAGCTGTATGTCAAATATTTAGCAGTCGCTGCACTGTTACACCACCATTACCACCCTCAAGTTCATTATCAATAACTTTACAAGAATGTGCAGTATGACGTGGTTATATATATATATTTCGGTATGTTTGAAGTGTTTTATAAATAATTTTGCACTTAAGGCGTCAGTGTCTGTCAATGTTGATGTATTTTATATATATATATTTTTCTTTCTGCTCAAATATTTAAGAACTTACACCCGTATTCAAAACTAAATTTTAAATTAAAAATGCATTTTATAAACAAAATTTTTATGAAAATGTATTTTGAAATGCATTTTAAATTTAAAATTTATTTTTGAATTGAAGCATAAAATGTTATGCTGCAAGGATTTGAAATATGTATTTAAGTTTTTAGCAGATTTTTTTTATTTATTATTTTTTTCTATAATTAATAAAACGAGTTTTTCTTTTTTTAATGAAATAACAAAGAATAGCAACAAAATTTGTCCAAAAACATTTTATTTCATTTAATGTAAACAAACCAAAATCTTGTTATTTCTGTTTTTTTTTCTCTTCCTGTATTTATTTACTCTTTATTTTGTACTCCCTTAAGCAAAAATCAGCAGACTTTTACACTGAAGAATTTTCTATTAATGGCACTTAATATTGGTAGAAGGTATAAAAATAAGTTTAAATATTAGACAGCAAATGCATTCCACAGTATTTTTTTCCAGTATCAAAGTAGGAATAGGTAGAAATGTTTCACCATTTTTCAAACATTGTTATTATTCCATTAATATAATTTTATTTTATGGTTATCCTTCCTGCATTTCTAAAGAAAATACAGCCATTTAAACTTAAAAATTGTAAAAAAATGAGTTGAAACTTTCGACAATTTACGTCTTTTAGTTTCAAACTATTAACTAGTCGAGAGACAACACTTTGGAAATTCATCTATTTTACTATCTGATGAAAACACGTGTTTTTTTTTATTTGATTACAATGTTTATAACCAAAAAACTGAAATCCCCGTCTTTTGGTATATTAACCTTTTTGGACGATTTTGATCTTCAAATTTGTCAGTTTATTCATGTCATTTGTTGGGTAAATACATCTCTTAATATGAGAAAAGTTCAACATATTTTAAAGTCAACGATTTCTCAAAAATGAGAGATTAAAAAAAAAAAAAATTAAAAAAAGTGGAAATTCCATAAATTCAATTTGCGTGAATTACAAGTTGCATGAGTCTTCAGTTTACCGCATTATAAAGCAAGAAAATTCATTAAAACAGTTCGTACGTAGAACAGAAATTGGCCCTGACACCTTAAAGAAAGCTGAGTACCCAAAAATGGAAGAAATTAAAAAATGGAAACAGCACTACATGAACTACGTGATTCAGCTGTTATTTTAAAAAATAATGTATACTTTTTGCTAGTGACAAATACTGCTTTTACAGAAATTGCACCAAATATCGCGTAAACAGAATTTTTTAATAAATGACACTTCCGAGTAAAAAGGGTGTTCAAAAATTTTAAAACGCAAAAAAAGTGCGCACTTTTTAAAATGTTCACCAAATTTTCTAACTTATTTCTGCATTTTTTTATATAAGATATGACTTTAGATTATAGAAAAATCCAGTAAAGAATCAAAGCGGAAAGTATAAGCTACGTTAATGTTGATGTCAAATGAAAGCATTTTATTTGCTTAATACTAAAATTCAGGGGACGTCAAATCTCAAAAATCAGCCCAACATATTTCGCATTATAGTTGGAATTTTAAAATAATAAAAACTATTTTTAGTGTAAAAGTTACCATTAAATACGATACATATTTAAAATTTTGCGAAAATTAATTTTTAACCAATGACATTTGTTGCTATTTACGAATTTGTGCAAAAAATAAAATTAATTTTTTTTCTTTTCAGTGTACTTCGATAACTATTTAAGATGAAGTAATAGTTTTATCACGTGTTAATAGCACATTAGCTGTTTTATGAAATCGCGCGGTTCTGATTTCGATAAAGTAAAACTCCTATTTTTAAGATTTTTTTTTAAAGTTTCAACTTTAAGCCTCAACAGATTTTGCGCGTATTAATAAAAATTATTAACTCGAACAGACTTTGCATGCATAAATATTGGTTAATAAAACCACAAATCGACGTTCGTGTCATAAGAAAAAAAATTTTTTAATATTTTTACTGAAAATTTTTAAATTTTTTGAAATTCCTCATATAGGTCAAAACTTTTTATTTATATATGACCATTAAAATTTTTGTATAAATTTAATTTAAACGTAGCAAAGAGCTGCCCTCTGTGCCCTTTATCACATACCCTTTACTGTATAAAGTTAAAAAAAAAAAAACTGAGAAATAACACTACTTCCAATTCAGTTTATTCCCTTCTTCGTTCATTCGCTTGTTCTTTCTTCAATTCTGTATTTACTTATTTTATTGTTTTGATGCTTTAAAATCTCATAAAATACATTCATGTTTCGACTGTTTCAATTGCACAAGTATTAGTGTGGATTTTGTGGAACGTCGACAGTTGCTATGCTTGTGCATACATACAATATACATATATGCCTTTTTTTAAACAATATACACACAGATACACAAACACACACATACGCACATAACATAAACGCATAGAAATCATTAAACAAGGAACAAACAATTCAATAAAAAGAACAAGCTTAAACAACATTTCTATACAGGAGAAGAAAATTAATATCTGGAATTCAATATTATATACAGTCGAGTCATACGAGTCCATAATAAAAATCAAAAAACATTACTTAAAAAGTGTTGATATTTTCATTTTTTCTTTTTTTTTTTTCTTTTTTGTCAGAATGTTGGAAAAAAAAATAAATATTTTTTGTCAATATTGTGTTTTAAATTTGGGAGTTTTATGTTTGTTTATTCTACTTTTAAACTCCTCTATTATTTTTGCTGGCTAAGTTTCACATTAATAACAAAATTTTACTTAGATTTGAATTTATTTTTGTTTATAATTTGAATTTAATTATCACATTACATCATATATATATATATATATATATATATATATATATATATATTTGTATTGTGATTTTTTTAAATCTGATGTCTTTGATTTTTATTTTTAAAACACCCACTCTAGTGACAATTTGCAACGAAAGCATAAAATTTTTACTCCATTAAAGGACTGACGACAACATAAACAATTTGTTTCGAAATGATATAAATCTTTTGATATTTTTTAAAAGCTTTTTTAGGAAATTAAGTTTAAGTAAATTTAAGATTTTACTCAAGCTTTTACATTTTTTACACTTAGATTTCTTTTGGAATAAACTACTATAAAAAAAAAAAACGAAAACAATTCATGCGACATAATATTGTCCCTGAAATAAAATTTCGGGCTTTTAAAGTTACAAAGAAATTGACTTAATGTATTACGCTCAAGGAAAAATGATGATTTGTGCTTTGAAAGCTTCTCGTACAATCAAGTGAAGTTGTTATTCTCTTAGGATGTTACAAAAGTCCAAAGTTTTCTGATTTGTAATTTATTATGGTCAATTAAAGTTTATCAAAAACAGAATTTTAGATTGGACAATAAAAGCTTTTAAAAAGTTTCCTTTTTAAATTAAAATTATCTTGATTTTATTATCTTAGTAAGGAAGCTTTTTACAAAAGTTTTTTCTCAAGGATTTAAAAAAAAGAAGCTTTTTTAGAGTCGGGAAGTTTGTTAAGAATTATTTATGAAAGTCATGTGGTTCGTTAGCGATTAATTATTTTTCATGTATTAATGCCTTTAAACCGATCAAGATTATAATTTTAATGGTAAGATGGTAATAATTTTATTAAAAAACTATAGAACTCTAATTAGTATATTGGTTCTTATCAATTGTATTTAATAAGAAGTTTTATATATTGTTTTCAATTACTCAAAATTGTATAGTCCGACCGAAAACAAATTTTTCTGGTCGAAGCGGAACTGCAACTAAAATTCGGCAAAATAATCTGTATTCGGCCTAATCTGAAACTTTTTTTACTTGGGTAGTAACAATTGAGCCAATTGTTTTTAATGTAGTTTTTCATATAAATTGTCGAAACGAAATTTCTTTTCATTTTACGATAACGGGGCGTTAGTTTCGGTATTCAGCCAAAAATATAGCCTAAACTGAATATTGACCGAAATAGACTTTTTGACCTAAATCGGTAGGACTCTACAAAAATTGTTTAAAAAAACACTTATTTTATTTTAAATTTATACTTTTTTTCCAAAAATTGAATATTTATTTTGAAGTTTTTATTATTGTCGCCTGCAATGCAAAAGATTTAATCAACACTTAGAAATTTTATAGGAAAAATAAAAAACTTAATGAGCGGAAAACTGTTGTGGTTCTAAAAAACGATTTTGTTATAACTGAACATAGGAAACTTATTTAAAATTGAGAACACTGACAAATTTACTTAGTTTGATGTTGAATAATATTTGCCTAAACCCTTTTACTTGTAAAAAATAAAACTAATTTGTTGCGCCCTTTTGAATTTCTTTAATAAAGTTTGCATTTTTAACAATAAAAATCTAAAAATTTGTAATATTATGTATTTTAATTCACAGAAAACCTATTTTTATTTTTTGGGTTATTTGGCACTTTTGCATTTCAGGTGATGATATGTAGTACCCAAAGGGTTTAATTATTAAAAGCGTTAAAAGCTTTTTTAATACTGTTTAAAATATTGGATAATTCCAATAGCAAAATGTAACTTATAAAATATTACAATCTCAATAAAATGATTTTGAATATTACAATTGTATTTACACACTTTAAAGCGATTTTGCTATAAAATCCTTAAATATTTAAAAGCTTTTTATAGACCCAAAAGCTAAACAATAACGTCTAATTATTGAATATTGCCAAAAAGCTTGATTTAAAAGTAATAAGTTTTAAAGTTTTCATAAACGATCAAAAAATTTATGATAAAATATAGAAAAAGTAAGATAACAATTTTTATTTTGTAATAAAATATAAAATTCATGACAAATTAATACCTAAAAAACGAACGCTTAAAAACCGTTTTTTTTTTTTTTTTTTTTTTTTTTTTATTAAATAAATAACACCAAAAATAACTTCCATATACATATAAATACAATTTTATTAATTTGATATCATTATTGATTCATTCGTTTCAGATTTTTTTCCTTAACTATTTAAACGATAAAGTCCAACAAACATTAGCAAACATTATCTCTACTACAATACAACACACACATGCACCTCGTATAAAACAAAATCCCACATATAAATTTTTGTGTGTTGTTTTAATTTGCCATTTTTTCTATCTTGTTTTTTTTTTTTTTTGCTTTTTCTCTTTTTAACTGAGTATCAAACAGTTTTTTTATTTATTTATTTATTTATTTTTTCTTAATTTTATTTAGATACGAATAAGCAAATAAAAAGAAACAAACAAAGAAATGTGTTTGCTAGCTGGGCACTTTATCGCAAAAAAAAAAAAAATATTTTTTACTCAATTTAAAAAAAAGAATCTACAGATTTGCAAAATTGGTCCTTCTCCTACGATCCACAAAATATTTTCTTATAGGTTCTCTCACTTATTTTTATTTTTCTTATTTCTTCTAAAAATTCACGTCTAAACGCGTGTTTTGTTAAAAATACATCACTTTTAATGAGTATAAGTGATGCAAATGATTATGATGATCGTGAAAAGAAAAAAGTTTGCAAAAAAAAGCTCTTTTTGGAATACATGTTTGTTTTTGTATTTGAGGTTTAGTTTAGTGTATAATAAAATTTTTCTAAATGCTGGAATTTTGTGCTGTGTTGAGGTATTTTATTTTGTAATTTCTTTTTGTGTGCAAATTCGCAAGAGGGTAATTCAGCTCCTCACCTCTCCCTTTTTCACTCTTACGCTCTATCACAATGCTGTGTGTATTTGATTTTGCAAATAACCCTCACGAGACTAACGCGCGCTTATCTCTACCAACAACAAACCCCACCACAAAAGAAAAAAAGTTTGCAAAAATTTTTGCAAAATTATAGAACAGAGAATCATAGAGAGGGAGAATAATAGACCCTCTAATAGAGATACAGAGCTTCAAGGGAATTTGAGTAGTTTTAAAAGGAAGTGAAAAAAGAGAACTTAAAAGTATGTGTGTTTGTGTATGAGAGAGAAAGAGAGAGAGAGAGAGGTGTTGTATCTGTGTGCATTTCAGAAAGTTCAGTGTGCACAATTATTGCATGTTTTATTCTAGAGAATTGTTAGTGTAAAATATCTGTGTGTCTGAAGTTTTCTTCACATACTGCAGCAGTTTTTAAGGGTATAGGTGAGTGTAATCTTTTTTGGCTCTGGTTGTCGTCTGAGTTTTGTGAATTGAATATACAATTATTTTTTTGTTTGTTTTGCTGTGTACTCTAGCCTGGTCTGTGTGCTTTTGCAACGTTTTGCCAATTTGTGTTGTTCAACGATAGTGACGACGTGAAGACCGAGACTGTGTGTGCTTTAGCAGACGAGCGTTGAAACCGGTGACGTAGCGTCCGCCATATTACACCGCGGCACTATTATAATATTAACAAAAAAAAAAAAAATTATCAAAAAATAAAAAATTATTGTTTTTTTGGATCGATTTTTAACAACAAAAGAAAATATAATAAAATTAAAATAAATAGAAAAATAAATCCAAAATTTTTGATTTAACAAATTTGCAATATTTTTAAGTGATTCTTTTTTATATATAAAAAATCTTAAATCAAGTGTTTTACAAAAAAAAAAATAAAGTGCAAAATAAAGAAAAATAAAAATATTTTAAATCTACCAGATAAAAAAATAAAATTAAAAAAAAAGAATAAAAATAAATAAATTTTGTTTTAACTGTGATCTCAATTTTATTATTTTGTATATAAAAATAGAAGTGAAATTAATTGCAACAAATTACTACTATTTCTTACGGCAACAACATAAGCGTTAAATAAAAAAAATTTTATCAAAATAAATAAAATTTTTATATAGTTTTTTTTTATAAAAATAAGACAAATTTTACAAAAAAAAGGTAATTAAAAATAAATTTTTTTAAGAATTAAAAAAAAAATTCTTCAAAACTTTAATTATTTTCTATACAATTATGCTTATTTTTTATTCGTAGATATAGCTATAAAATTATAAAGATTAAAATAAAATTGTGCAAATTTTTATGCACAAAAAGCAACCAAACCACATACATCAAGTGTTTCAAGTTTATGTAGTGGTATTAGTAGGCGTCAATGTCTAGGAGAGAATTTTTTATTGTCCCATTGCAAATGTATAAGTGTGTATGTGTTTATCTGCGATTAAATGCAGAGAGCAAACTGCAAATGAATTGTATCTATGTGTTTTGTAAATATGTGTGTTTAAAAGTTCGTGTGCATGTATAAGTGAGTACGTAACATGCGTTTTTGTTTATGTATAAGTGCTTCTATATGCAAGCTTCAGTCGGCCTGCCTGCCATCCAATCAGTTTTTTTTTTTTTTAGACAATTTGTTGTGTCCGTGTGCAATTAAGTGCAAAATATAAAATACAAAAACAACAAGACAAAAAAGAATATGTACGTACATATACAAAATATACTGTGAGAATATGAAACATAAAACGAAATAATGTTAAAAAGAAAGAAAATGTACATTAAAAAAATATAAATAAATTGAAATAACGGGTGATGGCTACTCTGATGACTTTTGTTTAAAATAAAAAAATATATAATATATTCTACTAAAGATAAAGTTTTTTCGAATCAAAAAAACATACAAAAAATTACGGGGATTGTGTATAAGATTTTTAAAAATCTAATAATAAAATATTGTATCCAATAATTATTGAATAGACGACGTATTTTTTTGTAAAAAAATATGTAGTTTAAATTGAAAACTTTTATTTTTATTTCAAATAACTCTTATTTCATCAAATGTTTGCTTAATGAAACCATAAATTCTGTATTTTTCCAACTAGTATTTTACTTCATACTTGACAAATGGGAATAAAAAAGTGCAAATGTTACTTATTACGATTTAAACTATTTTATTTTTTCAAAAAGGAGTATGAATTGTACAGAGAATCATTTTATCTAATTAAAAGCGTTACATAATACTGCTCCTTTAATTGAAAATATTTCAGTATATGACGCAGCAGCTTAGTTTCGTAGAAAATATTTCAATAATAGATTATTAATAAAGATATTATGCTTTAAAAAAACTCAATTGTTTTTGTTTTCAATGAAATTTTTTACCAATACATTCTTAGACATAGGTTTTTCTGACAATCGATTTAGGTTTTTGACAACGAAGCTTCATATCAATACTCGTGCTTAGTTGTTATGTGCAAAATATACGTATTATATGGGTTATATAATGGATTTTGATATTGGAAAGATTTTAATATACATATGTTATAAGGAGATGTATATAGAACGCAGAAATGCCAATTTCAAACAAATCGAATTAATTTTACTATAAATTATGTTATGATCTAAAATTCCATTATTACAAGTTTTTATATTTTAAAAACATAAGTTCATACACATAAAATTTGTGTTTTAGACACTTAAAAAATGCACTAAAAATGTTAAAATATGTCCTCAAAAAAAAAAAAAAAAAAAAAAAATATATATACATATATATATGTATATATATGTATGTATATATATATATATATATATATATATATATATATATAGATATATGCACTTATTTCTTAACTTTTATAAAAAAAAAACATAATATTTTAACTCAGTATCACATTAAATTAAAAAGAAATATACAGTAAAGACCTTAGACAGCTTTTGTACATAGAAAATTACCGCTCAACTTCAACAGATATGAATGACACATTTTTAAATGATGTGGAAATATTTTATTATTTCTTCATTTGAATCTAAAATTGTAACAATTGTATTGGCAACACTTCTTTCGATGGCGATGATAAATGATATTAAGGGTAGCTCCGTACAGCTTATTGTGGTCTCAGACAGAATAGTCTCATTGGTAGCTTCTTCAAAAAGAATTAACCAATTCTCTATTTTTTATAAAAACGTATGACAACCAAAACAAATGTTTCATAACTCGATATTAAACGATCTTGTTCTGCCTTAAGATAAATGACTGGAAATTTGACCCTGAAAGTCTGTATTTATCTCTATGTTTTAGGCATCTAAGGGCTGATATACCAAAAACTTTTTTCAGTAATATTGTTTTGTCGAATATTTTAGGACAATACTTCTCCGTAACGAAATTATTTATTCTGTGTAATTTTACATCTTAATACGAGATAAATAAGAATCCCGCTGATGACTCAACTTTTACAATAATGAACGTCCTACTGTGATTGTTCGTTTTGGAAAAACGGATTACCATATTTTAAAACATTTTTTAGCTCTTCTGAAAATGTTTATCAAAAATTTACAGAATTATTTTTTTCTATACAAAAAATAATTTTAAATTTGAAAAAAAATATGCATTTGTTGCAAAATATGCAAAAACATGAATTTTCAACAAAATATATTCAATAAATATGCACTAAAAAATCGATTCCATTTTAAAGCAAATTCTCTAATTCGCAAAGATATTTAGTTTATATATAGTATTATAACATGCATTTGCATGTATATTATTATTTTTTTATTACTACGTGATATACCATCACTTAATTGTGAATTAAAGTTTATTTTTTTATTTTTAATTTTTATTTATTTTTTTTTTTTCACACACCCGTTATGCCAACGAAAATTGCATTAGTATTAAATCTCTATTCTCTTTGTTGAAATTTTAAAATAAACAAAATATATCTAAAATTTTAAGTAATCAATTTATCTTTTTAAATTGGAAAAAATGTATCTAAAAGAAATTGCACTTTTATAACAAAAATCTTATAAATTTCTTTAAAAGAAGCGTGGTGAACACTTTTTAACTTAAATTTTATTTTTTCTTGATTTTCTCCCTGATATTCTGAGTTTTAAAGATTCTTATAAATGCAGTTAATATTATTTTTTATTTCTTCTGATTCCTCTTGTTTTTTTCTCTCTCTCTCTCTCTCTCTCTTTAAACTCACATTCTCCTTTCGTCCAATGTAATATATAAAAGATTATATTCCTCTTAGTTTTGTTCATTCTGTTGTTATTTCTCTGTTCTCACAATGGGAGCCCTGGCTTTTGTTGTTGTTCTTTTCCTCTTTTTTGGATTCTTTTGTCGTTTTTTGCTTAACTTTTTTGTTGGTTTTGCATTGTGATATTAAAAATATATTGTATATATCGGTTTGTTTTACATTTTTTTTTTTTTTTTTGGTCCACCATTTTGTTATAAATTCAGTTCATTTTTTCTTTTATTTATATTTCATCTCAATACTCAATTCCTTTTTTTATTTACTTTTAATTTCCTTACTATTTGTTTTGGTTGTGTGTGTTGGTATGTGTAAGAGAGGAAGAGTGTGATTTTGGGGAAAAGTAATTAAAATTGACAAAATTGCATTTTGGTTTTAGAAATAATTGTATTTTTTCTCTAATTCATTTTTAATCTTTTTTATATATGTAGTTTTATAACACAATTCTCTTTTATTATTTTAAACCGGTTTTTAGTATGTGTGTGTTTTTTTACTTTCTACTAAATTTCAATTAAATTAAAATAAATAAGAAATATTACAAAAGGATTTTGTTATTTAATAGAAAATAATACTATATGTTTTGAATAGTGGAATTAAATTTAAATATATTAAACAAATTATATGATAGTATATATTTAAAATTAAATCAAAAATTAAATTTATATATAAAAGATTTAATTGAAACTAATTTTTTTAGTACTGAAATTAAGCAAATAAAATTTTTTTATAATTTTGTAGATTTTAAAAAGGAAGAATTTTTAAAAATTTGTTTAAAGGTTTTTTTTTAATTTATGCAATTATATTTTCTAGACAAATCGGAGGATTAATTGTGTAAATCGTTTCTTAATTAAAAACGTTAAAATTTATGAAATAATACATTGAAATATAATATATACATTGAATTTTTTTTTCTAAGTTTGTTTTATTTAAATTAATTTCCACTTTTTTTAATGTAGTTTTTACCAAGTGACTCATTGAGTGACGAGTTCATTTGTCATAAAGTATTTAACGTGATAATAAACTTAATTTTTTTAGTATTAGCAACAATTTTCAAGGTTTTTTAATTTTATTGCTGAATTTAAAATCTATTTAAGTGATAAAAAAATATTTTTGGATTTAAATTGCAATAAACCATTTAAGTGTTTTAAATAAGGTCAAATTAAAAAAATAAAAACAAAAATATAGAAATTTTTTTAATTTATATCCTTCGTTTAAACATATAATTTAAAAATAAAAAATTATATAAACAGATAATTTTTTAGGGGACAAAACTATTTTATATTATTTGACTATTTCCTGCTGTGAACATAACACAGCTTCATTTTATTTTTTTTTTTTTTTTAAATAATAAAAACTTGATTTTTGAAATTACATTATTTTGAAATGCCTAATTCAGGATAAATTTTGTGCCAGTTTTCTTAAAATTCTAAGAATTCTTGTATTAAATTAAATCTTTTACATTAAAAATTAATAAATAATACATTTTTTAAAAAGGATTTGAAGTAATATTTAATACACATATAGCATACTTTTGAAACGTTATGAATAGTAGAATTTTAAATTTGTCAAAACTTTATAAAACAAAATTGTGAGCAAAATTGGTTTCATAATTTTTTGATCAATTTCTATATGAATTTATACATTAAAATAATTAAAAAAAAATAATAATAAAAAACATCATACTTTTTGGGATTTATGCTGTAAATATATTCTAAATTTTATGATCATGACAAAATTAAAACAAAATTGATAATTTTGATAATATTTTTGTTAATTGTCATAATACCAGCGTAAAAGATAAAAATATTTGTTATTAATTTAAATATGTTCAAAGAATAAAAAAAAATTTTTGCATATTTTTTAGAATTTATGTTGATGTATTAACGAAATTTAATTAAACATTTTTAAATTAAAGCTTTAATTAATTCTTATTATAATTTTGAAATTTTTATACAATAATATATTTCTCATTTTGTTTTAAAATTCAAATAAATTAAATCAAAGGAGTATGCAATATATATATATATATATTGTTTAAGAGATATCGGTGGAAAAGTATGAACTGATTTTAACGAGGACACCTTTTTTTGAACCAAATTTCGTTCCCCCATGTGGTTCGTCCCTAGCCCTATCCTGCTTTCAATGGACAGATAGACGGACGGGCATTGCTAGATCGGCTCAGAATCTTATGAGGACGCGGAATATATATATATACTTTATGGGGTTTTAAATAATTTTTTCGACCATCTTTTTTCATTGTGGGTATAAAAAAAATCCCGGGTGCTTTTAATACTTTTTTATAATTGTATTTAAATAGGTATTTTTATTATACATATT
The DNA here is from genome assembly GCA_932274085.1 of Protocalliphora azurea. Classification (NCBI taxonomy): domain Eukaryota; kingdom Metazoa; phylum Arthropoda; class Insecta; order Diptera; family Calliphoridae; genus Protocalliphora; species Protocalliphora azurea. The sequence goes on from OW026519.1 coordinate 124,579,260, forward strand.
TTTTAATAATATTTCAACAAATTATTAATTTATAAACCTTTTTCGTTTCGCAAAAATTTTATTATTGAGCTTAAGTTATAACAATTTTTTTTTTTTATTATTGCTACTGAACATACATGTAATATACATGAAATATTACAAAGCTAATACTACTGCTGCTCTGCAATCAATAAAATCCATCTTTTTTCATCCTTTGACACTTTAGAGCATTATATTTTTCCATCATAAATATTAAATGCTAAAGTTCATTCCTTTTTTAGTATTTGCTTTTGGTTAAAAAAAAAAAAAAAACATTTCTATTATTCATGTCATAAATCTCTCTTAAAATTTGTTTTTTAGCTTTTTAATAACGAAAAAATAAAATACTTACATTTCATGGTGTCATCATAAATTTTTAAAATCATAATATAATACATATATATATATATATATATATATATATATATATATATATATATATATATATATATATATATATATATATATATATTCCTCTTAACCGCTGTAATAAAAAACCTTTTTCTTAAAAAATGCATGACAAATACCCGAATTAAAACATACTAAATCAAAAGCTGTGAGTACCCCTACATATAAAAAGAGTACAAAAAAGTAAAAATTTTTTGTAAAAAACTGCTTTCATATAAAAGAAGTTACAGTTGCTTCCCTACTCTAATGCACTTGACATCACAAATACAATGCAATAATAATGAAAAAAAAAAAATCGCCTCTATATTTAGCATTTATTTCTGTTTTTTTTTTTTTTTTTTTTTTTTACTTATGTTTGCTCACATTCTTTACAATTTTCTACCTATACATATAACTATATATACATTTGTATGTATATGAAAGTGTATTCTATACCCTCCAGTTGTTAGTACCACTTGAAGCTATGTATTCTATTCTTTACAATTCCATTCAGTTCTATTTTTTTAGTTTTGCTATTTTTCTGCTGGCTGTAAAACTAATGAAAAAACAAAAAAAAAATGGAATTTTTTTTTGTTATTGAATAAGCCCCCTCACCTTCCCCTTCCTTTTTTTCTCTCTTTGTCTCTACTAAGGAAGTCAGTGCTTTTTGTTGTAAAATAGGTGCATTGGTAATTGTTGCAAAAACAAAAAGAATAGCAAACAGAAATAACAAAAAACGTGCATTAGTTTCATATCATGATGACGATGACAATACTGTAAAAAGTACAACAACGCATTTTTTATTCACATGGAAAAATTATACACACATACAATATGTTGAAATTGTAAAAACAACAATATTTCTCATATTACAAAAGCTTTTTTTATTTGTAGTTGCTTAATAAAACACAGTTTAGTTGTTATTTTTCTATTTGCTAAAATTAAAAAAATGGTTACAACAAGAATAAAAGTAGTCATCTCTTAACGCTTCAAGGGTGAGAGAAAGATTAGTATTAGATTATTATTCTATGAGTGAAACAAGTTCTTAAAAATCCAGCAAAACTCGTTGTTAAGACTTTAAAAGTCAATTAAATTAGACTTTAGGCAGAAAAAGCTCTAGGCAATATTTGATAATTGAAAAATGATTCCGGACTGATCGGAAAATGATCAGATTGCAAAAATTCTGATAATAAATCTGTATCTTCTAAACTGTAAATATAAAAATAGATATATTTATCTATCCACTTTTAAGTTGGCTGTCTTTGGACCAATATATTTACTACACTTAATGAGTTATATAGATAATATATATATATAGTACAAGCTCGATTTGCGTAACCAATATCAAAGGTTGTTTCAATTACCGAAAAAGTTACAATAAACGACCACTGAATATTAAACAAGAGTCTCATTATATATTTTTAAATAAAAATCATATTAACCAATTAACTAATTTAAATTAAATAAAAGGAACAAACAAATGCTTAATTGCAATGTTTACATCTCGGATTGACTATTTTTTTAACTCAAAAAAAATACATTTGACAAAAATAATCTGGGTGGAATGTGTACGAATATATCTACAGATCACTTAAACTAAAAAAAAAAAAAATCGTATGATAAATTGATATATAAATTGATATATATATATATATATATATATATATATATATATCAGTAGATAAGTAAATATGTCTATTTTGATATTATGTTTATATTTTTTACATTATTGAAACGAGTTTTGCTTAAAAAATTGTAAATTTTAATATATATAGTTTAAACATTTGAAAATTAAAAAAAAAAAAGAAAAACCCGCAAATCTATCAAAATGATTTTTGGCACATAAAGATGTCGTTATCTTTCAAGTACATTACATTAAAAATAAATTTCAAAAATTAAATTTAAAGTAGTTTTTGTGCACTTAATAAATATAATTCTAAAAATTAAACTATTTTCATAAAATATGCTTTTTGTCAGCATTTTTGAGCGGACAGGAACTAGTTTAGTATCAAATCAATCTATAATATGTAACTATTACAACTATTATTTATATTTGAAAAGTTTTGCGTGTCTTTTTTGCTGGCCCGATGAACTTGAAAATTATTTCTAAATTTTACCATTTTCGTTCAATGCTGGACGTAGAGTGCAACTTTTAATCAAATAAAAATTTCTTTATTATCTATTCTTGAAGTCTTGTCTTTTGAAATATGTAAAAAACAATATTTTCTTGTTAAATAAATTTTAAGTAAAAAATGAAAGAATCGGACCACTTTTTTGATAAAAAAAAAAGCAATTTTTCGTCATTTTAAAGTCTTGACTTTGATAATTTTTCACGGCTAGAAAAAAATGTTCAACACAATTATTTTGGAAGGTATTGAAATCTTAGAACTTTTAGAAATTTTTACCAAAACTATTTGAGAAAAGCAAAAAGAGATATCATAGGTAAGTATATTTTTTCTTCTTCAAATCAAGTTCTTTACAAAGGTTTTAAATCTTTGAAATCATACTTGATTTGTAGGTTATATCGTATTATTACAGGGTGACTACAAGATGATTTTTCTGAAAGCTTAGGTCCTCTTCTACAACTCTGCCATACATTTCGATCCGTCTAGTAGTTTAGGAGATACAGAGTTATTAGCAAATCTAGAAAGCTTTAATAATAATGAAAGTAACAATATAATAAGTTATAAATGTTAAGCGAAATGGCTTATCCTAATAAAGAAAAACTCAATAGAAGTAGGAAAAGAGTCGAAACCAACAAACAAAAAATAAAGCTTTTCAAACAAATGTTCTTTTATTTTATATCGTGTTGTTATCTTTTAAAGCGTTTTTAACTTAGTTTTTTTTTATAAAATTTTAAATTTTTGGTTATTTAAATTTAAGTCAAATTCAAGCAAATTGTTTAAATTTTTGAGATGTTGTGCTTATTGAATTTATCTGTCTGATTTTTGATTATTATTTTTTTAGTTAAATAATTTTTAATTATTATTATTTTTTAACTTCGTTTATTCCAACTTTGTTTAATTGTATAATTTCCTTAAGTTATCTTCTTAATTCCCAAAAAAGGGTTAAATTTTCTCACTCTCTATTTCATTTCATCTTTTATGCATTCTTCCCTCCTAATTGTAACGAACACCCACTGAAGTTTTTATTTGATTTTTTCCTATTCATCATGGTGTTGGTAAAGAGCAGGCAGCAACATATTTTCCCCATATATGTAAATTGTTTTTTCTGCTACCTTTTATTCCCTGGTTTTGTTCATTCAAATTATTTTCTTCTCACTTATACATTTGTGTTATTACTTTTATAAACACTCAAATGGATGGAGCTTTTTGTTCCGTTTGTCTGAGTACCCATCCCTGCAAGCATTTAGTGAATTTTTTTTCGAAATAGCTCATTTCTTCGCCACTCTTAGAAGTACAATAGAAGATTTTTCTCAATTTTCCAACAACAAAATATATTAATATACGAATTGAATCTTCTAAATGTAACTTCTTTTATCACTATTAGAAGTTGTTTGGATAACAGTTATAGTTATTCAAAAACGATAGCACTATTTTTCAACACCTTTGCTAGCATTTGGAAGATTGTTTTTTATCAATCCACATAATCTGTCGAATTTGGCACTCTAAGATGATTAATAGTAGAACGTGCAAAACTTTACAAAAACAACACATATTAGGTTTGAAATTTTATCATAAAATCATGATATTGGCGATTTTTTACATATCATAATGGATAAAAGAACAAGCAGAAACAATATAATTTTGCTTAGTAAAAATATAAATTTTTAAGTGATTAGAGTGAAAAAATATTGACATTAACCAAAATTATTTATGTAAGATGATAGTGAAACAAAAAATTCATAAGGCTTTACTTATAAAAAGAAAATTATGAAAATAAAGTAAGCGTTTATTATAATTTAAAAGAGATTATTAATATTTCAACTAGTTCTGAGCAAGCAAATAAATTTCCTAAATTTCATTTTCTATAAAATTAAAATATGTTATTAACAATTTAAGGGCTAGAACATGGATAGAAAAATTTGTTTTATATAAAATTCTTAATAACTTAAACAACATTCTTTGAAAGTGTGGGAGTTTGACTTCTGTACGACATGCCCGCAGCAAAAGCCCCTAATTTTCAGAATAATTTTCTATAGAAAAAATTAAGAATATATTAAAAATTCGATTTCACAAGTCTTATTCTGTGGAAGGTTAAGATTTGTATATACAGCAATCTAAATATTAGGAATACATCGCATTAGAGTATCCAAAAAAATATTTAGCGAGAAAAGCACGTTCATTGGATGATTTGGATAGGTGGAAAGCTATGGAACTGCCTTCCTTCCTTCCTTTTGTAATACGGGCACATGGTATTAAACTCAGTTTTATCGGAAGAAAGATATCTACACTTTCTCAAATTATCAATTGCAATAAGAATACTTTTGAATGAAACAAATTGTCAATTAAACAATAAATACGCCAATCATTTGTTAGAGGAGTTTGTTAAAGTCTTGCCGTCGCTATATAATATATCATTTTTAACATGCAATTTTATCTTTTATACATATACCACAACGCCAAAATTTTTGGATGTTTAGAAAGCATCAGTGCTTTCAGATTTGAAAATCACCTGCAGAAACTTAAAAAAAAGTAAGAAAAAACAACAATGTTTGCTCTTGACAGGTTGCACAAAGTTTGATTTTAACTCACAATGAAAAAAAGAATGATTATGTTTTGAACGACAGAAATTTCACGAGGAAAATGAATCTTTTCATTACATAAAAACTGTAGATTTCTATTACTCTGTTGATGAGCTTAATAATTTTTGCTTTGTGGGCGACAGTATTATTAAAATAACACAAATTATGAAAGAAAATAATTTGCCTAAGTTTAGAGGTAAAATTATAAAAACTTAAAACCTCTCTTTCTCCAACCCTTAAGTTGGATGAGTTCGAAGCAGATAATATAATAACAGGAGAAGACCTATCATTTTGTATAAGGGATATTAAAAATAAAGCAATTCTTTTAAAAAACTCGAGTCGAATGTCCGTTGGAATATTTCCCTTTATTTAAAAATGGAATTCAACAACACAGGCAATTTTTTAAGAGTAAATATTTTATTATAAATGAAATAAAAATGTAAATATTTTTCAGCAAGTAACACAATATACTATAAAACGCTCGGAAATTCAATTTATTGAAGCAAACGCTTTCTTTTACAATAAAGCTAATATTTTTTATTTAGTGGACACAAATAAAACTGAAATAACTACAGAAATTTTACATGAATTACGATCACTTAAAAGCAAGGAAGAAGCAACCCAAAAACTTCTCAAAACTTTGACTGTGGAGATTTAATTAATTAATTTACAAAGTGAAGTACGAGAGATAAAATCTAATCTTAATACAGAACTAGAAACTAAACTTTTGTCGCAGCTGCCTCTCACGACATTAGAAAATTTAAAAAAGTTGAATGACCGGATTTTGATAGAAAATAATACATGTATTCAACTGGTAAAACAATATATGCTTGAAATCATTAAATATTATTTACGCTTCATTTTATTTAGAAAAAATTTATTCCTCGAATTGTTGGTAATGATATGCCGATATTTTTGAAAACGGCTTTAAGAAGCATTGCAAGTGATGAACTAGCAATTGGTATGAGTTGCTCAACAACATTTCCTATACGTTCAGGATAGAGTAAATAAAAGAAAAAAAAAAAAAAAGTTAAAAACGTAAAAAATAAATTAGAATATTAATAATTATTCTTATTTTATTATGTATACTTTATTAAATTTGAAAGAAACAAATATTCTTTTCTAATTTTGTACTTTAAAAATTTCTTAGTATTCTTTTTTAATTTAATTTTTTAAATGTTAATTTGAATTGAAAATATTGTTGTGTAATTAATTTCATTGCTTTCTATAATAATCTGATATTAAGAGTTAATTTTGTGATTTAAAAAATTTTAATATTTTTACTTTTAATAATTTTGTTCTTTCCAAATCCTTCATTTTAAAATGTAAATATTACTAACATCATTATTTTAAAAATTCTGTGCGAAATAGCTTTAAAATTCTGCAAATATTTTCTATCGAAAGTGTAACTACATCGGCACACCGGGAAGTTGATATGTATCGCTTTTACTATCGAATTCTGATGTAGTTAGAGATAGCATCTGATTCTACTTAGTAACACCGTTCGGGAAGAAATGTGAAACTAAGAGTTCCTTTTGAATAACGCTTTAGTGGGGATATGAAGATTTAAATTAGCATCTTTCATTAGACGAGTTTTACGTGACATTCAATACTAACTAAAGGGTTACTCAAAAGGAACTATCGCTTAGTGGCACAGTTCTTCTCGAACGGTGTTACTAAGTAGATCAGAATTCGATAGTAAAAGCGACGCATATCAACTTCCCGGTGTGTCGATATAGTTACGCTTTCGATAGAAAATGTTTGCAGGGATTACTCGTATAAGAGTCTGTAAGTGTATGTATGTAAGTATGAGTGCATTTAATGCATTTACAGTTTGTGTTGTATTAGTATTTGTAAAGGCTCCCTCTTTACAGCCACGCCATATATTTTTTTAATATTTCTTTTATGCATTTACTTTGCTATTTTATTTATCTGTCATTATGTACTTTTCCTTGTATTTTTTGTTGTTTTTTTTTCTGGTGTTTGTTCAGTTCTCAGCATGTGTTCAAATTTGGCGGCTTGCCATTATTCATTATATCGCTCCAAACATAAGACAAGCTGGTGGCAACAATACATAATATGTACATTGCATATATTCTGGATATATATATATATATATATATATATATATATATTTTTTTTTTTTTTTTTTTTGATATTTGCATTAAACAAGTTTTTTTTGTGTTTAGTGTTGTTGTTGTTTGTGATAAAATATGAGAAATGGAATAAGAAATTTAAAAGAACATGTTTCTCACATGGTTATATTAAAAGTAGTATTGGTTAGATATGTATTTTTTACAGCCTGTGTGTGACTGTTTGGCCGTTTACGTTTGTATTGGAGTATAAGTGTGAGAGAGTAAAGTGGCCCCCCTATTTAATGTTAATGTTTTTATTGTTGCTGTTGTCGTATCGTCAGTTGCATTTACTTTTCATTTTTATTATGTTTTTTTTAGTACTTTGTTGGCTTTGTATTTATTTAACCAGACAAAACATTAACTTTTTAAAATCGCTGTTTCTTTATTTCTCTTCTTTTTGTTGTTACTATTTGTTGGGTGTATGTGTAGTTGTTAGTAGTTGTGTTGCCATTTATTGGAGATTGGGTTGAGTTATGTTTGATTTTTTATTTGCCTCCATTTTTTGTGCATTTTTATTAAAGAAGGGGGTTTCTGTTGCCATGCCAACACCGTAATTATTATGTGGTGTAGTGCTGGTCGGGTGTACGTGAATAATTTTCTTTACTTATTTTGTGATTTACAGTCACTGCATTTATTGTTTTTTTGAATTGCTTTTTAGTTTTTTTTTTTTTTTTAATGTGTGTCGAAATGTACGACATATCCTTACTTTTCTATTGTTATGAAAAATATTGAAAATCCTTTTTAGTAATCCAGATGTGGGATTAAAAGTGACGGATATTTTAGCAACAAAAAATAAAAGATGTTACTTAAAGTATACATTAACTCAGTTTTGTAAGGGAAACTGTACATTTAAATAAGTTTTGGAAAGATAATAGTGAAGATTGGGATAAAGTGGAGTATACTTTAATCTAACTTCAATAAAATACCAACCAAAATTGCTATCAGACGATTTTCATGAGTTTTATCATACCTGATCTGTATTTTAACAGTATCCACTATTTCCGTGACTTTATAAATCCAGATTTTCTTCCTTTAATAAGCTAATTTAAACGTACATGTTTGTACTAGGAATTTTTAGTCTTATCGCTTTGAAGTTTATTAAGTTATTTTCAATTTTATTATGTTCTATTGCTTTTACTAAAGCATCGCATTTTTTATCTATTTTATTAGATTTTCTTATATGAGTATGTTCATATCATTTGTGATTAAACCAATTATTTACTATATTTTCAGCAAAATTAGCAAAAAAAATTAGTGGAAAATTCATTAAATTTTACATCACACTTTACCCAATATATTTTCTATTTTACATCACACTTTACCTCAATATATTTTTATTATATTTTATATTTTTTTTTAGGTAGAGCAAAGATCTGAAAAAATTTTTGACACAAACCATTTTTGTAGCTGAAATATATGCAAAATAAATAATTAAATTTTGTATTCATTGATTTATATATGGTCTTGATTATATATGATCTTCTTCAGAAACATCAGCACTTAAAATTTTTTTTCAGTATATTTTATTTGCTTGCGCTCGAAAAGCAATACAATTAAAGTTTTCACGAATGAAATATACTGTAGAGCTGTAGTACAATAATGACAAATATACACCAGTAGACTTAAAAAAAAATATTCAAAATACCCGAAAAAATAAAATTTTTTCATACCCCATATACCACAATACCCCACTTTTCCCTATTTATTTTGTCAATTACAGCGAGCGTCATACGTTTGAAATGTTATAATTTTAGCATTTATATAGCAAACGAGAAGGTTTGAGTTTCAAAAGTTGGATTTATGTTAAAAATTGTTGTTATTATTTTTTTATATCTATTAATGTCCAAGTTAAGATTAGTTAGTTTAATTTTTACACTATAAATTCCTTTGAATTGATAAAAATAATACTAAAAATATTTCAACTACATATTTAAAATTGTTCTTGAACTTTCTGGTAAAATTTCAAATTCTATTAAACATTGTCAATGCGTTTTTTTCTCTTTGTTAATACAAAAAGATTTCAATCGCGATATTTCTCCATTGACTAATGTTCAATTCTATCTTATCTTAAACTAAAATCAAAGAAGAAACTGCTTTAAAAACAGTAAACACAACTAAAAAAAGATCATAAAAAAATGCAGGTTTGTGTATTTATTTGGTAACATGCTGGCTTGTCATTTCAATTTAAAAAAATACTAAAGATAATGCACAATATATCTTTTCAATATTTATGTTTCTAATGGAAAAGTACATTTTCTTTTCCTTTCAATTTACCAACAAAATGAACATTTTTATAACCTAAAGCAAAAGGAAAAAAATTAAGAAAGAAAGAAGAAATATGTATGCAGCAACAAAAAATTTCATTACGTATCTCATTTTCAAATCTATGTATCCTGTAGACAAAACTTAACGGAAACTGAAGTGCCATCTAAAACCAAATAAACAAAAAAAAAATATATGTATGTTTGTTGCTGTTGTTTATAAGTTCCGTTTGTATTGCATATAAAGGCTTAAGAGACAAAAATTAACCTAGTATCCTGTATCCTTAACGGAAACTCAATCAGGCTATCAAGCACAATCACAAGAACCAACACATATATGTACACAAACACATACAAATCCAAATAAACCTCAAAATGCAACAAAAATACTGGCAAACAAGCCTAACTGCTTGCTGACTGCCACTGGCAACCAAAATTCTGTTTTTTTTTCTGCTTTTTGTAATTTGACTGATGTAAAGGACCTTGTAAACTTGTTTTTGTTATTGCTGTTGACGATATCGCCTATCCTCTACTGACACTAAATGTTGTTAATAATTTAACTTCCATCTATTAAAAGCAAGTTTTTTTCGATTTTTCATCCATTTTCGTGTGACATCCATTAGTAGCATGTTCTTTCTAGTGCAATATAATTTATGTAACTAAGAGAGCAATCAATGTAAGAGAGAGTGAGAAGAACAAATAAATGCTGCTCTACTACAGTAGAGTCCACAAATAGGTCAAACACGTGTAAACATTATTTTTTATTTTTTTACAGAGGCCACAAAAGCAAATATAACTCGTCTATACATGTCTACTATGTATAAACTACAACCGGCCAAAAAACGAAAAATGGAGTTGAATTGAAAAAAGAAAAAAAGTATAAATTGAATAAAGGATTTTTTCACATACTGCATTGCGAAACTGAAAAACCCTAAAACCACACACACATAAAAACAAATATTCATGCAAACAAATCTTTACGAAAATTTCAGTACATTTTAGCAGGCATGGATAATTTGGTACTTTTGCTACTTTACTTAATATTTGAAAGATACAATGCGATACGACTAACCTAATAATTTAAAATAAAAGAATTTTACTGCTTGAATTTTCTTATTGCCATATTTTAAAATTATTCTCACAATTGTTTAAATTTTCCTAAAACTTACCTGTTACTACCCAGCAGTTTTTTCGGTGACAATTGACCCCTTTTTGGCAATACTAGTATCTACCTACCTGACTCACTACTTACAAGTCTATTTCCACTTGCCATTTGATGGATATTTGGTAAAAGAGAAGAAATCGAAAAAGATGACAACAAAAACCTTTTTACTGACTCTTTGTAACCAAAAAAGTACCAAAACTTCTGGGTAGTTACATTTTTAAAAACGACAATTATCCACCTCTGCCTTAAAACAACATTTATTTTCGTATTATAAACGTACATTAATATAAAATGCATTTCATTTTAATGTATAAATATGTATGAATGATTGTATATTTGTATTATACAATTTACACAAACAATCACATGTGTTTTACTGTACAAAATTCAATTTCTCGTATCATGAGAGATTCAAAGAGACGAAAATAAAACTAGTTTTTTCATGATTTTTTTTTTTTTTTTTTTTGCACGAAAATTTTTATTAAAGTGCAGTAGTAGCAGCAAAAGCACTTATCGCAGCCGCAGCAGTAGATAAAGGTGCAACAACAATAAGATTTATAATAAAACATCGAATATAAAGTGAATGTATAATAAAATAAAAAACGCGCACATACACTTACAAGAAAGAAAGATAAGAAACAGAACACACAAAAAAAGCAAAATAAAATTGCGAAAAATTTTGTATTAATGCTTGGGGGGATATACTCATTCGTTTTAAAAGAAATGGGAGAAAAAGAGTGAGTGTTTAATGAGTGTATGAGTAAATGTTTGCTACAAAAGAAAAAAAAATGGGGAGCTTTATTTTGGAAATGGTGATGATGTCGTTTGATGACGCTGTTTCCAGTGTTTCCGTATGTATGTGTATGAGTTGCATTTATGTATGTATTTGAGTTGTTGTATGCACATATAATAAATTAAAAATACAACGACCCAATAGCTTTTTGTGAAAAAGAGGTTAAGATTTTAAGGGTTTGAGAGAGTGTGTGAGCCTTATATGACCCTTTATTCCCATATGGTTAACCCTTAGGAGATCATCATTATCTTGTAAAGCCAATGATATGTTTTAATTAGTTGATTTATTTCTGTGTGATTTGTTAAATTTAATATCAGTACTAAAAAAAAAAAAAAATTAGGAAAGAAATAGAAAAATATTCTGTTTTTTTTTTGGAAAAATTCTTCATTGGTTAATAGAAATTTAAAAAGTTCTTTTATATAGTATTAGAAACATTAAACTTTTATTTTAGAAATAGTAAACCACAATTTTGTACTAAACTTTAACAATAAATAAAATCATTGAACTAATATTACATTTAACTATATTTTAAGTTTTGTGCTAAAAAATTTCAAAAATTAGTGTTAAAAGCATTTTAAATGTACTAAAAATTGGGAAAATTTAATTCTAAAAAACTGAAGCATGAGATGATGAAGAAACATGTATATTAAAAAAATGTAGCACCTAAAATTTTGAATTCGAAAATTATTTTATTAAATTTAGTAACAACAAAGTGTGTGAGCCTTATATGAACCTTTATTCCCATAGGGTTAACCCTTAGGAGATCATCATTATCTCGTAAAGCCAATGATATGTTTTAATTAGTTGATTTATTTCTGTGTAATTTGTCAAATTTAAAAAAAAAGTTCTTTTATATAATATTAGAAATATTAAACTTTTATTTTAGAAATAGTAAACCACAATTTTGTACTAAATTTTAACAATAAATAAAATCATTAAACTAATATTACATTTAACTATATTTTAAGTTTTGTGCTAAACAATGTCAAAAATTAGTGTTAAAAGCATTTTAAATGTACTAAAAATTGGGAAGGGTACTAAAATTATTTCGTGAGTAAAAATACTGAAATTATACTGTAATAAATTTAGTATAAAAAATTTTAACAAATTACTTAGCTCAAAATTATTGTGTTCTAAAAACCTGAAAAACCCCAGATAAAAAATTTAATTCTAAAAAACTGAAGCATGAGATGATGAAAAAACATTTATATTAAAAAAATGTAGCACCTAAAATTTTGAATTCGGAAATTATTTTATTAAATTTAGTAACAACAAATTCAAAGAGAATAATTTGTTTAAAAAACAAATGTTCTAAAAAATAAAAATTTATTATACTAAAAATATTATTTTATTAAAAAAATATAACGTTTTTGAACGAATACAAAAATTTAATAAAAACTGAGGACAAATTTTGAAAAAAAATAAATAAAAGTTAGTATGAAAAATATTTATTTTAATACTAATAATATAAAATGTTTTTGTACTAAAAATATTTTCTACTAAAAAGTTTATATAAGTACTAAAAAGTTAAAATAAATAGAATAATGTGAATAAAAATATTTTGTGGAAAATAATTTATTACCAGAAAAAATAAATTTACAAAAAATATTTGATACAAGAAAGTTATATAATAAAATAAAAAAAAGTTTTAGAACAAAAAAATATTAATTTTAAAACAAAAACTATAAACTGGCTTAGTAATAAGAATATGCTAAAAATTGATTCATTTTAGATTTGGTAAATTTGTTAGAAAATTAGTAAAATATCAATAATAAAATTTTATACAAAAAATTTTGAATTCACTACTAAAAAGTATTGATTTATATTAATTTGGTTGTAAAAAAGTATTTGTGTACTAAAAAAATGAATTTATGTTAGTATCAAACCAAGAATATTCGCTAAAGAAAACCTATTTTAAATAAATTTGCTAAAATAATTAAAATCTTTTAAAAATTTAATTTTTGTTACTAAAAAATATTTATTTTGGTACTAAGAAATTTTACATTTTTTTGGTACTAAATATATTTGTGTACTAAAATATTAATATAAGTGCTAAAAGTAAATTATATTTATTAAAATGTGTTAAGGTTTTTTTATTCTTTTATTTCAATCAAATAACTTACATTTTGTAAAAAAATAGCTTTTTTTCAACTTCTTTTCCCTCAAAAGGTTAATACATTTTAATCAAATAATTTTTGCATTTTGAAAAAAACTGGTTTTTAACTCCTTTCCCCCTCAAAGGGTTAATAAATTGCAGTACATTTTTTCTTTATTTCAAAGATTTATGTGTATTCTTTTAGACAACACAAACAAACTAACATCTTTTTAAAACACCATGGGGGCATTGCTCCCAGTACGAACTTAGAAGATAAATAATATTGCATGTTTTAAAAAAAAATGTATGTTGTAAAACATTTTCTTTCTTTAGGTCTCATAGAAGGGAGATGTTTTTAGACGCTGCAGTTTTTTTTTTTTTTTTTTTTTTTTTTTTTTTTTTGATAATTTTGTTTTAATTTTTTGCTTCAAACCCTATAAACACAAACAACCAAAAATATATATATATTTTGGTATCTGATACCAAAAAAAAACTAAAAAGCATAAAAGAACGAACATGTTCTTTTTCAAATGTGAATGGCCAAAATAACTAAAAAGATGAAAAAAATGAAGCACAATTCCTGCCAACTAACAAATAACATGGCAACAAAGAAGAAAAACTTGGTCGTTTTAATTTCGTGACACGATTTAACAAGGGAGAACGAAAAAAACAAAAAAATAAAAAAAATAAAACTAAACTAAAAATCACATTTTATATTTTTTATTTAAAATTTGGCAAATTTTATAAGACAGAATAAGAGTGTTCATTCTCTGACAAAGGAAACTTCAAAGCTAAAATTACTCTAAAATCAGCTAAAATCAAGTGTCAGTGTTTTTTAACAACTTCTTAATAATGAATGTTTAACTAATATGGCAGACAATCTGTTAAGTGACAATTCCTTCATAAAACTGCTGATAATCTTTTGTTCTTTTAAAACATCACTAGCAGCCAGCATTTAAACCTCAAAAATAACAAGTGCATCGTCATCATCATCATCATTAGCAACACTGTCATCATGGTGAAGCATATCATTGTTGTCATACTACAACAATTTTAAATTTCATATTTTTCTTGCTAAATGGAAAATAATGACACTTGTCTCATTGTTACAATAATTAAGGTCCATTATGTATTTGCGCGCTTTTGCGGTTTTTCCTTTTTCTTTATTTCTTGTTATTTTGATGCGGCAAATTGTAGTTTATTGAAAATTTTCATTATAATTATTATTTTTGTCCTCTAGCTAACTAAACTACTCTATTTTATATTAGTTTTTTTTCTCTTGCTTTTGAGTTTATTAAGGTCTAGTGGTTTTCAAAATATTTTATAGCATGAAATGTTGACATTTGTAAATAATGGTGATTTATATTGTTGTCATTTTGCCTGGCAAACATTCCTTATTTGTGCATTTTGTAGGTAATAAATTCATTGACAACTCATTTTGGCCATTTGATTATGATAATTTATAGTTTTGTGGGCTGGTTGGAAAGTAATTTTATTTATTTGCATGTGTTTAGATTAATGACAGTGGGTGTGAAAAGATCTAAAATTTATGCCAACTTTAATGGGTTAATTAATGAGGAAATAAAAGAGTTTTAGATTTTGCGTTTAGAAATTTACAAAATATTGTTTTCGCATAAAACATCCGCAAGTTGTCAGTTGCAAAGGATCATAAATTTAAAATTTATTAAAAATAGCGGTCGGCTGTTTAAGAAAAATTGGCTGATGTTTAGCAATATGTATCAAATAGAGTAGAGTTGATTTAATTAAAATTCGGTTGTTTAGTTTTTTACTATTGAAAATTTAAATTCTACTTACCACATCCGCATGTTGAAATATAAAGTAAGCATACGAAGATTGTGATAAAAGGAAGCAAAGGTTTACAATAATTTATAGAAAATTGTTTAAGGAAATGGATTTTAAAATTGCAAAATTTCTTAAAATTATAGTTAATTTAAACGTATTTTTTATTAAAAATACTTACTCGCATACCAGAAGTTGAATTAAAAAATAAGCTTTAATTTGTTTTAATATTCGTAGGTGAATGTGTTTTTTTGGATAAAAATATGTAGATATTAAAAAAATTTAAGAAACTTGTAATATTCAGCTTAAAGAAGGATTTATTGGTAGAAATTTTTTTGCTTATAACAAGATAACGATAACATTTTTGAAACACAAACTAAGCTTTCATACAAAAAAACGCATGCGGATTTGGGTGAAAAATAAAAACTGCAAGAAAATTTAAAAAATAAGAACAAATTTATAATTAAATAAAATAAAAAAAGACTACAAGTTGGTAGATTTGATTGAAAAATATGCAAATGATAAATAAAGTATTTATATGATTATTTCTTTCCATTTCTTAAAAAAAAGTTTTTTAATCATCACATCCGCAATTTAAAAGTTGAAACATCAACTAAGCTTTCAAATGTTATAAAAATAATATGCGGATATGGTTAAAAAAATATATGCGGAAAACTATTTGAAAACTAGAAATTTAATATATATATATATATATATATATATATATATATATATATATATATTACTTTCATTGCAAATAAAAAAAGCTAAAAGCAAGCAGATTGTGTTAAAAAAAAAAACATATGTTATAAAAAAATAATAACAATATATAATTTCTTAATTTCTTCATCGTTTCGTTCATAAAAATTCCATATCTCTATGTGAAAATATAGAATTTAAAGTAAGTTTTCATATTTTATGAAAATATTATTACATTATTCCAAAAAAAAAAAAATCTAAAAAATTTAGAAAAAAAATCGTATGACTGTCAAAGCAAAATTAAATATTTTATTTAAAAAAAAGGCAATTTCAATTTTATATTTTAGAAATTCAAAGAATTTTTGTATTAAATTTAAGCCAATATTTTGATATTATGTATTTCTCTTTCTATTTTTTTTTTTTTTTTTTTTTTTTTTTGCTTAAATATCTCTCAAGCTGCTAAAAATATTCTGAAATATCAAATAACGGATGCTAAACAAATTATAACGGATGTTCAATAACATTTATCTAGTATAAATAATACCTTGCATAAGCATTATCATTCTGAAGTAAATCACACACACATATATATATATACAACCAACAGAAGGATGTGCTCAATTTATGCAAAAGATAACCTGGCAAATATTTACAACTATATTTTTACTAAGACTAAAAATAACAAATATAAAAAGATAAAAAAATGTATAATCTACAACTAATAAAAATGTAAATTTATTGCATTTTATACAAATAAAACATTTAAAGATTTAAATTCGTTACAAAAAGTAACCTTTAGAAATAATATAATATATTTAACAAAGAAAGACTTTAATTTGAGAAAAAAAAAACACAATTTGTAAAATATCTATTAATAAAATATATTTGTCTGTTAAACAGATGCTGACGGCGGAAAATTGCACTGGAAAATTGCAAATTTAAAAAAAAAGAAAGGTAGAGAAAGATCAAATAGTAGAAAATTTTAGAAAAAAGAAATTTTTTCAATACATTCAAGTATTTCCGGTTAAAACAATACAACATCAACAGCCATAGCAAATAATAGCAAATAACAACAATAGCATCATAACTGATGACTGACTATCCACAGCTCAGACAAGTTTCTTTCTTTCTCTTGTCAGTCAACTACAAACACACTCAACCACCTACACTATAGCCCAGTCAAACAGCCGCCCATTTTACACAATATTTATTTCGACATTTTTTTTTTTTTTTTTTTTTTTTTTTGCTCCACATAAACCTCTACCTTCTTGACTATATCTACCGCCAGCTTTTAAAGCCCTAGCCATTCATACATTTTCCACATTTTCATGTTTTAAGCATGTGTGTAATATGGCTGTCTATGTAACAAAAAAAAAAAAAAACGTTTTCAAACTGTCTGCAGTCCGGAGAAAATTGCATAATATGTACAACGAGTAACAAATAGCTATATAGAGTATATACAAAACGTATGTATGAACTATAAAAAAATAAAAAATACAAGTTAAAATGCGCAGACAAATAATAGACTATGCCAAGGGAAATTATAGTGGAACCTCATAAATACACTTCATTGTTATCGATTTTATTTGTGTAAAATTTACACACACTCAAACTTACAAAGAGAGATGTAACTTTATATCTTATAGTACATATTATGTATCTATAACTGTATATATATCTGCTAGTGTATGCATAAATATCTGTTGTATGTGTGTGCAGCTCATATATCTGGCTCTTATGTTAACGGTGATTTATGTATTTATTACCCATAACGTATTAATGTAATACTTAACATTATGGGTAGGAAGGAAATTGCAGTGCAATCTTTTTTGTTTTTTGTTTTTTCTTTGTCTGTTTAAGCCATTAAAATTCCGTTAACATCTTTAAATTACAAACAGAAATAAAATACATAAACCAGGTTATATACTCTATTTTAACTTTAGGGGAATTAATGATTTTAACCTAGATTAAAATAAAATTGCAACTTATTTCATAGGTAGTTATAATAGTTATAGGTGATTTATGATAATAGCTATTAAAACAATAAAATGAAACTATGCAAAAACATAAAAAAACAACAAAATTTAAATGCAGTTTAAAGCAGATGTCACCATTAGCATTTTTTATTTTTAATAGTACTTATTTAATTTCAAATTTAATTCTCTATCTCACCTCTCTTGAAAATTAAATACAGCTGTAAGTAAAATTTATGTATATTTTTGCTAAATACACAAAACTTATTTACATGACATCCGCTCACAACAAAAACTGTATTTACATATATTTATAAATATGTATGTGTATATGTATGTATGTATATATGTATGTATGTTTACAATATTAAAACCAACTCTTTTATACTTTTATTTATTTAATGAAATACTTACTATATGACCCTAACAATGGCTTTTGTAATGTGTAAAATTGTAATATCCTTTTTGGACTCGACTCAACTCAATATACACCATTTAGTCCCTAGAAAATATTTATGCAGTAAAAATTAATGCACATAAATTGCACAAACTAAAGTAACATCTGCATAATTATAGTATAGTATTCAGTATGGTTACTTTTTTTTATTCTATAAATAAGTGCATTTCTTTAAAAACAATTTAATATTTAATCCTAGGCAAATGTAATTTAACATAAATTCTAAAGTAGTTGTAGTAGTATGTAGTTTTTAAGCCGGATGTGCATATATTTGCATATTTATTTATTGTCTCCGGTCGATTAAAGACAATTCATTAAGGAATTTTGTTGTAAGTTTAAAATTAAATATCTCTTTGTGCATTTTACTTTTATAAATATTTCATTAAAAACTTAATGGGACTAAACAATATGCAAGTTTTTAATTTAATTTTTTTCGAAAAATTACAAGAAAACAAGAAATTCAGCAAATTTTAATTAAACTTTTATATTAGATTAAGGTCAAGAAAAATTTAAAGAAAATATTTGTGAAATAAAAGTTGGCGGATGTGATTGGCAAATATGCGAATGTTGAAAAAAATTATTTTTAAGATCGCTTTATTAATAAAAATCTATTTCTACGCATCACATTTACAACTTAAAAGTTGAACATAAACTTAACACTCACATATTATTTATAAAAATAGTGTATGGAATATGGGTGTAAAACATGAAAATTGCAAAATCCGAACGTGAAAAGTTTTGGACACAAACTAAGTTTTTTTTTATTTTATAAAAATATTGTGTGGTGGATGGAAAGATCCGTAAAATCATTTAAAAGTATATGACTCGCATTAAAAATAAAATTGGTTTGAATGGAGCAGCAGCTAGAGGGCTTTATTATTAATAAAAATATGTATTCTTTCTAATGACTTAAATTGGATAACAGGTATTTGAGATAAAAATCGCGAAGTACGAAAAAATCGGATTTTTGAATATAACTCCCGATTTTTAATCTATAAATCTACTCACTCATATCTACAAACTACACTATGTTACATTCCAAGTGTTTTTTTCTCTGTAGCTCCCTGTTATTAATGAAAAAACCTCAGGTCTAAAATAATTTTTAGAACTACCATAAATTCCTAAGAAAACTAAGCAGATGTTTAATAAATCTTACAAAAGCTATGTATTATTGCTCCCGCTGAGTGTTAACGTTGACTGTTAGCAAAAAAAAAAAAAAAAAAAAAAAAAAAAAAAACTACGTTAATGCTATTTGTGAGCACTTTATATATATTTGTAACTTGCACTACGAAATTTATTTGAATTTAAATTTATTTATATCTATTTTTATTTCTTGTCATACTTATATTCATAATTGTATTTTTGTTCATAAATTGAGAGTACTTTTATCGACATTAAAGTTAAGTTAAGCCCTAACGTATATAAATTTAAATTTTGTATAAAGTTGCCTATGAACGTTAACAACAAAACACACACACACACACACACACACACATATATATATATATATATATATATATATATATATATATATTAAAAAATATAATAATAACTCATACGCACTCCTAGAATTATTTTAATTTTTTTAACTAAACATATTTTCAAAAACATTGAAGTAAAGATCTCAGAGTATTGCAATTTATAGTTCTATTATTATTATTATTATTGTTAATTTTACATAAAATAAAAATAACCAAAAAAAACCAAAAACACTACATTTACCTTCTGACCATACAAATAATTTATACTTTATATTTAAAAATATTTCATATTAAATTTTATTTTTATATGAGTTGTATTTTTTTTTTTTTTTTTTTTTTTTTTGTAAATTCCTTTAAATCATAGCTGTTGTATATTTCAATTGCACCCTTATGACTATAAAATATACTACAAGTGTACAACGTTATTCATCCTCAACATTTGTTGTTTGAATGAAATTTAAAAACATTTTGTCTGTTGTCTGTGGTCATCACCCCAAACCATACATATACTGACACAATATACAACACATATACATACATACATACATACATACATACATACATACATACATACCCAGCAAACACGATGTCTCAAACGTTTGAAATATTTTGACTAACGTTTGACATCAAAAATATTTTAAATTTGATATCAAACTGAAAATCATTTGAGAAAAAACGTTTGAAAAATTGTACATTCTCAAATTGATATCAAATGTTATTATTGAATCATTCTCAAACCTAAAGATAACTTTAAAAATACTTAAAAAACAGTATATTCTTAATTTGATATCAACTGTTACTATCAAATCATTATATTAATCATTATATTAAGATTATATAGATATATATATATATTTTCCAATTAATGAATACTGATATTGATAGAACAAAATTAAAAGTTTGAGAATTACATTTAACACTGATTTGATAATAGCTTTTCTCAATTTGACAATTAATTATCCTTTTTGTTGAGAAAGCTATTATTTTCAAGTTATTTTCAAATAATTCTCAAACGTTCGACATTTCAGAAAGGACTTGATTTCAAATCGCTCTCAATTTAATATCAAACATTTGTGTTTGCTGGGTACATACATATAGCAGACACTCAGACTTACAGTCGGCCACCTTCTCTTTTAAATACTTTTGCACGCATTATCTGCATAGTTAGTACTTGAAGTGCAGTAATAAAAATCGACAAAACAATGGTCGAAACAAAATAGAGAAGGGGTGATTTTAAACACATTATTTTTTTTTTTTTTTAACTTGTTGGTTGGTTTCTTTATAACATGTAAAAATATGGAAATAATATATAAAAAAATACTTGTTTATGTATTTATTTTACCATCATGTGAATATTTGAAAAATATACATACGTTATTATAACCACTATAGAAGTAGCTTTATTGTGGTAATAGTAGTAAGTAAAACTACAACAACTATTTAGAATATATTTATTATTTTATATTCATTTTAATAGTTTAACAAAAAATTTATTGAGGTAGTTTTTATTAAAACCCTCCATCCATTGGTGTGGTAAAAATATGTACGTATGTAAAATGAAACGCTCTAGGCGAATGCATGTCGTGGTAACAAACAACTTTAGAGTTTTAAATAAAAGTATTTTTTTAATTAAAATTTTAAGTTTTTGTACTTTTGTTGAATTAATAATAAAATTTTATTTTTAGTAAAATAAATCGAAATAACGACATATGTACGTCTTTCTGTCTGTGCAGGTCTAAAATTAATAAAAAGGAGTTCAGTTTATTAAAAAAAATACCAATTTGCAAAAAGTAGACATTTTTTAAGTGTCAATTTTCAAATAAAATTAATAATAAAATATTTCCTTTTATTTATTTATTTATTTATTTTCGCCTGACAGTTTATTTTCGTGTTAAGCTATTAAAATATGTAATAAAGTTCAAGCCTTTTTTCTTTTATTATTAACTATAGACCCATAGTCCTTAACCCACATGAACCATAAATATATTACATACCTTACTCTATCAAGTATGGACTTGTTTTTGTATAGTTATAAGCAGGGCAAGCAAAAATATGCAAATACATATTTTTTTGTGGGCTTCAAATGAACAAAAGTGTTATTTATCCATTTCAGATAATTTATAGAATTTCAATATTGATTTGTTACAGCATATTTTTGCATATTTTGGTCCTAACAGCATATTTTTGCATATTTTAAGCTTAACAGAATATTTTGTCATATTTCCATAGATAGTTTTTATTTTAGAGCATATTTTAGCAATGTAAATATCATATTTACATATTTTATACTTAAGAGCATAATTTTGCATATATTACTCTATCATCATTTTACTTACATATTTTACAACTTAAAAGAACTGCTTATTTTGTATCCAATATAATTTTTTACATAATTTCAAATTTTATTTCTATGGTCATATACATTTTTCAAATCCTATTGCCTATTAATTTTCATCTTATAAATTTATAGAAATTTTGTAATTTCCTGATACAATGTATTAGCTTTGAACATTTGTAAGTACAGAAAGAACATATTTTTTTACAATTGCCAATAAAAATCAAGTTATTTTTAGATAGATAATTCAAAATTTAGCCAAAAAAAATAAAAGCATATTTTTTTTTTAATTTTAAGGGCATATTTTCCGATTTTAAGAACAATTTTTATGCGCATGAACAAATTATTTTTAGAGCTAATTTTCGGTTGCCCTGGTTATAACAACAAATTGTTATTATATATATTTTTTTCGTCGATTTTAACTATAGTTAATACATTTGCATGTTGAACAAAAATATAAAGTTTAAACGAAAACAATAACAACAATTTTGTTTATTTTTATTTTACAATAAAGTTTTTTTCTGGCTCAAAAAAAAAACAATTTATGACTGTTTTGACAATAAACTGCAGTATGTGTTTTATTATTATAAAACTCCTGTTACAGTACCTAATGTTGCTATGTTATGGTAATTTTAGTTATTATTTATGATACGTAACGCAGACATTGTGGTTGAAGCCAATGTTGTTAGTTACCGCAACCAAAAAAATAAAATTAATTTTTGCACAAAATTTTAAAGGAATAAAATCTTTAGTAAAAAATTTTATTAAAGAAAATCTTGTAGAATTTAATATTTCTAGTTTCATATTTAATTTTTTTTTATATTTTTACAAATGTTTATGTCGTCACCTAAAATCACTGAAAAATTGAATGCTGGTTTATTACTGGATTATAATGTATTGACCCAAAGTACATCTTCAAAAAATTCATATTCATAACTTCAAATATTAACAAAAAATCAAAAGGCCGTAACGTCAATTTTATAAACGAAACAGTCATAAATTTGGTTTTTGCTTCAACAAGTTTTACTTAATTGCTTAATTTTAAAGAAAAAAATTAAAAATTAAAAGTTAATTAAAAAGTGTAGTTCCGGCCTTTTGAATTTTAGGTGACGATGCAGTTTTTTGAATGGTTTCTACTCTAGTGTTTATGTTTAGCTACCCAGAAAACACAGAGTCATCATATTTCAAACTTTTATACAAATTTGTCTTTTTTTTCTTTGATATCAAAGGTTAATTGAAACCTTACTACAAATCTTCATCAAATTTGGAGAAAAAATTCCCGTTCTTGTTGAAAATACTAATATTCTCAAATTATTATCAAATTATTTTCAAACGTATACATTTGAGAAAAAGTATGATTTTAGACCACTCAAATTTTAAATCAAATCTTTGGTTTGCTGGGTACATTTGGGTACATTGTGTGATCATGTGTGTATGTGTGTTTTACGAATATATGTAAATTTTTTGGCATAAACTTCGGTAAATATTTGTTATGCACCAAACAAACTATACATTCATATACATTCATTATATTTTTTTGCCTTCAACGATATCATATAGTTTTTATAGATTTGATGCATATTTGTAGTTTAACGCCAACAAAAATAATACTGCATCATGTTGCAGTTGCCATAAATTCGTTGTTACTATTAAATAAACTTTGTTGTTGTGCGCTGATATTGTTGATATTATTTTTTTGGTTACTTTCCAGCAAAACTATTTGAACGGAAGTATGCATAAATTAGTTTTTATTCTATACTCGACAAAAAAAAGTTCCTCTTGCTTTATGTTTTATTGTAATGTTCCACTGTGTCACGTATTTTTATTTTATTTATTTATTTTTTCTCAGTTTTTTTTTTTTTTTTTTTTTTTTTTGCTGTTTATTTGCAGAAAAATATAAAGTTTAAATAAAATTTGTTTAAAAGTTTTTAAATTAACAAGTATGAGTTTTATGTGTTTTTTTTTTAATATTGAAACTTTTTCTGCTTCTTCTATTAATAGAAAAGTAATGCAAAGTTTATTTAACAAAAATTTGTATGATTGGAATTATAACAATGTTGAAGAATTGTTAGCAAAAAAAAAAAAAAAATTGTTTGTTATATTGCGCAAAAACCGCAAATATGCTCCCAAACATTTTGTGCATTAAATATGCAATAAATAATTCGAAATATGCTTCAAAAACGCGATAATATGCTCTTAAAAAAACGTTTTAAATTTTTAAACAAAAATTCATTTTTTTCATTAAAAGAAACTTTTTTTTATCATTTTAATATTATAAAATAAGTCTAAATTTATCTATCAACTGTATCGTAAAGCCTTATTTTTAATTCCCATTTCTTATTATATCACATAAAAATTTATTGATCTTCCATTTGCTTTTACCCATCAAATTCTGAACATTATTATTAGTTCGAATTTATAAAAAGTTTCATATGTAAATTTACATACATATATACGAGATTGTGGTGAAAGTCGATCGTTTTCAAAACGAACGTTTTGGAAAGCTGTCATGAATTTCGATCGGTTTCAAAAATAATTTTTGAATCAATGCTTCAAAATACACTTCATATGGAAAAAAAACCAAATAATTGACGAGAATTTAAAAATTTATGGCATAAAATTTTATGAAAGGTGATTAAAATTTAATTTTAAATAAAACAAAACGAAAATAATATGTGCATCACACAATTTTTCGGTTTCAAACCGTTTCGTTTTCGAAATCGATTTCCATCACATACCTGATAGCTTTCATTCAAAAAAGTAAATTGTCTACAAGATTAACTGATGCTGTTTGGGCCAGTTTAAAAGCTAATACGTGTTTTATATCATATTTTAAAAATTACTATTATTACGTTTATGCGCAGGATTATTGCAAATAAAAATAACATGCAAATAAATAACTCACTGTTTATACACAAATTACACAGGGAAATATATTTCCTTATATGTCGTGCCGGATGGGAAAAATGCAACTATTATCATCGGAAATTTTATGAACGTAAAAAGAAGTGGCAACGCCGTACGTTTTATTTGCAACTAGTTTAACTAATCACGATTAGTTTTCGTGAGTCACTCACTAACTTACAAATAAAATATTAACTCACCGTTTATACGGCAAAATTTTCATATCGCAGTATTTTTAATTACGAGTAAGAGGTGTGTATAAACGTATAATCAGAAATAAAATTTGAAAAAATCGCCTGAGATATAAGAAATTATCTCTAAAATTTCTAAATATGCTTTAAAATAACAAAATATGATATAGATATGCTTTAAAAATCACTATTTGCAAAAAATATTCACTTACAAATCAGTACAAAATTCACTATTTGTTCTGAAATGGATAAATATTTTATCGATGACTTTATTGCAATTGCATATTTGTGGTTTCCCTGCTTTTATTGAAATCTACTCTTTTTGAAAATTAGTAATATTAAAAAAAAATAAGTTTAATTTCTTCGTTTGAAAATTTTTACATACTTATTTTAGAAATTTATATTTTTTACGAAAATTTTTTGTTATTTTTTGAGCATTAATACTTTTGATAATTAATACTATTTTCAAAAATTATCACTTTTTCTTATAAATTATTACTTTTATTGAAAAGTATATTTTCATTTGCGGAAAAGAACTAATTTCAAACTGATCTGTAAAATAACCAAATTAAAATTTCCTGTTAAATGTAGATTCTTCATATATGACGTTTTTTACTCAATAACACCGATATCGGTAAGCCGATTTTGCAGATTTTCAATAGCAAAATTCTCGAGAACATTTCCGATATTTCAATGTATTACATATGTATATCTCTAAGTTATTCAAGACCTTTAGAAACATCATTTCAACATTATGACGAATGGACAGTCATCGTTAATTAGAATCCCCAAATCAAGAATTTATAGTGTCTAAATGAAAAATTGTTGACAAAAATATTAAAAACAAGTTAGAGCGCTATATTCAGCTATTCCGAATCATTTATACCAACAACTTTTCCAATAAATAAAAAAATAATAGTATGCTTTAATATTTTCGCATTTACACTTAAAAGAATACATTACATACATTTGTTTCATAAGAATCGCAGTTATCGATGAGCTTCATAAACACCATTTCAACCGACAAACGGACGAACGAACATCGTCTTATCTCCAACGAAAATTGTGGAAATTACAAACGGAGTGATAAACTTATATATACTAGGGTGGGTCGAAAAAAAGTTGTACCTGTCACCCCGTAGAATGAAAGAATGGTTCATGAGGTTTCCAAAAATGCAATAATTATTTAATTCAAATTTTAAGTCAAATTGTAGAATGTGATATGTCGTTATTAATGGTTTGAGAACCACTTAAATTTTCTCTTTAGTGATTTTTGAATTCGACATCAAATTCTCGAGGTCACTTCTGGTATCTCAGATACATCCACCCTAATGTCCAATTATTGTCATATGTAATGAAAACCCTTTGTTAACATATTATATTTGGTTTTTAAAGAATTTCATTTTATGCGTAAATAACAAAATTGTGATTTTTGACTGGCTTAACTTTTTTTTTATATGGAGACCGACCGGCTCTAATATACACTCTTTTAATGAAATGTCAAAAATTACACTACACCATATGATGTCACAATGTCTTGAACAAAAAATCTCACATTTTGTTTAGGTGAACCTCGCACTTTGCTTCTCCTTAAACTACAAAGTACCCATAGATTAACATAGATATGAAACTCCGTTATTAAAAGCCTAAGTCGGTTGTAAAAAAAAAAAAAAAAAAAATCCAAGTTTAAAAATGTATTAGTGAAATATTTAATTAAAAACAAAAGCAATTATACAAAAACCAAAATGCAGTCTAAACTCGATAATCTGGATTATTGATTGCAACTCCGTAATCCGGATATTTTTTTTTTTTAATTTTAATATTAATTTTAATCAATTAAAAAAAAAAAACTTTTAAAACTTAAAATGTTAACTATTATAAAAAGAAATAAAATTTGGATATAGTTTTTTAGAAAAGAAACAATAATCCGGATAATTGGATAGTACGGATTGGGGTCGGCAATCAATTAATTATTCGGATTATCAAATTTATGCTATATTGATTTTTAATTACTCATTACTTAAATAACTTTCAAAAGGAAATTAAAATATTTTAATAAAATTATGATTTTAATAAAAATTAAAAAAAAATGTGTTAGCATACTTCTTTAAATCTTTTTATTAAAAATTTCTTTTATTATTTTTTAATTTTTGCAATATTAAAAAAAAAAAATGTTTACTTTTAATGAATAATACAACAATAAGCATTTGTTGCTATTGTTGTTGTTTTTGTCTCAGTTCTATAATTTCTTTTAAAAAATCATACAACACCCATGCCCACAAACACATATAAAAACAAAAAAATTCAATGTCAAACAAATAAAAATATATACATACATACTTACAAAAAAAACAACAAAAAATATAAGTATATTTTTATATTGTATGTATAAAATATAGCAACAAAAGAAAAATAGAGAATTAGAAAAAAAAAATAAAAAATAAAAAATAGAGAAGTAAGCGGACATAACACATCAAACAAGTATAAACATTTGAAATCATTAATAATAGAATTCTATTCATTTTTGCAAAAATCTCTATGTTTGAAAATGTGTTCAAATTACGCAATCTGGTTTATTTTACTTTATTATTATTATTATTATTTTTTTTTTTTTTTTGTTAACATTATAAAAAAATAAAAAATAAATTTAAAAGAAATATAATTAGACAGTTCTTTTGTTATTGTTTAATATATGCAAAAAAAAACTAACCTGAAAACGAGGAACAGAAAAAACGGGAACGATATTTTCAACTTAGTGTTAGTGAGTTGGGAAGGAGAGAGAGAAAGAGTGTATGAAACTATTTTTAATTAACATTAAGATTTTGTTGCTTTTTATAATTTAATATGTACAAAAAATAAAATCTCACCAAACCACCATATGATTGACATTATTTCGTTTATTGTCTTGTTAGTGACCTATTTTTTGATATTCTCTTTATATTTTTGTGTATAATTTTTATTTGCATTAGTGAGTTTATAATTTATTAATTATTAGCATATAAGCCTACCAATATCAGCAAAAATTGCAATATAACAATAATAATAAAATAATTATAATAATAATAAAGAATGCAAAAAAAAAATCAAAAAATCTTTTAGAAAAATAAAGTATTAAAAGGTAAAATTAAAAAAAAAAGATTTCAAAAAATAATAATAATCGGCATAAATTCGCTCACTGATCGAAATGTAAAATTAGTTTCCGGCAAGATTTGAAGAGCTAATAATGAGTGTAGCAAATTTAAACTTTTTAAAACCAAAAGCGACTTTTAAAAATATTACAGAAAATAAAAAATAAATCCGCTCCCTAATAGAAATTTTAAAATCTGGTTCCGTTGGAATTTGTGGAACGAATAGTTTTATAAATAAGCTTAATTTTAATTTTCTATGTCGTCTGAGAGCTTCAGAAAGCTTTGGAAAGAGAAAATATGCTTAGGAAAATATATATATAAATCTGTGTATCTCTGATCGCAGATAGAAATTGCAAAATCTGACTATTTAGTTTTCTTTGAATGTTAAACATTATTAGTAGAATTAAAATAGAATATGGAATATTAGTAAATTTTTTTTATAATTTATCATTAATTATCTTATTTTTGATAATTTCCTTGGTAATTATAAAAATAGTTTCAATGTGTACAAAAATTCCATTAAATTGATAAATAATTTTTTTTTTTTATTTCCTACTTATCGCATCCACGGTTTATTCCTATATAAACTAACATAGAAAAACTATTTTGTTAATTAACAGCAGAATAACCATTGAACGTTTTTTTAGTCAATATTTTTATTTTCTAAACAATATGTACTTTTTTTGTCTAATATCAATAAAGTTTATTATATTATATTTTGATTTTGATTGAAAACCTAATAATAAACATTGTCTTTACAGACTTCTAAACGCTTTACGTTACGTTTTAATTCTGTCTTTGCTTTAATACTATTTTCTTACACTATCTCTTTTTAGCTATCATATGTTTAATAACGTCATCTCTTAGCAGTAGAATCACCAATCTTTATTTTAAATTATTTAAAATAAAATTATAAACTCTCACACATACCCAAACGTATACGTAATAAAATCAACACGCATAATTATTAAAATGAAAAAAAAACGAAAATATATAAAAAATTACTATTTGCAAATTTAAAAAGAAAAAATGCCGGCTTAGTTTAAATAATTATAAATAACAATAAATATAGTGAAAAAAACACTTAGAATGTAAAATTTTGCAGTTTGTAGGTATGGGTGAGTAGATTATTATAACATTTTTAAAATTTTCATTATACGTGCAAAATCGGGAGATATATCAAAAAATTCGATTTTTTGGATTTCGTGAGTTTCAAAATTTTTATCTCGATTACCTGTTAACTGACTTAAACTTTTTAAACTTAGAAAGAAAATACCTTACTTTTTTTAAAAAGTATATGCATATTAAGCACACAAAATCTTTTTTTTTTATTCTTATTTTTTTAACTTTTCAGCTATTTTTTATTAGAAAACATATATTCTTTTTCCTTATTTTTTCCTAATACTTTATTTTATTAGGAATAAAATGAGCTATCATTTGATAAAATCGGATTAAAATTGTAATACATATGGTTTTTTTTCGAAGTTTGAAAACTAATAAAAATCTACTATTATATATGTATGTATTTTGCATATTTGTGATGCAAAATAATGGCAACAACAAAATATACGTACAATAACAAAATTTTATGAGTTTAACAACTTTGAAAAAAAAATCATATGTTTTACAATTTTCATCTGATTACACTGGTCAACACAATTCTTGTTTTCTTTATTTTTTTTTTTTTGTTATTGGGTATATCTATGGTCCTGACCATAAAAAAAATACTGGGATTTTGTTGTTACTATGTTTTTGATGCAAAATAATGGCAACAACAAAATATACGAAAAATAACAAAAGTTATGAGTTTTACAACTTTAAAAACATCATATATTCTGCAATTCTCATCCGATTTTATCAAGCAATAACTCATTTTATTCCTGATAAAATATAGTATTAAGAAAAAATATGTTTTCTATTAAAGTATGGGTCAAAAATGTCTGCAAATCAAAAAAAAAAATATGAATAAAAATAAAAAATTTAATTTGTGTCTTTAACATCTTACACACTTTTGCTTGAATATAAATTAAATTGGATAAATAACTCCCAAATTTGGGAGTATATTGAAAATGTTATAAAAAAAATGGTGAAATAATCTTTTCCTCCACACCTACAAACTGTAGTATGTTACATTTATTTTGTTTTGTAGCACCGTTTAATTATACATTTCTTTCTATCTCTCTCTTTCTCTCTTTTCAACAATTATTACTCTCACTTAACCAAAAAAGAGCAAAATAGAAAAAATAAAAACACAAGAATTTGAATATAATGTTTTGTTACGCATAGAGTAAAAAAAATATACCTAATATGTTCACGACGCACTTTACACTCTTACTAAGAGCATTGTTGTTGTTGTCTTGTATATTGTTTGTTGATCATTTATTGTGAATAATGGGAATATTAGAGTTCATTAAACTCGCAAAATTAATGCTAGACATTTTGCTGTTTTATTCCATCTTTTGAAATCTCCCACCATTAGAATGGAAGATTTAAAAGAGGTAGAACGGAGGGCATTTTAGTATACTCATACAAATGATAACACTCTTAAAATTTGAAATTGAGAGTTTGTTAAAATGCGTAGAGTGTTTTGGTTAGAATTGGTTGCGTATGATTGATGTGTGGTTGATATGATTACGCACATTTTTATTGCTTTAGTGGAATTCGTTATCGACGTTTGTTTGATTTTGCGAAAATTTTGTTATAATAGATTTTTATTGCGATGATTTTTATTTTTTATTTTTGCAAAATTGTTAAAAATTTGTGTTCATTGAACTTTTCAAACAAATTTAAAATTTCTTTGCAAGTGTTTGTGTGTGTCTATGAGTAAATGTGCGTAAATTTATTAGGCAAAAGGTGTGTGAAAGATTTGGTTTGCTTTGTTTTTTTTTTTTGTGCAATTTTTCGCAAAATGAAAAAAACTATTTTTGCGTAAATTATATATTTTAGTTTTAGCTTTAGTTAAGTTCACTCACCCTTGTGCGGGTACTTAAAGAAAATTTAATTATAATTTTGAACAATTAATTTATATTAATTGCTTTTTATTTCTATCTCTTACAGAAATGGCGGAAGGCAATGGCGAACTGGTAGATGATATCAATCAAAAACCAGAAGATCGCGGCGATGGTGAAAGAACAGAAGATTATCCAAAACTCTTGGAATATGGCTTAGATAAAAAAGTGAGTAGTAAACTATATAAATTATAAAGGAATATTTGCGAATTTTATGTTTAAATGTATATACCCTTTCGATACAGGGTTTCAATCCTATTTATAGATAATAACAAATTATTTAAAAATCTGCCCAAAAGAATTATAATACAAGGCATAATATTTTTCTGAGAAAATCAATATAAATTTTACTTAGTTTGAAATTTTAGCAACCATGAATGAATAAAAAGCACCGTACTAAATTATTGTTATAATTTCACTTAAGTCCCATACACTTGGACCTAAGTCCATGTCTGTTTTCTCTTCCTTAAGATGCACTTTTTCTTAATTATTATTATTTTTTTGAAACTACAATTTATTACTTTTAAAATCTAAAATCATTTATTTTCCATTTTTTTTTCAGGTTGCCGGTAAACTAGATGATATATATAAAACAGGAAAACTCGCCCACGTAGAATTAGATGAACGCGCACTGGATGCGCTTAAAGAGTTTCCGGTTGATGGTGCCTTGAATGTATTAAGTCAGTTCCTGGAATCAAATTTGGAACATGTATCGAATAAATCTGCGTATTTATGTGGGGTTATGAAAACCTATCGACAAAAAAGTCGAGCCAGTCAACAAGGTGTACCAACACCAGCAACCACAGTCCAAGTCAAAGGGCCAGATGAGGAAAAAATCAAAAAAATACTAGAACGTACTGGTTACACTTTAGATGTGACCACGGGTAATTATAATTTATTATTATTTTTTCAATCAGTTTATCAGTTATTTAGTTTTTATAATATACCACAAATTAAATTTTATTATAAATATAGGCCAGCGCAAATATGGTGGACCACCTCCTAATTGGGATGGTCCGGTACCGGGTAATGGTTGCGAGGTATTTTGTGGGAAAATACCCAAAGATATGTTTGAGGATGAATTAATACCCCTGTTTGAAAATTGTGGCACCATTTGGGATTTACGATTAATGATGGATCCTATGACTGGTACAAATCGTGGTTATGCATTTGTTACTTTTACCACAAGAGAAGCCGCCTCTAATGCCGTCAAACAGGTATTTTTAATTTTTTTATATTTTCTCTTCTCTTCGAGCTTCATTTTATTTTTGTTTTTAATTATTCTTTTCTTCTTAATGTATAATGTAATGATAATGTATAAATCTAAACAAAAACTAATTGATATTTTAGGTTTCAATTAAAACGAAATCAGAACCAAATAATTTAAAATTATTTAAATATTTGGCTTTTTCTTTTTTGAGAAAAAAAAACAATAAAATATTTTTTTAGGCTTTTTTAAATAGGCGAACGATTGGTTTTTTACTTTATTATATATAAAACTATATAAACACTAGTGTTTCCTTTTAAAAGGATATACTTATTTATCATTTAGTTTACTTTCAAATAATTTATCCTGTTTATATTAGTTTCCAAGCTTGGTATTTTATCAACTCTTTGCTATCTTTTTTTTTAATTTGTTAATGTTTTTATTATATAAATTTATATCACTTAATCTGTATTTAAAGTAATATATTTGCTGTAATCTTTTTATAAAACTATAGTTTAGTTTATGGTATTTTTTAGTAACTTATTTGACTTTGCCTCTTTGCATGAGTTTGTTTTTTTTTAGAAATGAATTAAAAACGAAAAAAATAAAACAGTTAAAAGTTTTTCTAAAGTAGTAAATTACTATTTATTAAAAACAAAATAAATAAAAAAAAAAAGGAAAAATCGTCATGTATTTAAAAAACCATCAGGATAACAAAAAAGTTTTGGTTTAAACAAAATTTTGCGGTTTGAAAAGAAGTCTCTTTAAACAAAAAAATAATACCTGGCCTTCCAAAATTATAAAGCAAAAAAAATTTACCCAAGAACCCTACTACTTGTCTATTGTTACTTGCATTTTATTTTATTCCTTTCCCCCGTTTTTAAACATTTTCGTTTTTTAGTTTTAAACTTCTTAGCTTAAAAAGAAAGAAAAAGAACATGCAGAAGAAAACAAAAAACTTCTTGTTAGTTTTTAAGTGTAGTAGTTTGTTACTGTATGGTTTTATAACTTTAAAATTAGTTTGTAAGTACATTTATTTATTTCTCCTCTTTCTAACTATTATGCATTCTATTGAAAAAACAACGACAACAATTGAAAACGAAAAAAAAGGAACAATCCAGAAAATTCTGTAATACATTATCACGTTTTTGGCAGCCGTTTTAGGTCATTTATTATCAAAAAACAAAGAAGTCTATGGTTACTATTTGAAACAAAATTCTAAATTTATTTTTATATTTTTTTCTAGAAAATCTACAAGGATATTTTACTCTCTTTCTCCTCTTTGCAAACAATATCAAAAAGAAGAAAACAAAAATTTAAACCAAAATTTATCTTTGAAACTTTAAACTACGTTGTTCCACTCTCATGTGTACTTTGCCATCATTCCATTTTTCTTTATTTTTTTAGCATTTTCTACCACTGTTTTTTCTCAGTAGTTTTTTATCTAATTTAATTTATTTCCTCTTTTATACTTTAATAATACTTTTGCGTTCAAAAGAAAAAGTCATTGAAACAATGATATCCTTTTTATCTTCATCTTCATCATTGTCTGGTTTTATTTTCTACAAATTGCGAGCATGCCTCTTAAAGAATAACTGTCATAATTAAAATCCATTTGTTTTTATTCTAACACTTTATCTCCTGTTCTATTTTAACCCACTTACCGTCTTTACTTTCTTTAAATTGAAATGAATTTTTGGAATTGCAGCAATTTGGCTTAAAACATTTCGAAATTCAAAATTTTTCTTAAGGGTAATTTTATGTACCTGGTTAAACAATAAAACACTAATTTATATTTATTTTTATTTTTTTTTTTTATTAAATTTTTAACTAATTTAATTTTTGCGTTATTTTGTAATTTTTTGTTTTAATTGTTATTTTGTAGTTAGATTTTTTTTCTTTCATTGATCCTACATATTTTATTTAGTAAAATTTTCTTTGGTTTATTGACTGCAATGATAGCTGTTTAATTTAAATCTAACTTTGGTTTTTCTTTTTAAACATTAGATTAGGAAGGGTTGTACAGATTCCTAGAACTGTACATCCACTCGGAAACCTATTGAACCTTTTGGGATGCCCTTCGAGAGAAAAGGGAGATAATAAAGCAAAACAAAAAGGGAGAAGTTGGTACAGATGATAGACAAAACGATAAAAACTTAGTAAACATTTACATTTGTTGCTAATGAAGATTAAAAAAATAATTGAAATTAAAAACGTATAGCGTTATAAAAGTCTTCCTAATAAATGTGAAAATGCGACTATAATTAATTGTAAATTCAAGATATTAAAAGAGCTATTTTGAAATTTATTATAAACACTTCAAACTTAACAACTAAAAGTTTTCATGGGCCCATTATGAATGAAATCTGTAAAAAAAAGAAATAAAAAAATAGAGTTATTCCACTTCAATAATATCTTGGCTAATATTTAACCACCTCATGATGAAGCCGACAATGTCCTGTAGCTTTCACTCCAAGATATTGTTTATTTTCATAACCACGATTCTGTAACCTTGAGCAATGACACAATATACTTAACCGTTTCTAATTCCACTTTTTTCTCACACAATCTGGAGAAATCCAAAGTATTATTCCTTCTACAAATTCTATGTCCTTAGTAATTGTAATTATTGAACTTCTAACGGTAGCTTTGTGCCTACTATATTCAGTTTTGTTCATCCCTGCCTTAAAGGCATGGCCTTTCTCTCCCTCTATCACACTTATAACTGAACCGAGTCCCACAACTTTATCAGCAATTTCAATGCCTTACATCTTTTATAAAACTCTTTAAATTCTCAAATAAGGAAATGCATTTGGTTTTTTTTTTTTAATAATTAACTGAATAATAGAATAGTTTAGGTTATATTTTTCAAAAAAAGTCGCGATCTCGGTCGATCTTGAGCAAAAATTTAATTAAATATATAAATTTATGTAGTTTAAATTAAATTGAATTTTACAAAAATGGAACATAAAATTATTGAGTATTTATGGTGTTTAAGAAACTATTTTTCTTATAGAAATAATCTCCATTTCCTAATATCAAATGCAGTCATTAAAACTTTTTCTTTTAATAACATTAATACATTTTTAATTATTTCTATTTATTTTACTAAATTTAATATAAAACAGTTTTTTATTTCAATTAATTTTTATTGTAATTTTTTATTAATGCCTATTATTTTATATCCTTTTCCACCTAAAAAAGAACTCATCGTTCATTTATTTATTTTCTTATTATTTTTTGGAAAACCAAATTATATTATTATTTCAGTCAATTCGTTTTTATTTTATTATTATTTTTTATTAAATCCAGGCCAGTTAATTTAACTCAGCTCCAAAAATATATTTCACATTAAAGTTAAATCTTATTAAAGCTGATTTGAATTAACTGTCCTGTTTATCATTTGTATTATAATTTATTTTAATCCCTTTATTACAACAAATATACAATCCAAAAAAACGAAAAAAATAATAAACAAATCCCTTTAAATACGAAATTTCCCAACTCACTACTTCTACAGCTCGATAATCATGAAATAAAACCTGGCAAGTGTCTGAAAATTAATATAAGTGTACCGAACCTGCGCCTATTTGTAGGCAATATACCCAAATCGAAAGGCAAAGAGGAGATTTTAGAGGAATTTGGTAAATTAACAGGTAAATTATGAAACAAAATTTTTTCTTAACACAACAATTCTTTTTTTAAAATTAATTTTTTTAAATTCTTATTTATAAAAGTTTAATAACATGTAAATTATATTGTTTGAAAAAGGGAAAAATATTAAATTTAACATGTTATTAAATCTTTAATAAATAAATAATAAGGGGTAAGAATTATTAAATATAAAAAAATTGGCTATTAAAGACAAAAATCCAATTGGCTTTAAACTATACACTTTTAATAATGAATAAAATAATTGGCTATTATCATAATTGGCTGTTTTCTTAGGTTAATTAAACGGCTGACAGTTATTTAGTAAATAAACAACGTTTTAGTATAGTAAACAAACTTGCGTTAAGGGTTGTCATCCACATCTTCCGCAACAATCGTCTTGCAACATTTTTTGAGATTTTAAGTTTTATATATATATATATATATATATATATATATATATATATATATATATATATATATATTTTAATTTTTTATAACCAAACCTTCACTTCACCACTTATCCATTTATTTACCACCTTTTTTGGTTTTTCTTTTTTTTATCATTATCCATCCTCAATTTTGCCATTTAACCTCACAATGTTTATACATTTTGTTTAAGCACCAAAAAAAAAAAAATAATAATAATCCCATGTTGAGACTATCTTTTCAAATGCGTCGTCTTTTTTTCTGTTGAAGATTACCACTTGTAAAGTTTTTAACAGAATATATTATTTCTTTACTAGGTTATAATAAATAAAGCATATAATTCATTAAGCAGCATTTTTTTATTTTTATTTCAAATTGTACATATACATAGTTTTTCCATTATCATAATTATCGTTCATCCTTTATTTTATTAGCTTTTTTCTCGCTCTCAATTTTAACGAAATAGTTTTTAAGATCACTTAATATTTATATTATAATATTCATTACAATAAGAAGTCAAAAGATTTTTTTTTTCAATAATTTCTTAAAAAAAAAAATTAATAAATCTCCAGTCATTAACTTGTGCGTTATTTCAAAATGTTGAAAGCAAAAGTAAAACTTAAGAAAATATAATAAATATTTTAATACATTATTTTGAATTAAATATCTTTAACCAAATAATTTAGTTAAAAATAAAAGATAGGGTTTTTCTTTTCTTAAAAGAATAGAGATCCTCATAAATGTTTAAGGAAATAGTGGTTAGAAAGGATTTTTTAATTGAACATTTTTGTAGATGGGAAGTTTTTAAAGATTTGGTGGAACATTTGAATGATTTTCTTTAATATATTAGAATACGTACTCTGAAGGAAGTCGTTATTTTGTGACAATGTTTTCAAATATTTATAAAAAGTACTAGTTTTCAAAGGAAAAAATACGTACTAATATCCAAAAGATGTACCAATTTTTTTTAAAGTGCCAAATTTCAAACAGAAGTAGTACTCAAGAGGTGCTAATATTGGGCAAAAAATATAAAAATTTCAGTTTTTAAGGAAGTATACATTTTATAAAAAGTACCGATTTAAAATTTTACTAATTAAAAAATAATAATGTTAAAATTTTTAATATATATTTTAATATTTTGATTCCCCAGAGTCCGAACCACCAATTCTGTAAAGAAACCAATTTAAAATTTAATGCTCTTAAAACTTGTTTTACCCACCATTTCCTATAATATTAATGAAAGGATAAAAAAATTAATTAAAAAAATTCAGTAGGAATTTGTTAAACACAAACCAAAAAATAAAAATTAACTTTCAATTAAAACATATATTTTTTTTTTTAAACAAAAATAAAATTTCAACTCATTATATAACTTTTATTTTTTATGATTTTATTTAAAATTCAAATTATTGAGTAGAAATTCGCATAATTTCCTATTGTCTCTCTCTCTCTCTACTATTTGAAAACAAAGCAAAATCATAGCATTTTTTTTTTTTTTTTAATTTATAAAATTTTTCTTTTATAATTAAACTACTATTAATTAATAACACCATTTTGACTGTTACTACTTCTACTTTACTTCTTTCTAACTCTCTTAAAAAAAAAAAAAAAAATATCATTATCAAAAAAAATTATATTAGTAAAAACAGAAATATTAAAAAATTATTATTTAATATCATTTATACTTACTGAAAACTTATTATTAATATTAACCTTTATTATTTGGCACGTGAAAAGCTAAAATTTATTTATTAAAAAAAAATCAAATTAAATAATTTTACAATTTCCATTTCAAAAAAAAAAAAAAATCACATTCTATTCTTGTTTTTTCTGTGTGTGTGCGTTTTGTATTTGCTACAATTTTTTAACAATTTCCAGCTGAATGATTATGAAATTCGGAAAGGCAAAAAGATTGGTGTAACGATATCATTTAATAATCACCGGCTTTTTGTCGGCAATATACCTAAGAATAGAGATCATGATGAATTAATTGAGGAATTTGCTAAACATGCACGTAAGTGGTGATCAAAATCAAAAATAAACAAAAAAAAAAAAAAAAAAAGAATTAAAAAAAGAATAAATAAAAAATAAGAACAGGACCAACCTGAATAAAAAATTCCCTTAAAATATTACTACAAATTATAAATCCCTTAACACCACCTGGTATAATTGGTAACTAAAAAAAATAATTGGTAAACATTTTTGTATTCTAAATAATTGGTTTAATATTTCTAAACAATACAGTTGAAAAAAGCGTAAGTTGCAGAAGATTTCTCTATGGAAATTTATTATAAAAACAAAACCAATTGGATTTTAGTTAATTTTTGCAATTTTCGCTAAGCCTTTAAAAATGAAAATTTTTATAAAATTCTAACTACAAAAATTCATCTACAGGTGAAAATTATATTTATTTTATAAACTAAACCGTAAGAAAAAAATAAATATTTTCCCCTCCCTTTTTTAAAAAAAAATCTCCACTCTAATTGTTTTACTCATTTGCAGATGAAATTTTGTGATTGGAATTTATTAATATCTTAACTAAAAAAAAAAAAAAAAAAAAAATATCTATTTCCCCACCTCTCATATATATAAAACTTTTTTAACAAAAAAATACAACAAAAAATATTTTAGCAACAAATTAATTACAAGAAAAAAGAAATAACTACTGTAGCTTAACAATTTTTTCTTTATTTTATAATAATTTGTTTATATCTTTCTAAAATTCATAAGGACAAATAACAAAAAAAATTCTAAAAACCAACCATGCCAAATTCGCTATAAATAAAATTTAAGTATTTTTACAAAAAAAAAAAAAAAATAATAATAATTATTCTGATAATTTTTTTACATCATAATTGTCTAGCTACAGCTGAATTGTTTTGAAAAAATAAAAGATTTAAAAATAAAAGCGGTAAGAAATTTTTAATAACAAAAAAATCAACCCTTTAAATTATATTTAATTAATTGTCTCTATCTCTCTTATTCTCTCTACCCTTTCTAAATATAATCTTCACCTGACAAAAAAATTATAATATTTTATTAGCAAAGAAAAATTTTTGAAAAAAGAAAAATTACAATCCGTAAAACGTCATGAAATCTTAAACTATATATTTTTTTAATACTTACAGAAAATTTATATTAATTTTTTTTTCAAGCTCCCAAAGGTATCCTTGTATTTAATTTTTTTTTTTAAGCTCCCAAAATTATGCTTGTATTTTGTTTAGATTGAACTAACAAAATTAAACATAAAAAATATAATTTTGGAAAATTTTGAACAAAAGAAGTGAACAACAATTCGGATTATCAGGAATTCATGGATTGAATTGAAAGCCAAGATGTTCACCATTTTTTTTTTTTTTTTTTGTGTTTTCGAGATTCTAAACAAATTTATCGACGGCTTTATTTTTAAATACTGCTTTTAAAATCGATATATAAATAATATTTTAAGATTTCAAAACGTTTGTTCATATTTGAAAATTTAAATTTCCTCTCCTGTTCTTTTTCATCGTAACCAAAATTATAAAAATGTTTAAATATAAAAATCGAATATACATAAATAAATGGTAATGACTGGAGACTGTGTTTTATTCTGATAATTCATAAATAATAAAACAACTACAAAAAAACATAAATTCCTTTCCCTATAATCTTTTTTTATCAGCAGGTGAACAAAAACTATAAATAAATATCTATTCAATGTTTTCTTTAAGGAAGTTTTTGTAACTAAATGTTTATAAAATTATTATATAAATACATTAAACCTTTTTGTTATATTTTAATTTTAAGCATATTTTACACCAAAACGAAAAGCTGTCAAATAAAAAAAATCTGTGTTTTATTACTTTCTATGTAACTATCTCTCTCTATGTCTGTCTTTAACTAAATGTTTTATATCTACAATTTTTTTTAAACGTTTTTTATTTTTATTTAAACATATTTTTTATGTTAATAAATGTTTAAATTTATTATTTTTGGTGTTAAATTATAAAAAAAACTGTAAAAAGCAAATAAATACTTTTTTAATATAAATAAAAATAAAACAAATTTTTAGTTGCTTTACCCAAAATACAAATCTACAATTAAAACAATAAATCTATAAAAATAAAAAATAAATCAGAATAATTAAGCGTTTTTGGCATTGGTTGCAAAACAAAAGAATTTTAAAAATGAAAACTCACAAAAACTATTTAAAGAAATATAAACAAATATTTCCCAAGCATAATAGAAATTTATATTACTTCATATGTCAAAGCCCTAAATGAATCTAAATTCCAAGTTTTTAAGCTGATCAATATGAAATTTATAAATTTCTATTAATTACATTAAAGAAAAAACTAAATTTTATCATATAGGAAAAGCAAAATTTATTTAACTTTTTTTGTTGTATTTTTTTTAAGTTAGATTTATGAATAAAATTCTTAAATTTTTAAATAAATTATTATTATTATTATTTTTTTCCTTTACTCTTTTTTATTTTCTTTAATTATAATCAAAAATGTCAATAGCTGGCCTTATTGAAGTGATAATCTATAGTTCTCCAGATGACAAAAAGAAAAATCGTGGTTTTTGTTTTCTCGAATACGAATCACACAAAGCCGCTTCATTGGCTAAAAGAAGACTTGGCACTGGACGAACAAAGGTAAGTGATTGTTTTAAAGACACAATAATAACAAAGGCATTTTTTATTTGAATATAAGAATAATATTAATATTAAAGGAGCACTTTCAGGTTTGGGGATGTGATATTATTGTCGACTGGGCTGATCCACAAGAGGAGCCGGATGAACAAACCATGTCTAAAGTTAAAGTTCTTTATGTAAGAAATTTAACACAGGATGTAACAGAAGAAAAATTAAAGGTTGGTAGTGTTTATATAAATGAAATTTACTTTTCGTTTACTTTATTTTTAAATTTTAATTGAATTTCAGGAACAATTTGAGCAATATGGCAAAGTTGAACGTGTTAAGAAAATAAAAGACTATGCATTTGTGCATTTTGAGGATCGTGATAGTGCTGTTGTTGCAATGAGGGCCTTAAATGGCAAAGAAGTTGGTGCTGCTAATATTGAAGTAAGTACATATGCATTAAAAAGTTCAAATTAAAACAACAAACAAAAATCTAAATTGAAAGTTTTTAATCTTAGTCAAAAAAATAAAAAAATTTTAGAAAATTTTAACAAAAAAAATATTTTCAAAAATTTGTTCTTCCTACATGAACATCGATATGTGGTTTTATTAACCAAATATTTATTCATGCGAAGTCTGTTCGTGTTAATTTAAAGTAGAAACTTTCAAAATAAATCTTAAAAATAGAGGTTTTGCTTTATTGAAACGAAAACAACTTCTATAGTACATGTCAAAACTATTATTGCATCCTTAATATTTATCGAAGTACTCTGACAGGAAAATGTTTTAATTCTATTTTTTGCACTATTTCGTAAATAGTAAAAAAAATGTATTGGTTAAAAATCTCAAAAAATTATTGGTTATAATAAACATGTTTTGGGGGATGGAAGTTAAAACCAAGGAATTTGAAAACTTCTTCGGGATGTGTGCAAAATACTCAGGCTAAAGTAAAGTAGGTGGATTAGTAGTTACCAGCAGTTTCTACTCTTTATCTGCTGTAATTTATTTTGTTGTTTTATAAATAAAAAAAAAAAAACACTCAACTTTGTTACTTGGGTTAATTGGTCTTAGAATAATTGATTTATATTAAATATTATCCAGTTTTAAACTTGTTGAAAAATCAACGTCACAAACTTTTATTAAATCTCGTTTGTTACTATTATTTAAACCGTTAAATTTTGTTCTGGTAACAAGTTCTGTTTAATTTATGATTCTAAACGGTAATAAAATCAAAAATAAGCTTTAGTGATCGCTGTTTAAAATACTTAATAAATATTTGAAAAGGTTTAATACAAATAACGTAGAAGCGGGTATTAAGCAATAAATGTTACAGTAAAATCTTTCTATAATTGACG
The DNA here is from genome assembly GCA_932274085.1 of Protocalliphora azurea. Classification (NCBI taxonomy): domain Eukaryota; kingdom Metazoa; phylum Arthropoda; class Insecta; order Diptera; family Calliphoridae; genus Protocalliphora; species Protocalliphora azurea. The sequence continues at coordinate 124,622,061 of OW026519.1, forward strand.
GACAGTTTAAAAAAACAGGGTTATACCTATTTTTTTTTAAACGTACCTCATTGAGTATGGCTCACTTGAGTCCTTGAGGTGCCTTTGTGTTTCCTGTAAAGAAAAAGAAGATAAAGGAAGACAAAGGAGAACAATAAAATTTACAATTAAGGAATGAGTAAGTTAAACTACAAAACAAGAAATAAAATAGTTAAATAGATGGGAAGACTTTTATATGAAAAAGGAGTGTTTAATATGAATTTTTTGAAGAATCCTAAACAATGTGTAATGTTCAATAGTTGAATGTCTAACTAAGTGAACGTTATTTCTGGCGTCCCACAAGGTAGTCAGCTTGGTCCATCATTATTTCTACTTTTTATAAATGATCTTCCTAATTCCATTCCACATTGCAATGTATCCACATGATGTAAAGCTATTTCTAACTTGATCAAATAAAAAAGACGTACTAAATCTACAATCCGATATATTTAGCTTTAATAATTGGTGCAACATTAACCTAATGGAACTGAATCTTAAGAAATGTCATTGCATGTCTTTCTATAGATATTCCCCAATTTGCAATGATTTTTATATTGTTGATACAAAATTTAACTTAGTTGATTCCTTCATTGATTTAAGAGTAAATTTTGATTAAAAAAAAAACTCAACTTCAATAATCATATAATAATGACTATGAATAAGGCATATGGTGTTTTAAGTTTTATAAAATGGTGGACGAAAGAATTCACTGATTCTTACATGACAAGGACGCTATTTACTACATTAGTTAGGCCTACTCTTGAATCTGGTGCCCAGAATATAATGTTTACGTTCGAAAACTTGAATCAGTAAAAAAACAATTTCCCTTTGTTTGCCTCCGGAACCTAAGATGGAACCGTAATTCAAACCTTCCTCCGTATCGTTGCCGTTTGGTCCTTATAAAACTTCATACTTTAAAAAGTAGAAGGATCGTTGCAAACATTGCGTTTTTCTTGAATATTGTTAATGGAAATATTGATTCTGAATATCTCATTAGTAAAGTATTTATTAATGTTCGAAATAGACAACTTAGATCATAAGTTCCACTTTACTTTCGATTTCCATATATCCAATTTCGCAGATTTTGATCTATTTCGTAGAATATGCATCGTGGTGAATAAATATTATGACCTAATTGATTTTGCTGATACTGTTACTGAAATTAAACATTTATTAATAAGTTATTTTAATTCCAATAATTTTGTTTATGATAGCATTAAATATATATAGTATATTGTTTTAAGTATATATATTTTAACTTTTTCAATTGCAATTTGTTCCCAACTGATTTAAAAAAATATAGCTGATTTAAAAAAATAAATAACAAATAAATAAATAATATTAATGGAAAACAAGGGCCAAAATTTAGTTTTTTTAACAAAATTGTCATATTTCTTAAATATTTATTTTTATTTTTTTCTTTACTCTTTCAGGTATCCTTAGCCAAACCGCCTTCAGATAAAAAGAAAAAGGAAGAAATCTTACGTGCTCGTGAACGCAGGATGATGCAAATGATGCAAGGACGTCCTGGTGGTCTAGTAGGGTAAGTGTCCCATTTCCTAATTAACTTACTAAAATATTTCTACAAAATTTATAAAAATTGAGTAAAACAAAAATTATATCTAACCCCCTAAACATTTTATTTAAGTATTGGCAAAGCAAAAAACAAAGGATTCGTATAAATAAAAAATTAAAATTACTAACAATATAAAACCTCACCAGGCCTTAAAAAAGTTATAAAGGTTTCGATAACGGAAATAAAACAACACAATTCGGCACTAAACTTTTCTTAAATAAACGTTTATAAGCTATTTTATAATCAAAAATGATTGTTGAAAGTTTAGAAAAAAGTTCTAAAATAGCTTTTAAACGTTGCTGTAGTAAAATAACACTTTTTATAACCATAATTTTAATTAATTGTTTATTTTTTATACTTTTTCTTTTTATGTCCGTTAAAAAAATATATTTTTAAAACTTTTTACGTTTGCCCCCGGTTTAATTTGTATACAATTTACACACAAACTACTACTACTACTCTACTACCAATACTTCTACTACTGTTTAATTTGAAACCACTACTACTACTACCATAAATCTTCTACTACTACCACCAATCACCACCACCTTCTATATAAATAAATATAAAATATTTGCTGCGCCCAAAAACAAATTAAAAAAAAAAACTATTTTTTCTTCTTCCTGTTTATGATATTGTTGAATTAAAACAAAAGCTTTGAACCATTGTCTCCATACAGAAATCTATCACCAACTCATCCAGGCATGATACCATTAGGTACACCCATGCGTATACCAGGTGCTCCTAGAATTCCTCTACGTACACCAATGCCACGTGATTATGGTAAGTCTTAATTTATTTCTTATTTTAAAAATTTTAATATATTTTTTTTAATTTCCTTGTTTTTATTTTTGTAATTTAAACAAAAAATTTTAAGTATTTAAGAGAAAAACTTAGTTTATATTTATTTTTCTTCTTAAAAATAATTTAATTTGTTGTTTAAAGAAAAACATACAATTCTTTAAAATAAAAGAAAAACACTATGATTTATATTTTTTACTTTTTATTTATTATTTATTTTTTTTTTTTTTCTAAAATATAAACAAGTTTTTAATCTTTTTTTTTTTTTGCCGTTGACATATATAAACAAATTAATATTATTTTAAAATAAAAAATCTCAAAAAAAAGTTTGTGCGTAATTATTATATCTTTTTAGGGCTCTGTTTTTATTAAATTTATTATTTTAATTAGGTTTATTTTTTTCTCAGTTTAGTTATTTATTTGTTTGAAATAAATTATTATTTTTTTAGTTAAATCCTGCTTTTTTTCTTTTAAAAAAGTTTAATTTATTATTAATTTATTTCTTTAAGTTTAACCACGTTTTTCCTCCTTTCAATAGTTTCTTTTATTCAAACCTTAACAAAAGAAATTGTATGCTTCATTTTTAAAAATTTGTTTTTATTATTACTTATTATAACATTCAGTGTGTTTTCGTCTAAATAATTTTCATATTACTGTGCACTTTTTATGTAATTTCATTTATTTTTATCGATTTTTCTTTTTTTATGGAAATTTTTAATTTTTTTTTCATGTCTTGTATCAATATTTTTCCATATTTTAACATTTTAGTAAAAATTCTTATTTCTCAGTTTTAATATTTTCTTTTGCATGCTTTATTTCCTTAACTTTTTACCAATCAACAAAAAATAAGAACAAATTTTATCGATGTCCTATATAAAAAAAATATAATTTTGTGTTTTTTTATTCCATTTATTAAACATTTTTTTGATCATATAAATGTTCGTTATTTTGTATCTAACTTTAAAATAAACAAGAAAAAATATTAAAATACTCTATAAGAAAAAAAAAAAAAAAAAAGAATATAACCTAAAAATTTATTTAAACAAAACTAGAGCATCATTTATCTAGTGTTAACAAGAAATATGTTGTTGACCTTTAAAAAAAATACTATAATTTTTTTGTAATTAAATGTTGCAATTTTGTGTTTGTTGTTTGTTCTCTGTGTAGCAAATGTTAAACACCCTGTATACTTATTGATGTTTTGCCGGTAAGTAAATTGTAAAATATTTTTGTGTAAAACGAAACAAACTACAAAATCTTAGACAAATACACACACTTTTTTACACATAATTTTTTTTATCTCAAAAGAAAAAAAACTTGGCATCTACTTATCGGGTTACTTTTTGTTTATAAAATTTATTTTAATTTCGATTCTTTTCTTTATAAATTGATTATATAAATGGAATAAAAATTCACAATTATTATTTTTTATGTTTTGTTTTGTCATAATTTTAACTCTTATATTGGCTGTAGTTTTAAATAAAATTAAAAAAAAAAACAATATAAGGTCAATTGATATTCGTTAATTTTTCGGTTTTTTTCCATGACAATACTGTTGTAATCCTTTTAATCCTTAAAATATTTCCTTTTATAGCAAAAAAAAAAAGAAAGCTGTAGCAAACCTTATCAATATTTTGTATTTATTTTAGTTTATTTTATTTTTTAAGTAATTTTTGAAAAGGAAAATAGAAAAAAATGTGATAAAAATAAAATATTTCTTCAAGGAGACTTTTGTCTTGATTTTATGAAGAGAAACAAATGTACCTACATATATCAAGGGTCGGCGTCCGTACCCGACGTGCAATTTGACACTCAGATATACAACACGAACGTCAATAAAATTCTTAATAAAGAGCGTAAGAGACTTACATTTTTCTATGAAATTTGTTTTTAACAAACAAAACCAATACATTAAAATTTTATCATCTTCTCTTTGGGCTTAACAATGGTCAATACTTATGAACAAAAAATGAATGAATGCAAAAACTATTGTAAAGAATGGGACACAAATTTAGATATACAAATATATTCTCTGGCCACTTATTTTTAGATTTCAGTCAATTACAGTTAATTAACTAAACATATTGCGAAACATGAAACTTTTATTCGAGAAATATGACATCTCATCTGAATTGCTGAACCGATTTTTATGAAATCAAAAGATAATGATTAAATTCCACTTCCTTTAGGATAACAGGGGCAAATTGAAATTATTTATATAAACTGCACATAACAAAGGCCGACAAAAAATGTTTTGTCTGTTTCACGGGATTTCTCAGTCAATCAAATACATGTAATCTTAGTGTCCTAAGGTCATAAATTTTTTATTGAGTTGAATCTAGTTTTCGAGATACAAATTTTTATGTGATATTGTGATTTGACTAAATAAAATTTCTATAAATTCAAATTCAAATCATCTATAAACTGTACTTTCCTTTTTTTCAATCTATAATAGTTTAGGAGATATTTAAAACTTCGTGTAAAATAAAAATAAATTTATTTAATTTATAAAAAATCGAAAACAACAAAAATATTAGCTTTTATTCCTTGGATACAGGATATGGTGCAGTATGTGGATGATTGAGGAATTCCGAATAACAAAATCAGAAATGCCTTGTGTAATTAATGTGGGTGTTCCAACAATTGAGTCAAAACTCTTTCTGAAGCGATTTAGATAAGTCCATCCTACCGTATCTCCGTTTATTTAATTTTCTAATCAAATTGTGTGTAGCATTTTAAACATAACTAGATGAAATTTAACAAAATTTCAATAGGACCGGCCATAATTATAGTATTTATCACATTTTTTTTTTCTTGAATTAATTTAATTTCTATATTTTGTTTTCATTTTTTTTTTTGCCTTAAATATTTATTAATTTTTGTTTATTATTTTCTTTTAATTTTTATTTTTTCTTTTTGTCGAATTTTATTTTGCATTTGATAAAAAAAATGTTCCCCTGTTATAATTTAATTGTCGATACGATTGCAAAACCAATCAAATCAAAACTCCTCCTATATTTATCCTCCCTACAAATATTTTATAGATTATGAATATGACTTTTATGGTTATTCGGATTATCGCGGTGCTGGCTACAGTGATTCGTATTATGAAGATTTTTATCGTACCTATGATGGAGAATATTTCTTTGATTATCCACCCGGTGGTGTGGCACCACTACCACCACCAGTTGGTAGTGGAGCTGCATCCGCAGGTGGTTTACCAAGATCGGCGCGTAATAATGTGGTGGGTTTTTAATTTATTATTTCTTTTATTACTTTTAATTAATTGTTTTAAATTTAGTTTAGTTTTTTATATAATAATTTTTTCAAAACTTCCATATTTTTTTTATTTTTTATAAAATTTGTTTTAAATTAATGATTTTTTCCAAATTTATTTATTTCTTTATACTTTTTTAAACATCACAAAAAATGTTAACGGATTTTATCAACAAACACCAAAAAAAAAACTACCTACCAGAACCACATTTCAAACATCATAAAACACATTATGAAAATTATTACAACCGATTTATTACACCACATTTTGTTCAGCCAAAAGGATTCTGTTTATCTAAATGTTTAGATAACAATGTTAATAAATTAATACAAAAATTTTGGTCTTATTTTCAAAATTAATACCTAATACTTTTTGTGTTTTAGTAAATAATGAATAATGTTTGTGAATTAAAAAAATTGACAAAGCATTTTATTTTACTTTAAAAAGGACATTAAACATTTCCATTTTAATAACTGCTAAAAACTTAAATATAAATATAACCATTTAATTCAGTCAGTCATTCAATCAGTCATACCGTCAGTCAGCCTTTATTTATTTATGGTCTCTCTAACACACAATAGTTCCTATTTCATTTTTGCTATTATTTTTTTTTTCTTTTTTTTTAATATGCTTTTATTATTTTACTTTTTTTGCGCACATTTTTGTTCATTGCTTTTTGTTTTAACCGCCACTGCTTTGTTATTTTTTTAATTATTTTTATTTTATTTGCTTTAAGATTTTATTTTATTTGCTTTAAGTTATATTTAGTTTTTTTATTTTTGAATTTATAATATAATTTTAATTTATTTCCTTTTTTATTATACGTATGTATTTGAATGAGCTGAATACCAAAGTGCTATTATTTTTAATTGTTAGGATTTTTTTACAAACGCATATGGAAGGCATAAATTGGATTAAAAATTATTTTCAATTGCTTTTATAGAATTAAAAAATTACATTTATAAAGAAAATTAGATTTTCAAATTCGCAAATTTGTTTCCTATGTATTTATGCCTTAAAGTATGCTATTATATTTATTTAATTCTTATTTAATAAACAATTTTAATTTGCTTTAAGTTTTTTATTCTTTCATGCTTAGAAATATTTATTTTATAGCAACCTTTTATTAAAAAAAAAAAAAAAAACAATTACATAGTATGAATAAGAAAATATAAGTAAACTCTTCGAATTAAGAAAATGTTAAATACAATTCAATCATTTCAAAACAAAAAAAAAAATAATAATAAAAAAATCCTTAATAAATTTTTAAATTTAATTTATTCGAATCTCCAAAAGAAAGCTTTTAAATACAAATTTCTGTAGAAGAACGTATCATTCAAAACTTAGAATCATAGCATAATTAGAATTTGACTACAATTCAAACATTCTAAGTTTCTTAACATAAACAGGTTACAATTGGTCCTGTTGTCTCTATTTGGAAATACCAAAATAGAGTTTATGAACTATAATTAGGTACCAATAAAATGAGATATATATTTCATGTGTCACAACACACTTCATTACTTATGGTTGCTTTTTCTTCGTTTCATTAAAATTTGTATGAAATTCGAAAATATTTTTTCTCAAATCAAATTTCGTAATAATCCTCTGAATTTTTCTGGTCGAGTCACTACAAAATTAAACTAGTTCCTATTTCCATTACATAATAATTTCATTATTTTAAAGTTCGATTGTTCATAGATAATAAACCTATGATTTTATAAAGGTGCTTTCGTCTTGAGCCATTTTTGTGTTATTCTAGTTTATCGTATTTTCTATTCATGCTTACTTTTTACATACTCTCTTTAACGCTATATTCGTGCTTTAAATAGAACTTTTTTAGTTATTAAATTTTTAAGCCAAATTATATTTTCTAAAATTTAATTTAATAAAAAATGTGTCAATCGCAAAATTTTCTTTAAAAAAAATTAAGCAAAATTAAACAAATTCTATAAAATGCCTTTTTAAATTATATAAATTTAAAATTAAGATATCTTTTTCAAAATAATTATTTATTTTAAGCTTTTTTATATTATAATTTATTTAAAAAAAAATAGAAAACAATTTTTTTTTTTTCAACTCAGGATAAAAAAACAACCAATTTATTGTTATTTTTTTATATATAATTTTTCTCTTATTAGTTCTTTCTTCTATTATTATAATTATTATTTTCAACAAAATCAATTTAAAAAACAAAATTAATTTCACACTTAAAAAATCTAACGCGTTCATTTTCGATTTTGTTTTTTTCTTTTTCTTTTTTCTTTTTTTTATGTTGATACTCAAACTCAATTATATATAAACAAATATATATAAAAAATCGTCTTAAAAAAATTATATATATGTTCGTCAAAACAAAAACAAACCAAAAATACTATAATTTACAATTTACCAACAAAAATCAAAAATTTATTTAAACCCCTAAAACAAAACTAATTGAATTAAAATTTAACCACCAATATTTTTAAATTAAATTACAAAAACCCCTGAAAATCTATTTTACAATTTTATGGTCTTTATGTATAAAACAAAATCATTACCAAAAAAAAAAAAAAAACAACAAAATTATGATTGATAAAATTCCTACCGCTTCCTTTTGATTAAATAATATAAAAATATTATTTTTAAATCAAACTATCTTATGCCAACCACCAACTCTCTCCCTCCCTGCAAAAACAAAAATGAATTTTTTTTGAAACCCCTGCAAAATTTTTTATATTGAATATTTTTTTTTTTTTTTCATTTAAACTAAATTTTAAACAAAAAATTTTTAACGTTTATAAATTAAAAAAACAACAAAATTATCTGAAAAAAAACTTGGCGATCCATATATATATTTTATATAATACGAATATTATAAATATGGTCAAAATGGATTATTGGAACGAACATTACCACCACCACAACAACAAACAACTACGGACCCAAAATGTTAACAATTACGTTTAATGATGGATTAATTTAATATCAAATGGTAACTTGATGATGATGAAAACTCCTGCTCCTCCTACTCTTCCACTTGTGTTAAATTATTAAATATGATGTGTGGTGCCTTGCTACATGTTGCAAACAAATTTATGCAAATGTCTATGATAATGATAATAATGATGATGATCATGATGTATCTTAATATGTGTTTGGGTGTATGTGTGCGCTGACTTTTTGTTTTAATATGAAAATGAAGGGGGTTGGCCGTGGGCGTGGAATCACAGCGCGTGGCCGAACCGTTGGGCTCCGTGGCAACATCAATCGTCAGGGGGCCCCTCAAGCGGCGGTGGTGGCGGCGGTGGCGGCTCAACGGGGGGCCACCGTTCAGGGGGCTCTGCAAGCAACCGGGGGGGTCCGTGGGGTGGGACAAATTCGTCCCAACGTTCGTGGCACTCAGCACGCCAAACCGCTACAAAATTTACCAGGTGAGAAAAAACATTAAAAAACAAACAAACCAAACAAAAAAAATATTACAAAAATTCTAAAAAAAAAACCAACCACCTCTTCTCGACTCTCTTAAAAAAAAAAAAGTAATTAACAATTTGAGAACAAATTTGTTTACTACAAATAAAAGAAAAACAAAAACCAAACAAACAAATTCCTCCTTCCTCTTCAAAATGTTAAAACAACATACACAAACACTACTTATCTTTCTCTCACTTTATGTTGAATATACATAATTTCTATTATTATTATTATTACTATTATCATTATTATTATAACATGTTTTGTTTTATTAAGCAATACTTTTTAGATTTTTATTAACTTTTAATTATTACTTTTTTTTATTATTATGATTTTTTATTATTATAATATAAATAATAATTAGTTATAAATTTTTCGTTTAGCCTTAAAAATTTTATAAATCTCATAATAAAAATAAAAAATAAATACTTACCTCTACATACACAACTACTATTATCTTCTATCATAAGATCAGACATTGAAAGGAATGAATTCTTAAAGAGTTTCAGTTTGTTTTGTAAAAAATAAATAGCTTTAATTTTCCGCCAATTTTTCCAATGTCGGATCGTTCTAATCGTAACTATATACTGTTAATTTTCACACAAAAGTTAGTGAAATCAGCGGAAAATCATCATGATAAACTAAAACCTGAGGTTACGAAAATTGAGCTTAATGAATTAAATCATGAATTTTCTTCTTTATAATTAAATCAAATTTCTTTTCTTTTTTCTTTTTGGTGATAAATATTTTGAAATTTTGTAAGGCTTTTTCATGTTTAGTAAAATTGTTCAGTCATTCTTAAATACAGATGTCATAGAATACAACTAGAAGTTTATGTGAGAGGTACTGCTGAGCATGAATTAGGTTTTTGTCTCTCACATAAACTTCTAGTTATATTCTATGACAAATGTATTAATTTTTTATTATTTTTTTTTTAATGAAAATAAATCCAAAATTAAGAAATTTTAGGTATTTGAAGTTATGATTTTTTTTTTTCCTATATTTTGTAAATTAATTTAGTAATCATAAAATTTCTTTAAATTGTTTTAAACTTTTTAAAGATATTTTTTTTTTAAATTAATTAAATTTTTTAAGTTCTTTTAGATATTTTCTAATACATATCAAAAATTGTTGTTGATAATTTTCAATACAAAATTTATGAGATCATTCAAAAGTGTAACATTTGAAAAGAGCAGTAAGGAAAATTTTGGGAATTATACCCAAAGTTAAGGAATCATTTTTTTTATCAAGGCATGTTATTTATTATTCATTTGATGAAGATTATTATAACATGCATTTAAAGATTTAATATCCAGGTTCCTTCAAAAGTTTTTCAATTTTGGAGATTTCTGCAAAAGCGAAATCTATCATTATTTTTTAATGAAACGAAATGATGTTCCAATTAATTGAAATACTTTTTAGAAATTAACATTAGGAATTTAATAATATTTAAATTGTAAGAATAAATATATTATAAATAATATGTAGGTATTCTGAAATTTTTCCTTTTGAATTATTAAAACTTTCATATCAGCATGAAATGTTATTTACCCTTTTTTATAGCAGAATGTTGAATTGTGTGCAGATTAAATTTTGTATTCTTACTTCGAAATTAACTTAAAAGTTATAAACAAAGTATATACAAGTAGTCCGACTCTTTTTTTGGTAATATTTCTCTCTCATATATGGGTGACATGCAGTGTTGCCGATTTCTGTGTAAATTTCTTGGAACTTCATTTCATAAATTAGTAAGTTAACTGTTCTTAAAAAGTCATAATCTAGTACAAAATTGCTCCAATTTAGAGATTTAAGACTTTGCAAATAAATGGCTGAATTTCATAAAAAGTTGGGCTCAAAAACACAGTTGTATCCTAATACAAGATTTCAACAAGAGCAGAAATAAAAAATTATTTCCACCAAGTGCTTCCAAAAGTTAACTTTAACCACTCCAAAGGTAAAGCTAAGAGTATTTTTTGGACTTTTTTGGAAGTTACTAAGTTGTCACTGGGAGGACAAATTTGGGTTAAAATCACTGCAGTTCATTATCAGCACTTATAACTTCCTACCAATGACAACAAATTGTTAAAATCATCGCTTTTACAGCTCTTCTTCAGTGATTTTTTGCTGGCATATTTATATTTTAGAGATCATAGAGCTTAAACCAAATAATTTATTAATTTTTATTAAAGTTAATTAATTTGTAAAATTTAAAAATTTTGGATAATTTGAAGGCTTTGATTGTGTAATATGAACTATTGACCCCGGCAACACTGGTGCCATGTGAATTGCGAGAGAAAAAATACAAAGAAAAAACAATAGAAATTTTACCTATAAATAATTGAATTATTAAAGACTTTTACACACTATTTTATAATTTTTTGGAACACCATTAGCTCACTTTTATTTTGAAAATGGCTCCAATTCGCACAAAACACAAAATATTTTTTTTATTCATTTTTGAGAATTTGTTTTAGAAATTAAAATGTACAGCAGAGTTCAATATTTAGCCCAAACAAATTTAATATTTAAAACATTTTTACAGAACTCTGTGTAAATGGGGAAAATAAAAAAGTACTTACACATTTAAATTTTTGTTACTAACACATAAATGGGGTCAGGTACTTTTTCAAAGAGTCGGACTATTTGTTTATACTTTGGTTATAAATATCAGCTCAATATTTACGATCTATTTCAATTCATTTATAGCTTGCCATGAAACATATTTATTCAATCCAATTTAAAAAATCAATTGCATTTTCGACCATTAAACCTTTATTTTGTTAGATATGAAATTGTTCATTTCATGATGGCATTATTCAAGTATTTGAGGGAAATTGATTTTGAAGCAGAAACGATTTAAAGCTGAGAAAGTGCGAAAATTTTAATTAAATTTTTAAAGTTTTTTTACTTGGGCTGCATTTCGATAGAAAATAAATAATAAATGATTCAAAAATATTCGAAATTTTGAAAATCATAAATTTCCGTTACATATTTAAGTATTTTAATACTATACAAAATTTTAAATAAATTTTCCATTTCATTTGAAAAAAAAATATATAATCTGTATAATTGAAACAATATTCATTCTTCACATTATTTTGATTCTGAAAAAAATCACATTTTTATGCATCAAACATCTGTTGCTATTTAGATTACAAAATTTTTATTTATATTTAAAATATTAAAAAAAATCACATTTCGTTATCTATAATTTTTCAAACATTCTACATTAGTTTAACTTTTACATTTAAAATCCCTTCTAAAACATATTCTTCGTACAAATTTTGTCTCCAAAATGTATTTTAAATTTAAAATTGATTTGTGAATACGGAGATATGTCTTCAAATAAAAATTTTTCAAATATTGCACTTTTAGCATTAATATGAAGAAAGTTTGATAATAATTATTAAATAATTACTTCATATAAAATTTTAAACTAATTAGAAGAAAATGAAACTAAGATTAATATATTTATATATGTGACTCCAGTAGTTAATGCTCATTTCTACCAATAAAAACATAATGAAATCTTTTAATTTTTAAAACATCTTATTTCAAAACTCAATTCAATTTGAATTTCCTGTTGGTATAACATTTAATTATGAAACGTATGCAGAATAAAATTGCAACATAATTAAAAATATTCTAATTTTATCAAAAAATGAACATAAATCTTAAATAATTTCTTCAAAAGACAATTTGTTTTGTAAGTTTTATATGTTAAAAATTTTGATCAATTTTGCGCACTTTTAGAGCAGTTCTGAATAATTTTTAATCGTGAGTTTAAAAACTCTATGTTGGAAATTTCCGGATCTCTTATTCGATTATTATTTCCCAGTTCGCCTTCAAATTTAGTGTACAAGATTTTACAAACTCTCCCCTGTTTAAATTGTACCAAAATTTATTAATTGATTTTAATTTATAAATATTTGGAGATTTTAAAATTTGATCAAAATCATCCTGAATTTATACCCGGATATATAGATAGTTTAAAAGATAAATTTTTATTGCCAAATATTAACCAAAAAATGTAGTAGTCAGATTTCAGAAAACTTCCAAAAAAAAATTCCGCTCAAATTGACTTGAATTGACAACCCATAAACATTTTTTTAACTTTTGGACAGAATTTTTGTATTGTTATTTTCAGTGAGTTTATATCTATCAAAAAAAATGTTTTCTTTGACCCTCATTGTCATCTTTGTTTAAATATAAATCATTTTGTGTGAGGTAATTCTTCCTTTGTTAATAAGACCGATTTTCTTAAAATTTTTTACAATATAATGAGAAGACAATTGGTCATCCAAAACTGATGATAAAAGTTTTGTTACAATTTTATTCCACATACGTTACATGATTTTCATTAAAAAATTTACCACAATTCTATACTTTTTTAATATCTTTTTTAATATTGTCTCACTCATTTCCAATAATCTTTGCCTGAATGTAAGATTTCGTCCCCTCACAATATTATGTTTTAAGGATAACATTCTTAGTGTTCTTCATGGTTACATATTCTTTTTCCTGAATTCACTTAATTCTTTTTTTATTAACCATAAGTTATTACAAAGATAGATTTCTTGTGCAATTTCATCAATTGTACTTATTCGACTGTTCGAATTTTTAGGAAGTTCATGATTTATTAGTAAAAAACATTTTTAATTTCTCAATTGTAATAAAGAATATTAATACAATTACAAAATTTTTCAAAAATTTTATAAATCTATTAATATTTTTAAATTCCCTTTTTTCATTTATTATAAATTTTAAAGAAATTCAAGATTTCATTTATTTCTCTTTAGTTAATTGAATTTATATGATTATTTAATTTTATTTATAAAAATTAATTTAATTTAATTTTGTTTTATATTCCCAACTAAATTTTAAATCTAAAAATGTATTAAATTTTTATTTTATTGTAACTATATAAGTTTCATTTTTTTTTTCTCTTAAAGATTTCATTCCTTTCATTGTGTGCATTTAGAAGATACACTCTTAAATTGTCAATTAAAAAAACATGAAATTATTTTATAAAAAAAAAAACAATTTTTAACTACTCTTTAAACTTAAACACTACTCTATAAATTCTACTTATTACTTATAACTAACTACTCTACACTATTTTTTAGAATTATTTTTACTTTAGTTTTTAAAACATACTTTTACTGCTAAATTTTTTTTTTTTTTTTTTTTTTTGTTTTAAAATATTTGTTTTTTTAACAAACAACTTCCAACCCTGTAAAATTAAAAAACAATTGAAGAGAAACTATTACACTGTTAAAATATACTTGAGTTAAATTATCAATTAATTTTTAATTTAATTAAAAAAATCGTTGTTTGTTTTTTTGTTTTAATCAATTTAAATATACAAGAAAAATAAACTAATTTTAAAAATACTAAATAATTTTGTAATATTTTAATTTCGTTTTTAATTTTTAAATAAAAATACAATTTTATTTAAATTTTTCTAAATATATATTTTTTTAATATAATAATTTCCCTAACTTTTTTCATTTTTAAATAATTGTAAGTTTTTTCCTTTTTCTTGTATTTGTTAAAAAAGAATAATAAATAAAAATAAAGTAAATTTTTGAAAATGATAAAAAAAATAATTAACTTTTTTTCTTGCTTAAATTATATAAATAAAATATATATATATTAGGTGTTGTTGTTGTTTTTCTCTTTCTGTCTCTTTCTCTCTTTATAAACAAAAACATACTTACGATTTGTTGTTGTATAAAATTAGTTGTTTTTTTTTCTATTGTTATTAAATAAAAAAAGTAATTTACAGTTATTAAAATTAAAAAAATCTAAAGAAAAGCATGTTTTTGTTGTGATTTCTTATTTTCTATGTAAATGAAGCAGTAAAAGTGTTTTTTATGTATAAAACAAACGTATTTGTTAATTCAAAACAAAAGAAAAATGTATTTATCTAAAACAAAACAAAAAAAATATATAATTCTTTTTTCTCTCGCTGTTTTTCTCTATCTTTCTCTTGGTATATGGAAAGCCTTGTTATGTTGAGTGTGTGTGTTCGTGTATTTTTTTTTTTAATAAAAAAATACACTTTTTTTATAATAAAACAAATTTATACAAAAAAAGAATCGATTAGTATTTAAAAGTATATATCAAATTTGTTTATAATTTTTATTTTTTC
Organism: Protocalliphora azurea; assembly: GCA_932274085.1. Lineage (NCBI taxonomy): Eukaryota > Metazoa > Arthropoda > Insecta > Diptera > Calliphoridae > Protocalliphora > Protocalliphora azurea. The sequence goes on from OW026519.1 coordinate 124,637,340, forward strand.
AATTAAAGTTTTATTTTTCAATTAAAAAAAAAAAACTAAATATTATTTGTTTTTTATTTATCACCTTTTTGTATTATTTGAAATCCTTAAGCCCTTCCTGATATAGAAATCTTATTAATATAAAAAATTCTTTAAAAATACACAATTTCTTTTTGTTTAAACAACATAATTTTGTTGTTTTTTTATTTGAAAATTTGTTTTGTAGGTTTTTCACCATAACCTATAAAAAAGACGTTTTGTATATATAATTTTTTTAAGATACCAAAAAATGTTTACAAAATAATACTCTATATATAATAAAACAATAGTTAAACAATTTTGTTATTTAATCCTAAAAGTTTTTAATCTTGTAAACAAAAAAAAAATATATATATATATTAAAAAATAACAATTATTTGGCCTTATTTTGTTTGACCTTATTATTAATACATATAAACATCGTATTTATTTTGGCTTACAAATTAAAATAACTTAAGTCCTATTTTTTTACCACATAAATAACAAATACAAACAACAAACCTCTTTAAATTGTCAAAATATAACATAACCTAAACCTAAAGTAACCTAAAATTTGTTGACCTTAACCTAACAAAGAAAAAAAAAACTATATTATGCCTCAAACAATTTAAAAAGGTTTTACTGTGTTTTATGTATAATAATTTTCAATATAATAATTTTAATTAAATAAATTAATATAAAATAGTTAAAAATTAAAATTTGGTTTAAATTTATTTTAAAATAACACATTTAAAATAGAAACAAAGAAAAAAAATTTAAAGGAAATTTTTTAAGACATATAGCAAACACATTATTTTTAATCACACAAAATTTAAAATAAAAAACTGTTTATTTTTTTTCTTTTTTTATATTATTTTTTTATTAGCGTTAAATCATCATAAACATATTTTATAAATTTATAAAATTCTAAGATTTAATTTGGAATGTTTGCAAAGCATTAACACTTAAGAGAATAATTATAAATTTTAAATCACTTTTTGTTTTATAAAAAAAATATTCAATTTGTCTTCATTTTAATTGTGTTTTTTTAAATGCTTTTTTTTTCTACCACAAAATAAAAAAATAAAGTACAAAGCAAAATAATAGGTCATAATATTTAGTTTTGTTAAAAATTGTATAAAATTTGTATTGTCTTTTTTTTACATGTATTATTTTTAAATACTAATCGATTCATTTTATTTATATATATATATATATATACATATATAAATATATATATATATATATATACATAAATCTTTTTTCTTTACATACATATATACATATTTATTCTACATATGTGTTTTCTATCATAAAATACTTTTTCTGTTATTATTTTCAATTTTATGTGAGAAGAAAAAAAATATGTTTTTTTCCATACAATTTTCTTTTGTAAAATTTATTTTATTAATTATTATTTTTTCGACATACACTGATTTGCCTTGCAATTTTATTACATTTCATTTAATTTTAATACTCAGTTATTGTTTGGTAGTGATTATATTTACATGTCTATCTTTGTTAGCGTATTTTTGTTTAATTAAATTTTAACTTAAAATCGTGGATGATTTTTAAAATAATGTGAATTTTATAAATATGTATGAAAGAAACTGGTTGAAAAAATTCGATTTTATTGGCTCCAAATCGTTCTTTTTAAAAGTTATAGAAATAGAATCTTAAAAAACGGTTTGCAAGAAGTTTTGAAAAGTCAAACAAACCACAGATGTATTTTTCTGTTCATAAACAATTGACATTCCTCGTACGCAATTGACAGATATTTTATCTTATGTAGTATAGTACTTATTTATTTACAAAATTTATAAACATAATTAATTATGATTACAAAGGTAATTAAAAGGTACTAACAACAAAGGTTTTTGACCTAAGTATAGAACTTTTGCCAGATATATTGAGATTTTTATATCTAAAGAAGCCTGCTGCAATTTTGAAAATAATCCGTGATTCTATAATATTAAAGTTGTTTCTATCAATTTTAAATGAGCTTAAATGTGTCCAATTGGTTGTATTTAGAGTTTTTCAAATTCTTTACAACTTTAGTCAAAAATACTGTTCTTATTGCAGGTGTAGATCCAGCTTAAGTGATTGAAAGGAATTTTTTTTCAATTTTACTTCATGACTTTAATTTAGCTTTTGTTATAATTCATATACAGCCCTAGGTAAACTGTTATCGTAGGTGTTTTTTTTTTTTTTTTTTTTTTTTTTTTTTTTTGAAGTCTTAGATTATCTATAATTGTATGCTATTATAATGTCCTAGATCAGCTTTAATCGAAGAAACAGATATAATCTCAAATTATTTTTAACCATAATTATTTATATAGGCCTACGTTAGCTTAGGTCTATATAATCTGCAGATAATACTAAATTAACTTTGATCAAAAGTAATAGATTTGTTTTAATCATAGGCATTTATAATGTCGTAGATTAAGTTTAATTGAATTTCTTTGTATAATCCTAAGTTGTATTTTATCGATGATTTTGATTCTAAATTAGAATCTAATAGAATCTTCTGATATAATATCTTTTATCGCAAGCCTTTCTATAGTCTTAGATTCAAGTTTTATTATAACCCAACTAATATTCAATCGATGGACTTTTATAGTCCTTAATTAACTTCAATCTTAATGTTTTTGGTAAAATCCCAAATTTACTTAAATCGAACGTCTTATATACTCCTATTAAGTTACACTCGTGGGAGATTATTTACTCATTCGACCTTAATTTTAATGTTCAATTTTACACTAAAAGTAAATTTAATAAATTTGTTTCCGTACTTTTTGGTCAAGTACGGTAAAATGAGAAAAAGCTAAATTTGCTTTCACAAAAATAACAAAAATTTACAACAATACCCGAACACAAAAAACCCAAATTATTTACCCCTAGTCTATCTCTCTCTCTCTTTTTAAAATGTTACGAGTGGACCAATAAGAAATCTATTGCGCAATCTATTTTGCAATAAATGTTGCAACACAAAGCTGAGCAACAATGTTTAACATAAGCTATCAAATTTAATGTTCTCTTTTATATTCTGCCCCTTTTAACAAAAAGAAAAGTGTAAAATTATTAATTTTGTTTTAAGAAGACAAATAAAGAATAAAAATGTAAAGTAATTTAAAATTAACACAAAATCGGAATTAAAAAAACGTCATTTCTAATGTTAAGAAATAAAAATGTCTTCGTGTAGATGTAGAGTTACCGAGAAAGAAAACTTTAAGCTTTCTTAGAATTTATGTATAAATAATTTTTTTATTTATTTTCGTTAAAATTTTTATTCTACTCGAAGAAATTGTATGGGCAGAAATAAAAAGAATATAATTCTCTCAAAATCGCTCACATTTTCCCAATTTTCGAGTAAAATTAGGATGCGGCGTACTCCCAACTTATAGTACGGAAACAAAGCTACTGTGTATAATTTTTGTCAAACATACATGTTTATAATTTCACATTTTTTTTTTTTCGAAAAAATTATTTTTTAAATCAATATATTCTCAATTTTAATTTATTATTTATTATTTAACAAACTATCTAGCGTCGATTGGAGTCCACGCATAAACCCATTGAACGTAATTTAAAAACTCGTTAAGAAATCAAATCAAGATGTTAAATTCCATAATTATTTAAAAAGGAATATATTTGTGTTACAATTAAGGAATGGATTTCAAAAAAAGAAAAAAAAAATCAGTTCAGTTCAATATTTCTTTTTGTTTTGTTTTTAAATATAAAAATATTTTTTGTTTTCACATCTTTCGCTCTCTTGTCCCTGATAAATTTGTATATTTTTAATGTAATATTTTTGTGTTTATAATTAAATTTATAATTAAATTAAGTTTTTTAATATTATGTATTTTTAATTGTCAATTATTTGTCCGCGTTTTAAAACACCTTTTCTTTTAAAATTTTACTTTTTTTATTCCAATTTCCTAAAAAAAGAAGCTTTTAACAGATTCTACTTTTTTATCTTAAGTTTTTTCATTATTAAATTTTTTTTCTAAAATTTTGTTTAAACTAAATTTTTTATTTAAAAATTTGATGAAAATAAAATTGAGTTTTGTGTGTAAAAAATTTAATTTATATATTTTTTTAGAATTTTTCTATAACGAAATTTTTAATTTTTTAGATTTTTTTGTGCTTATTTTAATAAGCTATAATGTTAATTTTTATATTAAATTTATTGTTGTATTATAATATTTTATAAAACTTATTAGTTATTAATAATTGTTAATAAAATTGGTAAGTAAATATTTAAAAAAAAAAAATATTGTTTTTAAACAAAATAAAAATTAATTGTAAATTAAAATGAAGTTAATTGAAATAAAATTTATTTGTAACACAATTAATACTTAAATTTAGCAAAAAAAAAAGTTTCAGTATTGACTAAAAGCTGAAAATATTAAAATTTAAAATAAGAAGTTTGACAAATATTTTAAAATTATTAAATTAAAATTTCAAGTTTTTTTATTACAAATTTTAAAATTATTCTTCGAAAGAAAATACTAGTAAAAAAATAGACTATTTTTCCAAAATTCAAAAAGTTAAATTTTTTCCTTTCTCAAGGAAAGAAAGTAAAGTTGTTCAAAATCAAAGTCAAATTGATTCAAAATTATATTCGTCATAAAACATAATCGAACCTATTTAGTGTAGCTTAAAATTGGCTTTCGTGGTATTAACAGTTCCTTAATGAAAATCGCTTTGAAGACAAATAATTTCTTCCGCCATAATAAAGTTTTAGTTTATCGATCTAAAAAGCTTCTAGTCAGTATATTGTTTGATGCCTTAAAAAATATTAACATTAAAATTTAGAACAATTTTGATTTATTTTTATATAAAAATTTCGTTATAGAAAAATTTAGGTCTGTTTTTATAAAACGAAAAGAAAATTTTTGCCTGTACCACGATGTCGAACGAAAAATTCTTTTAGACAAATTTTATTGAATGGAATAAAAGATTTTGATTTTTTTTTTTTTTCTATATAAATTGTCGAAAATAATTTTTCGTACGACATCATATTTGATAGTTTCCATATAAATTATCAAAACTAAATTTCTTAACGTTTTATAAAAACAAGTAATTAATATTTTTTTGTCATTATAATACTTAAAAATTTTGTTTGGTTTTTTTTTATTTTTCTGTTAATAGAGTATTAATTACATAAAAAATTTTATTCTAAACAAAATTTTTTTATTTTTTTAAATAACATAATAAATAAAATAATTATAAATAACAATAAAATTATATTTTATTTCTTTCTCTCCTCTTTTTTTCTCTCTCTCTCTCTCTCTCTTTGTCCACCCAAAAAAAAAAAAAAAAAAAATTAAAACAAAATTTAAATCTTTTGGTTTAATGCTTTTTTTTAACAAAATAAAAACACTGCGCCCCCAACCACATCCCATTATTAAACGTGGTCCGGCTACTTGTTCTTCTGTTTTTGTTGGCAACACTGAAGTAGTAGTCGGTAAACGCAAATTTGATGGAGGTCACCAAAATCCAGCAGATATTAAGCGACGTTACCCAGGCGGTTTAATAGGAAATGGCGGCAGTTGGGGCAGTTTACCACTACCACAACAACCATTAGGCACTAATGGTGAACAATGGTATACGGATACGTTTTCAACTTGGAGTTAAAAAACTAAATTTCATACAAAACAAAAATATTTTTTTTCTTTTTATTAAATTTTCGCTAAAACAAAATTAACTTTTAAAATAACACAAAAAAAAGTAAATAAATATTACAAAAACAAAAAGCTAAATACACACAATAATTACATTTTATAGAAGAACGGAAAAAAATATAAGAAAAACATTATAATAAAACAAGCAATACTTATGGACAAAATTATTAAAAATTATATAAAAAAAAAAAAAATTATAAAAATAAAAAAGTAGTGAAGAAAACAAAAACAAACAATATTTAACAGGCGTCCCTTAACAAAAACAATATTAAAAAACAAAAACATATTAAAAACAATTTTATTCTTAATTAATGAAAAAATAATTAAAATTAATTAAAAAAGTAGTTCTTTATTAACCCCTAAAAGAAAATAAAATCATTTAAAAGAATTAAAAGAATTAGATAAAGAAAATAAATAAGAAAACACACACACACACAAAATCTGCTTAATTTTTTCTATAATAAAAATTATAAACAAAATACATAATTATAACTAAAAACCAAATACACCTTTGGTTTTCCTTTTTTTAGTAAAACCAAAAGTTGTTTATTTCTTCTTTGGCTAAATTTACAAAATTTATTTATTTTTTGTTAAGTTGCAAAAAATTCATTTTCTGTTTATTTTTATTGATTTTAAAACAAAATCTATTATGTATATATTTTTTTTTTTTCTTAAAAATCATACTTTTACTGAAAAAAAAAAGATTTTTAAGCAAAGCTTAAACAAAAACATTATAAAAATATATTATTTGAAAAAAAACATAAAGGAAATTTTGAAAATACAAAAAATAATGACTGAATTCAAATGTATTGAATTAAAATATATAAAACAATTGATTATAAAATAAATTTTATAAAAATTACGTATATAGGACAAAAAAAAAAAAAGAAAAAATATATATTAGTAAAGACTTTTGTATGATTGAAAAACTCTAAAATAAAAAATCTAAAATATTTAAAAAAATATATAGGTATGTCTAATTATTATATAATTAAACATGCTGGTTTTTAATAAATGATAAAAAAAAAACAAAGAGAGTGAAAATAGTAAAAATACATTTTTTTATAATTTTAAAATTCAAAATTTGTTTGTTTAAAAAATATACATCAAAGTTAATTTATTTGGATAAAAACATTCTAATTTTTTGTAAATTATTTTGTATTACAATTTAAATTCAAAATGTGTTTGTTTATTAAATTATTTTCAAAAATATTCTTTGTTATTCTTACAGTAAATGCGAAAATGTCAATGTCAGTTTATTTAACAAAATATTCTATATTTATATTAATATTCTACAATTTATTTAAAATTTTGTTGGAATTCTTTGTCGAAATTTTGTAATTGAATTTAAAATCGAATCTTAAACATTTTTCAAAGAACACAAACTAAAACTTTTCAAAGAAATAAGGCCAAATATTTTTAAATAATTTTTCAGAAACAAATTTAAATTTAGACATTTTTTTAATTCTTTTTAAAGCTTTTAAAGTTTTTTGTAATTCTTTGCAAAGAACTTAAATTGCTCATTTTGTAAAACAACATGTTTGAAAAATTTGCTTAAAAAGAAATAAAAAATCTTAATAGGTACGTTTTACACAAATTTTAAAAATTTCGAAATAATAAAGCAAATGGTTTAAAAATTTATTGGTATGATTAAAAAATAATTTTAATAATCATTAATTTTTAAGAAGAAAAAAAAAATCCCTTTACAACAGCTTTTTATAGAAAATAACCAAAAGATTAAAAAAGATTATATTCTTCAAAATCAAATTGAAACTTCAAGAATTGTTTTAATTATTTGTATGCTTCTTTAATACTTTAATACCTCATTAAGAAAAACGAACCATAAATGTTTGAAACATAGAATATAACTAGAAGTTTAGGTGAGAGACAAAAACCTAATTCAGTTATCAAAAACCTAGTTCACGCAACAACAAAATACATGTAGTATATATTGTGTTCTTGTGTATTGAAAAAAATGAGTAAATTTTTTGAAAATTTAGTTTGAACTGCCTCTCACATAAACTTCTAGTTGTATTCTATGGTTTAAAACTTTTTATATAGAAATTAATCAAATTAAAAAAAATCCAACAAAATTTTCGTACGTTTTAACATTTGCCTTTTTACAACATGAATTTCAAGAAGAAATTTCAAAACAAAAGAGAGAAATATCAAAAAATAAAATTTTGTTTTTATAATTTTAGTTAGAATAATGTTGAGCCAATGTTTTCTGGCTTGCGAGTTAAAAAAAAAAGCTTAAAAAGCTTAGAAATGTTTACAAAATTTTATAATAATCGTACATAATCAATAATCAATTAGTATTTGAAAATTAATACTTTTTATATATTATCGAAGATATAATGAAATTCAATAAAATTATTACATAGAGAAAAGTTTGTACATAAATATAAAAATTTATTTTCATTGATTTCAGTTCATAATATTTAAGCATAATTTCTAAAACATTAAAACTTTTTTTTATATTTTTTCAAATGAGTCAAAAGTCAAGAAGATTAAAAAAATTGTTTAAATTTTCATTTATATTTTTAATTTGTAAAAAATGTTTGAAATTTTCTTTCGAAAATTTTAAGTTTTTAATGATTTTTTGCTACATTTTGGGAACAGAACAGAACAGATTTTTTATTAAAATAATGTGCTGTAAAATTCGAGCAAAATTATGCAAATTTCTTAACATTATTTTTTAACAGATTTTCTTGAAATTTTGCCATTTTACAGCATTTGTTGTAAATATTTTCATAGATTTAACAAAATTTTTGCAAAAATCCTAAAATTTTCATTATGAAAAATTTAATAATATCTATGAACAAAATTTTATTTTTTATGAAAAAAGTTCGGGAAAAAAATCATGTTCGATTCATAATATTTATAAAAAAAAAATTAAATATATGCATTTTTTTCTCTGTGTATTCAATTTTCATAAAACTTCGATTTTCATAACATGCAAGATTATTATAAGCTCAATAAAAAAAAAAACAAATTTCTTATTTTGTTTGAAAATTATAATTGTGAAATAAAATTTTCACATTCAAATCTTAAACTAGAAATTGATTTTCATAAAGTAATTAAGAAGAGAGGCTGCCTCAGAGCATTTTTTCTTGTTTTTATTTTGTTGAACATAATTTATATTTGAACTTTTTTTCGTATTCTAATAATTTTGTTAATTAGTTGACATAATAAACTAAATATCTAAAATTTTTACATTAATTATATCTTTAAACTGTAGATTGATTTTATACATTTTTAATCCGACCGTTAGAGGGTTAAACATTTTCAAAAATTCTTATCTTTTGTTTAAATTATCACAGATTTTGCTTGACTTCAAAACAGCTTAAAAACAAACTTTAATATAATTCATACAATATTTTAAATATTGAATTAATTTGAATATTTTAAATTTTAAATAAATTTGTATATGTAAATATCTTACAAAATCACTTTGAAATTTAATTTAATAACAAACACTTTTTAAAATTTCCTATAGAATTATATATATAGAAAGATGTTTATGTAATCAAAGATTTTGAGGATTTATGCTTGTTTTATAAAGAAAAAAACAACTTAAAAAAATAAAACATTTTGATTTTTTTTGTTTTCTTACTACTATTTTGGTTTATTAATCTAAAAAAAATAATAAAATTTAAAATTAGTGTAAACAAAACCGTACTCATTTGCAACGAATTAAAATACACATCACAATAAGGAAAATATAAAAAAATAAAATAATGAAATAATGTTTATTCTTTTTTTTTATTAACTAAAAAATCAATATATTATTTAATCATTTAAAAACTCTTTATAAGACAAATTAAAAATTACAAGTAAAAAGAAAACTTAAAAAAAAATAAATAAAAAATAAGAAATTTCCAATTAATCTATAGCCTTAATAAGAAAAAAATAATATTAATGATTTAAACAAAAACATATTTAATTTTAAGATTTTACCCAAGAAAACAAAAAAATAAGAAAAAATTACGAAAATCTATTAAGCTCAATTTGATAATATTATAATTATTAAAAATAAAACAATAAAAAATATATATTTAAACACATACAAAACAAACAAAAAATCTTATATAAAATAAGACAATTTTTAACTCCTTAAAAAAACGTATCCTATTTAAACAACTTGAAAAAAGAAATGAAATTAAAAAAAAATAATAATACCATTGTTTAAAGCCATTTAACAAAATTTAACAATATAAACAAACAATAAAATTATAACAAAATGAAATTAAAACAAAAATATTAATAATAATTAAACACAAAAAAATTACAATAATCTAAACAGAAAATAAGTTTTTAAGAGACAAAACAAAACAAAAAATACACATTTTAACAGAAAAAAATTACAATTATAAAAAGAAAAATTATTAACAATTCTATGGAAATAAAATAATAAAAATATTATTGAAATATGGAAACTTAACAGTGAGAATTAAATGCCTACAACAACAAAAAACACAAAGCGATTTAAAATTTAAATGACAACAAAACAAATCTTTATTATTTTTCCATTTTAATTATTATTTTTCTTTTTTAACAAAATTTAATTGTTTTTCTTTTTTAAAATAACAAAATAAAATTAATGTTTTTTTGTTTTTGTTTTGAAAGAAAAAAAAAATTAAAATTCAAACAAAAAATATATATATACATAATAATTTTTATATAAATAAGAAATCTTATTATAAAACTCCTCTACCCCCTTTACACACATTTATACATTACATACAAAGTAAAATAATAATTATGATAATTAAAAAAATTAAACAAAATGAAAGAAAAATAAGAATTATAGAATTGAGCAAGTAAAAAAAATATAAGAAAAATAATTATACATTACACATAAACAATTTAAATTTAATCCTTAAAGTAATAAGAATAAATTTTTTAGCAAACTGTCTTAACTTCCTTCCTAGAAAAAGAGAAACAACAAAAACAACACAGACATACACATACTCTTCACTTCTCCATCTTCTCTTAACTATATAACTCTTAACTCTTAAATAGTTTATCTTATATAAAAAAAAATAATAAAAACCTTATTATTAACCGCAACAGCAACACCCCCCTTACCGCCCTTTTAGCCATTTTCTATTTAATCTCTTTTTTTACTTTTTTTAAAATTTCTTTTTATTTAATTTTTTTAATTTTATGCTTTTATTTAAAATTATTTTAAAAAGAAATTTGAAAAGAAAATATTCTTTTTTTTTTTTGCTAATATATTATTTTTTATCTTTTGTATAAGAAATGAAAAATTTTGTTCTTTTTCTCTTTTGTTAAATTTTGTTGTATTTATTTCCTATACAAAATTTATTTTTATTGTGTTTTTAACGTTGCAGTTTTTATTTTTATTATTTTTAAAGAAATGTTTATATTAAATTGTAGTAAATTTATTCAAGAAAAAAAAAATGGAACATAAAATTTTGTAATTATAAGGAAGTATAGAATTAAAAGATTTGAAAAGGATTTACTAATAAAGATTGCATTTTGAATTCATTAAACTTTTGTTAAAAAAAATCAAATTATAAAGTAGATATATTAAAAAATAACTTCAATATTAAATTTTGAAGATTTGAAACTGTAAAATATAAAATCAATAATACCCCATTTATATTTGCACAAAATCTAATTTAAATCAGATCGAAATCTATATAATTTTATTAGATTTTATTCAGATTTTTCATACAAATATAAATCTATTTTCTAATGAGATTTTACTAAAATCTAATAAAATTTAAATAGATTTTGAAAAATATCGTTATTCAAAACTGTTTTTCTTTTAGTGTATTAGTAAAATACAAAAATATGCTAAAAATAAAAATAACGTTTGTATGTAAACAAATATTTTTCAAATTAAATTAAAACAGTGAACAGATAAAATTTCAATTTAAATTTATTAGAAAATCATACAAAGTTGAAATAACTTTGTTTATAGCTAGTGTTAAATTTTTCTAAAATGCAGTTGTCAAACCGAATCTACATTACTATGTGTAAACTGCGTAGATTTTTTTTTATCTCATTCAAACGAGATTTGAAGTGCAAGTGTAAATTGGGTATAAGTTTGAATTATTCCAAATTCATTTCGATAATGTTTAAATAAGTTAAAATTTATATTTCTATAATTTCAAACTTTATTTAGAAAAATTACATATTTAAAAAAGAAAAAAAAATAAAAGATTTATTTCTCAAAATAATAACGAAAATTACATACATATTAATTATTCTCATAATTTATTTCAAGTTTCAAAAAATTCTCAAATTTGTTTACAAATTTTTAAATTATAAATATTCTTCCTTACCTTTTATGATATTTTTGTTCTATTTCTTTCCTCTTTTAATAATTAAACAATTTTGTGTTTAATTCAATTTAAACAATTTATTATATGTTTTCTTGAATTTTGGTGACTTTTTTAAAAATTATATTTAAATGTAGATTTTGTTCGTTTTATAAGTTTATTTTTAAAATTTTTAAATATTATTAACAAATTGTACTGATATTTTTTATATATATAAATAATTGGCTTGCTATTTTAAGTTTTATTTGTTAAATTGATTATTATTTTATTTGTAATTGTTTTTATTTTAAGTTTTATTTAAAAAAAAGGTACATTTTATGCGCAGTCATTAAAGAAAAAATCTTTTTTTTTTTTTTTTTTGTTTCTTTTTAAGTAAACTTTTATTTTGTAAAAAAAAAAAAATAATAAAAATCGATATTAATTATATTGAACTGTAATGGTAGCAACTTGTTTAGAATTATTTTTATACATACATTTTTTGGGAAAAGAAAACGTTTGGCAAATTTTATGAATTTAGTTTAAAAAAAAAAATCAATTTTTTTTATATATATATTTTCAATGTTAAATAATAATTTTTTATATATATTTTTTGTTTTTGTTTAAGTTTAAATTTAGCAAAATATTTACATTAATATTTTTTTTATTAAATTAAAGGAAGAAAATAATAAATTAATTATTATAAAAATAAAATAAAAAATGTAAATTTTGAATATTATTTAAAAAATTAAGAAACGAAAATAAAAACATAAAGTGTAATTATTTTTTTAAGTTTTATTACTTTTATTTAAATTAAAATTTTATTGAATTATTTTTCTTGTAATTTTAATTTTTAAAATTAATCGAAAAAAGTTTAATAATAAATTTATTATATAAAACAATTTTTTCAAGTAATAAATTGTGTTAATTTAAAATTAATTATTATTATTTATGTTAAAATTAAAATAAATAAAAATTTAATAATAAAAAAACTCATCTCTTAGACTGCGTACACGTGTAAAAGAATCATAAACAAACAAGAAATTTGTATAATTATTAATTAAATTTAAAATTTAATCTACATAAAATAAAATTTTATTGTAAATTTACTATAATTATATGATTATTATTATATTAATTGGCCTAAAAAATAAATAAAGAAAACAAAAATTGAAATATACACAAAAATTAAAATAATAAAATGAAAATAAAAAAAACAAACATTTTTGGACTTTTTTTCAAAATTTCTTTAAAAATTATATATATTTTTTTAATTTAAATTTTTCCAAATTTTTAAGCAAAATTTCTAAATTGATTTTCATATTTTCCAGGTTTTTAAAACTTAATTTGGCTTTTACAAAACGCTCTGAAACTGTTTGGCTCAAAAACATTGAAACAAAATTTTCCAACATTCAAAATAATCATGCAAACAAAACGTATATTTCAAAATAAAGTTTCGATCTTTAACGAAAGAATAATACAAAATCATAAACAAAACTAAAGAGAAAAAGGACAATATTTTTGCATTATCATAAAGAGAAACAAAAAAAAAAAACAAAAAGTAACCGTTACGTAACAAAAATAAATAAAAGTAAAACAAATTTAAAGGTTTTAATTTTAAATTTTGTTTAATTTTATATTTTAAATAAATTGTAATTTATTTTATAATTTTCTTTCAACAATAATAATTTTCTAACTTTTCTACGCAACACACATAAACAAACACAAACTTTTTTCTAAATATTTTCAATTAACTACATTAAACAAACGTAAAACAAAATATAAATGTAAATTTGTTTAAATATTAAAAAAAAAGAAAAGAAATTGAGGTTGAAAAAGAAAAAAGGGAAATTAAAAAAAATTTTCTTTATTTCAAAATTCCAATTATTTTGCAATCCATTGTTTCGTAATTCGAAATTTTCGTACTTCAACTTAAAAAAAAACATGTCCAAATTAAAAATTATTTTTTTTTTTTTTTTTATTAACTCGAATATCAAAACTTTTATATTCACATTTGAATAAAAATTGATTTTATAGAAATAGGAATAAAAAAATAATTTCGATCTGTAAATTAATTTCGAAGATTTTTTTATAATTAGTTACGAAAATTTCAAATGTAAAGTTTTAATTTCGAAAGTTGTATGATTACTTTTGAAAATTTTAAAAATTGCAAAATGTTAAAAATTTTATAATAAATTTAGAAAATTTCAAAATTATTATTAATTTCAAGAATTTTAAAATTAATTTCAATTTAACATTAATCTTAAAAAATTAAAAAAACTATGTTTTGAAATGTTGGGCATAATTCAAAATAATATTTTAATATAATTGCACAAATTAAGAAATTCAAAACTTCTTTATTAGAGATTTTGAAAAATTAAATTTTTTTATTTTAGCAGAAAAAAAGATAAAAACTTCTTTTCTTTTTGTAAAAATTTTCAACAATATAAAATTATTGTACGAATCTTAAGTATTGAAATAAAATAAAATTTTTAAAACATTTAAACTTAATTCCCCCATAAAACAAATCTTTTTCTCCTTTTTTTCTTAAAACACAACAAATGCGACATTGTTATTTTGTTTAAATTTTAACATTAAACAAACAATATAAAATAGTTCGTTTTTATTATAATTTTATATACAAACCTACATTTACATATAAATAATAATTTTTTATTGACTTAAATATTTTTTTTTTCTTGTTTTTTATTATTGTTTTTTTTCCTACAATCCTTTAAAAAAATTCTACATCATTTTTTTTTTTTTTATATATAAAATTTTTTTACACACATTTTTTATTACTTTAATTTTTTTATTATTTTATTTTAATTATCATTTTTAAGCAATTATTATTCTAACTTTTGCAATAGAAAAGAAAAAAGATCTGATTTAAAATGAAAAAATGTGTTATGAACCGTAAAAGAAAAATTTTCTCATAAATAAACCGCTTAAAAGTAACGTCGCCTAAAAATCATTCAAATACTACAACAGCAACAACATCAAATTTAACAACCAACAGCAACAACACCAATCAATCAGCAACAACCAATTAACATCAACAACAACAACAGCATCTTAAAATGAACGAAATGTTAGAAAAAAAAAACAAAATAAGAAAATAGAAAAAAATCATTAATTTTGTATTTTATTTTGAAATTCGAACACTCACACATACACATTTTTATATAATAATTGCAAAAAAAAACAACAAAAACAAAAAGCCCCTACATTTTTTATTGTTAAAAATCTTTGAAAAATTATTATAAAAAAATAAAAAAGTTTTTATATGATGAAAAAAAAAAAAATGATGTTCGATTTAACTTAACAAGGAATAGAGAATAAAAGTGGTAAGTAAAAAATTGTGAGTAAAAATTTTTAAGTTTAAAAATTTCATGTTCTTTTGAGACTACTTCAAAGTTTCTGGTAAAAAAAAGTTAAAACAACAAATACTGCATATCAACTGATCTAAGATGCATTCATGTACACTATGGTGCAATAGTGAACACTTTTGTTGACAATTTACTTTTTTAGGCATTTTCTTATTAACGGCAGATCCGAAATAAAATCAAAATAGTAGAATATACTCCTTAGGTTTTAATTTAAAATATTTAAATACTAAACATAATATATCTGTTTGGCTGACATAATAACGAAATCCTTAAAATATGAAAGTGTTCATTTTTAAATTTGATTAATAACCATAGCTATCTATCTATCTCTCTATCTATTTATCTATCTGATATTTAAATTCGCGAATAAAATAACTTTAAAATATATAATTCAGCTAAGATCGTCGAGTGAAAAAATTAACTTCTTAGGATTGTGTTAAAAATATTTAAATACTTACCCTGATTAAGTCCAGTAGAAGAAAAAAAATTTAAAATTACTTCTAAATAAATTTCCTCCATAATATTTAAAAAGGTCTAAGAATTTGGAAGAATTAAGAATATTTAGAAACAGAAATACTAAACATATTTGAAGATTACTGACATTGGGAAAAATTAAATCTCCCAAAAAAGCTTTTAAAAGCAATAACTGCAATGCTTGTATTTGGACTCTATCTCGATATCTTAAGAAAAATGACTTTATTGCAAAAAAAAAAAAAAAAAAAAAAAAAAAAACAAACAAACAAAGAATTGAAACTAACTTTATAAATCCAAAGACTTTATAAATCCTAGACCGTGGAAAATTGGAAACGATTTTAGTCGAGAAAAGAGGCAAACGCGAACATATTGTCATATTGTCTTGTCTGAATATAACATATGATTTCGGAATCAAAGGAATAATTCTCTAATGGTTTAGCAAGTTTCCCATACTTAGGTGTTGATCCTAATAGTGCAAGTTACACAGGTCTACATTTCGGTTTTTCTTCATCACGTCACATTTTTAACTCACTGTCGACCAAATAAATATCCTTCCCTAAAGAGTTTTTCTAGATAATAGATAGAGAAAATTGTTCATTCATGTTTTATAGACAAGAAATTGTGCTACAAACACGTAGTATAAGTCAGGTCACGAACTTGTCACACGTAGCCTATAGAAAGAAGTCTGTAAAGTTGTAAATATCAAGAATTTCTCATTTAACCCCCACAAAACCATGGAAAAATAAGCTGCAAGGAGAGGATATAAAGGTTAAATTGGTATTTGATATAACTAACATATGATCGTAGATCTAAAAAATGGTAAAATTTTCAACATCAAAAGTTTGAAAAAATAAAAATCCAAATTTAAATTACTAAGTCAAAAAAATTACATTGTAAATAATTCTGCGTAATTCTTACTTAGATTAAATATAGTGTAGAAAGTTAAATGAAATATGTACCTCAAAGAAATTTTTAGTTTATATAATTTTCTGTGTAATAGGTAGAGCAAATTAGTCATCCGTGTTTTATAGAGAAGGAATATTGCAACAAAAGTGTAGAACATACCATAACTTGCCCTACATAGCAGCTACAAGTTTTTAAAACTGTCAAAATCCCCCAAAAATAGAAGCAGTAAGCGATGAACAATGAAGCTTTTCCACCAAAGCGCTGTCGCTTCTAAACTAAATAAAAAATATTTATTAAATTTCTCTTTATTTTCTATTTTAATATATTTTTAATATATTTTTGATACCATTATAAATAACTACATTGAAAACTTTAAAAATTGTACATAAGTATATTGAGTGAAATCATATCGTGCTCGTTCTTTGTTCTGTAATGTAAACAATCGTCTAACGCAAGTTTTTCAAATCATTATTCGATGATAATGTGTTTTGTTATTGTAAATTTGTGTATTTTCTACATTTGAACATCTAGAAGTGCCTAGAAAGATACTTTTTAATAGGTGAATAAAAAAAAATGAAGGCTACTCAGTTTTACACTGAAAAAACTTTGCAATTGTCGAAAGTAAAATGACCAAACTACAAAATATATATAAAAGTTAATTATTGTAATTGACGACTTTATTTTATACAAGAAATCATTTATTTTCCTGACTATAACAAAAATTTATTCAGATGATTGAAAATGCAAAAAATAAATGTATAATAAATTGAAATTTAAACATAAAAAATTAGTAAAAAATCATATAAGACATTTCACATAACACACCTATTTTCTATAAAAAAAAAAATAAATTATTTTCCAACTTTTCATCAAACATTTTGCTTAGTATATTTTTTTAAGTTGCGAAGCGAATTCTTGTTTCAACAAATGCTAAACTACAACTGACTTGATTTGCTTTGACAAAATTGAGAGAAAACACCAGTCGAACGAAGTCACATGAAGTAGTTTATAGTGTACGTGTGACACAGCAGCATTTTGTAATCTAACCCCGCGAGATAGGAAATTTGCAAATCGCCCCACACTGTTTAAAATATACAAATTACATTATTTGACTTTTGCACTAAATAAAGAATAAATAACTGTCAAAAATTGTTGTCTGAAGGTGAAAAAAGTACTATTTGAAATTTATTTTGATACCGAAAAATATTTTCATTTTCCATCCCTGATTGATGAGCGAAAAAATATTATTTCATATTATCTTTGGATTTAATTTTTTCTAAGTATTTTGTAAATTTTGAAGATTTTAATTAAGTGCATTTATAGTTATGAAGCATATTATAAATTAAATTTTATCCAAAACTTTATATTACCAAAAAAAAAAAAGTTATAGCTTAATTGTACAGTGGATATATTCTGTATTTTTTGGACTCCTACAAAAGTTTTGTGGCGAAATTTAACTTTTGAGTTCAGCTATAAAATAATTAGTTCTTTCTTACTTCATATTACGTAATTTGTATACTTTTAGGTACATGAGGATCCTATTTGAGGTTTTTCCTGGTTTGTATTATATGACCGAGGCTTTTCGAAACAAATTTTGCTTTCACCAATTGTCTTCTTATATTCTTAGAAGAAATTCACATTCCTAGCGAATTTGAATCGACTTTATGAGTGTTGTATGTTAATTGAAAATAAAATTATCTAACTCATGTATGAAGATAAGAACTCATTCAGACCAATCGTTACACAATACAATCAGAAGAAGCTACTTAAATAGAAATCAACTTAATTCAGACAGATATCCAAAAACAAGAAACATTTGCAGATAAAATCCTCTAAAATTCATAATCCTATATACCAAATTTCTAGATACCACTAAGTTCACTAAAAAGAACCACCGTATGTAAGCACCAGTCCCTGTTTAACATGCCCATTGAAATTCCAAATATAAGGTACAAAGAGTATGATCACAGTACAGGTAAAAATTTCTCCCTCACTACCATATAAGAACTAAGTTCAACTATATACCATAAGATATAATGCAAAGAAACAATGATAAAAAAAACAACCCCCAGAACTTGCATCCAATAAATAAAACAAGTAGCCAATTCAACATAAAGCCAACAAGAATAGGAAGTAGTAGATAACATTAAGAAGCTCAAAATTCCAACAAACCAATTTATGTTCAAAAACACTGATGAAAATCAAATATACCATCAAAACAAATATTTCAATGATGTCCGTAGAATTCACCTAATAAAGAAACAGCTACTAGACTATTTATTAAATGAGAACAGCGTCAATTTCTTTGACTTAATTCCTGTTGGTGCCGTAATCAGTGTTAATAAAGTTATAAGTGTAAAAAAGAAAAACAAAAAATCTTTAAATCAGCAAGTGTATAAATTTATACAAAACACATAAAAATGTTTATTAATTAAGCCAAAAAATGAAAAGACAAACAACTTTTTGCTCCTGCAGTAGCATAATGTTTTTGTAGCTTTTAATAAAATCTGCATATTATATACGGATACATACATGTACATGTACCTCTCACCATCAACTTTTTGAATTTATAGTACAGACAAATATTTTATTTTAAACTTCTTTCTTCGTAAACAGTGTTGCTAGGAGGTGAGAAAAAAAGAGGCTAAATTAAACTTTAAAAAGTCAAAAAAGGCTAAATAACCTAAAAAATAAGGCCAGAAAACAGTTCATTTTTTTAATTTTAAAACTTTTTTTTTCTCGTTCTCATTAGTTTTATATATTTTTTTTGTTTAATTATTTTTGAAATTTTTGAAATAATTTTTAAGTCATTTTTCACTTTTACAAGATTTTTTAAAAAATATATTCATAAATAGTTTCTATAGTTTATGAAGTATATTAAAAAATAATTATAATAATCGATTTAGTAAGTCGATAAAATTAGTTAACTTATTTCTGATATGGAGAATGAAGCGCAGCAGCAGAAAATTTTTGTTGAATATAAGTACTCTCGATTTTTTGGTCGAATAAATATTCAAAAATGCTTAAATGGATGATTCTGTAAAAATAAAATTAGTAATAGCAAATAAGAACTTATTTTCACCTTCTTATTCTTTTTCATGAAATAGTAACATTTTAGCCTTTTTAAGGCGATTTTAAGAATCAAAAAAGGCTAGAAAAAAGCTAGAAGCTAAAACGAATATTTTAAGGCTAAAAGCAAAATAAAAAGGCTAGATTTAGCTTTAAAAATGTTAAACTAGCAACACTGTTCGTAAAATTAAGCCAGTTGGTTGTTGTCTGTGCTATTTTATTTCCATCGTTACTACAAACGTTTCCGCTCGCAAGGTTGTTAATTAAGGACGTGTTAACTTAAAAACTACATTTATTTATTACAAAAGAAAGAGATATGGAATTATGTACATATTTAATATAAGATTATTAAAATTGAAATTGTTATTTTTACATCGTCTAAATTTATATAGTTCGATCGATCAGTTATTTTAGTAATGGGATAAAATTTAACATTAAAATTTTTAAGCATAAATCGCAATGATCGTTAATTAAGTGACGCATAAAAGGCCCTTTCTTCAAATTCACATGGTCGGGTTTTAACATAACTTTCTTATTATTGCTCATTAAGAAAATCAGTAAAAAATATGCTGATAATAATATTTAAAATCAATTTTAAAGTATGAAGGTTTAAAAATAATATCTTAACCGGTTTACGCACTTGGTTTCAAAAGAATATTCCTATTTTTTATCGGGGTAATATAAGCTCAAATTACATTTACTTTTATTTTTAACTAGCTTTTCCCGACGCGCTTCGCTTCCCCTTCTGATCCGATAACTAATATTTGATATGAAAATTATTTCTAGAACTTTTTAAGACTTTCACTGTAACACTCCTTTAGATATGCGAAAATTAATATTTGTTTTGTATTGGGTCTACCTCTCCCTCTAGACCTATCCATCCTATTTTCATTTCATCAATGCAATAAGGTAGTGGTTTCCACGAAGTTTGATGATTCTGACTATAATACACAGTTCCTTAGAAACGCCGTAATGAATATTTCGTCACCTAAAATGCAAATGTTGGTGTTTTTACTGGATTATAGTGTACTGACCCAAACTACATAAAAAATTCATGTTCATATCTTCAAAAATTAGATCAATATTGACAAAAGTCTCAAGACCGTAATATCAACTTTATGAAAATTTTTTTCCATTTAAGAAAAATTTGGTTTAAAGAATATTTTATGCTTTAAATATTTTTGCTTTAAGTGAACGGTTAAAAAATTTTACTTAATTGATTAACCAAAAAACTAAAAATTGTGGTTACGCCCTTTTGCATTTTTATTGTTTTTTGCTTCTGTTGAAAAAAAAATTAAAGTGTGGTTACGATAAAACTAAAATTGACTACCTAGATTTTGTTAATAAAAATTAGCTTAAATCTATAAAAAAAATATACAAATTTCAGTTCTCAATACGTTTGGTGTGGTGCTAGTTAAAACTCAAATTAGAAATTAAAAAAAAAAAACTATTCTTAAAGCTTTATTAGTTCATAATGAAAATGAAAAATACCTTAAAATAATTAAGGGCCTGATTCAGTACAAGATAATTGTTTAAAAATAAAATTTATATAAAAACTACTCAAAATGCCTTTTGCATTTTAGGTGACGATTTTGTATAGGAGGTACTTACTCCCCCTGCTCTGATCGAAAAACTATCACATTTGAATGTAATCCCCTTGCTCTGATCGAAAAGATATCACATGTGAATTTTATGTTGTGAAAATCTTATGCAAATTGGTTCAGTCGTTTGAGAGTTTCAAAGAAGTGGTCATAAAATGTGGACGTGGCATCCGATTAAAATCCAACGTAACCTAAAACATTCTCCAGTGCAAACACTATCTGTGTGTAAAATTTCGTGTAAATAGCTTCATTAATGTGCAAAATAGAAAAATATATATATATATATATTTTAATTGTGGGCGTGACATCCAATCTAGATTCAACATAGCCTATAACCACCTCTGGCATTGAAACTCTCTGTGTATTAAATTTTGTAAAAATCGTCTTCCGCTTGGACGTGATTGATACACAAAAAAACTTACACCTCATTTTTATAATATACTAGCTGAATGCCTCTGCGTTGCATAACATCTAAAAGTTTAATAAAAATTGTAAGAAAACGTAAAAATATAGCATTGTCCGATGTTTCCGTAATACTTAAAACATAATTTTCATCGAAATATTAAAATTCATCTTTATTTACTTTTTTTTAATGGATTCAACGGTTTGGGAGTGATTGCGTCACAAACAAACACTTGATTTTATAATATTAATAATATAATATATATTAGATATTACATTTATTAAATAACAATTTTAAAATTGACGAAATATTTTTCAAAAGATTTTCAAAGTCATCTAAATATTTGTTGTATTAAAAAGATGCCTTAAAAATAAAATCAAATCAAATTTGACTTACTGTTAAACATTGCACAATATACATACATGTATATCTATTGATCAATATAATTAAAACAATTTACATTTTTCATTTTTTTTTTTTTTAATTTTATTAGCTTTGAACATACATTTGAAAATGACACTTAAAGTAGTACTCGCGTACATATTTTTTTTATATATATACATATGTATTATAGAAGTATTTCTAATATTATATTTAATTTTTAATTAAAAGTTGCACCAGTTGGACTAGTATTTCGTTTTCAACACTACAATAATAAATTAAAAAAGAACAAATTTTTATTTTACATTTGATCTTCAACAGTTTGCATTAGAAATATTAAAAATTTATTTTCCAGCAATTGCATGAGTTTAATTATAATTCTGTATAGATTCTTTAAATAACACCAATTATGCCAATTAATAGGTAGTTTAGCTAATATTTATTTAGTATATTTAACTATATTTATTCATATTATACATTTGTAGTTTGTTGTAGATTTGTTTTTTTTTTTTTTTATTATTTATAAATAACTGATATTTTGTTGTTTGAAACGAACAACATTAAAACTGTAAATCGTGCATTTCAAGGGAGATTTCAAAATTGTTTAATTTTTTTTAGTTAAATAAGATTTGAGTGAGTTTTTAAAATAAAACATTTACATTTGTGTTCTCGTTTCTGCTATGATCATTTTTTTAGTTTTTGTGTGAAAGCGTCTTTTTTCCTAAATTTAGGCAGCAATTTTTTTATCCTTATCACCGGATAAATAATTGTAGTTGACAAAACGTACTCCCTGTATGATTTGTGCTGTTGAGTTAGTTAAATGGCAGGCAAACAATAACATATTTCTAGGTTGTACCTTCCAGGCGAAACGCATAAACACAAAAGAATAGAGGGTTAGAGCTGGAAGAAAATAATTTTTTTTAATAATAATTAAACTATTCGACAATATACATAATTGAGGTCGTAAAATCATATTAATTTCTTAGAAATATAACAGAAATTGCGAATTGTATGTTGATCAAAAGAAAAACAATTTATTTCGTATACACACTTTAAGTTGACATTTAAATTTATAATTAAGATTGAGATTATTTTTATCTGGGTTCATATTTTTTATACATTTCAAAAACTATAAAAAATGATTACATTTTTATATACATACTTTTAAGGCTTCTGTTATTTAATGTATATAAAAAATTAGAAGTTCTTTAAAGTTACTATATGGGTAGATTGAAATCAAAGTTTTATTTAATATAAATAAATCAATACATTAGTTACTACATTCAAGTAATAACATCGTAATGCTTATAATGCGCAAAAAAATCCTTACACTAAACCTTATAAATATATATAAATATGTATACATCAATGAAATCAGAATAATTTATGATCGGTACATTATTTTACTTCCGCAATAGGAAAATTCGGCATTCGCTTTTTTTTTCTTTGTGTGTAAGTGTAAATCACACTACCAAATTTCTTAGAAATCGGTCTATAAATTATTATAAATCACTTAAAATTTCAAAATGATCGGTACATATATGATCGTCTGACTATTTTTACTTTGTCCATATTTCTCATATAAGGCCCAATTTACATTTTAATCGGCTAATTAGTTTCAAAGTTTACATTTTAATTAATAAATACTTTTATTTTAATAACTAGCAAATATTAAGTTAATTCACATACCTATCTATACTCATTCTGATTATTATCAAATCACTTTTCAATTAAAAACATTTAATAAAAATACAAATCAAATACAAAATTATTTTGGACACTAAATAGAAATACGAATAGTTTGTTCATGACACAAGCAAATCATCATAATCGCGCTATCATTTTTTATTAATTCATTTAAATCACGATAACGTTTTATGGTGTCTACAAAAAGAAATAAATGGAATGTTAGGAATATAATATTCTATTAGATCTTCTGTTATCGCAATGACTATATTAAAATAAACTATTTTAGATGATTGTGTGGGAGACGATATGATTATCAACACTAACTTTTCAAAGGTATACCAAGGTGCATTTATATATAAATACTTTTTTCCTTTTTTATAGAAATGTTTTAGATTTTTTTTTTTTTTTTTGATGCAAAATTCCAAAAATAAAGGCTTTACTAAATAAAGCAGATTGTAACATTTAGCTGAATACTATTTAATTTCAAAATTAGGAAGTATTTCAACTTGCTCTTCAAAAACATTTATACACAATTAAAAAAACGTTGAAATTTGCCAATTGTGCACAAATTATAAATATAAATACTTAAATAATAATGTCTAAAAACAAGCATATAATCATAGCGTTATAACACACAGTTAAAAAAATGAGAATTATATTACTACTGGATTTTACTAGGACTTTTGTTAAAAACTTACCAAAAGTCATGCGCCCTGAAATAATTTTAGGATCCTTCTTAATATCAGCTAAAGCAGCAATAGGAATACCCCAATTTGCCACTGGTCCCCAGAAATGTGTGCTGAAAATGAAAAAGCAAATTTAAATTTAAAAATATTACTCCAACCAAAGAAAAAACAAACACACCTCATTAAATATTCCCGAAATTCTTTGCTTTTGAGGTTGTCAAAAAACCTTCCGGCCAAACCAGCAGCTCGTTTTTGTGACATTTTGTTTATACTTGTTGTTAACAACCAAAAGCGAAACTTGTTCAATTAACTTAAATTTGAATGAATCAATGAATAAAATTACAATTAATGAGAATAATAGACGGGTTTAAAAAGCAACACGTTTTTCTTACAATGTTTCAATTTTTTTTGTCTTTCTGCTCAACCAATCAAACAACAACAATACAAGCCGTCTAGTCTGTCGATGATTTATTGACCCCTTCAAAAGTATTTATTTCCAAGCAAACCTTAACACGTTCGTTAATAGAATGAATTTTACAAAACTTTTCTTAACTTTTGAGATTAAATTTATGTTTTATCTGGTCTTGAGATTTTTTATATAAAAAAAAAACGATAAGTTATGTAAATATTTCTCTTTGGTGTGCGAGTTTGTAGTATCTGAGTGCTCTGCTGTCACTGTTGCAAATTTAATGCAAAAAAAACAACAATAAAAAAACGATAACCACTGCACTTAATTAATTCGAAAGCAAAATATTCAGAGCTGTTCGTCGAGAGACAACAATAAACACACAACCACCTTGAATTAAATTCTTTTACGACTGCTGCTCAGAGATAAAAGCTGGTAAGCTCAAGGCCGGCGACGCGCCGCCGCCTACCGAAAAATTTCCTGTTATATGCGTCGCCGTCGCCCAAATCAGTGGCTAAATCTATTATATTTCATGCAGATGCTAAATTTATCTGAATTAAGGAAAATAGATCGCATTAAAAACTTTATATTACTGAAATAAATAAATACATAAATAAAGTGAATGGTGGATCTTAAACTACATGACTTCTTGATCGTATAGATAATCCTGATGGTAAGCAACAGGATTGTCAATTCGAGCTTGGGTGGAGTATGCTTAAGGAAACTAGTGACTAGGGGTCACCGCAAGGAGGAGTACTCTCACCCCTGCTGTGGCTAGTGGTTGTCGACGTGATTTTGCGTCAATTTGACAGCAGGGGACGGAAGATCGTGGCATATGCTGATGATGTGGTCATACTGGTAAAGGGAAAATTTCTTCCCACAATTAGTGAGATCATGTAGTCCGCGTTGAGTGAGCTGTCCTCTTGGGCCGCTGACAGGGGACTGGGAGTGAATCCGGAAAAGACAGAGTTGGTTCTGTTTACTAGAAAGTACAAGGTAGAGAACTTCAGATTACCGGTACTGTGTGGAACTGAACTGAGGCTTTCCGGCTCAGTGAAATATCTGGGAGTATTCCTTGATAGTAAGCTGACCTGGAAGAGGAATGTTCAGGAGAGACTCAAACGTGGCCTCAATGCCTACTACATCTGTAGAAACTCCATAGGTGGGAATTGGGGGCTCAAACCAAAAGTTGTAAATTGTATTTACACCTCGGTGGTGAGACCAATTCTTACTTATGGTTGTTCTGTTTGGTGGCAGGCACTGGAACGTAAGAGTAATAGGAACCTTTTGTCGAAGGCACAGAGGTGTGCTTCAATTGGCATTACAGGTGCAATGAGAAGCACACCACAGCGGCTCTGGATGTCATACTTCATCTCTTACCCATTGAAGAGTTTGTGAAGGGTATGGCAGCAACGAGTCTGCTGAGACTTAAGGAATTAGGACTATTAGGTTCATCAAGGGCAGATCACTCCAGGGTCATATACGAGATCAGTTATGGTGAAGTTAATCTATACTCCATGGGGGCATCAGATTACATGGCCGCTGAATCAGACTTTGGGGTAAATCCTGTCGTGGTGATACCTAATAGGAAGATCTGGTCCGGCACTGAGAGACTATATGAAGGTTGTGCAGTGTTCACGGAAGGATCGAAGATGAACATAGGTACTGGTGCGGGAATCTATATTATGGGCACGGATCTGAAAGACTCTTTTAACTCCCTGATGAGTGCAGCGTTTTTCAGGCTGAGATTCTCGGCATCCTGAAAGCCGCAGAAATAATCAAGCAGAACGTTGCTAGGGGTACTGGGGACACATGTGGTGAAATCCAGGCTAGCTGCTGCCTGTAAGAAGTCACTGAGAGAGCTGATGAAAGACTACATGGTGAGACTTTGCTTGGTGCATGGCCATTGCAATATATCAGGCAATGAACTGGCAAGGCAAGGCGCAGCAAAGGATGTCTCAGAGAGGGAAACCTATGTGAAACCACCACTGAGTTTTTCTATGGGAAGATCAATAATTGGATCTTGGTCAGAACCAATTCGGCTTGGGAGAGTAGAAAGGGCTGTAAGGTGTCGAGGGCGATATGGGCAGCACTAGGCAAAGCAGGCACTAGCACTCTTCTGGGCTTAAATAAGAGAAGCTTAAGAATCATGACAGGGGCCATAACGGGTCACTGTTTGATAGGGAAGATGAGGTCTAGATGGGACGCTGGCAATTCCGATTTTTGTAGAATGTGTGGAGACGTCGACGAGACCGAGTCTATTGAGCACATTATATGCCATTGTCCACGATTGCAGCATCGTAGGATGAAATGGCTGGGCAGCCAATTCCTCGGCGGGCTAAGTGACGTTCGGGACGTAGAACTCGTAGACGTCATAGGCTTCGTCATGGGAATCGACTGTTTAAGGGATTGGTAACATTGCTAATCCTCCTATATGATTCGTTTTCATTCCTATTTTTCTTTTCTATCCCTATTCTCCCTTTTTCTGTCTTTTTCACAGCTTTACAATGAAGGGACTCACAATGGACCGAGATCGGTCTCTGGGTGGAGACGTGATACTTATTGGTATCACGTCAACCTTCTCTATCTATCTATCTATCTATCTGTCTATCTAAAGTGAATTAATACTTAATGAATGATAAAATCCCCACTTGTGTTTCAACTACTTTAAGTTTTTTGCCGAAGGGATGAACGCGAGCGGCACAATATATCATTTTCTAAATCCCAGCCGAAATTTAATTTGCGCCGCCGCCGTCTACATTTGTGCATATTCCTATAAACGCACAACAATTTTTTTTAATCAACTTACCAAAAATGGGGCTAAAATATAATTAAGGCGCTACAAATTAATTTTTTAAATTATTATTATTAAATTATCGCTTAAAAAATTAGTAACAAAAACCTTAAAATGTAACTTATTTTTGTTTTTCTTTGTAATTTCAGTAGTTTAATATCATTTTTTAATGGCATTTTCCTATATATATACTTAAATTAATAAGCCAATTTAGCATTATTAATAACGTGTTGATGGATGTTTTGGATAACTTCAAAAATTCGGTCTGGCTTTGAACCGACTAACTTTGGAATAAAATCACTGTCAATTTCTTCTCAGGTTTGCTTAATTTTTAGTTCTACAGGCCATGTACCTCCACAGATCATTTAGTCTAATAGTGGAGTACCATATTATTTAAACCACGATTTAGATTGGTTCGAGACATGGATTGCGTTATCATGTTGTAATATGCAAACTTCATTAATTTTTTCCTCCATAAATGAGAGAAGAGCATCTTCTAATAGTTTATTATAAACTGCACTGTTCATTTTAGTTGGAACAAAACATACTTTTTGATTTTCCTGTAGTAGAAAAGGCTACCCAAACCATAACACTGCCTCCACTGAAATTGCGTTTCGACATACAAATTTCGTTCGACCTCAAATCATGCCAATAACAAGAATATGGATCGGGAGCGTCCAAATTGAATTCCTTTTCATCAGAAAAGATTACTTTATTCCACCCCTATGTCCATTTTATGTATTTGTGTGCAAATTTTAAACGATTTTGCTTATGATGCTGTTTTAACATTGGCTTACATTTTGGTATCTTCCATTTTATGTTACCATATGTTCGCAAAATGTGTGCAACATGTTTGGAAGTCGCATGAAGTGACATGAAGGTCAAGTTTATTCTCAAGCTTCTACTTTTATTTTATTAATTTGCCTTTTTGTTAATTATTGATTCTGTTGGTTTCCGCACTCCGTATTTCTGCCCTTTCTTAAGGAAGCCTCGAGTAACTCCTTCTGAAAAGTTTTCATCCAATTTCTCTGTTAGAACAGCCTTGATCACGAAGAAATTGAATTAGAATTTTTTCTGGTCTGTAAGAAAAGTTTCTTTTCTAATTAAAACAAAAATATTTCCAGTAAACAAAGATGTTGTCATCAGAAACTTAACAGCTAAGACTGCTCAATTTTTTAATATTTTTTTTGCAATAATTTTTTAGAAAAATTTTCTCTACTGCGTTTATGAGAATATTACACTAAAATGATCAAAAAATATGTTGTGATTGCTAAATCAAAGAAAACAACAAAAACAAGTAACAAATATTTCTTACATAAAAAAGTACCTATATATAGCGAGTTTTTGTAGCAACACAAGATTGTTTTTGGTTACGTAGTGCTGATTATTATTAATGGTTGTTACAGCTGTAAAAATGCATATATAAAAAACATTAATGAAGGCGCCTTATTTTGTTGTTGTGCAACTAGTGCCACCTTTCATAAATTCGCGTTAATTTTGACGTTTTTCTTGATAAGAAATTGCCTCAAAAAAAAAAAAAAAAAAACATTTTAAATGTGTTTATAGGAATATGAACCAGTGTATGAAAAAGTACCGCGCCACGGCTTGTTTTTCTTACTGTTGCCGCTATTGTAAAATTTTTGCATTTTTTGATTTTACTTACCACCCGTCTACACCAACATTAACTTCATGTTAATAGTAAATATATTTAATGCTTATATTTAATGCTTAAATATACTTGCCCATACAAATGTTTCAAAAACGATGCTTTAACATGATGTTTAAACACCAACTCATGTCTAATATACACTTTATATTATTATTCTCGCTATCGCAGTAGCGACATTATTAGTATTTACGGTACTTGGCTTCATACCTGTTTTAACACGTTAATTAGAGGAAGTGAAAAATGTAGTTGTGTTAGCGAGGGTGAAAAAATGCATTCAAAGAAAAGTTGGATTTAGTAACTGTAAAACGTTAGTTATATATACATGGCACTTTATTATGTAATTATATTTTCTGATGCATTTTTGCTATCTTTATATTTTAATTTATTAATATTGCCATAAAAAAAATAATTCACATTCCTCCATTGAGTTTGACGTTATTAGCAGCTGCTAAGAAAAATTTTCTTTACATAGAATTTGACAGTTTTAACCAGAACAAAATAATCAGCTGTTCTTCTAACACTACCTTCTAAATAATAATGCCATGCTCTGATAGCTGCAGGGATGGAAAATTAAAATATTTTCGGTGTCAACATTAATTTCAAATAGTACTTTTTTCCCCTTAGAGTACTAAAATTAAAATATTTTACAATTATTTATTTTTTATTTAGTTTAAAAACTCGTAGAATATAATTTGTATATCTAAAAGGAAGGATTAAATATCAATTCATTAAATGATTTTTATTCAGGTTAAATATTATAGTAAAATATAAAGATCTTGATAAAATGTGGCCCTGTTATTAAAGTAAACTAACGGAGAAAATAGTCGTCCAAGATCAATTCCTTAAGTTCAGCTTTCACTTCAGCTTTAGTTTTATTAAACGATAGTATATTCTTTGTTGTCTTTGAAATTTGGTACATTTTAACATCAACTTGATTTGCATTGTTTTTAGTAACGAACAGGACAAGTTTAAATACCCGCCAAAAAAAAGTGGAAATATTTACTTGGAAAAGCACAAAAAAAATCAGCTAATATGCACAGAAATATACAAAGAAAAATGCACAATTTCATGTGTTTTTTTATATAATATTATGTTCACACACATTAGTTTTTGAATTGTTTTTTGAGATTAAACACAACTGTTCACATATCATTTTGGACTGTTTTTGGTTTGTAAAATATTATCAAAATTTTTGATATAAATAAAAATTACGCACACTTCTATATGTGAACATAGCGCAAATATGCATAAATAAGCATTTATTTAACTTTAAAATTCTGTTGGTTTTCAGTTTCTAATAAAAAAATTATAAGTAAATATACCTTCTGTTATATCTGTTAGATTATAGCGAAGTACTAAAAAAATCACAACATACAAATCAGTTAACAAAATTCTAAAAAATCACTAAAAAATAGCTTTTTTGTTGTATTAGTTATGCAATTTATGCAAATATTTGTAAAATATTTGAGATATATGCAAAATCTTACTTTTCAAGCGAAAAACTTAAAAACGAATGTACATATATTTTACAGTTTAAAATTGTATAAAATAAGACTACAACTCAAATGTTTCTGTAATGTAATTTGTTTGCCCTATAAAATTATTTGAATTGTCTTAACTGCGTGTCTATTATAATTTAATTATTATATCTGAACACTAATTGTAAATCTAAATCACAGGTGTTAAGGAAAACTAATGTTTCTATTCGCAAAAATTTGACTGTATCAAATGACTCGAGTGAGCACTTCGGTAGTTTTGAATGTTAACTAGTATCAAAAAAGTACTATGTATCAACTTTTCCATCCCTGTCGTGATGGTATGGTCATACGTCTTTCCATACATCAGTGCAGCCCAGCATCATCTGTCAGTTGTAGCATATCACACAGACATGAATAGCGAATTATTGCCGCTGAAATTCATGAGACAACAGTGCTATAATTTTCGCCGACGTCTTAATAAAAATGTGAACATTTTCTAATAAATAATGTTTGTGTTTTTAAGGAATTTAGCGATTTTACTAAAGGTTTTATTTATATTAAATTTACTAAAAGATTGACCGAAATCGGCAGCTATATTTAAGTTCTGTTAAGCAGAAATATTCAATGAGGTGGCGGCTTTTAAAAATTATGGGCGGCTTGACACCGCCACATGTAAAGCTTGCTGGCTCCGATGGAATTACAAATTGTATTTGTTTTGATTGTCATTCGTTCGTTGTTATTTCCAATAAGAACGAATGAATGAAACAAAACATTTATGAGAACAGAAGAGTTGCCAGATAAACTCGGGATGAAATGTAGGCAGAAGTAATAAAAAATTTGGAAAATTAGAAAAAGGACCTGCGATTCGGAAATTGCAAAAAGGCTACTGAAAAAGTTGAAATTTCTTTTATTTTGTTAGAAAAAAAATATGTATAAAAAAGTCATAATTGATAAAAAATTTGTAAACTGTAAAAATAATGGTGTTTGAAAGTCGTGTTAACTAAAAATTGTGGTGAATAAATAAAATCGATGTAATTAAAAATAATAAGGTAAATGAAAAAATTGTAAAAAAATTGGCGGATAAAATATAGTGCTGAATGAAGGCGATTTCATAGAAGTTGAGGTGAAAAGAAAAGCTAATTTGAATTCGCCGTCATTTATATTAACTAATTGACACAGTTTGTTTACATTTTTTGTTTATATTTTTTTCTGTTTGGTTTCTTATTGCTTACTAGAGTGCACCAAAAATAATTAAAAGAAAAACGTTTTTTGTGTTTCATATATAACCACACACAATTTGAATCAATAAGAAAATTATAATTACAACTGAAAAAAGTTTTTGGTCAACGTTTTTTCTTGTGTTATTCATTGGATACCCCATACCAAGTCGAATTCAAACAGGTGACCTAACTTAGTCAGCTTTTTTTTGGAGTGGGGTGTCAAACTGCGTATGAAAAAATTAATGAATTCGTAATGCCCTTTAGATTGAAAGCTTTGGTATAAATTAAGATCACCGGAACTATGTATTTTCAAGATTTCGTTTCAGTAATATAAAAGTTCTTTGTTCAGTTAATAAAATAAAACAAAAAATTTTCTCTGCTCTCTGTTAGTTTTCGAGTTATAAGTACCTGAAGCACTGCTTTTTGTCTCAAAATTTGCATATTGATGATACGACGATTTTTCTCCTAAAATTGACGATTTTTTGCAATTTTTGGAACAAATCAAGACTATCGGCACTGTTGATTTTTTAACAAATTTTCTTTTCGGCAAAAGCACTATTTTTGGTTAAAAAAGTTACACAAAAATCTTCCCCGCTCTCTGTTAGTTTTCGAGTTATAGGTACTTTAAGTTATGATGTAAGAATGCAATTTTATCCTTCCTCCTTTAATGAAAATGAACAACATTGGAGGCCTTTCGATTGATATATAAAATGTGTCAAAACATTAACCCATGGTGAGACAATATGATATTTTATTACTTTTTATTGTAACTTTTTTTATAAAAGTACCGTTATCTCAGAAATATATCGATATAACGGTAATCTCCTATACTTCAAAACATTTAGAGAACATTTCAAGCTTTCATATGATCCCCATATTATACCCCTAGCCCACTAAATAACAAAAATATAGTTTTTAAAAATTAATATTTAGAGAAATGAATCGATTTTTACTCGTAATATATTTATTTATATTATAATTTATGACTATATATGTAATATGGATATCATTAGAAAGGTCTTGAAAAAGCCTATAGTCATATATATAATACGGATATAATTGGAAAGGTCTTTAAATCTCAAAAATAAAAATAATTAAATAAAAAATACTTAGTAAACATTATTTAATTTACATTTTTATTTGAATTATAGATAAAAAAATTGAAACAAGAGTTTAAAAAATGTTTGGAATAAATCAAGGTTACCAGAACAGTTGGAATTAAAATATATATTTTTAATGTTAATAAAGGTTTTTCTATGTAGCCGGCCTTCGACCGGGCTAAAGGACTTTATTTTCTATGTATGTCGAACACCGGCTTCGCTATATAAACTTTTTTTGGAAATCAACAAATTTTTGTAAGTGCCGGTATTCTTTTTAAATCATTTAAATTATGCTATTAACAAATATATTACTAGTAAAAATCGATTAATTTTTCCAAATAATAATTTTTAAAATGCTATATTTTTGTTATTTAATGGGCTAGGAATGTGAAAGGGGGATCTTATGAAAGCTCGAAATGTTCTCTAAATAATTTGATATAGGAGAGCACTGTTATATCGATATGTTTTTGAGATAACGATACTTATGTAAAAAAAGTCAAAATAAAAAGTAAAAAATATCATATTGTCTCACCATGGGTTAATGATTTGGCATATTTTATATATCAGTCGAAAGGCCTCTTCAAGACCTTTCCTATGATACAAATATTGTTCATATTCATTATAGCAGGAAGGAGAAAATTGCATTTTTAAATTATAACTTCAAGTGCCCATAACTCGTAAACTAAGAGCGAGCGGGCAAAATTTTTTACATTGTTGTAATCATTAATAAAAATGCTTCTAAATCAAAATTATTTAAAAATCAAGTGTGTTGGTAATCTTGATTTATACCCAATTTTTAAAATATGTAAATTCTTGAAGTACTTATTTTATAAATCATTTAAAAACCAAATTAATTCAGTAAATTTACTGCAATTTTTTAAACAATCCACTTTATGAATATTAGCTCTGTTTAAGTAAGAGTCAGATTTAGAGATTTTAGTCAAAATTTGTCAGAAAAGTAAATTTTATTTGTTTATTAGTAGTTTGTGGAGCAATCTTAACTAAATTGCTGGAAAGATTTTAGTGAAATTTTTAATACAGAAAAAAAGGTTTTAGCTTGACCTAAATTTTCGAAAGATTTATTTAATTGATCAAAATCTAATGAAATTTGATGTTTTAATCAATAATTATATAAAATATTAATTTCTTAAAAAAATTACAATCAATTAAACAATTCAAGCTTAACAAAATATATTTCGTCATTTAATTTTTTAATTCAAATTTATTACAAATTTGATTTAGAAATTATTTCTTAATTTATTTTGCAAAAGATTAAAAATCAAAACTAAAAAATAAAATATAACTATTTTTTTATTTACGAATTAAATTTTTGCGAAATATTATTATAATATTAAATTTTAATTTCAAATTGTATAAATAATACTATTATTTATATTTCGATCATTACTGTTTAATAAAAACTTTAGATTTTATATGTCTGATTTTTTTTAAAAACTAATTTGACGATTTTTTTATTTTTTATCGTCAAATTGACGATTTTTAACGAATTTTATCTGTCAGAGCTGACCTGAAGTTATGATATAAGAATGCAATTTTCTCCTTTAATCAATATGAACATAAAATCATTTAGAGAACAATTAAGGTTTTTATATGATCCCAATGTCACACCCTTAGCTCATTAAATACCAAAAATATAACACTTTAAAAATTAATATTTAGAAAAATTAAACGATTTTCGCTCGTAATATTTGTTATTATCATAATTTATGATATTATGTCTTGGAAAAGACTTTCGATTGATATATAAAATATGCCAAATTATCATCCCATGGTGGGACAATATGATATTTTATTATTTTTTATTTTGACTTTTTTACAAAAGTACTGTTATCTCAAAAATATATCGATATAACGGTACTCTCGTATACATCATATAACTATATCACATACTCTTAGCCCATTAAATAGCAAAAATATGGCACTTTAAAAATTAATATTTGGAAAAAATTAATCGATTTTTACACGTAATATATAAAAATATTTAGGTTACTGTTGGATATTTTTTATATACCAATGGACTCGGCTTCCAAATACGTTTTAAATGATACCTCATTTTCTATGCGTTGCTTTGGAAGAAAATACAAAAATTTTCAAAAAATTTAAATAAAGCCCCAGCTCACGAATGGTTATCAGTAAAACCGTAATATCTTAGGAAACCTAATAAAACATACCAAAGCTAATTTTCTAACTTTTTTTTCTCAACCACTGATTCGGTCCATATACACATATAGTACGTCCTTTTTATTAAATGTCACGGACCTTTTTCCGCCCACTTTTGTACGTAAAGTTTTGTGATTTATTGCCCATTCAGTAATGTACATATTTGGCTGAAATATAATACGTTATCCGAAAGGAAACTTAAGCTTTATCAAATCCTGTTTATTTAAGCCTACTTTTTATAAAGAAATATTTTACTTAATTTTTCACGCAATCTCTGTTTTAATTCACATAGCTTTTGCCTTATATATATATGTATATACTTCAGAAGGAATAAAAATTATTCTGTTACTTTTTAAAAATTAAAAAAAAAACGCAGTTTTTGATTGTGCAAAATGAGCTACTCTGTTAGGCCTACGACTTACACTAGGTCACTTAAAAAGTATATTTTCACTTTCATATCGTGTCCAGTCGCAAAAAATCATTTAAAAATGTATCATTTGCACTGAAAGAATTAACTTAATTGAT
The DNA here is from genome assembly GCA_932274085.1 of Protocalliphora azurea. Lineage (NCBI taxonomy): Eukaryota > Metazoa > Arthropoda > Insecta > Diptera > Calliphoridae > Protocalliphora > Protocalliphora azurea. The sequence continues at coordinate 124,673,285 of OW026519.1, forward strand.
TTTCATAGATTTTGTAACAAAATCATTTTTTTACTTATTAAGTTGAAAACTAACTTATTAAGATTTTTATCTCTCCTGTAAAATTTTAAGAAGTACTGATTGGACCTTTTGCATTTTAGTTTACGATGTATTCGTTGGGAAATAATTCTGTAAATCTTATTAACCTAAAAATTCTCACAACAGTATTTCACAGACCGCTTAAGAATGTATATATGGCTTCTTACATTTGACATGAAGGTTTCTAAAACGTCTGCTAATATTCTGTTTCTCATCCGATTTCACTATTTTTTATTAAAAAAGCTTAATAGTTCATTATCTACTAAATAAAAACTTCTTTAAGAAAATATAAATATTTCATAAGTTTATAGAGATCAAAGTTAGAGAGAAATCAAGTTTAATTTTTTAATAGCAGCCAGTCTAAATCCTTCTGATTTTTACCAATTTTATATAAAAATTTTGAGTTTAACCCATATGTTCCAAAATTTCAAAGCGAGGATTAACAGACAAAATACATTTTCAGAAACGGTAATCAGTTTAAAATCGTTTGTAAGCATTTTTTATCTGACGAACGATAAATGTAAGCAAAATAAAAATATCTTCAATTTGGGAATTGAATCATGTACGCAGAGAAAAAACATGGTTACAGCTTTATCACTACAACAATATTATGTTCTCATTGTTATTTTTTTTTTTGAATTTTAAAAACTCTGTGCTCATGATAACAATGTTTTTGTTTAAATTTTGCCGTTTAATGTATACACTCAATAAAAATTTTAATAAAAAATTATATGCTTTTAAATATTTCCACTAATATGAAAAATATCATTACTTCTACAGCCATTAAATATTTGCAGTCTTTTTCATTGTTCTCAAACCATATTCTGTTTTTAAATCATACTAATATTATTATTACTATGATAATAAAATGTTTCAAATAAATATAATACTTATTAATAATACTTATTAATTTAAAATTAATAATACTTATTCTTTTCACAAATTTAATGGAAAAATCCATAACTTGTTTTTAATGTGTGTTTTCCATCTTCATTGTAATTCTCATTTAGTTTATATATGAATAAATATAAATAGACAAGGTTTGGTTATACTCGGTGTTATTTAAGCAATATAAGATATTCATTAACTACCATTAAAGGGTTTAGTTGAAAAAAACATATCTTGCGTTTGAACCACACATGGTGGTACAAATTAATATATTTTATGAACAAATAATATGTAATTTTTTTTAGCTAATGAACAATTTTCTCTATTATTTTCAATAAAAAATTAATAAAAATAATTTTTTATTAATACCTTTTACTTTAATATATGATAAGATGGAATAATAATATGACAAAATGAAATAATAATATGATAAGGTTGGATAACTATATGATAACAATAATATGATAAAATGGAAGAATGGCATAATGATATTATAAAATGGAATTATAATATAATAGTGTGGTATAATAATATAATAAGATGGTATAATAATATAATAACATCTAATCATAATCTGATAGAATGGGGTAATGATGTAGTAAGATTGTTCAATTATATGTAAAACTAGAATTATAAAATAAAAAAACCAAATATAAAATTAGACACAATATGGAAAAATGGAATCATAATAATTACTACTTATAATCATTTCTATTTTTCGCTGTGATCCAATAATAATATGTTGCTCTTAGATTATGGTTACCACAGCCATATTTTTTTCTCTGAATAATGATAGGATAACTGAACTAACAAGGAATATATGACAAATACAAAATTTAGTTACTCTTAAAACCAACTTTTTATTAAAGTATGTCCATTTGCAATAGATATTTTTTTGCATCTAATGGAGAAAGATATATTTTCAGTAATAGAAGAAGAGGTGTTCTTTTTAAATCGAACAGTAGTCGGCTTACATTTTGGGATGGTACTTTCCTTAATGCCATTTTTCTGTATATGTATTGACGGAAACGCTCAAAATATTCGTTAGTAAAGACCTCCAAATTTTTAGAGAAAATCCTATTTTGGATATAAAAATTGTATTCTTACCGACATATGTAGTTTATTTCATGTCCTTGATGTACTCTATTTGAAGTACTGAGCTCAAGATTTGGATTGGAATCACTACATTTGAAGAAACATTTTTTAGTCACGTTATCCATGTTTAATGGAAATTCATAAACAGGCAAATCACATCCGCTATTGTGGTGTAATTCTTAGATTTGCCTAATTTTTAATTTAACTTTGGATTTAGTTCCCAATGAAAACTATCACCAACTATCACAATACTATTTATTCCTTCTCAGAGTCATAGGCTATGCGGATCAAAATCATTTTTAATATTTAGGGTGAGTACTTAAAACCATGTTTTCAAATCAAAATACGAATTTTTATTTTATTTTATTTATTATTATTATTATTATTATTATTATTATTATTATTATTATTATTATTTTTGAATATGTGAGTCCCTATGGTCGTAAAGAAGTACATTTTTCATCTAATTATATAGGAAGTTATTTCTACAAATTGTGAAAGCTTTTAATATTATGACCATAGAATACAACTAGAAATTTATGTGAGAGATATTTCAAACTAAATTTTCAAAAATTTACTCATTTTTTCAAAACACAAAAACAAAACATATGTGACAAAATACATGTTGTTGCTGCATGAATTAGTTTTTTGACAACTGAACTAGGTTTATCTCTCTCACGTAAACTTCTAGTTGTATTCTATGGTTATGGCTCTTTAAATTTGAGCTTTAATTCTAAGTAGAGATGATAAATTCAGTTAAATTATACTTTTTTTTAGTACAATTCTATTGTCAAAAAGACGCCAGTATTCCAGTGATTTATTTAGCATAATTATACAATTTTGCTCTCTTAATAAAATTATTGGTTGGTTTAATAAACCTTTTAAGAATAGTAACTAAAATTTGCTTAAATGCAGCTAAATTTATGGAAAAAAGCTAGAATCATTTATACATTCTCAGACCTGAATGTTATGACTTTTAAAAAAAGTTTTCGAAGACTCATGTTTCGTTTTCCATCATTCAATATGGAAAATTTCAATTTGTATATAAGCTTTTCTTTATCGGTAAAAAGTTTTGAAGTTTTTCGATGCGCTAATGTGACATTTGGCAAAAAAAGCACACGCTTCGAAATAAGCCTTACTATAGTAAACGAATAACTTTGCCATTGTAAGGAAGAAAATAATATGCATCTACTTGTTTACTATAACTAAAGCCTTTGCTTCTTTTTCAGCATTGAAAAGAGCACTTTTCGGGTCAAAAATTTTCTTCCCACCAGAAAATCGCCATACAAAATTGACTAGAATTCGTAAGGGAATGGCATGAATCTAGTTTATTTGCTTCGTTCGAAGCTTCATTTTTTAGAGGGTTTTTACTTTTGGTGAAACTTTTAGAACTTTCTTTTAAATCAAACTCATACAAATCTGAATATTATTATGTGCCTTGGATTAGGTATTTTTAAGAAATCGATACAAGTATTCTTTCTATTGTTAAGTCTTCATTTAATACTCTTATTGATTTTGAAACATGCGATATGGTCAAATGTAACTTTTTTAAAACTTTTCATGTCCAACTTGAACGATATCTATTAGTTTGAAATTTTGTTTAAGAACTCAAGGACATTTCCGAAAGATATTGTATTTATTAGTTTGAATTAAAATAATAGAAATCGCATTTATCATCCCTGATCAGAATTTAATATATGTATATCGGACAATAATATATATATATATATATATATATATATATATATATATATATATATAATAAAAAAAATATTGACAAAATTAGTACCTCATGGTTGAAAAGGTTCATTTTAAGCCATTTTCCATCCCTGGTATCAAAATAAAAATATCCTTTTATATTCAAAATAACACAAGACCAATATTTCTCTTAAATTCTCTCTTTTTATGACTTTTGTAACAAAAACCAACAAACAAACAAAAAAGCTCTGTTTGCTTTTACCACATAAAGTCCTTGGTCCATTTGACAGTAAAGTATTACATTTTGCTGCAGCTTCCATATGATTTAGTTTGAAACTCGTGAGCGACAGTGAAGGTTGTGTATTAAAAAAATTGTCCTAAACTAGAAAAATAAATTGTTAAGGAATTTTTGGGTGTAATATATTTTTTTTTGTTTTTACAAGAAGTGTTTTGAAAAGAAAATTGTGTGCTTTAGCAAAAAATCTAATGTTTATGAAAATTTAGAAAAGAATTTTAAATTGCTTTTCTATTTTGTTCAACAGCCTAGCATAATAACACAAATTAAAAGAAATTGTAAAAATTAAATAAATAAATAAAAAATGTATAAAAATTTATAAAATAAGAAAAAAGCAAGAAAAAAAAAATTACGAGTAGCATCCACCAACCACCAACGCCCCGTTAAACGTTGTTGTAATTTTTTAGTATCAAACATAAACTCTCCTCCGTCACCTCAAAATTAAAAGAAAAACCGTGTATTATTATCGATGTGTGTGTTGAAAATTTCCTTTATATGTGTTTGTGTGAATGTAGCGAAATCAAAATCAAAAGCAAGCTGATATATTAACCAGCCTTTGTATGAGTGTTTGTGTGTAAGCGAGTGTTTGATTGAGTCTGTTTTTTCTTCTTATTCTTCAATACACCATTCAACCCCTCAATGGAAATTGTGAAAAATATACAAAAGAAAAATCCACAATCTTGTGTAGCAAAAAAGAATAAAGTGAAAAATTAAAAAAAGCTTCTTAACAAATTTAAACAAATTTATTTAAATAAAATGTTATTGAATTGTAAATTGTTTAAAAAATTCCACAAAACCGAAAAATAAAATTTTTCATTGGTGTGTGTGTGTGTGTGTGTCATTTGTTCTGATGTTTCTTCTCGTTTTTCATTTACTACCGAATTGGGTGCCGCTCCCAAATTGCGAAACTACCATAAAGCAACAACGACAAAAATAAATATACCAACACATAGTTACATACTCTCAATGAAAATCCAACCAAGTCACACATCCAGCCAGCCAGTTTAAGAATGAAAAACAGTATCAGCATCATCAGCAGTTAGCGTCTTCGTTAATGTTGTAACAACCACAGTTGCATCCACATGAGTGGCCAATAACTTACACACTCCCAGACGACATTTTCAGTAGCAACTTTGACAGTCACAGTAAAATAACTGCTTGATATTCGGATATAAAATCAAGGGACTAAAAAAGAGAGAAAAAAAGTAACGAAATTTCAATATATATATATATATATATATATATATATATATATATACACATTGTTTATTGTTAAAATCACTAGCGATAGCAAAAAAAAAAAAAAAAAAAAAAATAAAATTATAATTAATATTATAAAATCTAAAGATCTTAACCAAAATAATTTGTCGCATCCTTTTATACGAGCTTAATAAGCGTAATATCAAATTTATTGGCATACTTTTATGGTTTAATATTTCTAATAAAATCGTTGTTTAGAAAATAAATTGAAAACTTAAGGATCTCATATTTTTCATTGTTACTGGGATAGTGTAAAAACCGAAATTTTCAATAAATCGGTTTTCGAGTTATTCGAAAAATAACTTTTTAAAAAAACTGGTTTCGAATACAGGTTTGCTTAAAAACCCGGTTAACCGATTTTTATTAAAAAAATACAAATATTTTAAAAATATTTATTATTTTCGTTAAAGAAAGTGCACTTATAATAGATGTGATTTGTAATAACAAGTAATATAAAAATAAAAAGTTATATTGCTCTTTTGCAGCTGGAGGATCATGCTCAAAATTTTTATTGAATTCCAGTGATGCTTCTTCTCATCCAACACTACCTACATATGTGCCTATTTTTTTTGGTTGAGGGAAAGATTTCTTGTCACAAACGAAAACAAACTAAAATTGATAAAATAGATTTTTTTTAATAAAAATTGTTTTAATCAATTAAAAACAAGTAAGAAAGATATAGTCGGTCAAGCTCGATCATATAATACCCCACACCATTGTGCACGTCCATCAAAATGCGTGGAGGGGTCTTATATTAGACATGTGGACAATTGTGGACCGATACTTTCAGGAAGTGTAAAATAAAACATACGAATACAGAATATTACGTAAATACAAATATTTATATGAATTTTGTGCATTAAAAAATTGCATTAAAAAATTATGGATTTACAAAATCGTGAATGTTTTTAAATTTTTAAATTCAAAAAATGCTAAAAAAAGTAGATTAGTACTAAATCGTATTGTTTTTTGCCCTACTAGTTTATCTATTTAATTTCGTGTTTTTAGTTTTGTAAGTAAAAATTTGAGAAAAGTACCATTAAGTCCCTTTCAACGTTTCACAGTGGTTTCAGTGATGATTTCCGAAAGTGGGCTTATAAGGGAACTATGGTAAATTATGGAGTGATCCTCATAAAATATGTCGCTATGATTTCTATTTATGCAAAACTTATTTGTGTCAAATATAAATCTGATACTAACATGTGTATGTGATTTATATACGTTAAAGTAATTATCCGAAGAGGGTTTTATATGGGAGCTATGGCCAATTAAGGACCAATTTCACACAAATTTGTATGGGGGCTAGGTGAAATAATTGACCGATCATAAAGAATTTCAATAGGCTTCGTCCTTGTGTCATGAAACTCCTACGTTCCAAATTTTATGGAATTATATTCAAAATTGCGACATGTACTTTGTGCACATGGTTTACATGGACAGCCAGCCAGCCAGCCAGCCATCCAGCCAGCCGTTCAGCCAACCGGACGACTCAAAAAGTGATTCTGAGCCGATTGGTATACTTTAAGGTGGGTATTGGATGTTTTTTTTTCTGTGCGTTACAAACATCAGCACAAACGCATAATACCACCTATGGTGGTGTGGGGTGTAAATATACAAATCTCAGTTCTCAGTAGACTGGTACTCAAGTCACAAATTAGAAATTGTAAAAAACTTATGGCTATATAAAATGTACTGTGGCTTACATTGAAAGTCGGGCAAGTTATAACAAATAATTTGTGACTGATTTTTCATATCTCAACAAAACTTTTTTCCAAATTTTTTTTATTTTTTTTTGTTGATATATCAACTTGACAACAGTAAAAGAATATACAAACATTGTTACAAAATATTTGTGTACTTTGTGCACAAGGTTTACATGTAACGGTATTATTTTAGGCATCTTGAAAAAATGCCTATAATTATGCTAACATTAAAAGTCGGGCAAGAAAGAAATTGAAAATATATTGATTTAATTAAACTTTTTTTTTATTAAAGATGGTGTTTTTGAATTGTAAACTCTTCAGCTAATCTTAGATCATTAATAAATAATTTTTACTTTTTTTCTCTATACAAATAGTATATGTAGAAATATGTCAACAGTTCATAAAATAACAAAAAGATATAAATAAGGTCAAAGAATATGTAATAAACGCCGAAGATCACTAAACAAGAAGCTTACTTTCAGAGGTTCATTTATTCTCCGTAAAATTTGAACAAATACATTTATTTCTATTTCAAAACTTTTCAAGGAAAGTAAAAATAAATTCCATGGAAGTCATTTGTACAGTCATTGTACAGAAACAACGACTAGAAAAATTTGGGATCTGCCCTGAGCCCTATCCTTATTTAAACAGACACACTGACGGATATAGGTAGAAAGTCTTAAATTTTATCGAGAACCCAGAATATACATATATATGTGGAGTCTTAGTCGATTATTTTGGCATGTTACATACGGAATGACAAACCCAATATACCTCCAAATTTTTTAATGCTGTGTATAAAAAGAAAATTCAATTTGAGGTTTGAAGTACTGCTACTAGCAAACGTTTTAAAACATAATCAAATTAACCTATTAATTTCTTTTAATTCTCTTTTATTATTTAATTGATTTCAATTCTATGACTTTAGTTGCATTCAAAATTTAAATTTGAAAATTTCATCGCCATACTAGCCTTCTGAAGTTTGAGCGATTTATTATTTTATTGTGCTACCATATTTTCATAAAAAAATTATATTTTTTGTTTTAATTTAATTTCAAACGAATTATATTTTCAATTGATAAAATAATTGAAATAAAAGAAAGAAAATACATTACAATTTAGAGTTTATGTTCATAATAAAGGTTATTTAAACACATTAACATTTTTATAATCTATTACTTTAACCTTCATTATATGATGTTTGAGTGACTTAGTAGTCATTATTCATCGCTTTATATTCCCAAATTTAAATATTAACAAAAAATTAAATACTGCTACTATAACTGTTACTTTTGTTTAAGGTAACAGAAAGGTCAAAATCCCATTAATAATACTTTTGATAACACTTTTAAGATATATTTGCTGCTATTTAATAGGTTAGCGAAGGAATATATATAAGCAGGGACCGGAAGTTCATGCATTTAAAAGGTGTATTATAGGCGCTTAAAAAATGCACCAAATATATTGTTATAATATGCCCTAAAAACAAATAAAATATGCACTTATTTACTAACTTTTATTTTAATAAGAAAAAAAAATCATAAAATTTTAATTCGTTATCAAATTAAGGGCGTGTAAAACGGTGAAAAATTTCTTCGATAAAAAATATATTTTTATGGTAAGAGTAATTCTCAATTCTGTTGTGTGAGATGTAAACTGAAAAAGATTGACAAATTAAAATTTTCTTAATAAAAACTCAAAGATCAAAATTGAATATGAAGAATTTTAAAGAACGTTATTTGTTTGAAAAGTTAAAAGATTTTATAAGATTTTTAAATATTTAGTTCAATTGAAATTTTTCTATAAATATTAAAACATAAAAAATTTATATTTATTTGTCAAAATATTTACTAGCCCTATGAGCTAGCCAAATTTTATTCACCTCGTAAAATTTTACTAACGAACTAACGAACTTTTCTACTATTTCACACAGGACCTAAATTAAAAATAAATATACAGTAAAGACCTTAGAAAGCTTTTGTACATAGAAAATTACACTTCGATATCACAAGATGTGATGCGGATTTTATTGTTTCTTCGTTTGAAGCTAAAATTGTAACAACTGTATTGGCAACACTTCTTTCGAATGTTGTGGTCTTAATGATAGATCGATTTTTCTAAAATGATATTAAGGGTAGCTCCATACAGCTTATAATGCTCTTAGGCAGAATAATCTCATTGGTAGAATTAATCAATTCTTGATATTTTACAAAAACGTATGGGAACGAAAACAAATGTTTCATATACATAAATCGATATTAAACGAACTTGTTCTGCCTACAGATAAATGGCTGGAAATTTAACCCTGAAAGTCTGCATTTATCTTTATGTTTTAGGCTATCCAGGGGCTGATATATTAAAAACTTTTTTCAGTGATATTGTTTTGTCGAATATTTTAGCATAATTATTTATTCCGTGTAATTTTGCATAATGTTTTAAAACGTTTGTTAGCGCTTTTGAAAATTTTGAAATGTAGACTTAAGCCGTTTTACCAAAAGTCCACGGAATTATTTTTTCTACACAAAAAATAATTTTAATTGGGAATGTTGCACTAAAATGATACAAAAAATATGCATTTATGGCAAAATATGCATTATTTTGCCATAAATATGGAATTATTTTTTCTACACAAAAAATAATTTTAATTGGGAATGTTGCACTAAAATGATACAAAAAATATGCATTTATGGCAAAATATGCATTTTCAACAAAATATTCATAAATATGCACTTCAAGAAGTAAAGGCAAAAAACCTATATTTGCATGAATTACAGGATTAAACAATTTTTATTAACAATTTCCTAAATATAATTTTCCCTTATTGTAATGGGGCAACGATTTTTGTGTTTTTTTTTTATAAAAAAATATATTTCAAAAAATTTTTTATACTTGAAAAAAAAATTTTCTCTGAGAGAGAACGGTGTTACCTTGCTTATATCACGAAAAAACTAAATTAATGGTTTAAAAGTTATAGCGTTTTAAATCATGCAAACCGTTAATTTTTACTGAAAATTTTTTCAAATATTTTTTATTTTTTTTTTACTTGATTACGACACATTTTTTATCTCTTCTGGCATTTAGTCGTGTTTTTTTTTTTTTGATATCTTAATTTTGATTCAGAGAACGAACTTGCCAACCAAAAACATCCTGTTAAAATGTTTATTTTAAGATATTTTTAAGATGTTATTTGATGAATATTCAGCATCCTTTTTAAGTTCTACACTACATAAGTACGTGAATTTTTTTCTTTTTAAACTATATAAATATAATCAAAACTTTTTTAGATTACTCAATAAACTGTTTTAAAGAAGTTTTATAACGTCATCATTTTTGAGATTACTAAAATGCATTTTTGTCCATAAATTCTACAAAGTTCGTAATTTTTTAGGGCGCCCTTGATTTTAGGATTAATTTTGACAAAACCTTGCTATTGAGGCACATTTTGATAGTTTTTACGCTGGGCCTTGAATGTACCCAAATAAAATGCATTTGGATATTTTAACTGATTAAAACTGATTAAAATAAACTACAGCAAGTCTACCAATGTTCTTTACATAATCCAAAGATATTTTTGCCATCTAAAAACGCTGAAGTAAAATTTGAAAATTTTGTTAAAATTTCAAAAACTCATTACAATTTTTGCAATTTAATATTTTAATAGGCGCCTCCAAGCATTCGATGTTAAAGTCAAAAGAACTCAGTTTACTCTTAAGAATGTGCTTGGCGAAAAACTGACGCTTATTTTTCAAGATTTGTAGAGTCCAAATTCTATTATTTACGAGGGTACATTAATGGGATACAACACAGATGAAGCAGAATTACATCGTTTTTAAATATATGATATCAAAATGCATGTTTATGGGAGGCGCACATACAGTAGCAAAATAACAGAAAAATATTAAAATAGCTAAAATTTTGGTTTCAAATTTTGCCGTTGTATAACTTTTGACCGAATAGCGATAGAGTCATATCCAGGGCAAGTTTTTCAAGCTTTTTAAAAAACTACGAAAAAATAAAGACTATGAACCACAAAACTTTGTAATTTGATTGATTATATATGGCGTTTATACGCACCTCTTACTAGAAATTAAAAATATAGGGATACGAAATTTTTGCCGTATAAACGGTGAGTTAATATTTTATTTGCAAATAACTCACGAAAACTAATCGTGATTAATCAAACTAATTGCAAATAAAGTGTGCGGAGTTGCCACTTGCTTTTACGTTTATAGAATTTTCGATGATAATAGTTGTACCTTTCCCATCCAGCACGACAAATAAGGAAATATAGTTCATTATGTAATTTGCGTATAAACAGTTATTTATTTGAAAGTTATTTTTATTTGCAATAATCGTACATGTAAACGTAATAATAACGTAATAATAGTGTTACTATTACAATATTATTAGCCATTTTGACAAAAATCAAGTTATTAATTCGAAATTATTATAACATTAACTCGGTTCCATTGATTTTAAAATTTGTGAGTTTTTGCCCATATATAAAGTAAGTGTATATTTATAGACTATGCTTTACAATGTAAATTTTACATTTAAATTAAACAAGTTGAAATGTTCAATATTACACTATTACGTACTTAGTTTATACACACCTCTTATTTACAAATAAAGTTATTTGAAAATATTGAACTCACAGTTTGCATGCAGATAGTACACAGAAAAAATTAAAAGTCGATTTCAATTACAGAATTGCAAACATCAGTTAAAAATTTGTTTGATTTTACTCCAATAATCAAAATGATAATAATTAAGTAAAATAATTGATTTTTTTTATAAATATCAATTAATTTAATTAATTGAATTCATTATACTTTTGATTGAAACTTTGGTTAAAGTTGATCAAGCTGATAACTGACTCGTTGTAAAAATTATCTAAATCTGTACAATTGCACTGAAAATAAAATGCATTAAAAATGTAAAAGTTTGACGTAAAATATTTATTGCAAACTTATGCAAATACATAAAATGTTAGCTATATACTTATGTAATACAGGAAATATATTGAGTCCATGCAAATTGAACTGTATGTAATATAATCTCCTGAATCTTGATGAAATACATTTTCAGGCAGAAGTAAATATCTCCTCGGAACAGTCAAAAAAAAAAGCGGGGTGTAATCTTTAGGATAATAACAAGAAAAATAACTGGAGTATTACATAATGTATTGACAAAAACATTGTCAGAAATAACCAAAACGTATTTACCTTTTTTCAGATTAGCCAGACCCATATAGCTTTGATGGCTTAAAGTAAATAGCCAGTGTCAGTAACGGGTACATCTACAATACATCAATATTCTTAACAAATTTACTAGACAAATGAAATTACCAAATTGATTACAAAAATCTCTTTTTCAGTTTATATATCTAGTTTGTGTTACATAGGCTTTTCTTAAAAAATCAAAGGTATATTTTGAGTTTATTTATTGCTGTAAAAAAAAGATTTTTAATAATATTTTTCTTTTTGGTTTGAATTTTTTGAAAGGCTGTCATTTTTTGTACAACAGAAACTTTAACTAATTAAAAAACTAATTTAATAAATTTTCATTATAATTAATATTTAAGATAACATGAAACATGAGATTAATTGAAAAATTTGTTAGAATATTTTTTTTTTTGTATATTGAAAATAAAAACTATTTTTTTCTTTATAAATAATTTTTTTTTAATTTTTCTTTTTTTCCACAATATTTTTCAATATTTGTCACATTTCTGAAAACACCAAAAAATTAAATTCGAACATTTTAGACCTTATTTGTAAATAGTTTCGTTAATCAATAATTGTTTTCGTCGTGAGTTAATAAATTACAATAAAACAAGTAAGCAAGATATAGTCGGTCAAACCCGACCATATGATACCCCACACCATTGTGCATGTCCATCAAAATTCGTGGATGGGTCTTATATTAGACACTTTTACACTTTTACTAAGTGTAAAATAAAATATACGAATACAGAATATTACGTTAATACTAACATTTTTATAAATTTATACACTTTAGGGTGATTCCTGAAAGTGGGCTTATATGGGAGCTATGGTAAATTATGGAACGAGCCTCATAAAATTTGTCACTATGATTTCTACTTATATAAAACTTATTTGTGTCTAATATAAACCTGATACTAACATGTGTATGTGATTTATGCATGTTAAAGTGATTTTCGAAAGAGGGTTTTATATGGGAGCTATGGTCAATTATGGACCGATCTTCATGAAGTTTGCCACAAAGATAGAAAACTTGCTTACATCGAATTTCATTAAAATATTTAGTTAAACTCCTATTCCGGGAGGACATTTGTATGGGGGCTAGGTGAAATAATGGACCGATTATAACCAATTTCAATAGGCTTCGTCCTTGTGCCATGAAAGTCCTACGTGCCAAATTATCTTCAAAATTGCGACCTATACTTTGTGCAAAAGGTTTACATGGACAGCCAGCCAGCCGTCCAGCCAGCCAGACGGACGGACGGACATCGTCAGATCGACTCACAAAGTGATTCTGAGTCGATTGGTATTGGGTGTTGGATGACTTTTTCTGTGTATGGTAGTATGGGGTATAAAGATTACACGGCAACGCACTATTACACTTTGATTTGCAAATAAGAGCTGTGCATAAAAATAATAACAATAACATTATACAAAAATAACTATTTTTTCCCAAATATTTTTAACACATATGTATTTAAAATCCTAAAAAATATAATGTTAAAAAACTAACTTTATTACATGTCATAGATTAGTTATTTTAAATCTTTTAATTAAAATCTGGTATTAGCAAAAATAGTTAAATGCAAATTTCTATTTTTTTTTTAATTGACCAAGTTAAATCCTTTCACAAATCCAATTTCTTTTGCACATTTACCAACACTTTAGTAGTTTAATTTTATATTGGTAAGATTTTATATATTGGTATATATATTGGTTAGAGGAAATAGTTATTTCCGGTATTAAACATGCTTATGTATATAATTTCCTTAGTTTAATGTGCATTTTAGTATTTATAAAATCAGAAGGAAATCGATAGGATAGAAATAATAAAAATTGTTTACGATAGAAATACATAACTTTTCAAATAGTTTTATGTTAGCATTTCTAAGTTTTTTAATGTTGGTTTAAAAAAAATCAAAATTGTATATTTTTTTTATTGAGACATTACTTGTTATCTTGTAGGTTTTAGTAATACTTGTTTCACAGAGAAACCACAACTGAAATTATTGTTTGTAACAAGGAAAAAAAAAAGAAATCTGCAATATTATTCCTTTTTTTTTGTATTTGCATATAAAATTTCATTGTGTTGACCAGTGTTGCCAAAAAGGAAATAATTTTTCTATCAAAATTTTCTCAAAAAACTACCAAAACGGGCTAAAATGTACCAATAATATTTAAATAAACTTTTTTCATTCGAATTAAAAGATATCGCAAAGTTTTTTTAAGTTGTGAACCTATTCAATGTTCTGCAAAATACATATGTACATTATTGTTATAATAAATTTCTTTGGACTTCAAAATACCATAGCACCACTTTATAGCCAATATTATCATGATAATAAAAACTGAACTTTTTAATCAATTTAGAAAAGCATTTCTGAGGGCTTATCGGGTATTGAATAAAATATGAAAATCTCACTAGAAACAAATTAAAAAAAAAAAATTCACATTTTATTGGTATTAGGAGTTATATTGCATTTTATGTTTGAGTTAATATTTGATATATAGTTTCATATATGAAAATTAATTTCATATATGAAACCATATATGTCAAAAATTTTGCAAGTATATTTCCATAAAAATAGTATATATGTTTTACCATATATGTATCCGTATATTGCAAACTATTCTATGTATGAATCCATACACTTTCAAATATAAATTCAAATATAACAACAATATATCGTCGTATATTAAATATATGAACATTTTCATCTGGGTATATAAATTTTTTTGAGTATGTAACCTTCACGCACATATAAAGGTTTTCATGTGAGAAAATGATTGTTACACGGTGTTATCAAACTAATTAAAAATTAATTCTGGAATATAATTTAAATGCGGCTGTAAAAGTGAGAAAATCAAAAAAGTTTATATAATTTCTTATGTGTAATGTCAACAACAAATTGTTCCTTTTAATTTAAAAATTACACCGGATCTCTTACATTTTTAAATTTATTTATTAATAAGACCTCCAAAAATTTAAAAAAATTCTGTCTTAAGCTTAAGAATAATATGATATTGAAGTACCAAATATTTTCTCTCGAAAATTTATTGATTAAACCTAAGAATGATTTTAAAATGTTTGATATCTATTTGAGAAAAAGATTATTTTTTTAAATGTTTACCCTTTGCATAAAAATGTATGGACGAAATGATATCAATCAATCTCAACTAAAAATAAAACTTATTATTAAAACCTTTGGTCTATGCTTGAACAAAAGATAATCAATTTGTTATAAGCAAATAAGTTCTGTTTTCAAAACAACACATTACAGATCAAATTCCCATTGTAAATTTTGTTAGTTTAATGACGTCTTCCAAATTCAGTTCTTTGATAGATTTTGCTTATCACTGTATGTAAAATGTTATGGACGTTCACATTTGTCTCCTTCTACGTTACGATGAAAATTCATAAAGTAACCTAAATCCCCTTGAAACCCAATAACTTTATGCAAATTTAAATTTCAATTAAGCATTTTACTAAATTTCATTCATTTTTTTTTGTTCTCTGTTTTGCAAGAGTCTTGTTCCTTTTATTCCTTTTAATATTAAAAAAAAAAAAAACAAAACAAAAACAACTAGATACAAATTCATGCTACAGAGTAAAGTTACGATGAGAGAAGTTTTATTTATGTAGCACTTGGTTGGCACGACCAGTGTTGCCATTTTAGCATTTCTTTCTGCTAGATTTAGCAGAATGGTTTGTTAAATTGCATATTTATTTTGAAAAATTCTGCTAAATGCTTTCTAGCATAATCGACTTACTGAAAGTAGATTTTTAGCATAATTTTCAACACATGAGAAGAGAAGTGGTTACAATAAATATCTTTCGTTGATTTAATTTTAAAAATGTGACTTAAAATTCCCTTAACAAAAACTTTGCGGCAAAAAACTTCATTAGATAATTTACTGAAAATCTAGACTAAAGGAAGAAGTTTCATCTAAAGGCAAAATTATCAATGTACCACATTACTCAGTGGGGCCTTTTGCAAAATAAATGGTATTAAGTCTGGATATTTTAAGCTGCTAAATCGATCTTGATGAAATTTATGAATCGACTAAAGAGGAGTTAGGCTTTCAGAATGTTATTAGCTGGAGTGTGTAAATGAAGCACATACTTCAATGTTAAAGTTTATCGCATCGAGTGTGAGAAACATATCGGGGCTTTTAATTTTTCAAATATGAACCAATCTTACATAATTTTATGTAAATTCTACTAAAAAAGATAACAAAAAAAAACTATATTGTCTCTTCCTTTTTAATAGCTATTAAATTCAAAAATTTAATTTCTCATTTTATTCCTTGACCTTTTTGAGTTTTTGCCCAATAACTTTTTAAATAAAAGTTCTAAATTTTTTTCAAAATATAGTGACATTTTCCATATTTTTTTAAATTAAGTGCAATTGTGGAAAATTTTCAACGTACACCCTACATCAAACAATAGTCGAAAATAATATATTTCTGAGAAAAGTCTGTAGAAAAAATTTCATTGATATTTTTGGCACTCTCTCGAATTAAATTACATGTTAAAATATGTTTTTTTAGTTCTTGTTTTTGTGTCTTATAAGTGGTATCAATTTTGAAAAATTGAATCTAACACTTGTTTTGCATTTTTGTGAGTTACCTACAAAACATATATCAATATCTTTTAAATTTATAAAAACTCTATCATGAATTCCAGGAGAAATCGATGAAAAATAACTTTGAGTCCTACATTTTATTTGCTCCATCTTTATTCTTATTTTTCAAAATTTTGAAAAACTCGCGAATATCTGTACTAGTAGTTATTGCAACTCAAAAGATGGTTATAGTTTTAAATATCCTAATAGAACCAATTTTTGATTACCATCACCTGGGTTATGTTTGCCGAATATGTTGAATTTATTTTACCAATTCACATATTGATTAAGTTGAGTAATACTTCAATTGTAGTACCATGATTTTGCTGCAGTTACTTTTTTACTATCCTTAATAAATAAACTACATATAATTTATAAATATTCAATAATCATACTAAAATATGGGTTCATCTTGTTAAATATCTTTCATGGTAACAATTTTCTAACCAACTTTTTTTTGTGTGTGCGGTTTTTTTATAAAAAATTATTAAAAATATTACAACTTTCCGTCACATAAAAACTTAAACTAAATTGTTCAGTAAATTTATCAATTTTTAAGTTAATTTGAAGAAATCAATAATCTAAGAGGGAGAACGCTTACCAAAGTAATTCGAAAAAAATGCATCTTCATTGGAAATTCAATTTTCTAAAAAATCAATGAAATCGGACTTCAGCTTCAAAAGATATGGATAATTTACAATATAACTTTGTGAAAAAATCTGGTTTTTTATGCATTTATTTAAAGACATGTATTTCTGTGGTACTATTTCGTGTGTCACTTGATTAAGGAATTCTTTTAATATTAATCAGGAAGGCTATGATTTGAATTTCTTTCAATATAAACAGCTAGAGAATTTTTAATTTGATAGTTTTTAAATAGTTTTTATTCAAAATGGGACGTAGTAAGGACCTTAATAACTCTGAAAAAAAAAATTCTGATTTTGAAATCTCAGGGTTAGAATCCGGTCCAAATAGAAAAAAAAAACATTAATAGAGGAAAGACAGTTGTGTACAATTATATAAACAACGTGGAAAGATATGGAAAGAACATGAAAGGGCGAAAGAAAATGGCAACAACTCCAAAAGAAAAACAAAAAATTCTTAGAATTGCATCAAATTCCGCCATGTCGGTATCAAAAATACGTGAAAAAAATGGAGTCAGTGCCCGTCTAAGAACACCGTGCACCGTATTTTAAAGTTGTGTCCGACGAAAAATGCAAAAAAAAAAAACACCTCTTAATGAAAAACGCAAATTACAACGTCTACATTTTGTCAAAAATACAATGACATGGTCCGACAAACGGTTTAAAGTTGTATTTTCCGATGAAAAATGTTTAATACTGATGGTCTCGACGGGTATAACTATTACTTCCATGAGCTAAATAAGGAGGAATTATTTTTGAGCCGCAGACACAAGCGAGAGGGCGGAATAATGATATGGGGTGCCATTTCGTATTATGGTACCATAGAATTGGTTTTTGTATCCAACAAAATGACTGCAACGACTTACAAAAACATTCTGGAGGAAGCATTTCCAAAATTTTATGATTTCTCTGGACCCATACCTTGGACGTACCAACACGACAACACTCCGATTCATACCGCTAGAGCAGTAAAACAATGGATTAATCAACAAGGTGTTCAACTTTTGGATTGGCCCCCATATTCACCAGACCTGAATCCAAAGGAAAATGTCTTGCAAGAAAAGTTTATGAAGGAGGAAAACAATTTGAGACGATAGAATCCTTAAAGGATGCAATAACAGTAGTATGGAGTTCAATTTCGCTAAATTACTTAGAGTCATTATACAAGTCGATGCCAAATCGCATTTTTGAGGTTATTTCTAAAAATGGTGGCAGTACTCATTACTAATTGAATGCTAGAAGATAATAACTTTCATTTTTATAACCTAAAATTTAAAAATAAATTACAGTTTGTTTAGTTTTAAAATATTCCTTATTCAAGTGACACACGAAAAAGTACCACAGAAATACATGTCTTTAAATAAATGCATAATTTTAGTATAACAAAATGTGTATATTTTTATTTTTATTTTTTATTTCACTTTGAAATTTGGTTGCGCAAAAAATTATTTTTTTCTGAACTTTAGTTTAGGAGATATACTTAATTAAAGTTAAAAAAATGTAATTCCTTATTCATTTGGCAGGCAGTGTATCTGTTTGTAAGTTCTTGGTTGCACATTTTTCAAAAAATCATTTAATTTTATGACGAATCTAGTATATTATTTTTGAGAATATATCTCTTTTTATAAAACGATCGAAAAAATCGTTTCGACAAATTGTATGGAAAACAATAATTAAATTACAAATTTATTTGTTGTTTTCCATACATATTGTCAAAACGAATTTCTTCTCCGTTTTATAAAAAGAGGGGGTTAGCATAACACAGCAAAAGCTTTCTGGCAACACTGGGCACGACAAGTACAAATATTAGTGTTGTTGTTATGTTTTGTCAAACACAATTCTGTGCTGATTTTAATTTCAGAATATTAAAATATAACCAGGAGTGAAAGATAACTGAGAAAGACTTTTACAGTGCTAAAATAAAATGTAAGGACACTATAGCACTAGATAAGATATTAATTTTAAAATATGATTTCGAAGATTGTACTTTAATAAATAATAACAAATTTCTTAGGATTTCCACTAAATTAGTTCACTTTTTATACTGCATCTTGGTTGCAGACAAATATTTTATGAGTAAAAGTATAAATAAACTTTTACTGAAAATTAATTTGCACAGAAATTTTTATTGCATTTATGAAAACAATATTGAACAATTTGGATGTGACTTCTTTGCAGGCATAGAAACAAATTTGTACGACAAATAGATTTGACTACAGTGCTCACGATGATCTATAAATGAATTTTAGCGTAAATAATTAATTTACTTGAAACGAAAGCAATACAATACTCGCCTATAATTTGTACCATTATTGTACGATTTAAAGCTGTGCTGGATTAACGGAGCAGAAAACTCCCATATATTCATATATAATCTTACAGTATGCCCAAAATCATTCACGAACTTCTGGGCATGTATTGAAGTCTGAACAATATTTATAATGTTATCATCAAGGAGCGGAAGTTCATGCAAATGCATGTTTTTTGCATTTACTCCTAGAACAGAATAAATATCTTTGCGAATTAGAAAATTTGCTTTAAAATGGCATCGACTTGTTATTGTATATTTATGCATATTTGGTTAAAAATTTATGTTTTTGCATATTTTGCCATAAATGCATATTTTTGTATCACATTTAGTGCAATATTCCAATTCTGTGGACAAAATTTTCAGAGAAGCTAAAAAATATTTTAAAATATAAAAAATAACATGGACAAATTAATATGTGGTAAGCTATTTCACCAAAACAAACCATCACAGAAGGACGTTGATTATTATAAAAGGTGCGTCATCAGAAGGTTCTTTATTTATCTCGTATTAAGATGCGAAATTACACATAATAAATAATTTCGTTTCGGAAAATATTCGACAAATACATAGCCTAAAACATAGAGATGAATACCGACTTTCAGGGTCAAATTTCCAGTCATTTATCTGAAGGCAGAATAAGTTTGTTTAATATCGATTTATTTATATGAAACATTTGTTTTCGTTCTCATAAGTTTTTGGAAAATATCGACAATTGATTAATTCTTTTTGAAGAAGCTACCAATAAGATTATTCTGTTTAAGAGCACAATAGCCTTAATATCACTTTAGAAAAATCCATCAATCATTAAGATCACATCCACTAAAGAAGTGTTGCCAATACAGTTGTTACAATTTTAGCTTCAAACACAGAAACAATAAAATTTTTCCACATTATTTAAAAAAGCATCCATCACATCGTTTAATATCGAAGGGTAATTTTCTAGGTACAAAAGCTGTCTAAGGTCTTTACTATATATTTATTTTTAATTTAAGTCCTGTGTGAAATAGTAGAAAAGTATGTTCGTTAGTAAATTTTTAATAGTTATGAGGTCAATAAAAAAGGGCTAGTAAAAATGTTGGCAAATGAATATAAATTTTTTAAGTTTTAAAATTTATAGAAAAATTTCAATTTATCAAAATAATTGGAAAAATAACACATATTTTAAAATCTTTTAACATTTCAAACATATAACATATATATTGACACATTTCTTTTTGATTTTATAATAAGAAAATTTAAATTTGTCAGTATTTTTCAGATTTCATTTCACATAGCAGACATGAAAATTATTCTCATCATAGAAAATAATTTTTTATCGTAGAAATTTTCCACCGTTTCACACACGCCCTTAATATGATACTGAAAAGAAATTTTATGTTTTTTTTTAGTGCATATTTTATTTGTTTTTAGGGCATATTATAACAATATTTTTAGTGCATATTTTAAGCGCCTAAAACACACTTTTTAATTGCTTGAACTTCCTGTCACTGGTTATCATTAAGAAAGTTTTTATTAGAAAAAAAAAAAAAAAAAAAAACGCTTACCACTGATCACAACCGCTGTATTTATTTAAATCACATTTTTTTACTAAATACCAGGGATTAAAAAAACTAATAAACTAGTAGAGAAATTGCTTTCTGTTTCATAATTATAAATTAAATCTTCAAAACTTTTTCAAATATAATAATTTTAATAATATTCTATTTTAAAATATCAAACTTTTTATTTTTTCATATATGCTTTTAGCCAACGGAATATAATAATTTTAGTAATATAATTTTTTTTTTTATGGCACAAAATTTAATTTTTTTAGTTTTTCCACATATTCAAATTATAATTGCTTATAATTACAAACAATTTTACTACCAAAGAAATGAAAATTTTAAAAATCAAAAATTAAAATTTTATGAGTAATTAACTTTTTTTTACTAAAAAATTTGAGCTAAAATTTAATGAGAAATTTAAAAAATTTACTAAAAAAAATTAATATTAATTTCAAGTTTTAAAAAATGCAATTACGATACATTTTGAACTCAATTCAAATGATAATTCAAGGCAACTTATTCTTCAAAATTGATTTCTTCAGTTTCTTGATCCAAAAGAGAAGAATTAAGTTTCACTAATAATACATTTTCAAGTGTATCTGGGCTCAGTCTGTTTCTAGACTCTGTGAGAATGAAAGACCTGGAAAGATAGAAGATTTAACATAAATTTTAGGGTGTGGATTTTTGAGTAATAATAAAAAGTGTTAGTTTTTAAACCTACTCGTACTTGTGTCGGTGGAACTCTAAATAAATAATGTTAGCTATTATCAACCTTTTTTCTGTCTACCCAATACAAAACGCAGAAGCCATTTTTTTAAAATGTCAACTTTATCCTTTCAATTTTTGTAAAAGGAGGTTGTGTCTTAAAAAAAAAGGAAAACAATTAAGTCAAATAAAATCATTAAATGATTTAAAAGAAGTATTGCCAGAGACATTTAAAATCTGTTAATTGATGTTACTACATTACCCTTTCACGAAATAATTTACCTGAATTCAGTTTAAAAAATTCAGTTTAATTGATTTAGAAAAACATATAGAATACTAAAATATGTATTATTATAATGCGAAAAAAATTTTAATTATCTACAATATATATTATAAAAATTTGCTTTTGGTAGCACAACATTTTAGTTTCATTTTTAGTAATTTTTTTAGTCTTTCAGTTTTAGTTAGTAATTTTTAGTTAAAAAAAGTAATTTCTCATAAATTTTAAATTTTCTTTCTATGGTATTAAAATTTTCTGTTTCTGCTAATAAAATTGTATTTTTGAAATTATTATATTTATTAAACTAAAAGCAATTTGAAATATTCTTCATTTGTAAAATATTTTTAGTTCAACTTAAGCGAGAGTTTAATAAATGTTCATATTTTAAATTTCTTTTCTTTTAAAAATTAATAATACAAGTATTACTAAATAGTTTTTAGTAATCCAAAAAATAGTTAATAGTAATCAAAAAAATAGCAAGCTCGATTTTTGCGATTAATTAAAAACCAGACCTGTTGCGAAAACTGAATTTTCGCTATAACAGAACCCAACATTTTATTGAAAAATTTTTTATTGATATATTTACATTTGAAAAATTTTTTAAAGAAATTGGAGATTTTGAGTTGCTTTTTTGGCAAATTCACATAGTTCTGTTGTCGGCTTATCATTTTCCAATGCTCATTGTCCATTTTAATTTTGTTTTCTTCAAGACCACTATCGTATAAATTCTCCGATTCCGTATCTGATAATTCCATTTGCTCTTCATTACTTTCCACATGAAAGTCTTCTTGAATCCAGTTGTTTATGATAGCATTCGTGAAAAGATGTTCCGTACCACTTTCTGTTGTACGTACGAACTTTTTTAATGAATTTTCTTGCTTTATAATGCGGTAAACTTGTAATTCACGCAAATTGAATTTATGGAATCTCCACTTTAAATTTTTTATTTTCTTAAATCTCTAATTTTTGAGAAATCGTTCGCTTTAAAATATGTTGAACTTTTCCCATATTAAGAGATGTATTTACGCAACAAATGACACGAATAAACTGACAAAATTGAAGATCAAAATCCTCCAAAAAGGTTAATATACCAAAACACGGAGATTTCCCTTTTTTGGTTATAGACATTGTAATCAAATTAAAAAAAAAAAAACAGATAAAAGTCACGAAAATGGAACCCATTTTCCGTAAACTGTCGCGATTATAGAACCTGCAATTTTAAAAATTAAGCCGTCGCGATAACCGGGCCGTCGCGATAATGGGTAGTCGCGAATACCAAGCTTGTACTGTTCATAATATTAATTCCTGCTAAGTACAATATTTTTTATGATTTTTTTTATATTTGTTTCAAAGCAAATTTTTTTTTGTTTGAAAAATATTTTTTTTTTGTTTTTTTAATGTCAAACAAGCTTTTTATAAACTTTCGGTTGCTAGTAAAAAAAAGTTCAACCAAAGCAAAAAATGAAAAATCATTTCGTTACTGTAACTGAAAATGTAGTTAAAGTTTAAATTACTTTCACATAAACAAGTACTCAATTGTAAACACCAATATTCTGCTTCAAATAAGAATATATAATGGTTTAGTCTACCGATTTCATTAGAATTATTTTAACCGAATTCAATTCGATTAATTTATCTAATTATTTAGTTGTGGCAACTTCATTTTCATTATAATTATGTCCTTTAGGTTTTTAGTACAAATACTCTTTCAAAATTTATAAATTTTATTTAATTACAATTACATTTTGGAAGATACATTAATATTTTAACAATTGTAGCCGTTTTCTAACCAATTTATTTTCTTTGTGTACAATAAACCCTTTCTTTATACATAATTATTTCCTCTAGTATTGTTTTGTAGTCATACTTTTTTTTTCATTGGATATTAAATTTATTTTTCAAGTTTTTCCTTTTCAGAAAAGGTTTTTCTCAAGATTGTAGAAATTTTGTGTTTTCTCTCTATTCTATTCTATTATTCTCTATTTTTAAGACGGTGATAATCTATTCACTAGAACTTCTGTTGTTAATGTTTTTATTGCTTTTGTATTTCCGAAGTTTAGTTCTATGTTTATCTATTTTTGCTTTTTTCGTCTTCACTGGTTAAATTTAGATTTTTGTTCAACGTTACGCTTCGTTTAGTTTCAGTTAATAAAACGAAGGATATTCTCTCTGCATTTTTATATATTTAAAGTTGTTGTTTTTTGTCTTCTTTTTTTTTTTTTTGTTTGTTTGTTTTTGTTATTTTGCAGGAATCCCCAGCAAACCAAAGGTTTGATTTAAAATGTGACAATGATTTAAAATAATTTTTTTTTTTTATAAAATGTAAATGTTTGAGAATGATTTGAGAATAATTACATCAACAAAAGAAGGATAATTTTCTCCAATTTTGACGCGGATTTGAATTAATAATTTGAATTAACCTTTAATATCAAAGAAAAAAGACATAATTTTTAAAATATGATGACTCTGTGTTGGTTGGGTCATTACTTAAGGTCTAAAATACAAATTTTTTTTATTATTTTTTTTTTTTTTTGATTTTGTACTACAACAAACCATTACAATGTTTTATCTTTTATTTAAAACTTTTTGTAAGTGGCTTTTACAACAACTTGTTAAATATTCTGATTAAGAATTGGGTGTTTTTGTTTAGAGGTTCATAGCTTTGGCAACACTGCTTTATTTGACAACCGATTTAACAGCTGATAGTTTTTGATAGTTTTTTTTTTGTTTAGTTTAGTTTGACATTTCATTATGGATATACTTACACCAAAGCAAGGCTTGCAAATTGTTGAAATCTTTTATCAAAATAATGGTTCTGTTCGTCAAAGTTATCGTGCACTTCGTCCATTTTATAACGTACATAATCATCCTTCAGAGCGGCTAATTCGAATAACAATGGATCGTTTTCGTACCACGTTTATTTTTACTGTGCACTGAAGAAGCTGTAGCTGCTCTACAGGGAAGCATTGAAGAAGATCCAAATCAATCAATTCGTCGCCGTTCTCAGCAACTGGGTTTGTGTTTTTCTACTTTATGGAAGTCTTTAGGAAAGGACATTTTCTTAAAAGCTTTCAAGATTCAACTTGTGCAGAAATTAAAGCCAAGCGACTCTTGTATGTGAAAGGGCTGAAGCACAAATTGATATTGAATTTCCATTCAAAATTTTGTTCTCCGATGAAGCCCATTTTTGGTTGAATGGGTACTTAAATAAGCAGAATTGTCGCTTTTGGAGTGAGGATAATCCACAATCTTTAGTCCAAACACTACTTGGTGCACTTTATGTGCTGGCGGAGTCATTGGACCATATATCTTCAAAAACGATGGTGGTCAGAATGTTACTGTTAATGGTCAACGGTATAGGGGTATGATTAGAAATTTTTTTATATCTCAATTAGCTGGTATTAAACTTGCTGACATATAATTCCAAAAGGATGGAGACACATGCCACACAGCGTGCGCTACAATTGAAACTTTTGATGAAAGAGTAATTTCGAAGAAACTTTTGATGAAGGAGCAATTTCACGTATTAATTGGCGACTAAGATCGTGCGATTTAACCCCATTGAATTATTTTCTTTGGGGTTATGTAAAGTTACTTGTCTACGTCGATAAACCAGAGAAAATTGAACACCTGGAAATCAACATTCGAAGAGTTATTGGCGCAATACCGGCGCATATGCAGCGAAAAGTTCGTGAAAATTGTTGGTCCAGATTGCGACATGTAGGCGCCAGCCGCGGCGGGCACATGGCCGATATCATATTTAAACATTAATGCCATAAATGTTTCTATCAAACGAAGCCTGTTTCATTGATATTAAAAATATATTTCTTTGTTTTAATATAATTTAAACTTGTGCAACTGTAAAAAACACGCTTTATATAATCTCTTGTGAAACAACACTGGTCGACAAACATTTTTTTCCTCCTTTAAAGACGTACTGATTTTTTATGGTTATGTCTATTTTCCACACCATAACTCTGGAACGGTTTGCCCGATTTAGATAAAAAAAAAAACCAAAACATGTGGACGAATGTGGAAATTTCATCTGCTTAATAGTTTTGCAGTTATTCAGAAATTAGAGCGAAGCATCTTTTTATGCAAATTAGTCTTCCTTAATTCCCTTTTGACAAGGGTCCGATGCTCTTTAATTGGCTTGTTTGGAGGCTTGGACAGTTTGGAGGGCTGTTATTTTTCTGAGCAAAATTAACATTATTTTTATTGTACCATTCTAAAGTAATTTTATTGTAATGGCACGATGCCAAATCAGACCAAAAGAATGTTGAAACTCTATGTTTTCTTACGTTTCGTAAGTTTCATCATCCATTGCACAACATTTCAACTCAAAAAAAAAAAAAAAAAAAAAAATATTTTTTATGAGCTTCGTTCTCTTTTTAGCTTCAGCATTCTTCTTTACGATCCTATTTAGAACTTTTTGCACTTTAAATACATATTTCAAGTTCAATATAGGCTTTAACTTTGCGCACAAAACTTTCAGAACATTTGACACGTTTTTGTTTAGAATACTTCTTAAGAACTGTTACATATTTTTCGCTTTGTACTCGTTTCGTAGTCTTTTATGTTTCCTGTTCCAGGTTTCCGGTCAATTGTGAGTTCATCGTTTAACTTTCTTACCACTCTAGAAAATAATTGTCTGCTGACACGTAGCTCTTTTCTAATTTTTTTTTTAGAAATCTAAATTAGATGAGTTTTAATAGTTTCAAACATTTTTTATGTGTTTCCCTTTGACTCTCTATTGCACAGTGTAACTTCTGATCGGCTGGTTGGATCTACATAAAATGCCACATAGCCGTAGCAAAGGAGATTGAATTTTAAATTTGAAAGGCCCCTAAGGATCTTTTGGGGCTCAAAATAGGGGACCACCAACATAGAAATTTTTTAACTGCTAGATTTTGGTTTCTTATCCGTTTTAAAATATAGCATCTTTTTAAAGCTCTCGGCAAGTCCTACGAAAAGCATGCTTGCTTGTGCTATTTATCCCTTATAGTTTTCAAGTTACTTGCATTTGAGATTTCAACTGTCTAAATTTTGCAAAATCCTGCTCCAGTTTTTTAAATATGTAGCTCAATATTGTCAAGCTATTTTGTAAATTTCTTCAAGTTAGTTAAAGAACAAGATTATTTATCGAATAAAAAATTTAAGTCAATATCTTTTTCGAGTTCAAAAAAAAAAAAAAAAAAAAAAGATTTTGAAATTGAAAATTGCAAAAATTATGATTTTTTGTGTTTGTACAGACCCCACAGAATTTGACATATTTTCAATCGAAATTTTGATTTTAGCTCATATGGTCTAAAATCCCAAAGCCTGAATATATAAACAGAATACAGTTTCGGAATCTCTGAAGTATTCTAAAAAGTTTTTAAGCGCTATTCATAAAACATACAACAACTGTAGACTTTATGGGCAGAATTCCAAAATATCCAATTTTTGGCATATTCGCGGGTTTTTTGGGAATTGTGGGATTGTCTTTACAAAAATCTGAAATTTTTGTTAAACTTTACCATTTTAATTGACTAACAAAGATTTTATTACAGATAAAATATTTATAGTTTAAACAAATTTTATAATCTAGGGAATGATACATCAATTAAAATCTTAAGCAATATATTGTTTGAAAAAATTATCGAACACCATATGAACTTACCTCTTATTTATAAATTCTTGCAAAGAATAGCCTAAAACAATATGTACATCGGATATAAACTCGAGCATTTATGTTATCCCCAGCCGCCAACGACTATAACATCAGACTGAATTTATAATATTATAATATTTATATGTATCTTCAAAATCATATTCAGCATCTGAATAATTCCATAGTGTTTTTGTCTTTTTATAGACCACAAATTAAAATAAAACAATTGGAAAACGTCGTTCTTGATTGATATAAAAATATACGTATTTTGTATTACAAATGTTATTTTCTTTTTCTTTACAATTTTTAATTTTTAGAGATTTGTCGTTTTTTGTCAAAAAAACTAAAACGAATTCAAAAGCTAATTACATTAATAAATATTTTCTATTAAGTTTAATTTTTAAATTAAATAACAAATTAATTGTATAATTTTATGTAATAATTTTTTTTATGTAAATATTATGATTAAATTCAGCCAAGTAATTACTGCCACGAGAAACACTATGGTAATTAAACATACATTTCTTTCTTTTTAAATATCAATTTTAATTCAATACCTGCTTTAAAATTTTATTTTCTAATAAAAATAGTAGTTATTTGCTGTGTGTAAATATGCGAGTTAAATATGTTTTTGACATAACGACTTACGTAATGATATATGAGAAGACGTAACGACATATTTAAATATGACACATTTAAATATGACTATTTGATACAAAAAAAGTATTACATCAAATTTTGACAAAATTTAATGAAATATTAAAAGCTAATAAATTTATAATAATATATAATATAATAATACAAATTTTAAAATTTTTATTCTGGAAAAATGTTCCAAAATTCAGGTTTGTTTCCTGAATTGTATTTGTGAATTTTTTAAAAAAATTTCCAAAATATCAACTTTGCGGATATAGAGTCTATCAGAGGTCTGTCAAGGATTTTGCCCACTGTGGCCAAATAGCGCGTTGGAATGCATTCCCGCTATATGAAGAATGTAGCCAAGGAAGAATGCTGTCCACGGATATAACTAGAATTCCTGAAATGCATTTGTAAATTTTTTGAAAAATTTTCAAAATATCAACTTTGCGAATATAGAGTCTATCAGAGGTCTGTCAAGGATTTTGCCCACTGCGGCTAAATAGGGCGTTGGAATGCATTCCCGCCATATGGAGAATGTAGCCAGGGATATAACTGGAGTTCCTGAAATGTATTTGTGAATTTTTTAAAAAATTTTCAAAGTGTCAACCTTGCCAATATAGAGTCTATCAGAGGTCTGTCAAGGACTTTGCCCACTGTGACCAATGTGATAATATTTACATAAAAATATCTCATGTATGATGAATTTTATAGCTCTGTTCCGATACTTGCAAGTATTAGTCAGAATTTACAAGAAAGCGTTCCCGTATTTATAACTTATTTATATTTTGTTATTCTTCTTTGATTAATTTTGACCAAAATGTTTATATGTTTTATGTTTATTTAGATTTTATTTTATTTAGCTGATTATAATTATTTATAATTATATTTAGTATATTTAAGTACAAAAAACATAATTTTTGTTATTAAATAGCGATCAAAATAAAAAATAGTCCATGAAGATTTTACTATCGTTATCTTTGGAAATTAGGTTACCGAAAACGATATCACAATTTTATGGGAAAACAATATCATAAAGATAGGTACACTTTATTTCGTAAAAACTATCACAAAACGATTTTCACATGTGATAGTTTTTATCATCTAGATCAATATTTCCCGAATGGTGGTTAGCGTACCCTTAGGGGCCTGTAACAACATTCCAGCGGGTTATTGGGAGAGATCAAAACTGTGTATGGAATTATTGTACACGATTTATTTTTTATTTTTTGCCATATGTAATTATGCAAAAGTTGTATTCTACAGGTGCCCATCATTTGGATGGGAAAAAATCTATTGAAGTTTTGTACAATATACTCATATTAATGCTAATAGCCAAAGCAAAGAAATCACACACACTTGGTGAACTTTTAATAAAGCCTTGTTCTGCTGCCTTTGGGGTTATAATGTTAGACAAGCCCACAAAAGAAAAATTCATGAGATCCTTCTGTCAGATAACCCTGAAAGAAAAAAAATTGGTAGCCTGTAGCATAATGAAACGACAGATGTTTCTAATTAAAGCCAATTTTTATTTTATTGCAGAAAGTGAAATAAATGAAGAATTATTGTTTACTGAATCTTTTTCTACCACTTTTATAGGTATACAGATGGAGACGCATCAATAATTAGATCGCGATCAGGTTTTTTAAATCTCACTGCGTAATCCATCGATAAGTACTTGCTGCTGATATATTTAAAAGTGATCTTCAAACTACTATAGACGTAAATTTCATAAAAACAAGTGCCTTAAGAAATATAATTTTTAAAGCCCTATGTGACGATTTAAATGCAGAATACATATAAGAAATGACTACTTCATATCATTGTCCATTGGATTTTCAAGGGAAATATGCTGAAGAGATTACACGAATTAAAAACAGAAGTAGACATATTCCTTTTATACAAAAATGAAGATATTTATAAAAAATTTACAGCAAACTATTTTTATATATTACTTTGCATATACCTATAAATTTTTCGAAATGTTAAACAATCTTAACATTAAACTACAAGGCAGACAAGGAAATATATTAAATGAATTGATTCAATAAGTGCTTTTATGTGCAAAATTTCTTTATGGAAAAGGAGACTTCAACCCCTATACCAAAATATTCCTAATTCCCATAGGGCCAAATTAATCCAGACTATTTATATGGCAATTACAAACTTTTATTCTTGATGAGTAATTATATTTTAAAATTAAAAAAATTTGACCTCTCTGAAATTTTCTCTGTAGAAAGCATAACGATAAGTCTTCCTACCAAAAAAAAAAAAAAAAAAAAAAAAATAAATAAAAAAAATTAAGATGGACTTTTTAGATACACGTCACTAAAGAAAATTCTTACAAAAGAATATGTTAATAAAAATATTTTTAAAATTTTTATATTTCATCTTAAAATACAAGCCTTGACAAATCCATCGTAAAATTATTTTGATATCTTTTATATAACAAAAGTTATGACCATTTAACTAAATATGTTAATCACTTTCAAAGCTATAGAGTTGCCATAGTTCTCAAAATAAGAATGAGAAAAATTAATTTTGCATGCCTCCGTATCCTTCTCTATACATGCACCAAATTTTATCTAAATCGGTAACCAAGGGTCAAGTTTTTTTTAAATTTAAAATGAAATTACTCTAATACTAAAATTTAAATACATACATTTATATAAGTATTATTTTGATATTAAAAATACCCCTCTGAGCACATATATTGAAAGTTCATAAATGCAAAACTTAGAAAATAACAATATAGATTGTGATAATGTATAACAGCACATTTCGCATATTCTCTAGTACAATTGTTCTAAATTTTGATATTAAATTCGAAAAATGTCTATCTCTGTACGGTACAATTCTATTTAATAATCTGGGCATGCGGACAACAAATGATCTATTCATAATTTGGGAATAATATCTTGGCATAACTAAAGGCCTACTTAAGTTATCTGGGTTTACCATATTTAAAAATTTTATAAAACTGCAATAATAGTGTTAAGTTTATAAAGTTCTCAAAGTCACATTGGAGAAGATTTATTGCATAAGATGTCATATGTGCGTGAGATCTATATTTTAGACCAAATATATGTCGATATATTCTATTAATAGTTTGTTTCAGTTTAGTAATACCATTTATTGTTATATAATATACAGAATATATTTCTAAGCCATACAATAATATTGTAAGACATAATGCAATGGCAACACTCCTCTTGACCTTACTAGATAAGTAAAATCCTATGTTATACAACCGTCTTAGAATGAAATTTATTCTTGAAGAAACATAATCTACTTGAAAGTCAAAGTTTAATTTGTTATCTATATAAAATCCTAAAATCTTGCAATATGATAAAAATTCTAATTCATTTGAGTGTATTAACAACTTGGGTATTGTACAAATTTGCGAGAACCACATACATATCTTCTTAGAAGGATTCAAATTGAGACCACTACAAAATAAGTCTTAAATCTTTATTAACATTATATTCCAAAAAAATTGAGACCTAGCCCTTCATCATCCGCAAGCAACTGAACATCATCAGCATATGTATAACATTTACAAAATTGTATTTGCTGATATATAAATCGTTGAAATAAATCATAAATAGAAGAGGTTCTAAAATTAAGCCCTGAGACACTCCTATTATGGTTTTCTGAGTTAAAGACCTAACAGCTCCGGATTGTTCATATTGGCATTCTTCATTCAGAAATGACCTGATTAGTTTGCAGGTAGATGATCCCAAGTTAATTTTCTAATGACTTGGGATCATGATTTAAAGAGTCATCAATAAATATGAGAACAGAATTCAGTTCTTGCCAAACCAGTTTACTTCGTAATCCACTCAACATTGCTATTGATGACATACCCGATAATTTTTAAGAATAAGCAATAGAACTATGTAATAATTTGTGCACCAAAGCCGACTTTGAATCTCTGTAGGTTGAATATCTTTGGTTAAAATATAACAAAGTTTCATTTAAAGAATGAAGCGCTCAACTGTTGCAATAGTTTGTATCTACATACATATTTGTGAGAAACTAGTTTTTCTGCCCTACAGTTCATAAAATCCAAATTTAGATTATGTTTGGATGTGAAATTAAGTGAGATGTGTTTTGTCAGAAATTTCTCCCAATATTAAAAAGTTATTCAAAGCAAAAATATCTTATTACTTTTAATATTTTTTAATTGTTTATGAGATTTAAAAGGTTCATAGTTTTTATATTTAATAGATTTTTATAGTTGATAAAAATCAAAATGTGGCAAAGGGTTCTCGAAAAATCCAAAATTTCTAAAAGGGTCCGTGAAGCATGAAGAGCTGGGAACCCCTGATCTAGATAATATCGTTTGGTTTATTGTGTTCTAAATATTTTTTAAGAACATTTGTTAAGTGCTAATTCTGAAATTTTTTTTTATTAAATCTAGGGAATCTGTCAAAGTGTGTTGTTCTTTTGCTCAACACTTTAAAAAACATAATTTCCCTAATCAAAAAGACAAATATGTAAGTGCAAATACATACTTCAAAAAACTTAAGATGGTTAAAAAAAAACAAAGAAAAAAATTCCACTTTTCTATATATTTGTTTATGAACCCATTTAACTACTGCGACACAATTTGCTACGTTGAGATTTTTTTTCCATCGTCTTCTTTTTATAATAATATGAATAAATGAAATCAAGTGTTTAAACAATGATTTCTATTGTTACAATTTTATGACAATTTGTTTATTTAAGAGAATTTATTCAATTGAATTTAATATACACCAACAACAACAATAAGAACATAGAAAAAGAGAAGAATTGTTAAATAAATAAAATAATATTTTTTAAGATTTTGTTTATTTTATTCGAATTTAAACTAAACTAAATACAATCAACTTAAGTTACACATACAAACGACAAAATAAATTGTAATGAATTGAAAAATATAATTGGTGATAATGAAGTTTATATATATATATATATATATATATATATATATATATATATACATAGATTACACTGCAGCGATTTCGTAATGGTTTCTTATTGCAAATGATATTATACTATTATCAGAATGTTGAAGGGATGTTCTTTTTAATAGGAAAGGTCATATCGCTACTGACGATACCTTTTGAGTTTCTTAAAGATTCGGTAAGATATCGGCAGATTGTTATAGGATTTTCGATATTAGAAACGTAACTTCGTTATTAAATTGAGAATTAAGAAAATTGCACAATTATTCCAGCAATAATTTCCTCTAATTCAAATATAATTTTCTCAAATGAAATAGTTCTTTTAAATAAAATCATAATATTTGTCTTGTGTATTTAAGGTGATAAACATGATTTGCATCACTCACAATCTGAAAAAAATCACAAGTATGATGCGACAATCAGTATGTGGCATGAAGTGAAATGATGCCCAGTGTGCGATCCAAAAAAATAAAATGGAAATAATTATGTAGTTCCGTAACGGCTTCAATGATTTCAATGAAATTCTACACAGTAATAGTAGGCAAGTTTAAGTTTTTAGCTTGGCCCATATTGACCTACCAGGTGTGGGTCCGCAATGTCCCAAAGTTGGATACCTCGGGTATGAACATTTTTAAAAACGATCCTGATTCGTTATATCTGTATCGATTTGAAAGTTTTTTATATGAGAGGATTTTGCTGGTCAAGGCCTTTTTAGTTTACGAAATATTGGGCTTCAAATATTAAAACCTTCGCTTTTTAATGTACCATGTTGAAGTTTTTTTCGCTATATCGGGTCTATATTTTTTTTTAATCTTATTAAAAACAAATACAAAAATACTGTAAAGAAAGAATTTTCAAAAATATTTACGCAGTCAAAGGTTTTAGCCATTTAAATTTGAACTTTGAAAAAAATTAGATTTCTTCAGGTTTTTTTTTCATAAAAAGGGTCGCATTCTTTTTCTGTTATATAAAAATGTTCTAGGTAACATATATAGCATTTATATTTTTCTGAAAGACAATTAAATACAAAATATTCTCAAGTGGGAAAAAAAAATTAAAAAATATTCCCGAACCAGAGTTTCACAAATTTGTTCTAAGTTTTTAACAAATTTTCAATTTTTGCCTTAATTTCTCAAATCGAAAAGCGGAATCAAAAAATTTTAATATTTTTATATGATCTAATATGTTTTTAATTTTCAATTTTTGCCTTAATTTCTCAAATCGAAAAGCGGAATCAAAAAATTTTAATATTTTTATATGATCTAATATGTTTTTAATTTTTTGGTAATAGACATTTTTGCTTCCTGATATCGGTTGGGAAGATATAGCAAAAAAAGTAAAAAATTAAATTTTTGGAAATTTTTGAAAGTTTTTAGGAAATTGCGGGATTTTTGATGACAAATCTAAAAAATTGAATAACACTTGAAATTAAGCACCATAAATTTACAGTTGTAAAATTTCATATAAAAATAACCACTAAAAAAACTTTATTTAATTAAAAACAAATAATATGTACAAAATCTCAAATCAAAACTTTTGCGGTATCTTTTTGTAAAAAGTTTTCAACAGATTTTTGTATTAAAAAATGACGATGTAGATGTATTATACAAAACTGTTTAAGAAATTTTGTCTTCTTTTCAAATATATATAGAAAGAAGTATTTATATTATTAAAATCCATTAAAGACTTTTTGCAAAAAGATACAGCAGAAGAATTGATTTGAGATTTTATGCATATTATTAATTTTTAATTATTTAATACGATTTTTTTAGTGAAATTTTACACTTGAGTAGATCTTTTGATGCTTAATTTCCGGTGTTATTCACTTTTTTAAATTTGTTAACAGAAATCCCAAAAAACTTTCAAAAATTTCCACAAATTATATTTTTTTTACTTATTTTGCTATATCTTCCCAACCGATATTTCATGATATAAAAAATATTAAAATTTTCTGATTCCATGTTTACCATTTAAGAAATTAGGGCGAAAATTGCAAATTTGTTGAAAAAATATATCTAATTTGGTAAACCCTAATGCTAGCGGAATTCATTTTTTTTATTTTTTTTTTTATAATATTTTGTATTTAGTTATCTTTCCGAAAAATATTAATAATATATATGATACTAAAGAAAATCACCACTTTTTTGGCAAAAAAAGTTAAAATTTAAATGCCTATAACTTTTAACTGTATAAGTATTTTTTCAAAACTCTTTCTTTACACTATTTTTCTCTTTGTTAATAAAATTAAAAAAAAGAACAAAAAAAAAAAAAAATAAAGAAAATCGTATAGAATTTAGAACCCAATAGCGAAAAACTTCTGCAAGGTACGTTAAAAAATAACAATTTTAATATTTAAAGCCCAATATCTCGTAAACTAAAAGAGATAAAATACGCATACATCAATATGTTTTATAGATTTGGACCAGCAGAAGCCTATGATATAAAAGTGAAATTGGTTCAGATATAACGAATCAGGATATTTTTTGATAATGTTCATACCCGAGCTGTCCAACTTTGGGACCCTCTGGGCCCGCCCCTACACCTTTGCTATGTGAAATTTCATTCGAATCGTTGA
The DNA here is from genome assembly GCA_932274085.1 of Protocalliphora azurea. Classification (NCBI taxonomy): domain Eukaryota; kingdom Metazoa; phylum Arthropoda; class Insecta; order Diptera; family Calliphoridae; genus Protocalliphora; species Protocalliphora azurea. The sequence goes on from OW026519.1 coordinate 124,709,431, forward strand.
AGCCGTTCCGAAGCTGCATAATAATTTCCAATTCATTTTTTTGCATCGCACACTGTGCCACGTAAACTCTTGTTTACAGATTTAAATAAAGAAATATTTTTATCTTTACGACGTTTTATGCGTCTGTTTGTGGCAAAAGCTATTGACTTAAATACAAAACCCCACCACTACTTAAATCATTCTTTGGTACCCTTTGATACTCTCTATTGTGGTGTTGAACTGTGTATGTGATTGTTATAGCGTTTATACGCACCTGAAAATTTTGCGGTATAAACGGTGTTAATATGTTATTTACAAGTTACCTAGTGTCTACTTTAGGCAAATTTTTATCAAAACAAACGTCAAAATATGTGCGAATATATACCAGGTAACCTTAGTTAAACAGCTAATTATTATTTTGGTTATTAGAGTTGTTAAACTGCATATATAAAAAACAATAATGAATACGCCGTATTGCTTTTTTTGTGCAACAGTTGCCATCTTCCACAAATTCTATGTTAGTAACTCACGAAAACTAATCGTAACTAGTGAAACTAAATGCAAATATAGCGTACGGCGTTGTCGTATTCTTCACATCTGGCACAACTAATACGGAAATATAATTCTTTACGCTATTTTCATATAACAGCCCATCTACACTTAACAAAATATGTAAGATTTTTTTTGTCAGAGAGTATCAAATTCACTCTCTGAGAGAATTATCTCTCGTGTAGATTCAAATAATAGTACTATATGAAGTATTATGAGACTGTTGTGATAAGACTTATCTACACGGATGAACTGTCAAAAAAATGCGCATCTACGAAAGTTTGTGTGTGTGCAGGTGTATTTTGGAAATTAATAAAAAACAATGTTTCTTATAAAATTGTTTCCTTTTAATGATTGTTTTACAGTTAAAAAAAATATTTTTATAAAAAATTGTGATAAAAAAGTGCGAGTTTCTTAAATAAAAAGGACATTTTTAATTTGTGACTGATTGAAAGTAATGATATCTTATACGATTTATTAGAATACGTGTACCCCTTATTAAAGATTTAACATAATATAAACAAAATGGTTACTCTCTTCTGCCGACGTTATCTCACATATTTTATCAGCGTTAATCTTAGTTGTAGACCTGGGGTAAAGAGTGAGTTATTTATATGAAAGTTATTTTTATTTGCAATAATTATGCGTATAAATGTAATACGTGATTGAAATCTACTACTAATGTTACTTTATAATTTGAATTATTATTAGAGTAATTAAAAATCATATAAAAAAGAGTTTTAAATCAATATATTAAAAAATCCCTATAAAAAAGTTACATTTTGATATTTTTTACAATTACGAAAATTTTTCATAAATTTTAAGCATTTTGAACGAATTTTCTAATTCTAAAATCGTTTTAAAATTGACAAATATACAATATATCAAAATGGGTTTTTATAAAGTTTAAAATTTTAGATAAAATACCTGAAATTGGTTTCGAAAACCCTGACGTGTTTTAAATGAATCCTAAAAGTATTTTTCCAGAACCAGACATTATTGGCCGAACTCAAAGTATTACAATTATTATTTGGGAGAATTTAGTTTAGTTAATAGGTCTATCTAATTTTTGTTCTTTAGTATCTAAAACAAAATACAAATAGACATAGAAGTGTTCTTTGTTTTTTATACCCTACCATAGGTGGTTGGGGTATTATGCTTTTGTGCTGATGTTTGTAAAGCACAGAAAAAATCATCCAACATCCACCTTAAAGTATACTAATTGACTCAGAATCAGTTTTTGAGTCGATCTAACGATGTCCTTCCATCCGTCCGTCTGGCTGTCCATGTAAATCTTGTACACAAAGTACAGGTCGCACTTTTGAAGATAATTCAATGAAATTTGGCACATAGGACTTTCATGACACAAGGACAAAGCCTATTGAAATTGGTTATGATCAGTCCATTATTTCACCTAGCCCCTACACAAATGTCCTCCAGGAATAGGCATTTAACGATCATAAATGCTTCGAATATAGCCATATATTAATGAAATTCGGTGTAGGGAAGTTTTGTATTAGTATCAATTTTTGTGCCAATAAATCACATACATATGTTAGTATCAAGTTTATATTCGACATAAATAAGTTCTATATAACTAGAAATCACATCGCCAAATTTTATGAGTATCCCTCCATAATTTACCACAACTGCCATATAAGCCCAATTTCGGGAGTCACCCTAAAGTGCATAAATTCATATAAATGTTAATATTAACGTAATATTCTGTATTGGTATATTTTATTTTATTTTACACTTAGAAAAATTATCGGTCCACAATTCTCCACATGTCTAATATAAGATCCCTCCACGAATTTTGATGGGCATACCTAAGGATGTGGGGTATCATATGGTCGGGCCGATGAGCGACTATATCTTTGCTTTTTGGGGCCATCATCATTTTATACTTGAATCCTTATGGTTTGTAATTGCCAGGAAATCCCTGCTAGGAGTAATGTATACATAAAATTATTCTTATAACTATTATTTCATTAGTTTTTCGTATATCGAGAGATAATACATTTTAGCAGCGTACCTGAAGTTTCAATTTTCTAAATTATAAATATATTGCATTCAAATTATATTTAAAACTAAAAAAACAGAACCCATTTACAACTTCGAGGGTTAATAGATATTCGTATTAGCAATAAAACTTAATATCTATTTATCTAAGGTATTCTTTATTGAGGGTTATAGTGGGTCTGGTCAGACAACATATGTTCGTAATGTGATGTATACACCGATTTATCCGTATAAATATCTTTTTATATTTTTATATATGTAGATATATTATATATATTTCATGTCACTAAATTATATAAAAATAAATTATATATGATAATAAATTTAAATAATATTTAAAATTATAATTAATTTACCCATGTGTAAGTTTTAAGGTTAAAGAATTCCTTTTTCAGATTTGGAATTAAAATACTCCACTGATTCTTTTTTCTATGAAACTGGCAATGAAATTTTTGAAAAAGCTAAAGTTACCTGAACAATTTAGTTATCAATAAAACTATATTACATTTAAAACTGAAAAGAGTCTGGCCAGACGTCCATGTCAGTTCAAGGGTTAAAGTAGCTTTTAAAATTTTTATAATTTTTTGTTTTATTAAAAACAGCTGAGAGTTTCATCAATTAGGTCTATAGAGATCTGAAGTTTCCAAATGTAATATTACAGTTTGTACCGTAACATTCCTTTCATGCTGTGGAAAGTTTTCTTTAGGTTTAAAAAATACACTCTTAAGAATTCCCTCGTATTTAGAAAATACTATTGTGTCTGTTTAATTTGTAATGCTACTTAATAATATAAATAAAAAAAAACTACAGAGAGTAATATCCCAGTGGTAAAAACAAGGGGTAAAGAGCCCTTCTAGAAGGCCTTTTTGATAGCCAGAAGAGCTTTTCCCTGCATTCCATGTTCATTTATTTTTTACACATGATGTCATTGAGAGCAAGGCCTTACATATTCGCGACCCGATGAGGCCCTTCTAAAAAACCTCTTGAATAAAAACTGTCAGCAGTTATTCTACACTATTTAATAAAATATTTTTCTCTTTATACAAAATAACAATGTCTATTTTAAATTATTGTAAAAAGTTTAAAACTGAAAAAAAATTGAATATTAAACAAATATCTGAACTTTTGACAAAACGTCTTAAGTCGAGATAAGAAAATTTATCCAAAAATTTATATTTTCGTAGAAATTGTTGATTCTTTTGAAATGATTTAACTCTCCTGAAAAAAAATTAAGTTTTTGTTAATTTTTTTGCCAAATGTATACAGATATAATATAAACAATTCAGTTTTGAATACATATAAACACAGCCTACTCAAAAAAAGCATTAAACGAAACTAAATGAATTTTGATATTGATATTGTTTTTGTAACAGTTTCTGAATAATTTTATTTTTTCTTAGGAGAATTGAATTAAGAAGCTCGAATTTTATACATAGAATTGTTATTGCTTAAAACGAAATATGTTAAAACAAATACAGCTTCTTAGTCTCCTTCTAAGAGAAGGGAAGTTAGAAGTGGTATCCGATATTTTAGATGGCAAGGGTGAGGCATTCTTGAAGGCCTTATTATAAAAGGCTTGTTAGCATGAGCAACTGCACCTAAAAGAAGGTGTAAATAGACTTTCTAGAAGGCCTGCACGATGGAGGTCTTAACATTTTTACCGCTGGGATAGTATGCAAGAGTTTTGTGTGTGTGTGTGTTTGTGATGACTTGGTTGGTGTTAAGATGTGTGATAGGTCGTCACTCCTACTCATACTTACTTTACTTACTCATTTTAATAAAAAATAATAATATTAAAAAATAAAAAAATAAATAATAATAAAGTCACTATATTCAATTTAATTTAAATAATTTTTTATTCATTTATTTAAATTTTACTTAAACCCAACAAGATAAATGCAAATAGAATGTTAATACAAAAATAAATTTCAATTTAGTCAAATATATACAAGCGAAGTGTTAACATCCCATAGAAATATAAAACAAAAATCGTAATAATACTCATAATAATACAAAAGATATATAATTGTAATAAAAATAAAATAATAAAAATCAATTAGTTCTTGTGTAAATAATTAAAATGTTATTTTATTTTCTTTACAGGGTTTTTTAAAATTAATAGATTTTTTTAAATAAAAAAAAAAAAAAAAAACAAATAAACCTTTTAACGACTGCAGCATTGTCTAAAATAATTAAATATAATTTAAATAATATACAAACGTTGTTTCAATAGGCCAGTCTTTGTATAAAGAATGTTGTGTTCTATTAATTAAACATAAAAAATAAAAATAATTGCAATTTTTTTTTTAAATAGTTATTAAAATTAAATATAAATCAAATTTTTAAAAATAAAGTAAAACTTAAAAAAAAAAAAAATAATAAATCATTAAATGTAAAAAAAATAATAAATAATAAAAAAATAGCTGAAAAATCAAGTGTTCAATATACCACTCCTCCCTCAACAGCAAGCAGCAAACAACATTAAAATTATTTTGATAACAACAAAAATGTTTGCAACAAAAATTCATCAATAAAAATTATGCATAAAAAAGGTGAGTTTTTCAACTTTTTTTATAAACAAAAATTATAAGTTTAAGAAATATTTTCCGGAAATAGTTGAATTGTTATGCACAAATGTTATAAATTACTAAATGAAATCGAGGTTAAAATTCGAATTTTAAGCCAGCAAAAAAATGAAAAATCCATGGTTGTCATTATTACAATGTTTTTATGATTCTTAAATTTAAACTGCACAGTGGGGCCAATTGTGAAATAGATGGTACTAAGTCTGGATATTTTAAACCGCTAACCCGATTTTGATGAAACTATGAATATCGATAGAGGAAGAGTTAAGCTTTCAGAATATTCTTGGCTGCAGAGTGTAGCTTAAGCACGGACCGCGCTACAGTGGAACAAAATTGACCACCTCGAGAGTGAAAAACATATCGGAACTTGTAACTTTTACAAATATAAACCGATTTTAAATATTTTTACATTTTTGAATTCTCCTAAGCAATTTAAAGAAAAATAAATGTGCATAACGTGCTAAATTATCTCTTATTGTTTAAAAGATATCTGATTTCAAAAATTACATTTTTCATTTTTGGCCTTGACTCTTTTGCGTGCTCAAGCTGCACTCTGCAGACAACAATATTTTGAAAGATTAACTCTTCCTCTATCGATGTTCTTAGATTCACCAAAATCGGTTCAGCGGTTTGAAAGATCCAGACTTAGTGCCATTTATTTTGCAATTGGCCCCACTGTGCACATAACATGGTGCTATAGTGAAAAAACATTTGGAATGTAACAGTGTAGTTAGTAGATGCGGATGAGTAGATTATTATACCAATTTTAGAATTTTCGATATTTATATCCAAAAAATCGATTTTTCGGACTTCGCGGAATTTAAGTTTTTTAAACAGCATTAAAAAGAAAAGACTTTACCCTTTTTAAAAAGTATATATACATTTATAATCATAAAAGAACTGTGTAAAATATTAAAGACAAAAATTCAGTTTTTTTTATTTTTGTTTACTTTTTGGATTTTACAGCCGATTCTTTATTTAGAAATATATTTTTTAAAATTTTTCCAAATATTATATTTTATTATAAATAAAATCAGCTACCGATTGATGAAATCGGATTAGAATTGTAAAACATATGATTTTTTTCAAAGTTGTAAAACTCATAAATTCCTGTTATTCTATGTGTATTTTGTTATTGACACATTTATGAGTTTTACAACTTTGAAAAAATTATATGTTTTACAATTCTAATCCGATTTTATCAAATAATGGCTCATTTTGCATATGAAATATAGTATTAGAAAGAAATAAGAAAAAAATATTTTTTCTAATAAAACATTGGTAAAAAAAAATATATAAAACAAAAAAAAAAAAAAAATAGTTTGTGTCCTTAATATATTTCACAGTACTTTTATGAATAAAAATTTGAATATACTTTTTAAAAAGGGAAAAGTCTTCTATTTCTAATACAGTTTAAAAGACTTAAATTAGTTAACAGGTATTCGAGATAAAAATTTTAAAACCATCAAGTCCGAAAAACCTTTTTTTTAATAACTCCTGATTTTGGGGATAAATTGAAAATTCTAAAATTTATATAATAATCTTCTCACCCATACCTACAAACTACACTATATAACATTCCAAGTATGTTAATATTTTTTTTTATTTTGTTACACCGTGTAATAAAAATAATTTTAAATTGGTGAAAATGTAATTTTCTTAAAAATAATTAACCTTTTTTCGTGCTAAAAATACATTTAATTCACTTTTTTCGAATCAAAGGAGTTGAACTTTTGAAGTTGTTAGAATGTTTATTTTTTAGAAGTACTTGCTCGTTTTTTTTTTTTTTGCTGGAAAGAAATATTTTTACGCAACAAAAATTTGATTATTTGAATTATTTTTCTTTGAATGCTAACTTTGAATTATAAAAAATTAACTTTAAACTAAATTTATTTTTAATACTTTCATAAAATAAATTTAGGTTTTCTTTTTGTAAAACAAAACGAAAATTTGTTTCGAAATTTGCTGTTTTCAATAAAAATTATCGAAATGAATTTTCATTTCGTTTCATTTTTAAATTAGGGCCTTAATATTAATCTTGTTACCCGACAATAAATCTCCGATTTTTCAGAATTCTATTATTGTATAATTTGTACATTTTTCAAATTAATCACAATATTATTTGAAATAATCTTAAATAAAAAGGGCGTGTGTTGTTTTACTCTCTTTATTTATTTTTGTTGTATTTTTTTTTTACTAAATATCAACTTCAGTAGTTGTTTTATACAAAATTTATATGTATTTTTGTTGTAACATTTCTTTTCTGTTATTTTATGTTAATTCTTACATTTAATTTGCTTGTTTGTTTTGTATAACTTCAAAAAAGGACCTTATTTATATTTATCAAACGCCTTTTAATACACTTTTTTATATTTCACACTTTTTTTGTTCGTCCATAAAAACTGTAAAGATAATGGTCGATTTACATCTTCAAGCTTCTGTGACTTAATGTATTTTTCTCTTCAAAAGCAGGACGAAAAAAAAGGATATGCAAAAGGGAAAATTGAAAAAAACTCTATGCAAAGAGAACATAAATTTGTTGTTTATTTCCATACACCCATCTTCTTGTTTTTGTTTGGCTCTATTCCAAAGTAGCAGGGGCAGAATCTGTGGCATCGCAGTAACAGAATTGCTAGCAAGAGCACAGTTTTTACCACTTAGAATACTCTTTAGATTTATTATCAACTTAACTATAACACAGTAATAATACGAAGTTTATTGTAATATTATTATTACAAACACTCTCTCTATCTTTCTCTTAAAATTAAAAATATTATCACTTGCATGCAATGTGACCAGATGTCAAAAAAATATTCAGCTAAATCCCGTTTAAAATAAAGCTAAAAAATGCTACAAATTATTTAAAAATGCTAAAAAATAACTCTAAATTAATAAAGTACTTTTTTTTAGCAATATATTTTTATAATGTTGACCTTATGTAATTATAAAAACAGAACATATTATATAAGCAGAAGAATATAAGTAAAAGAATAAGAATGAAACTTACAATATTCTTCAGTTTTTACCTAGTTGCATCACCCATTATTATTATATTATTATTTTAATTCAGTGATGCTGCAACCGTGGGTAGTGGCAAATTATGTAAGTAAGTGGTAGAACACTTACAGTTCCTTAAAAAATCTAATGTGTCGTTGTCCCATTTACTTAACCTCGGTATGATCGAACAGTGTCTCATTATAATTCTTAAACTTCTTTTCATGCGTAGCGTTACTGTGTATAGACTGGTCACAAAGCCATGCATGATTAGTTCTGTTCAAGATCTACTTCAAGTTCATGTTAAAATAGCATTTGTTTGCAAATAACAATATTTGCTTAAAAACCAAATACTTTTTGAAGTAAATATACCTCTAATCCAAAAAGGTTTTTTCGAAACTGGAAAAATTAATTTAAAATTTTTAATATTAAGGATTACATTAATTTTATTTAATACGATTTCTAATTTTCGTTTTTATTAAAATTACGGACTAAATAATTTTTTTATCCATTCATTTAATACTTGTCCCTTTTCTATAATTTATTGGCTTTTTACTGATATTAAAATTACTGCTACTTTTGTTAATGTCTATATTTTGCAGACAGTAGTATAAACATGTAATTTCAATATTTGAATTTTTCCCTATTTTAAAACATGCTAAAAAATGCTAAATATATTATTAAAAAACTGCTAATAATATGCTAAATGCTAAGTAAAAAATTTGTAGCTAAAACGGATAAAGAATTGCTAAATTTTAGCTGCAAAAATGCTAAAATTCTAGTTGTAACCATGATACAATTAATAATAAGGTCCAATTTTTAAAGATAACGTTCTCAAATTTATTTTCCCTGAAAAAAATGAATGAATAAATAAATAAATAAATAAAAAAAGAATGTTATCAAATTAGAATTATAAAAAATTAAAAAAAAAAATATTATAACGGTTTTTTTATATTTTATATTTTCTATTTTCATTTTTTTTGTTTTCTCTTTTCAATGTTTCAATTCTAAGTGATTTAGTTGTATCATGGTTTTAATAACGTTTTTGTTAACGCTCGTTTACTCGTGATACTGTTTACTTTTAAATTTTATTGTTGTGTTGATTTTTGTTCTCTTTAATTTCTCTTTCTCTTTAAATAATCGTTCTCTCATTTATATTCAACTTTACTTTAATAGAAGAAGAGAATTTATTATTAAAAAGCACATGTTATCCTTGTTTTTCCTGTTTCCAATTATGTTTACTTAATTTTTTGTTCATTATTTTGCTTTTGTTTTTTTCTGTATAGTTGTATCATACAACTACTAAAGGCAAAATCCATGGTGAAATGAAACAGGTGGCAGCAGTTCTACCGAATTCACATTTTTTTATCTATGGAGTTTGACACTTCAGTGGGTAAGCAAAAATTGTGCTTATATGGAGTTTGACAGTACTAAACAAATAATTAGTTTATTAAGTGAAGTCACCTGTTTGAATTCGCCTTGGGCAGAATCACTAGAAAGTTTGTTCTTAATTTTTTTTGCCCTAAAAAGTCAAACACATATGTGTAAAGCAAAAGAAAATTTAAAAAATTGAAAATAAACTTCAAATAAAAAAATATATACATATTTTCAATTTAATATAAAATTTCTCTGTGAACAATACATTTTAATTATATTATATTATTTTTTGTATCCTACATTACCATAGGTGGTTGGGGGTATTATGCGTTTGTGCTGATGTTTGTGACTCATAGAAAAAGTTATTCAACACCCACCTTAAAGTATACCAATCGACTCTGAATCACTTTTTACATCGACATAACGACGTCCGTCCGTCTGTCTGGCTGGCTGTCCATGTAAACCTTGTGCACAAAGTACAGGTCGCAGACTTCCATTATGCAGGGACGAAGCCTATTGAAATTGGTAATGATCGGTCGATTCACCTAGCCCCCATACAAATGTCATCCTGGAATTAGGGTTTAACGATCATAAATGTCTTGAATATAGCAATATTTTAATGAAATTCGGTACAAGGAATTCAAGAAATTCGGTACAATCAATCTTTGTGCTAAATTTTATGAAGATCTGTCCATAATTCACGTTAAAATGTTAGTATCAAGTTAATATTCGATGCAAATAAGTTTTATGTCAGTAGAAATAACATTTCCAAATTTTATGAGAATCGCCGTAAAGTGCATAAAATCATCTAGATGTTAGTATTAACGCATTATCCTGTATTTGTATATTTTATTTTACATTTAGTAAAATTGGCCGCAGGTGTAATATAAGTCCCCTTCCCGAATTTTTATGCTCGTACACCATGGTGTAGGGTATCATATAGTCGGTCTCGACGGACTATATCTTTCTTTCTCGTTTTTAATTATTATTTAACTTTAATTGTTTTTAAGTTCATTTCATTATGTAGCTATAGCTGTTTAGTGGATTTGTGTATTAGGGCTAGGTTTCCGGGATCTTTTTAGGGAGGAGTTTTGAAGAAGCTACTTTTACTTCTAAGTAAAAGAAAAATATCAAATAATTTTAATATTTACAACTAAAAAGTTATTTCTCATCCTTAAATTAAATTATTTAATAATTTTCATCATGGCTCGAACTCATTACACCAAAATTAAAAATTTTGAACATTTTTTAAGATTTCCTTAAGTGCGTGTAATTTTTGTCAGAAAAAAGGTTTCTTTTATAAATACATATAGTTTAATATATTCAGGATATTTCTAAATTCAACAAAAAATGTAATTTAATAAAATTAAAGTTTTATGCAATATAGATTTTTTGTAGGGTATAAAAGATCCTACCTAGCCGAATATAGCACTTCTACTTATTATTTTTTGTTTTTAATTTTTCAGTCTTTTAACTTAAAAAGAATTAAAAATGTCGACCCTATCTAGTGCTTCTACCTTCTGTTATTATATTATAGTATAGTTGTATAGTTATACTAGGGGGCAAATTTTAATGCAAAGGCATTTTTTGGAGCATTTAAAAACTATCGTGTGTAGTTATCTGTTTGAATCAGACATTTTAATAAAAAATAGCATCGATTTCTTTGCGCATATTTTTGCATATTTTCTTTAATAATGCATATAAATTAGCATATTTTTAACATTTTTTCACATTTTTTAAAACTTGCAAAACTAATAGAAAATTATCCCAATTTGTTACTTTCTCCTCATCTAGTTATTACGAGATGGGTATGCTGTAAAATATTACGAACAATATTTTGACGATTTCGAAAGAGCTGTGGATGAGTTAAATGATAACGACTCTAAAGCTTTGGAAAAATGCTAAACGAGCATTGACAGCAAGAAATATTTAAATTAATCTCTCATTTTTTTCTTTCACCTATGGTTTTCTTTCTAAAACTATTACTTAATTAGAGGATTTCGATTGATTAAGTACTAAAATCAGTTGAATTGATAGTGTTATTGAGAAAATCAAAACTGCAGAATGCCCTATTGCTGTGAGAATAAAATTAAAGTTGCAAGTTGTTATTAAAAAAAAAAAAAAAAATAAAGTATTTGAGAAAACTAAAAAAATTCAAACTCAATTATTCTACGTTCAGATGATGTTTTATGTTCGGAAAAATACTCTCCTTCTATACATTTTTAAGCCAAAATAGACAATCGTTTATGTTTGACAACTCAGTAAAAAATATGTTTCTTAATATAAATAAAAGCCTATCTAATTAAGGTGCTAATAAATTCAATGTCACAACAAATTTAATCTGAAAGTGTACAAATTTAAAAAAAGCTTTAACTTTTAAAAATACAAAATGCATTACATTGCTTAGCTTTTTTGTTTATTCTTACAGAATAAATTTTATTTTTTCTTTTTATTTAAAAATATTAAGAAAAATAGATGCAAGTTTTTTTTCAATTTTTAGGCTTTATTTTGTATTTATAAATGCATTTTTCATGCGCATATTTTCAAAAAATAAATTTATAAAAATCCACACCCTAGTTATAACTTTCGATAAATTTTTTTGCTATGGGCAATTTGCGATATACAGAACATTTTTATTAAATTATCATTTTTTATCTAATATGCCGTTTATATCAAAATAAGAACTAGTTGATTTAAAAATAAAACTAATTTTTAAAAACCAAATCGTTACATATCATGTTTTCTCTACATGTGGTTTTTGTTGACACATGCACATTTTGTAAAACATTTTGATTTAAATATATTCCCAGCAAAAAATTTATTTACCTGGTAAGCAACAACAAAAAAAAAAAAAAAAAATAAAATACAAAATTTGGCAACTACTTACAATTTGGGTGAAAGACTCATTACCTTCGTATTTCAATGTCTAAGAATTCATGACTCCCCATTATTAAAGTACTTATTTAAAACAGTGAAATAAGTAGTTAATCGAATACTATAAAACTACAAAATTTCTACAAAATAAAATAAAAAATACAAATGTTACCAAACTACATACCTCCAGTTAAACAATAAGTATTTATTAATATTCTTGCATTCATTATACTCATTACTACCATGTCATTATTTGACTCCTTTAAATGACGATATAAATCACTACTTATTTAAGTTATTACCAGTAAGTGGTTATTTTATATTTTAAAATAATGAAATTAATAAGGACCACTCATTACTTTGTAACGTATGAAATAACTACTACCTACTACCAAAATTTCCAAAATTTTTGCTTAGTTATATTTTTGAACAAAATTTATATGACAAATAAAACTAATCAAGAAAATCAAAAATTTTATTTTGTTCATTATTAGAAGTTTACACTAAAATAGACAATCGTTTACATTTGAAAAATTAGAAAAATATATATGTATTTGTTTATATAAATAAAAACCCTTGATGCAAACTACAAAAAAAAAAAAAAAAAATAATAATAATAATAATTAATCTAAAAAAGCACAAATTAAAAAAAAGAATATATATAATTAAAGAGCATTAACCTTTTAAAACATAATTTTAATGTTTAAAAATACAAGATATATTGCTAGCTTACTATGGAATAACAATAATTTTTTGACAAATTTTTTATTTTCTTTTTAATTTAATAAATATTAAATATATGTACATATATATATATATATATAGATATATATATAGATATATATATATATATATATATATATATGTAATCATTTTTTTGTAGCTTCAGAGACGTTCATCCACAGTAGAATTATTTTTCTTTAATTTTACTACGCATTTGGGGGCTTTCAAACATATCTGTTTTCCATATTAAATCAACGAATCAATGTGATCAAAATTATGTACAATACGTGGGCTTTGCAGGCCAAAAATTTAGATAAAAAATGTTGATGGCTTTTGTTGATTTTTTTTTTTTGGAGTCGCGTCCGAAAAATATAAAATAATTTTAATTACTAATAAAACTATTTAATAGAATCATGAAATGTCCATAATAATAAAAAATTTGAGAAATATGCATTATCAAGAAATATATGATATAATATGCATTTTCCATTAAATATGCAAAATATACCCTAACAAATCGAAGCCATTTTTCAGTAAAATGTGTGATTTTTAAATGTTCCGTAAAAAACATGCATTTGCATGAATTGAATAGGATGTATCATAAATAGTTATTTTGTTAGTTATACCTTACAACACCATGGGTGCCTTTGTACAGATGTTTGTAACGCACAGAAAAAATTATCGCACACCCACCTTAAAAATGATCTCATACCGTTCGGCTCAGTATCACTTTCTGAGTTGATTTAACAATGTTCATCCGTCTGTCCGGCTGGCTATCTGGCTGACTGTCCATGTAAATTTGTGCGCAAAGTACAGGTTAAAGTTTAGAAGATATCTTAATGAAATTTGACATAAATAATTATTTTGGAACAAAGTACGAAGTTCGATCCATTTCACTTAGTCCCAATATGTCCTTCATATTGTTATATAAATGTTTTAAATAAAACAATATTTTAATGAAATTCAACAAACACAAATAAATTCTATATAATTATACATCAGTATGTCAAATTTCAGAAAGATCGACTCATAATTGGCCATGGCTTCGACATAAGTCCTTCCTTCGAAAAACACTTTTACGTGCATAAATTCTAAACAAATGTTAATGTCAAGTTATATTTAACACAAATAAGTTTAATATAAGCAGAAAATATAGTGATAAATTTTATTAGGATTGGTCCATAATTGACCATAGCTCCCTAAAGTGCATAAATCCAATTTAAATATATCAATATAATGTGAATTTATGTATGTTTTATAGAAATGTACATTACACTTAATACGAGTTTCGCACAAAAAAGAAAAACATTTTTTTTTTTTTTTTTTTTTTTGTAATAAATTTCCTTCTAAAAAATTTCGATATATTTTTTGTTGAATATTTTCCAGCATTAAAATTCTTTTAGAAAATATTTCATATTTTTTTGTACAATGTTTTTCGTTAAATTTTCCATTTCTGGAAAAGTTTCAGTAAATTTTTTTTTTATTTGAAATATTTTGTATATTATTTATTGATTAATTTCATTTTACGAAATTTTCGACAAATTTTATTTTTATTGGAAAAATTTAAAAAAAAAAAATGTTTTTTTTTTATGGAAAAATTTTGACAAGTTTCTTTTTATAGAAATCTTTCGATGCATTTTCTTTTTATTTGATAAAATTAAAGTTGCGAAAGTTCAACTTGTTACCACACAATAGACTGTATTAGTATACAAGTTATTCTGCAGTAGGGTACACTCAATGATAATAAAAAAATCAACTAACCAAATTATCAAAACCCTCATAGAAACTTATTTTTTTTTTACTTAATTTTACCCAATACACAGAAACAAATTAGTGTGTCGATGTATGAATAAATTCATTTGTATAATTATGTATGTATGTACAATGTTTGCCTGTTCCCAGCAAACACGGTGTCACACGTTTGATATCAAATGTGTTTCTCAAAATCGTTTCAAGTTTAAATTGAGGTTTGAATTAAAATTGAAAATTATTTGAGAAAAAAAAGTTTGAAAAAAATTTTACTTTCTCAACTTGATATCAAATATTATTATCAAATTATTTTCAAACCCAAAGACCTTAAAGACCTTAAAAAAACCTTTTAAACCTTAAAACAATTTAGGAAAGAAAAATTTTAAATTAAAAATTAAATAAAAAAGAAAAATATTTTAAAAATTCTGTAGAAATAAATAAATACAATAAACAAAAAAAAAAAAAAAAAAAAAAACAAAAAAAAAATTAATAAATTAAAATAAAAATGCAAATTACTTACACATTTGAAAAAAGTTTGAGAATCAATTCGACAATTAATTTTCCTTTTTGTTGAGAAAGCTATTATTACTTTTGAGTTATTTTCAAATCGTTCTCAAACGTTTGACATTTGTGCAAGAGCTCGATTTCAAATCAATTTGATATTAAACCTTTGTATTTGCTGGGTTTATTTAAATATTTTTATACAGAAAAAGATTATACATGGTTCATAAGACAAAAAGATTACTCCTACTGATGCTGCTGTTAATTTTACTGTTGTCGAAGTGTGAAAGCCAAGTTAGTTGGTAAAAATTTGTAATTGTATGTATCTAGAAAGAATAATAGAGAGGTGGAGAGTCTAAATGTATCGCATTTAAGTATTTATATGTTAGAGTGTATGTGTATATTTGTAAACTATAGTTTCATTGTTGTATTATCTACCGCACATTATCGTGATTAAAATTTAAAATTTCCTAAGGCAACAGCACAATAACAACAACAACTAACGTCGCAACTGCTCTTAAATACCACAAAAACCCAACAGATATCATCCTCATCATCACCACCACACTCTTTTACATACATTAGAAAGAAAAAAAAAATACACTCATACATTAACAGAAACACTATCAACTTAACAAACTCAAGAATACAAAGCCATGATGACAAAATAACGAAAAGAAGAAAAAAGAAAAACTGTATGCAAAAAGGATTTATAGCGCATTTTGGTTTCCATAATGGGCTTTAAAAGGAAGTCAAATTGTGAGAACGTGTGTATGTAAGTGTGTATGTATATGTATTTCAAAAGCCAGCTTACAAACAACCAAAAATAGAAGGAAATTTTTTAAAAAAAGACCAAAAAGGAAAAAAATAATTATAATAAGCCTGTTTGAAGAAAATCACGAAAATAAAAGAGCTTAGGTTGGAAGGATATTTTATAGAAAATAAAACCATGAATTTTTTCCGCATAGAAAATTCTCTAAATATTTTATTTTATTTTGTTGCCACTTAAAATGAGTCCCATGGTAGAAAAAAAAAATGATTTCTTAATGATTGGCATATTTAAGTTTCAGTTCATATTTTTTTTTGCAAAACTTTGTAAATTTAATACGTTTTGTTTTGCAAAACGGGTTTGGAAAATTGTAAATAAATTATCGTATAAGTCTTTCAATGCCAGAAATAATTGCAATATAATAACAATAATTATAATGATAATAATAATAATAATAATAATAATAATAATAACAACAACAATAATAATAATAATAAAAATAGTAATAATAATAATAATAATAATAATAATAATAATAATAATAATAATAACAACAATAATAATAATAATAACAATAATAATAATAATAACAATAACAATAATAAAAATAATAATAATAATAACAATAATAATAATAATAATAATAATAATAATAATAATAGCAATAATAATAATAATAATAATAATAATAATAATAATAATAATAATAATAATAATAATAATAATAATAACAACAATAATAATAATAATAACAATAATAATAATAATAATAATAATAACAATAACAATAATAAAAATAATAATAATAATAATAATAATAATAATAATAATAATAATAATAATAACAACAACAACAACAATAATAATAATAATAATAATAATAATAATAATAATAATAATAATAATAATAATAATAGCAATAATAATAATAATAATAATAATAATAATAATAACAATAACAATAATAATGAAGAACTTTTTGACGCTTTTCTTCTCCTTACTCGGTAGGATATGAATCCGTTGGAATTTGGTGGTAAATAATACTTAAAGTATTAAAACTTAAATTTTTTAAAACACAAAAAAGGAGATTTCAAAAAAAAAAAAAAAAAAAAAATACTGGGCATTAATGCGCACCCTGATCCAAATACAAAATAAATTTCCGGTAAGATTTCGAGAGCAAACAATAATGAGTACAGCAAATTTGAACTTTAAAACCAATGCCAACTTTCGAAAATATTACAGAAAATAGAAAACAAATACGTGTATTTCCGCTCCCTGATAGACATTATAAAATCTGGCTGCATTAGGATTTGTAGCACGAATAGTTTTATAAGTAAGCTGAATTTTTATTTTCTACGTCTTCTGTGAGCTTCAGAAGGCTCTGGAATGAAAAAACACGCTTAGGAAATTATATATAAATCTGTGTGTCTCCGCTCCCTGATAAAAATTTTTAATTCTGTCTCCGTTGGGATTTGTATTAAGCTGAAGTTGAATTTTAATTTTTTACGTCATCTGGGAGCTTCAGAAAGCTCAGGAAAGAGAGGCTTAGGAAATTATACATATATAGAATATGATGTTTGTTGCTAACTTCTTATTTTAAAATATTATTATATTGAAGTTTCGTTACAGCAAATATCATAGAATAAACTATATGTATGTAACTTAAATTATCTTATTCAAATAAATTATTTAAATTTGTAATTCATTCAATCATCTACTTGACTGATTTAATAAATTTTTTAATTGGAAAATTTTTTCGGATTTTCATTTTTTACAATTATTAGTAATTGATATAATCATTTTGGTGAGAGGTGCAAATTTAAACAATTTTTATTTGAATGAATTATTTTGGTAACTAGTAACATTTTTCTGTGTATATTGTCCATTCGAATTAAATTTCTTTTCAAATTCACTACCAAAAAAGTTTTTTTGTTATTAAGTTTAATAATAAATTGAAAAATAATCATCAGTTTTGTACTTTATTTTCCTTATAATTGTTCTGCATGTCATCCTGGTTTTCATGCTTTATATATATATATATATATATATATATATATATATATATATATATATATATATATATATATATATATATATATATATATATATTATAATTTTCATTAAAATTTTAATAAAAAAGTTTCAAAAACTTTGATAACTTTCTACGCATAAAGAGTTTAGTATTTTTCTTTTTCAGCATTATTTATTTGTTGCTAACTACTTTGCGTTTTAGTTTTCATTCTTCATTTACAAAAACAAAAGAAAAAAAAAATATATAAAAATATAAAACAAATCAAAATTTTATGAAGAGAAAATGATGTCGAAAAGTTTTTAATTTGTGTTTTTTTTTATTGTTTCTTTTTCTACTCTTTAACCAACCAGTGACAATAGAAACACTTAAAAGGATTCTAAAATTTTATTTTTGCATAAATAATTTGCAAGAAGGCGCAAGGTAAGGGGGTGGAAAAGACTTTGTAGAAAAAGTATAATTATTTCTAAAAGAATTACAAAATGACGATTAATGTTCTTGATGAATTGTTTTGTTGGTAAAATAAAATAAAATAAAAACATTTAATAAGATGTTTTTGTGGTTGTGCTGAAAAAGTTTAATTGTATAGTTATTCAGTTTGGTTTATGTTGAATTGGGAGAGAAAGGATTTGGAGGTATTTCCGAAAATTCTAGTGAGAGGATGCTTTGAAGGAAAATGAAAATAAAGACATCATGATATTTGATAATTAAAACATAATTTATTATCTCAACTGGCAGTTTTACTCATGTAGCAAAGTTGTGTTTAACGTTACATTTTTTCTTGATTAAAAAGTTGTGTTTGCAAAATTTTCAATTTATAGGAAATTGTCGAAAAAATTTTTTCTTATAGAAAAATTTCAATAAATTTTCTTTCCATTGAATATTTTTGTTACATTTTCTTTTTATAGAAAATTTTCGGTAAATTTTCCATTTGTATGAAATTTTTGATTTGTTTTCGTAGAAAAATTTTCTATTTATAAGAAATTTTTGAAATTTTTTTTTGATGGCACAATAAACGAAGAGTGAAGAAATTTTCAAAATATAAATCTTCACCATTTTTCGCAATTTTACCACTCTCTAAGCCAACGTTAATTTTATTGTGCCAAATAAATGTGTGTGTGAAGATAAATATGTCGAGTTAAATATGTTTTGACGTAACGAATTACGTTGAAACATATTTAACTTTTAAGTTAAATATGTTTATTTTTAACTATGCCCAAGCGTCAAAAACATATTTAACTAATCTTGACTCTGAAGGATTTTGATCATATTTTTTGATTTTAAAAATTTTTTTGAAAATTACACTTAATGGTTTCTGGTGATCTCTGAGGGATTTTGGTCATATTTGGCTATC
Source organism: Protocalliphora azurea (assembly GCA_932274085.1). Lineage (NCBI taxonomy): Eukaryota > Metazoa > Arthropoda > Insecta > Diptera > Calliphoridae > Protocalliphora > Protocalliphora azurea. The sequence continues at coordinate 124,728,936 of OW026519.1, forward strand.
TCCTTCTTTGTCACTCATATAGACCATATGGAAAATGAAGACAATAATCCCCTCTATTAAACCATATAACTCCCATTCCTCAATTGTATTTGGGAGATTTTAAAAAAATTTTTTAAAATTACACTTAATGGTTTCTGGTGATCTCTGAGGGATTTTGGTCATATTTGGCCATCTTCTTCTTTGTCACTCATATGGACCATATGGAAAATGAAGACAATAATCCCCTCTATTAAACCATATAACTCTTATTCCTCAATTGTATTTGGGAGATTTTTAAAAATTTTTTGAAAATTACACTTAATAGATTCTGGTGATCTCTGAGGGATTTTGGTCATATTTGGCCAATTTATATTCGGAACAAATCATTTGTTGTGATTTTTTCTGAGTTTGTTCATGAAAGTATTGTTATCCCGGAAATATATCGATATAAAGGTAATATTAAAGTTATCATATTTTGTTAAAAAAGCTTCAAGCATTCATTTAATGCAAATATAATATTTTGAAACCATTGAATGAAAGAGATATTTCTATTTGAAAATAATTTATTATGGGCATAATTCTATACACTCAATAACTGCTGTAACGTTAGGTACTTCAGCAAAAATGCAGATGGGTGTTTTTTTAAGTCCGAAGAATACCATATATGCTAAAAAAAATGGTTATTTGCAATATATAAATTACATATTATTAAAATATTCTTGAAATAGTTTTCCTTTCTTTCTACTTTTGTGGCAACGCTTTATTTACAAAAAATCTACCTCCTTGTATATATATATATATATATATATATATATATCATACCAAATTTCGATACTTTTTCTTATAGGATTACGTTTACTTTTTAGAAAAACCATGACTGCTCTCTCTTATTGGATTTTTTAATATTGTAAATAATTTTCTTCTGCTCATAATCAGAGTAACAAAAAATATGCAAAATAAATTTTTTCCTGAGCTTCAGATGAACTAATCTGTTAGTTATTTATCCATTTCAGACAATTTTAAAAATTTTGATATCGATTTGTTCTAGTATATTTTTGCATATTTTGGCCATAGCGGCATATTTTTGCATATTTTGGGCTTGAAAGCATTTTTGCCATATTTTCATAATAAATCGTTATTTTAGAGCATATTTTAGCAATTTAAATAGCATATTTTTGCATATGTTACACTAAAGAGCATAAATATTTTACACTTAAGAGAAAATGTTTGTTTATTTTGTTTTTATATATTTTGCCATTAATTAAATTTTCTTTTTACCGTCACAAATTCGATTCCCTAATAATTTTCATCTTATAAATTGATAGGAATTTTGCAATTTCCTGATAAAATGTATTCGATGTTAGTGCAAAAAGAAAATATTTTTTAAGTTATTTTTTTTAGCATAAATAGTAGATAATTTAAAATAATATTTTAAGAACATACATTTTTTTTAAAATTTTAAGGGCATATTTTCCAATTTTAAGAGCATTTTTTATGCGCATAAAAAGCTTTTTTAGAGCATATTTTTGGTTGTACTGCTCATAATAAATATTTTAAGTAAAACTTTATATATTTATTATATATTTGCTAAATGCTCTAACTTTTTCTTTTTGTTTTCTTAAAAAAAAAAAAAAATAACACATACGTACACAAATATATAAATTTTATTTCAAGGACCAAACTAAAGTATAATATTCTTCCGTTTTTTCTTCTATTGCTTATTATTTCAAATAAATAAAAAATATTATGATTCTGTAATATTCGCCAAAAAAAAAAAAAAAAAATTGGGAATACATAATCCAACTTAAAAGGGGTAAAACAACAGTAACAATAAAAAACAAACAAAAATAAGGCTCAAATAGAATAACAAAGAAAGATGTGTGTCATCTCAAGTTGTTTGCCAGCAATCGCATTGACTATGTGCCATGAATAAAATTTCATTATTCTAAATATATTTTGTAAACAAAAATTTTAATAATTTTCTTAAAGTTTTTGCTTTTCTTTTTTGTTTTGCCAAAAAAAAAAAAAAACATTTATAAACTTATTCTAGAAGCGCTAAAAATACGAAAATATTTAATTCATAGAAACGAATAGAATCGTAAAATATAAAATCAATATCAACCAGACATTTGCAAGTAATGGCAAAAAATATAAGGAAAAGTTTTAGCTGAAGATTTTCTAAAACTGATTTCATTTCAAGAGATAAGTATGAACACAAAAATATAGAAAAGACCTTAATGACCTTAAAGACCTTATGATATTTGAAATATAAATCTTTAGTATTTCTAAGCGATTTCTATAAGGTATCATACCTAATAACCAAGGCTATAAAAATTTAAAAATAAGTAATTAGGAAATGATATTTTTGTTGAATTATTGTGCTGACTTAAAACCTTTTTTCTTTATATAAATCTCTTTAAATACTTGAAATTTTTAACCATTTTAACAACCAAAAAATATTTATTCCTTCTAAATAAAATTAAATCATAAAACTAAGGTGCTGATGCTTTAATCTTGAAAACGTTACACTTCTCCATCACTTCTCTCCATTCACATTCATAGTTAAACTGCTTTTAACACAAATTATGACTGACTGGTGACTATGTGAGTGATTAAACGTTTCTCAACAACCACACTAATAACGACAACAACAACCAGAAAAGCAATGTCGGCATCTGTGGCAGAGATGGAAAATTGTTATAATATTTTGTACCAAATATAAAAATAAAATATACTAATGTAGATATATTTTTTCCAATATAAAATCTAATATAATCTCATGGATATTCTTTTAAATACCAATCATATTCGATATCATATCAATATCTACTAAGATATATGCGGTTAAAGTTAACATATTTCTTCACAAACATTTTTAATAAAATTAAAATATCTTTAAAAGTAAATACGAACAAAATTACTTTTATTATTAAGCTTTTATTATTGTATTTTTGTCGTTCTAATTTTGTTAAATGTGACACTGTGCATCGTCTAGTAAATACTTATTAACTCAATTTTTCCAATAAGCATTTTTGTTGGAATTCAAGTTGAAACAAAATGTATTTATAGCCTTGAATCCAGTGAAATAAGCTTGTGTTATACTTTAATTTAATAGCCTTCTGAATTTAAAAAGTAATTTAAATTGAAGCCAAATTTATTTTACTTGAAAATTTTTTAATTTTTTCAATCATATTTCATATTTAAAGTATTCCTAGCGAAAACTTGACATATCCGGTAAGCCATCATATTACATTGCCAAAAGGCGGTAACTGCTTACAATTCGGGTGAAAATTCATTATCTTTATATGGCTATGTCCATGAATTCATGGGTCTCCATTACTAAAGTACTTATTTTAAACAATCAAATAAGTAGTTAATCAAATACTACAGGACTAGAATGTTACAAAATTGCTAAAAGAATAAAATAAAAACATAAAGTTGACTCAACAGAGATTTGATTCTGGGCAAAAACTTTCTTTCATGTTTTAAAGACTATTGTCTTACTAAAATTTTATGCGTTGTTAATAGTTTTAACGTGCCAATAGAAATTCAAATAATTTCCTAAAAAATATATGGGTTTAGTTTCGGATTGAAACGACTACCTTCTGAGTGCTATGCATTCGATATAGCAAACTGTGCCATTGCTGAACAAAATGAACTTGTAATTTACTGGCAACTAGTTATACCACTACTCAAAGAAATGGGAAAAATAATGACAACTCATTACCAGGTAATGAGTCTAGTAATCCTGTTAAAACTTTGCTTTTCTGGTAAGCTAGCAGGCATAATTGGAAACAAAAATAAACTACTTATTTTTTGCCTGAATATCTAAATATTTTTGTTGGAGTTGTCTAGACTCTAGGGGTGCGCAAAAGTAAGTACAAAAATAAGTGACAAAACAAAACAAAAAAAAAAAAAAAATTGACATCAGAATGGGGTTAAATCAACGACCTTCTGGTTGTCAATCTAACGCTCTAGCCAAATGATCTACATGATTGCAATATTACTGTGCTTTTATACTATTGAGTACTTATTTATGTAATATAGAGTAGGCAAATAATAATGACGTCTCATTACCAAGAAACTACTTTAATAAGTAGTTGCCCCTACCGAGTATCAAAAAGTTTTTGCTGGGAAGTAGTAGTCATTATCAAAAGCCAATAAATTTTTGCTGGGTTTTTTTATTTGAATTCATATCGGATTCCAGCAAAATCTTCCAAGGGTTGAATTTTTAAAATTTGTGTGCGTATTTGGTTTTTGCGAAAAGGGAACAATTGGATAAGTTTCTCTCAAAATTGTATTTTCCGGAAGCTAACTTATGAAACCATTTATTTTAATTTATCAAAGTTCACCTTCCATTTTAAAATATGTAATGAGAAATTGTTTGTACAATTTCTTTAGATTTTTTTTTTAATTTCTGTCAATTTACTGTGAATATTACTTTTTATATATAAAACCAAATACATATCACAAAAAATGTCATCAAACATTATTTCCGAAAGGTTTATGGTGATATGTGTACATATCACACCTATCTGGAAGACTTTTATTAATGAAGTGGCGAGCTATTTGTACATTTATTAATTCATCAATGTATTTACAATATATAAAGTTTAACATATAAAGGCGGTTTTAAATACTAATGAATTTTTTTGCATTCAGATTCAAAATAGAATATAGAAAAAGTAAAATTTTCCATTTAAATAAAAAATAAATAAGATCATATAAGATTATACCAAATGAGTCTTGGTAATACCACGGTACCAACTGATATAAAAATGTAAAAAAAGTACAATTGTACCATGTTTGCCATCCTTGATCTTGATGTTAAAAAGAATAAAATAAAATAACTCTTTTTGATGCTGTTGTTGCATGCAACAATAACAATAATAAATAGGACAGAAGAGAACAAATAAACACACAAACAATATGTGAATTATTAAAAAAAAAAATCGAGGTAAAATGTTGAAAAAAAAAAACAAGGGGAAAAATTCAATATAAAACTGCAATAAAAACTGCTTTAGCACGAAACATTTAATGTTTCCACAAATAAACACAATTCCGTTTTTCTTTATTGTTTATTTTGTTGTAGTAGTTTTGTTTAAAAAAATGAAAACTTAATTTTTCTCTCTCATCTTTTCTATATATATTTTTTTTTTGCATTCATAACAAGGACCTACTTAAGAGGTTACCTACAAGTGCTAAGTAAAGTTGAGTAAAAAAAAAGCCAACAATAAAACTATGACTAAATACAGCGAGTTTATTTTTGTACATCATTAAGTAAGGTAAATAATAAAGGTGGTGCAGGGGTGCTTCAAAGGACTAAAAAGATCAGAATAAATTGAAAAATTAATATCGAAAACTTGGGTTATATGAGTACTTTGCATGCGTCAACACATGTGCAAAGGGTATATATAAGTTTGTCATTCCTTTTGAAATTTCTATAATATTAATCCAGGACTCTAAAAAGCACATAACTGTGGATATGGACGTCGATATAACGATGTTCATCTGTCTGTTGAAATCAGTATTCAGAAAACCTCAGATATCGGATATACACCTTTTATACATCAATTTATGAAGAATTTCTCTTAAATGAACGCTAATAAAAGTGAGAAAAATCGGCCTCTAAAAGGCCAAGATATCGTTAAAGATGCCTTAAAGATACCTTCGAAAAATCGTATTTGTTTTCGACTTCTCTAAGCCCCTATATAAGCTGGAAACTGCATTCTTTCACAGAAAATTCGCAACCTTTTTTCGGGATTTTGTGCTGAAAAAATGAACTTCATAGATCCATTAGTATCCGAGGTATCGGTCAGAGCACTTTTTTTTAAGCTACGGAATGCACTTTTATACAGATCGGTCATAAATATATTTCTTTTTAATTTTGGTTTTTTTAATCAACTAAAACGGTTTATAAGCAACCACGTTAATGGCAAATATCTTTCATTTATTTAATGGCTGCTTTTCATATAGTTGTTGTTTTAATGGGCACTAAAAAAAAAAAACAACAATAAGCTATATCATATTTGGTTTTTTAAACTTTTTGAAGCCTCTATGTTAATGACTACGTACTTTAATAGAAAATTCGGAATTTGTCTTTAAACATTTTGTGCTGAAGAAATGAACTCAATCGATCCATTAGTATTCGATATATCAGCCAAAACACATTTTTTTCTTTCTTAAGCTCCTATAAAGCTACGGACTTCGTTTTTATATAGAACATTTACAAATATTTTTCTAGAATTTTGAATTCTTTAAACAATCTAATCATTTCATAAATTTTTAAAATACCTTTTTTCTAATTAATGTTGTTGCTTCAATTACTTTAATTTGTATTATCATAGTGGACCCTGTTTTCATCGCGAGTAATAATTCGATGCAGAAACTATTTCGTTTTAAAATATATAAAATTTTCATATAACATCTCGTCAGAGTGAAGGGTATCTAAAATTCGGCGCAGCCGAATATAGCACTCTAACTTATTAAATTCTTATGTAGGAAGGATTCCCACCTTTACCATATAAATATGTTCAATTTTTGTTCTTAAGAAACATACAATGCGAAATAACTTTATTGGTTTTAAAATGGATTGAATGAATTACGAAGTCATTTGCTTTAAAATTCTTTAGCCCTGCGGTCAATACCTACGAAAATAAGCGTTATTCAACACCTGGGTACCCATGCAGCTAAGTTGAAGGAAAAACCTTTATTTTGTACAAAAAATTACACTTTTATGTACATTTTTTACTAAGATATATAAATTAGTTATAAAGCTAAAAGTAAATCAGTAAATACACTCAAAAAACATGTTTCAGCACGACGGTCTGTCCGTCCATGTAAACCTACATGTAATAAAAATGCAGGTCACAATTTTTAACATAACTGAATGAAATTTGGTACACGGGGTCTACATATATCAGAGGTTCTCATAATAACTTACCTCGCAGACCCTTTCAGGAATTTTTAATTTTTCTGCAGACCATTCGACATATTGAATTCTTTAATAATACAAATGTAAAATGAATAAGAAAGTATTTGAAGGTTCGCTAAGAAAATATATTTGTATATTTATTTAACATTTTTTAATAAAAAATTAATGTTTATTTTAATCTGAAGTTATAATGTGTTTTATTCAAAGTATTGCCCATCGAGGTCTATGATCTTTAACATCATTCTAGCAATCTATGGATTTCATCTCAAATCTGCTTTTTAACTTTTAAGGCAAGAAACCAATCAACGCAAGTTTTGATATCTTGTTATGATGTGAAGCGCATTTTTTTCGAAAATAAATGTCAGAAGGAATAATGTCTGGGCTATACTTCTCAACCACTTTTTTCCAAATATTCTTTAATTGGTGCCATAATTTGAGGCCAAGAATGGTCATGATGGTCTCAACTTTGGCGTTTGGATTATCATAGTGGACCCCGTTTTCATCGCGAGTAATAATTCGATGCAGAAACTATTTTGTTTTTTCGCGCTGAAACAGCATTTAAGACATTGACGTCTTTTGTCTCCAGACGTTACTACGGACCCCCATTTAGGAAACCTTGACATATATGATACAGAAACAAACTATATTGAAAGTAGTTGATAACGATTATTTATTTCACCTAGCCTCTATATACATTTTTTCCTAGAATAGGGCTTTCACGCTCATAAATTTCTCATATATTAGCATATAATTCAGTATACATAATTGTTTTATAGACCCTGTGAGACTTCAGTACGATCGGATCCATAATTCATAATAACCAAAAATCTCTTAAACGAGAATAAGTAGATCCCGTACTAATGTCAGTTTGTCAACAAAATTTGAAAGAAATAAATAAATTTGAAATTGGTAGATTTTAAAATTTAATTTAGATATAGATTTGCAAAGGATCCCTCAATAATTTATCATGCGTATGTCCCTCTCCCAAAAATTACTTAAACATGTATAAATCCCACACAGATATTAATATGTATATAAAATTGGACATAAAAAATTTTTATAAAAACAAAAAAGTACAGTTCCAAATTTTATGGATTTCATAACTGCCAACTAAGACCCACTTCCGAAAATCACAAGATAGGAACGCAAAGAAGAATGCTGAAGTAATAAAGAGAGAAAATCTCCAAAAATTTTTTTAAAGTTTGAATATTGTTTAATGGATGATGAAACGTATGTCATTTCAGACTTCTTACAGTTTTCTGGACAGATGTTAGGGGAAATTTTCCAAAAGAGTACTATAGCAAAAAACAATAAAAATTTCCCAAAAAGTTTCTTGTTGGGCAAGCTAAATGCAGCTGTGGGGAAAGATATGAATCTTACATCGGTTACAATTAACTTGAATATTTATAACAAGGAGTGTCTTCTTTGTAGACACTCCTTGAAAATTTTATAAAAAAACAGAAAGTCTCAACATTCTTTTAGCCTAATTTGTCATAGTGCATTTTAAAGTAAAAATAATGTTAATTTTGTGCGGAAAAATGCCATCCCTCTAAACTGCCTAGAAGTTTCGCCAAATGAAAGATATTGGGCCCTTGTCGAAAGTGAGTTGAGGAAGACTGTGATGCGCCTAAAACATTGAAAAATTTTACACAAAAGTGGACTGCTGCTTTCAAAAAAGTAACGCAAAGTACAATCGAATTAATAATTGAGTGTGTTTCAAAGAAAATGAAAAAAAAGAATCATATCTAAACATTAATTTATGCTTTATTGTTACGCGTATTAAATGTGTAGAAAAACCCCTAAAATATATTGTTTCATTCATAATTTTAACTTATTCCAATCAACTTTTATATCAAAATTTATGTGTTATGTTACATTCGAACGCACGCTTTATTAAGACATTTGTTAATTAAGATTTTTATATTTAACAGAAAAAAACATAATTCAATTACGAAATTGTTCATATTAGTTAAGTTTTTAATTAATTTTACTTCAATCACCAAAATGATAATATTAATTAAGTAATAACAATTGATTTTGGTTTAAATTTCAATTAATTTTTTTAATCAAATTAATAAGAATTATGATTGAATGTTTGTCTTATTCAATTAAAAATTTTATTAATTCAATTGTAGAATTAATTAAATCCTTTCACCGATAATAACGCATACATTTTATAATAGCCATTTATTAAATTATTAACAATATTTAAACGAAAAACATCTTGGTGTCTTAGACGTCTTGTTAAAATCACCGATAATTACTTACAAATAATATTTTTGAAACCTTTGAACACGTTCCAATAAAGTTTTTCATATAATCCTGTCTGAGCGCCTTTACGACGTAGGAAGAGATACGTCAGATGTCTGAACAAATCGTCAAAAAAAAAAATCAATATGACTGATTTCATAGAACAGCTTTGACATAAACTTGGATCTTGAAATTAAATATAACCCCAGGTACCAATGACAAGAACACCTACAAAAACATCACAACGATTAAAAATCGCATTATATATTTGAAATTCGTATTTACCATGGAATAAAATTCGCGTCTCCGAAAACTGAGTAAATCCTTACAACATGTTTTTATGTGTATTTCGTATTATAGTTTTTTAAACGATGGAATGAGCCCAAGTAATTGAAAATGGTTGATTTTAAGTTAATTTATTTTTATATTTTTTCTATTAACAAATTTTTCTTTTTTTCTACATATTTTTTGTAAAAGCTGTCGATTTCTTTCAAAAATCTTTAAACCAATTAGAAAGTTAATTACATTAATTAATAATATAATTAAATTTCAATATAAAATGAATTAATAATTTTATTGAAAAATTATTTAGAATAAATTTTTTTTATGTTGTTGAAATCAATACAAATATTTTATTGATCACTCATTGAACATTTTTTACTTAAAAATGACAATAAATTTTAATAGATAGTTTTATACAAACACCCGACACTATTTACTATAATACAGAGCAAAAAGAAAATACTTTTTCTGGGTAGCTGAAGTTCTAAGCCTATAAATATTTTTTTTTTTTAAATTGACTCTAGTTATTCAGATAAACCGTAATATAGAAAATTAATTAGGTTATGCTACATATTTCAACATATCTCTAGAACGAATTATCTAATAATACATCAAAATTATACTTACTTAGTTTTTTTTTCATCTGCTGAATTTCGTTTCAGTGTGTCAAAAAAAAAAAAAAAAATTCTTTCAAAATGAAAAAATTTTCTTTTTAAAAAAATCGTAAAAAATTGAAAACGTTAAAATCTGATAATTTTTCTCTTTTATAATAAACCTAAATATGTTAACAATTTGTTCTCACTCATTCGCTTTCTACATTTTTTAAATATAACTTTTTTCTATTCAACTTTGGAACCATCTTCATATTTTAAAATACAATCTCATAAATAATTTCTTATATTTTGTCCCCCAAAAAGGTAATTACAAATAATATAGCAAACCCAAAATATTCAACAAAAACTGAAGTGATACTTAAAAAAAAAAGAAACGACATAAATGTAGAACAACAAAACATGCAAGACAGCAGCTTGAACAGAAACAGTAGCAACAAAAAAGAACATTTTATAGTTAAAAAAAGCAACAGCAACATGAAATAAAATATAAAAAAAGATTCAAAAAGTGTAACAGAGTTAAAGGAGGCAGAGAAAGAGGGAGTGACTGAGGAAAGTAGAGAAGTGTTTTGGCTCTTAAAGCTTAAAGTGAAGCTAAAAAATATTTTCACTAAAATATTATAAATATTCACAACAACTAACACACACGCACTCATATGAACGAAGACTTTCAAACAAACATATTTTATAAGTTGAAAAAATTTCTTCAACATTTTTAAGCTGCATAAGATATAAACTTGGAAAAAAAAATAGCAAAATAAATATAAACAGTTTTACTATGGTATGAGTAAACTAACTACTCGTCATGGAATGTTATGGCTAGTTTTGCTTACAACTGACTCTTACATGCACCTTGACTTACAACTGAATTTCTCTTTGGTAAAAAAAAGAAAAAATACTTTAGAAAAATTCGTATGTTAAGAAAAAAATTTATATTTACTTTTTTGTTGTCGTTGTGTTGCTTGCTCTAAGGGCATTAATTTACATACTTGATGTTGAGTTGTAGTTGTTTTCATACTTTTTGGTTGCTGTCAATACTAATAGGATACAATTACATATGTACATACATATACAACTACTAAAAAGTAAGTAAATTGAAATAGTTTTTGTAAAAACTTTTTAACGTTTTTTTCTTATTGCATTTGCCATTTTCATCTTCTTTCTTATTATCATGTCATTTCTAACGTTTTCATTTTTGTTGTTTTTGTTGTTGATGTCATTGTTGTGGTTGATGGTCTGCTGCTGGTTTTTTTAAAGGTTTTTAAAGTGGAATACTTAAGTTTATTTCTTAGTTGTTGTCTTTGTTGTTTCTTCTTGCAAAAAAAAAAAAAAAAAAAAAAAAAACAAAACTTTTATTAAACAGTCGTCATATACAGAAAAGGAAACGAATGTATGGAATATGAGAAAATACAATAAAATACTGTTAAACGTTGTTGACAACTTAAAAGAAAAAAAAAAAAACGAAAAACGAAAAACGTTATACCAAATAGACAACATAAACTAAAAGAGAAGTTGTATATGGACTATTTTAAAAGGCAGCCCCGCAAACATATACAATTAAAGCAACGCACAGTGGGGCCAAACGCAAAATTTTTGGAATAAATCTGTATCTCCTAAACTACTGGTCGAATGGAATTGAAATGTATAGAAGAGTTGAAGAGGAGAACATAAGTTTTCACAAAAATCATCTTGTAGTCATCCTGTAATAACATGAGATAAGCTACAGGGTGTCAAACTTGACTACCCCGAGTATGTAAAAGTTTCAAAAATCGTAACTTCTACAAGTCCGATTCTATCAAGTCCGATTTCTGAGACTTTTTTATTTATGTAAATTGCTTGCAAGATAAAGAAAAAAGAATCTTATTCAGTTAAGTTATCTCTTACAGTAAAAAAAAGATATTTACGCATGAATTATACATTTTTGATTTTTTGCTTGAACTTCATTTCGTTTTGCGGGAATAAAGAGGTGTATGAGGCAAAATTTGTTTTTAAATATTCTGTAATTTGTAACATATTCCAAAATAATATGAAAAAAAAAAAAAAAATAATTTTCTCAATTTGTCTAGATGTGAAAAGTGTTCAAATTCGGCACTGAAATTAATATGAAAAATGGCTATTTTTTACAAAAATATAATACTATTTTTGTCACTTTTTTTTCTCAAAGCTTTTTTTAATAAAATATCTTTTTCTTTACATATTTCAAAAGATAAGGTTTCATATGGTTATTAAAGAAATTATAAATTGATTCAGTTTTGCACCCCACATTCAACTTTTCCAAAAAAGAGAATTTTAGAAAAAAATTTTATTTTGATCGATTAGCAAAAAAATGTTACACAAATTTTTTTAAATTTATTGCAGATATTTATTCATAAATAGATTTAGATCAATTTGCCACTAAATTGTTTCTGGCCCGGCCAAAAATGAATGCAGGAGTGCAGATTTTATGAAAAATTACAATTTTTTAAATTACTTTTTTTTAATTGCATATAAAGCATATTATCATAATATTTTCACTATTATTCCTTATGTAATTTATAAAATAGGTATCAGTCTTTTATTCCTGTAATAAACATTTAAAGAGCTTTACAAACCCATTTTTGGTAATTTTTTAAAAATAAACATTTTTCCCTCATACACCTCAGGTTTTATTCCCGAAAAAACGATATAAAGTCGATACAAAAAATAAAAAATTCATAATTCAACCATAAATATCTTTTCAACTGTAAGAGATGACTTAAACTTATTATTTCTTTATCTTGCCAAGCAATTTACAGAAATATAAAAATCTTTGAAATCCGACCTGATTTGTAGGTTATGATTTTTTTAAACTTTTACATACTCAAGGTAGTCAACTTTGACACCCTGTAACTTATCTCATGTTATCACAGGGTAACTACAACATAATTTTTGTAAAAGCTTAGGTCCTCCTACACAACTTTTCCATACACCTCAAATCGAATCGAGCAGTACTTTAGGATATACAGATTTATTATCAAAAATTTTGCCTTTGGCGCTACTGTACAGCGGTTCTTAAATGGGGGTCCGGATCCCTTGTGAGTTGCGGACCTCCTAATTTTATGATTGAGTATAAAATTTAAAACAGTTATTTAAAGATTGGTAGCAAAAAAATAATTTTTGCCGAAATTTCTTTAAAATACAATTAATTTAACTTCATTACAACTTTTTATCTGGTTCTCCGATTTTTTTCCGTTATAGGACTTCCTAGTAAAAAATTTGCTTTCCTAGTAATTTAGCAGGTATAATTGGAAACAAAAATAAACTACTTATTTTTTGCCTGAATAACTAGTTATTTTTGTTCGAGTAAAAAAAAAAAAAAATTTGCCGCCAGTGAGATTTGAACTTGGACATAAATTAATCATTCGTTTTTTAATGACTAACGTCTTACTCCGTACTTAATTTTGTAAGTGGCAAAAACATGTTTTAGTACAACAACAGCATCAGAATGTGGATAAACCAACAACCTATTGGTTGTTAATCCAGCTCTCGTAATTTAAGTATTACTGTGCTATTATAAAGCGTGAACCATTTCGAAGTTCCCTACTTTTTAAATAAAAAAACACAGAAAATTCAAATTTAATGGGGAATGTTTATTATCATTTGAAAGAAAATTCTTTGGCATTTATTTTTTGAAGATTATGTCTATCAAATGTTGGTCGTTGCTACGTCGCAGATGGTCCATCCGTTGAGTCCAATTTTCTATGACTCGTTCGAGCATTTCGACTGGTAACTGGTGAATGACACGCGTGATGTTTTCCTCCAAGGCCTGAATCTAAGCGGGTTTGTCCGCATAAATTTTAGACTTTACATATCCCCACAGGAAAAAGTCTAACGGTGTGATATCGCACGATTTTGGTGGCCAATCGAACGGTCCAAAACGTGAAATTATGTGCTCATCGAAGTGTTCTCTCAATAAATCCATTGATTGATGCGATGTGTGGGAAGTGGCGCCATCTTGCTGAAACCAAATTTCGCTGTCTAGCTGAAACCAAATGTCGCCGAGATCACGAGCTTCAATTTCAGGCATCAAATAGTCGGTTATCATGGCATGATAACGGTCGCCACTGCATCATTTTTAAAGAAATATGGACCGATGATTCCACCGGCCCACCGCTGGATGAAGCGGCAGTTCTTGAATCTCTTCAGGTTGCTCTTCGTCCCAAATGCGGCAATTTTGTTCGTTTACATGCCTCGAAAACGTCGGATCTTCTTGGAACTTTTCAAGAGCACATAGAGCGAAGCGATGTAAACGTTGTTCAGGCGTAAGTCTTTCTATTATGAAATGCCAAATAATACTAAACAAAAATAACATGACAGCATGACACGACTCACACGTGATCTGTCAAAAAAAGGCTATTGAAAAAAGTATCTCTACTTGAATCACCCATTACTATTGAGTACTTATTCATGTAATACAGAGTAGGCAAATAATAATGACGCCTCATTACCAAGAAACTACTTTAATACGTGGTTGCCGTTACCGAAAACCAAAGAGCTTTTGCCGGGATCATTGAAAATATTATAAATTTGATTTGAATAACATAGTAGGTTATGATATTACGCGTAATTTTTACCACAATTATATATAAACTTCCAGTTTGTAAATATTTTTATATATTGAACTTAAAACCGCTATAAATTATTTAACGAAAATGAAATGATTAAGGCGAACATATTCTACATGCATTCGAGTTGTTTTTTATTCCCCACAAACATTTAGAAGATATCTTTCATAAAAGATATTTACGCAATATCTTCTTTTTATTATTTGGAAGAAAATCATCAAAATAATATTATTCTAATATTGTATTTTTATCAGTTTAATGAAAATTAGGCAATAGACAACAAAAAATATATCAAAATTTTTATTTTTTGCCATTTGCATAGCATATTTTATCTTCAAAATATCAGCCTTTTTTTTTAGTAAGGTGATTATCACCCTTGGAATAATTTTATGATATCCCATTGAAATCATTTGGAAGAAATTAATAGAATAATTTTATTTTTCAGTCACAATTTTTTTTAGTTGAGAAAATGAAAAAAATATTGAAGAAATTTATTTGTCTTTTAACAAGGAATTTATATTTTATGTGAGCATTTTAGTTTTACGTGTTTTATGATGTTAAAATTTATTTGCATAATTTGCAAGATGTAAAAATGTTCTGTATTATATTATCTTCCAGAAGATTATCAAGCGGTATCTTCTTTTTTTCATCTAAATGATTATCTAGCAATATTGGTCATTTTTCATCTAGGCGTATTGATTTCTTATTGCTTAGATGTACAATCTCTCACGATGGGGAAAATTTCCATAATACGAATATGATTATTGCAGCAATAAAATTTTTCTAATTAACGATACGAATTCGAATCATTTTCGTATTATTTTGCATGCATGGTTTATTCAAATAGATTTTAATGTGCTATACAGTGAATTGTACAGATCAAAAAAAATATTGTCGTTTTTATCTAAAGATATTTTTGTCAAATATATATCAATGGAAAGCCAAGAGTATGTACATTTTGAATATATATTTTTGTTTTCAATATCTTTATCATTGCAGTAATTACCACCTTGTAAAATTGATATTTGTAAAACAAAATTTTTTGTTTTTTTATATATTTTATAAATAGGACTCAAGAAAAAAATTATAACTTTACTTGTAGATCCAGTTTTGAAAGAGTAGGTCCAGCGTTTTGCAAAAAAAAAAAAAAAAAAAAAAATATATTATTAGATGTTTTTACTTTTTGAATATGTTATCCTTGAATCTCATCACTATGGAATCCATATCAACTTGTTTTGAAAGATTTAGTTTTTCATGATACATTTTTTTTTATTTTAGTATTCTTTTTTTTTTCTTTTTAATTTGTATGAAAAAATAACCATTTTTTTAAATTTTACTCAAATTTAATAGGCTTTAGAAAAAAATTGGGCAATACTATATTCTTATTTTTATATCCCACAGTACCATAGGTGATTGGGGTATTATGCGTTTGGGGTATTATGATGTTTGTAACGCACAGAAAAAATCATCCAACACCCACCTTAAAGTATACCAATCGACTCAGAATCACTTTTTGAGTCGATCTAACGATGTCCGTCCGTCCGTCTGGTTGGCTGCCTGTCCATGTAAATCTTATGCACAAAGTACAGGTCACAATTTTGAAGATAATACAATGAAATTTGGCATGTAGGACTTTCATGACACAAGGACGAAGCCTATTGAAAGTGGTTATGATCGGTCCATTATTTCACCTAGCCCCCATACAAATGTCCTCCTGGAATAGTGTTTTAACGACCATAAATGCCGTAAATGTAGCAATATTCGGTGTAGGGAATTTTTGTATAAGTATCAATATTTGTGTCAAATTTCATGAAGATCGGTCCATAATTAACCATAGCTTCCATATAAGCCCACTTTCGGGAATCACCCGAAATAATGGATATGCACAATGGTGTGGGGTATCATATGGTCAGGCTTGACCGACTATATCTTTCTTACTTGTTTTTACTAATATGTACTGAAGTCTTAATTTTTATCCCCATGACAAAATAAGCGAAAAACCTAACTTCTACTATGTAAAAATTCATAATTTACAAGTCAATATTTAGGCTTTTTGTATAAATACAAAAAAATGCAATTTTATTTCCAATTATCGGAAAGCAGTAAAAATTGGTTTGAATAAGTTTTTTTTATGTGTTAAAAAAAAACTTACACATTTTTGTTCAAAAAATATCAAAATCTACTATTTTTTTTAATTCATTTAATGAAATATATTCTCCAAATTTTCTCTTATTTAAATCTTTGGTTCAGAATTTATAAAAAAAACTGAAGTATAAAAACGCAGATTTTAAGTTTCAAGCGCACAGTGGCTCAGAATCGTTTTTCATCGGCCGAAACTCTGTAACTTTTGAATCGATAGAGATATTCTATATTTTTTTTGATGGAGAGATATTTTCTTAATTTTTTTTACAGTTTTAATTTCATTAAAATCGGCTCAGCAGTTGTTGAGAAATTTAAGGCTAAAGTTGAACTTTTAATTTTTTTATATCATTTAGTAAGAAAATGCGAATTTTTTGTTTTTTGAATCAGCTTTAGTCATAAAAAAGTTACGAGCATATAAAAAAAAAAAAAAAACATTTTAATAATACCCAGGAAAATTTTGTGTTCCTAGTTTATCACCTCTAGAACAGGTTCCACTAGAATCAACTAAAATTCAAACACATCATAACATTTCTTAAAGCCTATTTATCATTCTACCAACGTAAAAAAACAATGCAGTAAATTATCGGTAGAAGTTTGTGAGTAATGATAATTAACTTTTGATCAAATTTACAAAAATCACATTTTTTTTTTATAAAATAATATAAAATATTTGCCTTCAACAGCATGCCACGCCCACAATTACGAATATTTTGATCTAATTTCTTGGCCACCTTAGTTTAGATATATTTAGTGTTAAAAAAAATTGGACTTTTGGCCAATGAAATTAATTTCTGAGCCACTGTGGAGTGTAACTAAAGATATTAATAATGCGAAAATTCTTGGACGTCAGAAATAATAAATTTTCATCTATTATACCTTACGCTGGAACTTATTTGAATAACATAAAAAATACTGTACAAAATTTTAAAATTATTTTCAATAAAATAGAAAAAATAGTAATAATAAAAAATAATTTATTTCTGTTATTTATTTTAAAGGACTTAGTAATTATTAACTCTACTAGAATTTAAAAAAAATTTAATTACTTCACTTGAGTGGAGATTTTGTAAATTAACTTTCACCTTATTGAAATAAATTTTAATAATTTAAAAAAAATCTGATTTTAGATTTGAAATTACCGGAAAAAATGCATATATGTACTAAATTTCTTGACTGTAAGACAATGAGTAAAAGGAGATTACTTTTTCCAATTTTTTGTGGATACGATTCACTGTGTGCCATCAAAAGGAAAAAAAAATTTTTTAAGACCTAAAATCAAAAATTTTTGATAATGATATTTATTCTTCGTATATGAGGCCTTGGGATAGCAGATTTCAATAGCCAGACATCGCTAAATCGACACTCCCATTTATGGAAAAACAGACTGGTGAAGTGTGTAAACACTTGTAATTAAACTTTAAAATTTACTGGGTCTGTATTCTTGAATACTACGATCAAGTTAGGGTGTTGAAACATCATAGTCGATAGCGAATTTAAAATAAAAATTATCAATTTCTCAAGTGTCAGATCTAAGTTAAGTTTCATTCGCATTCGTTAACAAATTTAAATGTTTATTGGGTTATGTTCTTTTTAGTTGATGTATGAATTTATGTTGGTATGTGGGTTATTTTAACATTTATAAACGTTCTGTTGCTATTGTTATTTTTTCTAATACTTATGTACTTGTATGTACCTAAAGTTTATGAATACTTTACTCTAGTCAACCAATTTACTGTTTTTAAGATTGTTTTTAACAAAAAAATTTAAAAAAATATTCGTAACTTAAAATCATGAACTAATAAATATTTATTGTAGCTCTAAATAGTAGAAAATTAACTTAGAAATGTCAAGAAAATTATTTTTTTTTTAATTTTAATTGATTTCTCAGTATTGAATTATATTTCTAGACACTTAATTTTTTCATATTTTATTTATTTTTTTATCTTCAGTAAATTTAAATCAAATCTAAATATACGTAGAAAAAATATGGTAACAAATTAGAGAAAATCATTAGTAATATTTGTATAAAACTATAATTTTAAAAACACATCATTTTATTTTCTTACTAAATAGACAATATTTATTCAAAATTATTAACGAATGCGTGTTACATATGTCAAGCACATTTTATGATACTTTACAAAACTTAGACGTATGTTTGTATTAGTTTTCTAAATAAAAGTTAATACATACTTTTGATACACTTTACCAAAAGTGGCAAATGTATATAATTATGCATTATTTTTGTAGTCTCTACTATATCATTTGTAAAGTCCGTAAAGTATATGGTTTCATGATCTTTATAGGTATGGTGAAATAATAATGTCTGTCCGTCTGTTGGTTAAAATGAATTTTTCTAGTGATATCTTGAAAATTGATCCACAAATGATTCTTAAAGCAAAAGACATGTTTTTCATTTCCACCAAAAATCACATTTTTTTCCCTAAATCGTATTTTAATTATCCAAATCAATGTTTACTAAGGTGAAGCGTATTATTAAAGATTTGTCTCTCCGATTGGTTTTATTTTTATTATACAAGTTTTTATAGTTTTCTTACTATCATTAAACCTCTTTAATCGATGGTGATAATAAAATCCGTTTCATTTCTTTTTACCGTAACAAATAGATGATACTTTCCACAAAATGTTAGAGAAATATTTTTTTCAAGCCCATGACGATGGAAAAAGGAATCTAATAAAAAACTAAAATACATGACATGAATAATAAAATTTATAAATCCAACATCATCAGTGCCACCACCAACATCAATAACGCCATCATTATCATCATCGATACACTAACAATACATACATACACACACACAATCCTCTATAGTGTTTTTATAAGACAAAAAAAAAAAAAAAAACATGTAAGCACACACAGAGAAAAAATATTGTTGTAGTGACCATAATTTAAGAGCAGCATATTATGATTAGAACAGCTAAAAATAGATATGATTATAATTAATAATATTGTGTCCGATTTTATGGTTCGTTTTTTCATGTCATTGCTCGATTTTACTTCATTATTATCCCATTCTATCATATTATTATTCTATTTTATCATATTATTATGTCATCTTATCACATTATTATCCAATCTTATCATATATTAAAATAAAACACATTAATCCATTACATTTACATATTATTTGTTAATTAATTAATTTTATTTATTTGTACCATCACATGCTGTGTAAGATAGTACAAAATATTTGTCATTAACTATACCTTTCAATATTAGTTAAACAATGTTTATATTGCTGGAATCATATCAAATATAACAAAACTTTCTCTACTTATATTAACTCATGTATATACACCAAATGAGAATTATAACGAAAGTAGAAAACAAACAAGTGGTGAATTTTTCAACCATTTTTTATAAAAATCATATTTATTTGTATACATTTTATTATTATGGGAATAATAAAACAGAAGCAAATTATGGTTTAAGAATATATAAAATATTAGTAATATTTAATGGTTGCAGAAATAGTGATATTTTTTATATTAATAAAATTTTGTTTCTGGTAAAAAGATTCAGAAACATAAAATTTTTGTAGTCATTTATATTAAAATTTTGATTGAATGTAAACATTGAATGATAAAACTGAAACAAAAACATTGTTATCATGAACACAGCGTTGTTAAAATTAATGAAAATTAACAATAATAACTTATTAATATTGTAGTGGCAATGCTGTAACCATGTTTTTTCTCTGCGTGTGTGCAATAAATGATAACATAAAGAGGATACAAATACGAACTACAATAAATGGCAGCATTTATACATATATGAGATAGATGTAAACACACGCACATATATATATCCGTATAGAATTGCTAAATATCGTTAAAAAACAATTGAAAACTGATGTTGAAAAGACTTAATCGTTGAAATGAATCTAAATGAAAAACATGCCAATATGATAGATAACAAAGAGCCATTATTTAATATATTGTTAGTAAAAAAAAAATACAAATTATGAGCGGAATAAAGGAGTTAAGTTTATTGACGAGTTAAAACACTTACAAATACTCAAGCGTGTGAAGATAATTACGTCAGTTAAATACGTCCCACACAAATGTGAAATACGCTCTACACGCTGTGTATTGACTTGTTAAAATGAACAAAATTATTTTTTAATAAAAATACTATATCAAAATTAAATTTTAATTAAAAAAATTAAAATATTTTTATAAAACACATTAAAATATAAAATTGTAAAAAAAATGGAAAAAATGGAAAATTTTAAGTGGTCCTAATGGCCATAAAGAGCTGACAAGAATCGGGTAAGCGGAAGAGTGGAAGTAGCCGAGGACTAGTAGATTCCAGAAATGTATGTTCTATGTCCAGATTCGATCTGTGATCAGCTTCTAGCTTTTTTTTCTAGACTTTTTTGTTTTTTAGAGTCGCCTCAAAAAGACTAAAATCTTAGCATTTCAACAATGAAGATGTATCTAGAAATGATTTTCATTAAGTTGCATTCGCCCACCTCCTAGGATTTTTGAGAAAAGGAAAAATCTTCAAATTTTCTAGAAAAAAAAAACTGTCAAGGATTCTGACTGTTGTATATTCATCTAGATGCATATAGAAATGATTTCCAATAAGTTTTATCCCCCATCTCCTAGGACTTTTGAAAGAAGAACCAAAGTCCTTTTTCATACAACAAAAATTACTTTTTTGAAAAATCTGACTATTGGATATTCATCTAGATATATCTAGAAATGATTTTCAATAAGTAGTATTGGCCCACATCTTAGAATTTTTGAGAAAAGAACCAAAGTCTTTTTTCATATAACAAAAAATACTTTTTCGAAAAATCTTCAAATTTTCTAAAAAACAAAAAAAAAAAAAACGTAACGTTAAGGATTTTGACTATTGGATCTTCATTTAGATGCATCTAGAAATTATTTTTATTAACTTTTATTTTTATTAACTTTTTCCTATGATTTTTGAGCAAAGGATCAATGTTCTTTTTCATATATCAAGATTTCGTTTTTCAAAAAATCTTTAAATAAAACAAAGATAAAAGTGATTTTTAGTAATTTGTTATCATATAGACGTATCTAATGATGAAGTTCAATTTTTTAAAATTTGTTTTATATTAGTTTTATTAATAAAATATCCTTTTTTAATTGTATATATTCATTTTAAAGACATTTATATTACTTCTGTTAAGTGCTTAACATGGCACTGTTAAACTAATAGGTTTGTGTCTTGGATAAAAAAAAAAAAATTTTAAATTTATCTTCACACACATCAAATATTAGTGTTAGGAATCCAAAAATACATTTATTATAATTAATTTTCTATGTCGTGTTCTCAACAAAAATATAAAATTCTGGAAGAGAAAAAATTAATATGTATGAAAAGTAGTCGATAAATAAATATAGTTGGATCCTTTTTCTATGCTGGGCGCCTATTTTCAAAAATAATTTATTTGGCAAGCGGCAAAACCTTTTTAACTTTGGGGAATAGTTTCTATTTTAGCAATTGAAAATAAAGAAAACTTTTTTAATAAATGCAGCTACATACGGTCTCTTATGGATCCAAAAGGGTAAATGTAATTATTGTTTATTTGTTTTTTGTACATTCTAGATTACAGTGTTCTTTAAATCTGGTATTTTGTTTAAGTGTTCTTCCAGGAAGCAAGTTTTTGGTATATATTTATGCATATAGTACTTATGAAACATCTATTAGACATTTTAATTTTTGGGTTTTCCCAGAACCAGAACAAGACATCACAAAATGCATATGTGTATTTTTCTTTTTTCGTTATTGTATTATTTTAAATAATGTCATAAATAAAATAAGTGAAATGTAAATAAGCAAATATCCTTAAAAATATTGAAAAGGAAACAATACCTTTAACTGATATATTTAGTTCTACAGACTGAATATTTTATTTGAAATAGTTGTGCGTACCGTAAATTCAGCAATTGAACAGTATATGTAATCGAATTTGTGTTGGTACGTGCAAACAACAAAATTCGATTGGCAAAAAATTCGGTAACTACAACCTATCTGTTTTCTCTTTTGAGTATTTTTTTTTTTTTTTTTTGAAACTGATTTTTAATGAATATTTATTAGAGAAAAACTTTTGTTTGCGAAACACAAATTAGCTAGTCGGTTTATTTAGTTAAAATAGTTTTTTAATATTATTTCAATATCATTTATTTAATTTGGTCGTTTATACACACAGAAAAAAGATTTGTTATTATTCGGCCCGAATTATAAAATTATAATCAGATGAACCGAAAATTATTATAATTATAAAAGAATTATAAATAATAACTTTACTCTTTTTTTAAAATTGTAAATGTATAATGGGATGGATTTAAGGTTCCTACAACCTAAAAATTGTTGTGTTAGTAGATTTGTCACGTTACTAAAATTGCTTTACGAATTTGAAAATAACAACCGAATTAAATTCAGCATTATATATTTTAATTCTGGAATATTGGTAATAGTAACTGAAAAATTCAATTCAGTGCCTACAATAAAATTTTCACAAAATTGATATTTATAAAAAATAAAAAAAAAAATATTAAAAAATATATCGGAGAAAACAACAAAAATAAATTGTAAAATTTTAAGTTTCCGAACATAACATATGTATGTTAAAAAAGAAAGGTTGCGTACTTTCAATAAAGTTCTTTCAATATACATATTTTAGGTATATCTGAAAAAAAAAAAACAAAAAATTCCGGATGGATGTTTCACCATTAGCTTTGGCAAATTAAACTGTGAACTACAAATAATGGCGAATGTATTTAAAATAGTAAGTTAAATTTACATATATTGTGTGTAGACAAATATGCAACATATATTTTATTCTTACAATTTAGAGCATGCTGAAAATAACAAGTTAGTCGTGGACCTAGAACTCGTACTCAAAAAATGAAAACCTATAATATGTTCTCGTTTTAAGATCTGTCAATTTAAAGAAAGGAGAAGCTAAAGTTCTTGCAGTTTACGCTATCCCGGCAGATTTGCAGTTTATTAACCAACTGGTCGGTCATGAGCTTAAACACACATACATACATACACAAATACATACATACACATACATACATGCATATATATACTTACATATACACATTTGATTTTTTGTTTTTCTGAGCTTTTTTTGTATTTGAAATAAAAAAAAACTGAAAAATAAATTGGTTTTGTATATTAAGTAATAAAAAACACTTCTATGCCGTTCTTCGAATTGCTTTTTTGATTCGGTTGTGCCTACCGCATATTCAATAACCGAACAGTACTTACAATCGAATTTATGCTAGTACTTGTAGCCGAATAAATTCGATTGGCAAAAAATTCAGTTGCCACAACGAATCTGTTTTCTCTGTGTAGAGATTTTATTGGAAATTTAGTAATTTTACGAAGATCTTTTTTTTTTAGTGATAAATGTAGAGTTTCTCACCGGACGGGAATTTCCGAAAATTCCGCAAAAATTTTAGTCCCATAATCCCAGATTATTCGACGCGAATTCTTAAAATGGAAAATGCATATATTTTCTAGCTCGCATGTGGTTATTTTAGTATATAATGCGGTTTTATTTATTTTATTTTATTTATTTTATTTTATTTATTTTTGATAGTTTCCGAGTCATTCATGCATTTTTATATAATAGATGGAAAATAAAATAATCCTATTTATAGGAATATTTTAAATAGAAAAAAATTATATTTTGCAAATTTTTTCATTGTGGCCAAAAATAATATGTTGTAAAAAAACTACTAATAAAATAAAATTCGACAGTTGAAAATTATATTTATTAAATGACTTGAAAATGTGAAAATTGTAAGTGTAATCTCCTTAAAATTTCTGGAATTCTCAAACAGCGAGCTATATTTTTAAAACATGAACCTAAAATTATCCAGACTATTAACTGTACATAAATTTTTTTTGTCAAATAAATTACAAAAAGTTCATTTATAAGACCATACCATTTAAAGAGTCCAATTGTTCCAGAGCTGTATATGATGTAAATTAATTTTTGAGTTCAAATTTTCCTTAGCCATAGATTAATAGTGTAGCATAAAAACAGAAAAAAAATTAATTATATTTTTCTATGAGAAAAACCATTATTGATAGAAATGGATTATAAACCTTGAAAGAATAGGGCTTCAGAAATGTGTAAAATTCTTTGGAGATTTCTTAACAATAAGCTTACTTCTGTAAAAATATCGAGGGAAATTTTAGCCACAGTGCACATAAAAACCAATATAGTGATTTGACTTTTAAATGAGTTGTTATAGAGTAAAAAATTTTCATTTAATTTTCAACATGTCAATATTTCAATAAGAACTGAACTAGTTTACCGTTTTCTGATTAACTGAAATATCTTGTAAACATTTAAAATTTTTTTTAATTATTTGTTTTTGGCGGGAATTTAAAAATCAATCCCTATTTTCTGAGAGCGGAAAAAGGCCGGGAAAAGGAAAACTCTAGATAAATGGGAAAATTCTATTCATAAATTTGTTTAACTTTAATTTTATTACTTTTTAATTTCTTAAAAATATTTTTTTAGCTTTAAATTTGAAAATAAATAAAATGTCTCTTTTTTTTTAACAAATATGAACGGTTTTTTTTTACTTCATTTTAGCATATATATTTTTTTAATTCTAACACTTTCTAGCATTTTTTTGTAAATTGTACCACTTTTTCCCTCTTAGAATTTGGCAACACTGGTCCCGGTCTTTTATAAACACACACATATTTTCATACACATTTATACATATGTAGAATTATATATTTGATGTTAAATATTAGTACTGGTAAAAAGAAAAACAATAGCGTCGCCTAAAATGCAAAAGTCTATAATCACACTTTTTAATTTTTTACAAGAGAAGCAAAAAGCATTATGAAAATGGAAAAGGCCGTAATCACAATTTTTAATTTTTTGCTTCAAAATTAAGCAATTAAATATTTTTTTTATTTTTTCACTTAGAGCAAAAATAGATAAAGCATTAAACACTTTTCAAACCAAATTTTTCTTAAATAGAACACATTTTACGACTGTTTCGTTTATGATGTCGATGTTACGGCTTTTTGACTCTTGTTAACATTGATATCAGTTTTGATGATATGAATATGAAATTTTTTGTGTATATGTAATTTAGGTCATTATCATCCAGTAAAAAACCAAAACATTTAATTTTTTAGTGGTTACGGCCTTTTGCATTTTAGGTGACAATAAACTCTATTTATCAAAGGCATTTTAATCTATGAAAGCAACTGAACACAAAACAATCAAATAACAAACTTAAATAACACACTGACAAACAAATGCTTAAACGTATGAACAACAAAAAATTTAAAGAATAAAATACTCATACGCCATGTGGCTTATAAAATAGTGAGAATGAAATGAAAACGTACTAGGTATGTATGTATGTATGTATGTATGTATGTATGTATGTATGTATGTACAAACAAACAAACAAAAATTGTAATTACAAAGTAGAAAAGAGTTGCGAAAGAACCCAATAGCAGAACAGATGTATGTATAAATAAAAAAAAAATACAGTAAATGTTGAGTATGATGACGATGTTAATGTTGATGATGATGGCGATGGGAGTAAAGTATTATTTAAGGGCTTATTAATGCTTTTAAGTTCCATTGACATTGTTTTTAGGTGAATAAACACATGTGTTTCTGCTTTTCTTTATGATGTCTTGGAAGTAGAAAAAATTTAGACAAATGTCCATAACAACACACGAAGCGCATGCGTTACATTTTTCTATTTCAGTATGAAGAAATACCGAATCAAAGAAAATTCGAAAAAAGGGAATCACAAAGGAATCTCTAATAATGTCAACAAGGAAAATGTCAGAAATATGTCAGAAACTTAAAAGGCAAATGTGACAGTTTATAGAACACACACACACATAGAGAAAAGCTCTTAGTTTAATACTCATGCTTACATTTTTTTTGGTTTGTATAAAAGAGCTTTTTTCTTTATAGTATAGCTTAAGAGGACCATGTTGTTATTCTCTTAAATTTATTTTGGTAGCATCCCTTAAATGTTGAAAATGTAAAGTAAATATTTGAAAAGAGTAGCAGCAAGAATAACAAATTCGTAAAAACAACAAAACGAGTACATAGTTTTCATTAATTTAACTGTTTTGTTTACGGTTTTATGCATTTATCGGCCACAACCTTAATGTATGCTACACATATTTTTTCTTTCTACATATTTAGTATTTCTTTTTCTAGTTTTATTTGCAATTGCTGTTGTAGTAAGAGATGTCAGAGTATTTCATTCGAATATCGGTATAATGGTATAAAATTTTAATATGATGCGGGGACAGTTTTTTGTGTGCTATATTAGGGCTTTAAGAAGAAAAATTAGAAGTGAGAAAGATAATTTTAACACTATGCGATAAATTTTGGGTTATTACATATTGCCTCAATGATTTCAATGGAAATTAGTTAATTCTCTGAAGTGTTTTTCAAAGTTGGTTCAAATTTCGATTTTATGGACTCTTAAACATGGGATATTTTTAGCACTATTTCCATTATGTGTGTAAATAAAATGAGTATTTATTGTTTTGTAGAGTACAAAGTGTCTCTCAGATATTATATTAAATTTTTATTAAATGCCACTTTCTTTTTACGCCCACTTTTGTATGCATTATACGAGCAGACACATTATTCAACGAATTTAACTGTATCAGTTAAAGTTATATATTTATATATATATAAATAACTCGTCCATCATCGGAAAGGAAATATAGAATTTTTCTTAGTTTTATAATAAAAATTCCACACCCACTTTTTGTAAATTTTTTTGAAAGTTTTAATAAAATTTAGCAAATATATCTAGTATATAAGTTTAATGCCACTTTGCTACTTTCTTATTGCTACTAACACAATTCATATTAAATTTGGCATACACAAGTAATAGAAAATATTGTATATTATAAAATTTAATTTAATCTGCATCTGTACCACGCCTCTTTTTTCGCCCACTACTTATGAAATTTGAAAACTGTTTACGAAGCTTAAGAAGCAAAGCAACTCCCATTTAAAAAAGTGGGCGTGGCATTCAGTTAGTACTTCCTTCATGAATATACATATGTGCAAAGTTTAATTTTAATCGATGATCAAAATAGGGTACCATTGATCGATTATCAGTGATACCCTATTTTGAGTTCCAATAGCTCCGTTCCTGAGGGGTCTGTGTAGCCCCCTTTTCAAACTTAAAATTGTATACTCTTCTGCTACGTTTATATAAAATTTCATGTAAACCTAAACAGGCGATTGTAAGTTATAGATTTATTTCCAAAAAAATTTTTATTCTTCCCCACTGTTAAAATTTTTACCACATTATCCCAATTTCATAATTTTTACATTAAGTAGAGATTTGAAAAAGCTTTAAGTTTTTGGAGCAAAACTTATTTGAAATTATAATTCATGTAAACTAAAGTTTTCAATTTTGTATTCACCGATTACCAAATGCTATTTACTAGGATCTCATCCTCAGAAACATCAGCAGTTAAAAAAACTTGTTCAATTTGCTTTATTTGTTTGTGCTCGAAAAGCAATAAAATTAGATGTTTCGTGAAAATAATATAATTTAGAAGTTTAGTGCAATAATAACAAACATTTACCAGTAGTCTTTTTGGAAAAAAGAAAAATACATGGAAAAGTAAAATTTTCTTCATTACCCCATATGCCCCATACACCCCACTTTCCCCTATGCATGTACATATGTATTAATTCGTATTGAAAATTTACTTCTTTATTCTTCCTTTTTTTTGACTTTATTATGTTTAAATGAGACTTGGTTGTTGTTCTTCTTCTTATTCTTTTTCATTTTCATTGTTACTTTTTCATTACCTTTTAATTTTAAATGTATGTCAGCCGAGAAGCAACCAACAACAATATATTTTTATTTTACTTAATATTTTTTTACAAATTAAATGGTCCTTCGTATTTCTTTACTCGTATGTTTCATTCGTTTAAATTATTTTTACTTTATTTTGTTTGATTCATTTTGGTTGATTTTATTTACAATTGTTGTTGTTTGTTTACTTTGTTAGTGTTGTTGTTATTTTTCTTGTTTATTTTATTCATTATTTACGTAATGACGTAACAGCAGCCAGCAATTGTCGTTTTTTTTATAAGAATCAACTGGAATTAAAATCTTCTTCTACTGACTATTCTTAGATTCTTATTTGAACTCACCTAAACATACCTTATTACGCACACACATACACATATTTTTTTTATTATTTTATAATGAAAATAATTACTTTATTTTTATTTTTATTTTTATTTAATTTGTTATATTAAATAAGAAAAAACTACATAACAACAGAATATAAAACATTAAGACCACATTATCAAGGTTTACTTTTAGACCAGCATTTGCAAAGCATCAAGAATTTTATCAAGTTTGTGTTAAATATATTTTAAGAAATTAACCAAAATGTTGAGTGAGAAATATATAAAAAGTAGATAGATGGGGAGGTGAAGACTGAGTTGAAATAGAGAGAATGTTTAAAAAAAATCTTAACCATTAATTTTGGTTTTTAGGGGAACACACAAACGTTTTAGATTTTGTTTTGTTTGAGTGTATGGATTGTATAAATGTGAATAAAATATTAATTAAAGAATAATAAAGTATATAAATTACAATTTAATAGTTTGATTGTGATGCAAAAATATAAATATAGATAAGTAATACTTATGTATACGAGTTATGATTTATGTGAAATATGAAAATAATGTGTAATGACCAAAGATTTTAAATTAAATTTTTTCGACAGACTATAAGATTTATAGAAATTTCAAGCAAAATAACGCTAAAAAAATTTTTAAGATTTAATTCTATTAAATTAATATGTTACAGTGCACAGTGGTTCAGAATCGAAAATTTTTGGAAATAAATCTGTAACTTTTAATTGGCTGCTTGGATTTTCATAAAATCAAATGGACATAGCGGAGAAGTGTATACCAGGAGCGAAGCTATGGGGGTTCAAAGTGTTACCTCTGACATAAAAAATTTTTAAACGTTTGGCAATTTTTTGTTTCTTCTTGCCTTACAAACATTTTTACATCTAGTTAAAGTCCTCGATAAGGCTTATAAAAAACATGTGAGTTATTTGTACTTGAAATTTTAACTACCTCAATTTTGCAAGTACTTGGTCCAGTTTTTTTATATATATATGCCAGAATTTCCGACCTATTTTATTAGTTTCTTAGTTAAAAAGAAAATTTAAAGTTAATATCTTTACCGGGTCTAAAAATAAATGATTTTAAATTTAAAAATTTTAAAAATTGCAATTTTTTGTGTTTTTTTGGGTGAATAGTGTCTGCACTCTTTTTGTCTGAAATGTAATTTTTTTCACAAGCAGAGTGTCCAGTTTAGCCTTTTTAATTCTAAATCCGGCATTTTTATATTACTTTTAGCCTCAAAATTTTCGTTTTAGGTTTTAGTCTTGCCTTAAAAAAACTAAAATTTTAGCATTCCAACATAGCAGAATATAATTTCTAATTTGCTTTTACTAAATTTATTTTTACAGAATCACCCATTTAAGACTTTGTGTGTATTAATTCCCACAAAAATTCGGAATTACTTATATTTTACAAAAATGTTCGCCTACGGCACTTCATTCTTCAAATCAAATGTAACCTAACTTATTATACGAACTTACTTAATCAATTATTATAATTATTTTTTAATATACTTCATTAACCAGTAGAAACTAAGGCCTGACCACGAAAAAATTGTCCCTTTTTAAAAACATTACTATTTGGCAACCATAAAAGAAACCGGTGCTATTTTTAGCAAAATTTGTCAGTTTTAAAACACTTTAAGGGATAAAATATCGTCGGTGCAAGAAAAAAATCGAAAAACAATTTTAAGCAAAATACTTGAAAATCCAGGTATAATAAAGTACTTCAAATTTAAAGGTTTCAATAAATTCAATTATGTGGGTTATGTGTCCATGCATAGGGGTCTATGTAGAATATGTACAAAAAACATTATAAAATTTCTCAAAAATTATCCATTTTTTTGGGAAGTTTAACTGTCTATTAGTAGCACTAATAAACATCAAAATTTGTATGGAGAAGTGTTTGTAGAGGTCTAAAACTTTTATTCAACAATACAACGGTTCTGTGCTATTTTAGCTGAATTTTGTCGCCATCGACTATGCAAAAGACAAATTTGAACTGTACAGTGCAAATACTCGTATTATATTTTTTTTCAAATAAAAGTTTTTTCAAATAAAACTGAGAGATATTGCGGGCTGATGAAAAGATCATTAAATAAGAACAAATATATAGCACAAAAGCCTGCTCCAATGTTGATAAAATTACCCCACAAAAACTAATGTGGGGGTATAAGAAAATGGTTGGAAAATTATATGAAGGCAAATCATAATAACATAATTTTTATTTCATTTTTAATGTAAATATGTTACAATTTAATTAATCAAAATTTTATTTGAGATTCAAATGCAGAATAACATCTAATGATAAGAAATTCAAAGGGCAATTTTTTCGTCGGCCTTATTTATAAATATAATTTTAGAACATTCTTATAGAAATAGAAATCAATTAAAGATGTGAAATATATTAATCAAAAAGGAATTATAATTTAAAAATTACAAATCACTTCAAAACATTTGGTCATTCTTCATATGAAATATAACCCAATTTTGTATGGCAATTTTGAATATCAACTTGATCTAGTCGAAGAATTTCTTGATCTGGGAGTACTACTTGTTTGTAAACTATTCTTTAATTTCCACCTTTATTAAAACTTTAATAAGGCAAAAGGAGCTCTGGGCTTTCTCAAACACTGGAGAAGAGAATTTAATGATCCTTACGTTTCTAGGAAATTATTCACATCTCTGGAATATGCTTCCGTGGTGTGGGATCCTCAATACGAAGTTCATATAAAGAAAATTGAATTAATCCTGAAACAATTTCTCCTATTTTGTATTTGTAATCTTTCAAGGAATTTTAATATTAATTTAACATCATATAACAGTCGATTACAGCTTATTGATCTCCCTACTCTTGAAAGTAGGAGAAAATATATGAATTTTTCATTTGTAATTAATTTATTAAACGGTTCAATTAATTCCGAGTTCCTGCTTCGTAAGATCAAATTTGTAATCCCAAATCGTCCAACTAAAAATTATACTCCTTTCAAAATCAAATATTTTCGAACCAATTATGCCAGCTTTGATCCCATGAGATGTATATAGTATTTAGGGTCCGGAAATTTCAGGGATTTTTTTTTAATTTTCCCGGGAAAACCGGAAATTAAATATTCCCGTAGTTTTACAATATTTTTAACACCATGCATCAGTGAACGATTGACGTTTCTCTAAATATGGTACTTACAAGAGTTTAAGGTATATAATACAACGAGAACGTTATCTGAGAGGAACGTTAATGTTGCATGAATTAGATTTTTTTTTCTATTTGATGTTTAAGTATTTGTTAATCTGTTTTAATGCATTTACTTATAAGTTGTTTCACATGAAATTTTATATTAACTTTATTTTTTGTCATGTTCTAAAGCTTTAGATACTTTAGTTATATCTTACAATACCATAGGTGGTTGGGGTATTTTGCGTTTGTGCTGTTGTTTTTAACGCATAGAAAAAGTTATCTAACACTCACCTTAAAGTATTCCAATCGACCCAGAATCATTTTTTAAATCGACGTCCGTCCGTCTGTCTGGCTGGCTGTCCATGTAAACCTTGTGTACAAAGTATAGGTCGCAATTTAAAGATAATGCAATTAAATTTGGCACGTGGGACTTTCATTATACAGGAACGAAGCCTATTGAAATTGGTTATGATCGGTCCATTCACCTAGCCCCCATACAAATGTCCTCCCGGAATAAGGGTTTAAATGATTTGAATGTAGCAATATTTTAATGAAATTCGGTACAAGTATCAATCTTTGTGCTAAATTTTATGAAGATCGGTCCATAATTGACCATAGCTCCCATATAAACTCCTCTTCCGAAAATCACTTTAACGTGCATAAATCCCACACGAATGTTAGTATCTAGTTAATATTCGATACAAATAAGTTTTATGTAAGTGGAAACAACATTGTTAAATTTTATGAGAATGGGGTCATAATTTACCATAGTTCCAATATAAATAACCCCACTTCCATGAATCGTAAAAATCTGAGATACAGTTTTTAAGATAAATTGCGAAAGGTACTAATCTTAGAAATGGTGCTATACTTTTTTATTATTATTTTATTTATAACTATAGTTTTAAAAAGATTCCGAAAATTCTCGGAAAACTGATTTATTAATTCCCGTTTCCCGCGAAAAGAAATATTGCGGAAAACCCTAAACATATATGCAATCAATCCGACAGTTTTTATCCATATACTTATTTCTAAGTATTCTAGTATTTTTAATTTAGTTAATTAATAAGACTTCATTATTGAATGATTATGAAAACATTTTATGGTAAATAGCCTTAAGGATAATATGTATGCTAGCCTGTAAGAAATTTTAATTTTATTGGCTATTAAATAAAATAAAATTTATTTTATAAGTTATTAGTTTTAACGATTTTAGAATTTTATAGTTTGTAACGTCTGTTTATTTAAATTTCATTGAAATGTATTTGGTATTTGAATTTAAAAGCAAATTGTAGTGACGTGTTTTATTATTTGCAAGTAAAATAACTCCCGGTTTATTTAAAGAAAATAAACCAATGGTTTTGAAAACTGCAAAAATGTTATAATATGTAAAAATATACCAGTTAAGTTGCTCTAATGTGCTCTAAAATAAGGATTTGTTTATTTATTTATTAAATCGTTAGATACAATATTATCCTTACAGAATAGCAGTTAAAAATTAAAATCTTCTATAAATAATATCCAAAAATATGCTGTAACAAATCGATGTCAAAGTTTATAAAATTGTCTGAAATAGTTTAATATGTAACGCTTTGGTTCATTTCAAGCCTAGAAAAAATATATATTTGTTTATTTTTCATTGCCCTGGTTATAAGTTATGAATTACTATAAATTTTTGTATTCTTCAATAAAAAATATTTTCCATAAAAAAAATAACTTTAATATCTTCTTAATTATCTTTATTTTAAAAACATATATTTTTTGCTAAATTTCTTTGCGAACAACACTTCGATAATAAAACTCATTATTAAACACTTTAAATTGGCAACATTAATTTTCCCTTCTTATTACTATGAAATGAACATCTATTAGCATTTTATTTCTCTCGCAAATGACTTTCTTTTTTCTTTATAGTTAAAAGTTTTTATTTAAAGAAAAATAAAATTAATGACAATAATTTCGGTTTTATTTCACAACTGTTGGCTTTTTGCTAAAGTGTTCTTGTTGTCCTTTAAAAAAATATATATATATTTCTTAGTTTCTTTTCCTTTGTAGTTGGGTTTATATATATTAGAAGAGTTTTTTTTTATCTTTCATTTACTTAAAACCCATTTTCAGAAGTAATTTTGCATCAATTCACTCGTGATTTTCTTTTTGTGAAGCAATAAAAATTAACAATAAAATTTCAATTTATGTTTCATGTTTAAAATGTAATTGGAAAATAAATTTACTATAGGAATTAAAATAAAAAAGTTTTTCAAATTGTTAATGCTCATGATTTTTTTATATATATTTTGATACTTTAGGCATATACATTAGTGTGGCCTTCTTTTTATACGAAAATAAAAGATGTTCATATTCTCGGTCTTACCCCTTAGAAACTTAAGAGTAGTCTAAAAACTGACTTTCAGAAAGGTATTAATCCAGGCTAAAATAAAAAAAAAATGAATATAAAATAATAATCTGGACACCTTTCATAATGAGGGTCAACCTAATATATACAACTAACGTAATTATTTTTTTTCCTTAAAAAAGAGAAACCAAAAGAAATTAAAAGAGACTAACAAAATGTTAAATAAAACCACAAAGGCTAATTTGAGCTTAAAAGTAATTTTACAAAATATAATAAAAAAAAGTTTTTTTTTTACCATTTTATTTTGTTTCTGGGTCAAAATTCATTTAATGGTGTTTAAGTTTTTATTGAATATTGGATTAGAAAATGAAAACTCGTAATTAACTTACATTTAATCCTATTTGGTCAGTTTGGTTCAAGTGCATTTTAAAGTTTTTAAATAAGATTTTTGTTGGAGTTTTCAAAAGTTTTATTTTTGCGTATTTCAGAGGCGTAGAAAAGTCTACGGATGGGGGAGAGAAATCAAATATAAAAGAAATCTCAAATTTCTTTAAAAATATGTAATTGGATAAGAAAATCCAACCGAAAGTAAGTAAGATTAATCTTATCATTGTATAACTTTATTATTTTATAACGTTATAACTTTATAATTTTATATCTTTATAACTTTATAAATTCAACACTTTATAACATTATAGCTTTATAAGTTTATAACTTTGTAACTTTACATCGTTATAACTTTACAATTTTATGTCTTTATAACATTATAGCTTTATAACTTTATAACACTATAATTTTATAACTTTATATCTTTATAACTTTATTGCTATATACTTTATAAACTTTATAATTTTATAATACTACAATTTTATAGCTTTACAACTTTATAAATTTATAACTTTATAACTTTGTATTTTTATAACTTTGTATCTTTATAACTTTGTAATCTTATCAGTTTATGAATTTATAACTTTATAACTATATACTTTATAAA
The DNA here is from genome assembly GCA_932274085.1 of Protocalliphora azurea. NCBI lineage: Eukaryota > Metazoa > Arthropoda > Insecta > Diptera > Calliphoridae > Protocalliphora > Protocalliphora azurea. The sequence continues at coordinate 124,764,435 of OW026519.1, forward strand.
CTTTATAATTTTATAATACTACAATTTTATAACGTTATAACCTTGTGTCTTTATAACTATATAACTATATGACTTTGAATTTTCATAACTTTATAGCTTTGTAACTTTGCAACACCATAACTTTATAAACTTAAAACTTTATAACTTTACAATTTTATATCTTTATAACAATATAAATTTATAATACTATAATTTTATAATTTTATAGCTTTATAACTTTGTAAATTTATAACTTTACACTTTATATCTTTGTAACTTTATAACTTTTTAACTTTATCACTTTATAAATTTATAACTTTGTAACTATATAACTTTGTGTTTTTATAACTTTATAACTTTGTAACTTTGTACCTTCATCACTTTAAAGATTTATAATTCTATAACTTTATAACTATATAACCTCGTATCTTCATAACTTTATAATACTATAACTTTATAACTTTATTATTTTATAATTTATAACTTTATAATTTTTTATCTTTATGTCTTTGAACTTTATCACTTTATAAATTTATAACTTTATAACTTTGTAACTTTATAACTATATAACTTTGTATCTTTGCAACTTTATAAATTTATAACTTTGTAACTTTATAACATTGTAACCTTATAATATTATAACTTTATAACTTTGTAACTTTATAACTATATAACTTTGTGTATTCATAACTTTATATTTTTGTAAATTTACCACTTTATAAATTTATAACTTTATAGCTTTATAACTTTGTAACTTTATAACATTATAACTTTATAATTTTATATCTTTATAACTTAATAACTTTATAACATTATAACTTTATAATACTATAAAATTATAATTTTATAACTTTATAATCTTGTAACTTTATCACTTTGTATCTTCATAACTTTGTAACAGTATAAATTTATAACTTTGTAATTTCATAACTTTATAACATTGTAACTTTAAAACATTTTAACTTTATAACAATATAATACTATATCTTTATAATTTTATAACTTTATAATATTGTAACTTGATAACATTTCAACTTTCTAACAATATAATACTACAACTTTATAATTTTATAACTTTATAACTTTGTAGCTTTATAACATTATAACTTTACAACATTATACAATTTCTTCTTTTCTAATGAAAACGAAAGTACTCTTTTTAAATTATGAAATGTAGCTCTTTTTCAAGTCAATTACGTGATCATTTCAACACGTACGTATGTCGTGCCTCTATTTAACCACATTTGTAAAGATTTTACACATGTTTGCAATATCTTTTCTAACTTTCTTAATTTTCTCTTATTATAGAAAAACATAAATTTTACTAGTAATATTTTCATTTTCTTCCTTTGAAAGACATAAGAAAAAACCCAAAAAAAAAAAAAGGAAAAAATATACTCGTATATTTGCAACGTTTCCTTGTCAACAATTAAATTTAATAAAAATAGTTTTTTATCCTTTTTTGCAGCATCTATATCACGAATGATATTTTAAATTCTCACAAGCAATGATAGAGAAATATAAAAATATTTTATTAAATTTTTAAACAAAGACTAGTTTAGAGAAAAAAAAAGAAAATTTTCTAAATGCTTTAACAACATAGGTTGAAAAGGGATTTCGTAGAGAAAGGGGCTGCAGCCAATAAAATCGCAGAACGTATTATTTTTTTCATTTTTTTCTTTTTAACGAATATCTGTTGTTGGTGGTTAAAGGATAGCTAAAGAAAATGAAAGACCAACAACGTAATATATATATATAATATATATATATATATATATATATATATATATATATATATATAATACATAATCATATATATATTTCTTTTTGTAAAATATAACAAAAACATAGCTAATGTGCAACAAGGGCATCAACTATTGCAATAACAAAAACAGCAATCACATTAACAAAGTAGGTAAGAAGACAGAAGCAAAAATAAAAGTTACTATAAACTAAATTGTAACTAATGTTTGATTTCAAACCTCTATAAACTTTTTCGTTTTTAGTTGCAGCTAAATATTGTTGCAACATTTTCTCTTTAAATAAAATTATACTGTTGCTTCTTTTCCAAAAGAAGAAAGGAAACTAAAAAGTAAGTGCTACTGAAGTCCATTTAACCGTACCATCATCATCATGGCAATTTAGTGGCACCACCATCATTGCAACATGTTAGAGAAAATTTAAAACTTTTAAAAAAAAAAACTTTCAACAAAAGAAAAGGAAAATGCTGTAACATAAAATAAAAACCCAAAAGATGGATAGATGTAAAAATGAAGCAACATTAATAATAATGAAATTAAACTATTCTGCAGCTTTTTATCAATTTACTAAGGAAGAGCTAAGAGTAAGAACACTAAATTCATTGTGTGTTTTTTGAGTTCATTGTTGCAACGAAAGAAATCTATTAAATCCTACAATAAAAAAAATTATAAAATAGAAGAATTATACTTAAGCAGAGATAAGTAGGAAAATTTTTATTAAGAGCGTTTTTATAAAAATAAATAAAAGATTTAGGCTATTGAATATATTTATGCTGAATATTATAATAAAATTAGCAAAAAAAAACAAGTGGAAATATTATATTCTACTGGACCGAATCAGTCATGCCCTTTACAAAATCTATATTTCATAAATATATAAACATATTGGAATCATCTCTTATCAACATTTTTAATTTAATCTAGAAATATACTTAATATTTGCAAACTTACATAAGAATTCTGTAACATAAGCGGTCCAGGAAAACTCCTTGGCCATGTGACTTAGGAAGACCATCTGTGTTGGAGAGCTGAATAAAGAAGAGATACGCAAAATTGTAACTTCCTTTTTAGTTTTCTAACAACAATTTTTTTCGAAAAAGGTGCCTTGCAATTAGATATTTTAAATTAGATATATTAAATTAGCTGTTTTAAAATTTTTAGAATTTTTAAGAATTTTTAACTTTGGGGTTCTACACGCAGAGAAAAAACATAGTTACAGCATTATTACTACAACAATATTATGTTCTTGTTGTTAATTTTCTTGAATTTTAATAACTCTGTGTTCATGATAACAATGATTTTGATTCAATTTTGTCATTTAATGTTTATACTCAATAATAATTTTAATATGATTGACTGCAAAAATTATATGTTTTTAAATATTTTTACCAGAAACAAAATTTTGTTAATATGAAATATATCATTAATAATCATTAAATATTTGCAGTCCTTTTACTTACTCTTAAACATATATATATATATATATATATATATATATATATGTATATATATATATATATATATATATATATATATATATGTTTTCTAACTTCAATATAATTCTCATTTAGTTTATGTATGAGTCAATATAAATAGACAAGGTTTGGTTATTCAGTGTAATTCAAGCAATATAAGATACCCTGCATTTGAACCACATATGGTGGTAAAAATGAATGTAATTTATAATATAAAAATATTATTTATTATTATTTACATTTATATTGGCTAATGAACACATTTATATTATTTTCAATAAAATTTTTATAAAAATAATAATAATTTTTTTAATATATAGATGACATAATAATATGATAAAATGAAATAATAATATGATAAGAGTGAATAGCTATATGTTAACAGGAGGTAATAATTTGATAAATGTAATCATAATTTGACAATGAGGTTCAATTGCAAGTAAAACTATAATCATAATATGAATAAACTAATCATAATTTCGGATAACATATTACAAAGTGGAATCATAATAATTATTACTTTTAATCGTTTCTATTTTTCGCTTTGATCATATGTTCCAATAATAATATGTTGCTTTTAGATTATGGTCGCTACAACTATATTTTTTCTCTGCGTGTATGACCAAAACAATCTTATTATCTACATTAATAACCCAAAAATTCAATTACAGTTAAGTGATATTTTAAGAAAAAAAAAATCTCACTTATTCAGATTTACTTGTCAAACCTATTTTTTCACTAAGAATGTGCCCACAGTAAAACAAAATTCAAATGGAGTCTACGAGGATAGATGGTTTGTAATCTAGAACACTTCCACTAGACTATCTATACTCATAGAAATTTTGTTGAAAAACAATTGTATGAATATATATATATATATATATATATATATATATATATATATATATATATATATATATATGCATCAATAAATCATATTCAATTTACACATTATCAGCCTAACCAGAAACGCTAAAAAGTCGATTTTAAACCCATAAAGTGGAATATTATTTTAAATTAAAAGTATATAAATGTAGTCCAATATTTTACATGGGAACCTAACTTTAAGAGTGTGTTATTAAAACAGCACCTTACTCTAAGTGTGTGTTAGTAACAAAAATGTTAATGTGTTTGTGTTTTTTTATTTTTCTCAAACGTACATAGTTTTATACAAAAGCCTTCAATTTCTTTGAATTTTCAGCAGCAAATATTGAAACTTTATTAAACATATTTATTTATAAAACAAAATAAAATGTCAGAAATTAAAAAAAACAAAAGTCACCTAATGTTGATTAAAAAAATTTTAGAGTCATCTTCGTAAGCATTATTAGGTTTAAGAATTCTCCATAATTCGGTTATAAACAGCGTTGCCACAAAGAAAATATTTTTTCTGCCAAAATATTCTTCAAAAACTATCAAATCCTACCAAAATGTACCGACATTATTAATTTAAATAATTTTTTAGAAAAATCTTATTATTTTTTTTTTTAATAAAATAAAACTTTGGTGAGAAGCATAAAATTGGTTTCAATTTGTAATTTTCCAAAGTTTTCAAATAATAAGTCATATAAAGTTTATAGTTTATTTATTTATTTAGTACAATTTATTAACCATATAAGGGCTCATTGGGCTCGGTTATGTAAATGAAGAATTAATAAATAATAAAGGATTAAAATTATTTGTGAATTAGGATATTGTAAAAAATTACAACCCAGTAAAAACTACCTTTTCGTAATTTCAATATAGAACTAACTTTGAAGAAAAAAAAAAAAAAAATAAAAATTAAAATAAATATTTTCTAAGTGAAAAGAAAATTAAAAAATAAAATGTTTAGTTCCTTTATAATTGATAGATACTAATTATTTTTGAAATTATTCTCTTCCAACCAGATAAAGACTTCAAGGTTTATAAATTTTAACATTGTTTTACTACTATAATTACTGTAAAAGAAATTTAATTTTAAGATGATTCTACATTCATAAAATAAATGCAATTTATGTTTTTTTTACTTGATCGAACTATATAAAAATGTATTCTGTATAAACTTTTTATTTAATTGTAATTTATTATGTTAGTTATAGAAAATTTTATCAAAAACACAAATAACTGAAACAGATCAACCAAACCTAGAAAGTGTAAAAAAAACAAATCTACCAATTTTGTTCCAATCGGACCAAAACGGCAACGCTGGTTATAATTTCTGTGTTTTTTGTTTACAGTTCTCTCAGTCACGCGGCACCCGTATAATTGACAGAGAATAGAGAGTCTGACTACTTTTTATTCTTACCATAAAACATTTTTCAATTTTCAAGCTACCTTTTAAAGTGGTTTAAAGTGGTGGTGGTATTATGCGCTTGTGCTGATGTTTATAGCGCACAGAAAGAGATATCCAACACCCACCTTAAAGTATACTAATCGACTCAGAATCACTTTTTAAATCGAACTAACAATGTCTGTCCGTCTGGCTGGCTGTCCATGTAAACCTTGTGCTCAAAGTGCAGGACGAAATTTTAAAAATAATTCAATGAATTTTTTCATGTGGGACTTTTATAATACAAGAGCGAAGCCTGCTGAAATTGCTTGTGATCGGTCCTTATTTCACCCAGCCCTCATACAAATGTCCCACCGGAATAGAGTTTAAACACTCAAAAATGCCTTAAAAATAAGAATACTTTAAAGAAATTCGGTGCAAAGAAGATCTGTAAAAGTATGAATCTTTGTACCAAATTTTATGAAGATCGGTCCACAATTGATCATAGCTCCCATATTATCCTCTCATCCAAAAATCACTTCAACGTGCATAAATCCCATACAAATGGTAGTCAAGCTAATATTCGACACAAATAAGTTTTAATGTAAGTAGAAATAACATTGCCAAATTTTATGAGAATCGGTCCATAATTTACCATAGCTTCCATATAAGCCCACTTTCGGGAATCGCCCTAAAGTGCATAAAATCATATAGATATTAGTATCAACGCATTATTCTGTATTTGTATATTTTATTTTACATTTAGTAAAATTAGCCTAAGATATAATATATGTCCTCTTCCCGAATTTTTATGCTCGTATCAAATAGTAGGTCTTGACCGACTATATCTTTCTTTCTCATTTTTTATTTCTTTGAAAGCTTATGAATATTTTGTTGTTGCAATTTTTTGAATTTTTTTTTTTTGTTATTTATATTAATTTGAAAAATATTTTAAAATTTTTTTAATGTACACTGCCTGCCACTTGAATAAGGAATCACATTTATTTAACTTTAATTAAGTATATCTCCTAAACTAAAGTTCATAAAAAAATAATTTTTTGCGCAACCAAATTAAAAAATGTTGACTTTATTTTCCTGTATTTCTATGGTACTTTTTCGTGTGTCACTTGAATAAGGAATTCTTTTAATATTAATCAGGAAGGCTATGATTTAAATTTCTTTCAATATAAACGGCTAGAGAATTTTTAATTTGATAGTTTTTAAATAGTTTTTATTCAAAATGGGACGTGGTAAGGCTCTTAATAACTCTGAAAAAGAAAAAAATTCTGATTTCGAAATCTCTGGATCAGAATCCGGTCCAAATAGCCAAAAACATTAATACAGGAAAGACAGTTGTGCGCAATTATTTAAATAACGTGGAAAAATATGGAAAGAACATGAAAAGGCGAAAGAAAATGGCAACAACTCTAAAAGAAAGACGAAAAATTCTTAGAATTGCATCAAATTCTGCCATGTCGGTATCAAAAATACGTGAAAAAAGTGGAGTCAGTGCCAGTCTAAGAACAGTGTACCGTATTTTGAAGTCGTGCCCATACATAGTCCGACGAAAACTACAAAAAAAAAAACACCACTTAATGAAAAACGCAAATCACAACGCCAAAAATACAATGACATGATCCGACAAATGTTTAAAGTTGTATTTTCCGATGAAAAAAAGTTTAATATTGATGGTCCCGATGGCTATAACTATTACTTCCATGACCTAAATAAGGAGGAATTATTTTTGAGCCGCAGACACAGCCGAGAGGGGGGAATAAAGGTATGGGGTGCCATTTCGTATTATAGTACCATAGAATTGGTTTTTGTATCCAACAAAATGACTGCAACGACTTACAAAAACATTCTAGAGAAAGCATTTCCAAAATTTAATGATTCCTTTGAACCCATACCTTGGACGTACCAAGACGACAACACTCCGATTCATACCGCCAGAGCAGTAAAACAATGGATTAATTAACAAGGAGAATCAAATGGAAAATGTCTGGGGTTGGCTTGCAAGAAAAGTTTATGAAGGAGGAAAACAATTTGCGACGATAGAATCCTTTTTGAAGTTATTTCTAAAAATGGTGGCAGTACTCATTACTAATTGAATGCTAGCGGATAATAACTTTCATTTTTATAACCTAAAATTTAAACATAAATTACAGTTTGTTTAGTTTTAAAATATTCCTTATTCAAGTGACACACGAAAAAGTACCACAGAAATACATGTCTTTAAATAAATGCATAATTTTAGTATAACAAAATATGTATATTTTTTATTTCTTCAGGAAACTAAAGCCAACACTTTGAAATTTGGTTGCGCAAAAAATTTTTTCTGAACTTTAGTTTAGGAGATATACTTAACTGAAGTTAAAAAAATGTGATGCCTTATTCCAGTGGCTGGCAGTGTATGAGTTTTAAAAAAGATTTTAAAACTATTTTTTAAATAGATGTTATGATACGGAAAAAACAAGACTTGTATTTTAAAATAAAATTGATTTTAACAAAAACTAAATTTTAAATTTCTTTCGAGGTTAGGCTGTACACAGAAAAAAGTTTGTGCATAAATATAAGAATTTACTTTCATTGATTTTAGTTTATAATATTTTAGAATAATATCTTAAATATTAACACTTTTTGAAATGAATTAAAATTCAAGGTGACTTAAAATAAATTGCTAAAATTTTCATTTATATTTTCAATTTTTAAAAAAAATGTGAATTATTCTTCGGAAAATTTTAGATTTTTAATAATTTTTAGCTACGTTATAGGAACAGAAGAGAAGCGTTTTTTATCAAAATAATGTGCTCCAGAATGCGATCGAAATTGTGCAAATTTCTTTAGAATTTTGCCATTTTAAGACGTTTGCTGTTATTATTTTCATGTATAACTATTTACCATTTACAATCAAATCTAATAAAACTAAACCAGATTTAACACGATTTTGCAAAATTACTAAAATTTTCATTATGAACAATTTAATAATATCTAAGAACAAAATTTTATTCCTTATGAAAAAAGTTTGGGTAAAAAAGTAATGTTCGATTCATAATATTTGTGAAAAAAATGTTCAAATATATGAATTTTTTTCTGTGTATATGTTGAATATATTTAAAATTCAACAATAGTTTTACACAAATTAAAGTAAAACTATTTTTTAATTCATACAAGCAAAATAATACGAAAGTGATTCGATTTCGTATTGCTTAGAAGAAAAATTTTATGATGGAAGGCAATATTGCTAGATAATCATCTAGGTGAATAAAAGAAGATACCTTGTAATAAATATATAGAAAAATTATTGCTAAATAAACCTTGAAATAATATAAAAAAGAAAACTTTTACATCTTGTAAAGAATGCATGCACATAAATCTTTAAAATTATAAAGCACGAAAACTAAAACGCTCACATAAAATATTATTTTTTTTTTTTTTTTTGCTAAAAGACAAACAAATTTCTTAAATATTTTTTCATTTTTAAAAAATTTTTCGGCAATTGAAAAAATGGTGACTAAAAAATAAAAATTTCTTCCAGATGATCTCAATGGGACCTTAATAAAAAAAATGGACAAAAATAATAAAAAAAAAAAATAAATTTTATATATTTTTTGTGTTTTATTACCTAATTTTCTTTATTAGAAAAATATTACCTTGATTACTTTTGTCTAAATAATAAAAAGAAGATATTGAGTAAATCTTCAAAATGTTTGTAGGGATGTGGCATAGGGGAATTCAAAGCTAGGAGATTTAAAGTGTTCATGTGGGTTCGAAACCTGACGAATAGAAAAGTAATTCTTATTTAATAAATTTTAAAAGAAAATTTTTAATTAAATAAACAAAAAATATATATATTCGACAGTTATGTCATTTCAAAATTTTAATCTTTCTTTGAAAATAAATTATAAAACAATTTTTCGAAGTCTTGGCCAATGATCGAACTTAAGACCCAAAGTTTTTCAGTCACATATCTAAATGGTATACCACATCAATATGTTGAAATTTACTATCTTTACTGCTTATATAAGAAGCTTGAAACGCAACTCAAATCAAAATAATACTCTTTTATAAAAAACACATCAAAACGTGCCTAGAAATTTTTGTCAAATAATTTTTTACAAGGAGTCTTGGGAATGTGGTTTGTAATTTGTAAATACTTCCTCTAAACTATTCAATCTCACAACTTCCCAATAGAAAAACATTTATTTATAGAAAATATTATTAAACTTGGAAAAGAAAATTGGCTAAATTTTTGAGTCTGTTCTAGAAAATCGTTTATAACTTCGTCATTCCTAAACGGATTTCGCTGAATTTCAATACCAAGATTTTCGAGCCTATATGCCACATATGTGTTGAAAGAGAAATGCATTTATTATGCTATGGACTCCAAAAAATCCATTTCAACATACAGACAGCCGGACATCCAGGTGGACAGACATCTAGGTAGGCAAGCGGGCATACATATATTCTCAAAATTTATTTTTAATCATAACAATCACAAATATTTTTCAATTTGAGACCCTGGATATATGTTTAAAGACTTTCATATAAAAAACCCGTCATTTTATGTGAAGGGTATAAAAAATACATTAAGTTTGTTTACGTACTTTTTGGGTAAAGTGCGATAAAATGAGAAAAAGCTAATTTTACTCCCACAAAAATACAACAACGTACAAAAGTAGGGGAACACAAAAATCCAAACACTAAACTGTTTAAAAATTCGTATATAAATATAATTTTATTTTTCAGCATATTTGAATGTTTTTAATTCTTTTAAACGAAACTTTCCTGTTAGTAACAAAAACAAATAATATTTTATTCATTTTTGTTGAAATTTTTTATTGTATTTTTCTATTTTTTAATTATTTAACAATTTACATAATCTACCCAAAGAAATATTGTTGTTTCGTGCAAGAATAAGAACATTATTCTCTCAAAATAGCTCTCATTTGCCCAGTTTTGAAGTATGGGAACGCTTTTCGGCAACATTGGAATCGCGCGTGCTGCCGATTTATAGCACGGGAACAAAGCTATTGTATGTATATAATACTAATTAAATTTTGACATATTCTTATAATAATCAAAGAGTATTTGCAATAAAGGAAATTTAGTACAAAAGAATATCTTCAAAATGCCCCAATGCAGAATTCTTAAGGCTTTGTCTACATGTCATTTATTATTCTCATTTAATACCGACATACTCGTAATGCATTTTTTTCTTTAATTTATTCAGCCATTGAATTTCTTTTTTCTAATAATGATTGTGCCCTAAAAATATTTTCTTTTCTTTTTTGAAATATATTGTTCATCTTTGGTCTCTTTATGTTCATTATCCTTGAGAGCAAACTAATCAAGTTTACATATTCCTTATAAATTATTAAAAAAAAAAAACAAATTAGAAAAAAAAAAAATGAATGAAACAAATCTTTGCAGAAAAATGAAAAACAATATTTTTATATTCATTTTGTAAAATTTCTTTTTATGTTTTGTTTTGCACATTTATGCCAATATTATTGTCAATGTTTGTATGTAGTAAATTTATGTCAATGTTAGTTTTGGAATGAACCAAATAAAAAATTGTTTTAAGTTTCATTTCTTGTTAATGTTGCACAGTGGGGCCGAGTGCTAAAATGTTGGTAATAAAAATGTATCTTCCAAACTACTACCTACTAGAGGAGGAACTATGCTTTCAGAATAAATAATCACCTCGAGTATGAAAAAGTTTAAAAAAAATCGTAACTTTTACAAATTAAGTTCGCTTTCAAACATTTTTATAGTTATGCACAGTAATTGACGAAATAAAGAAAAAGCAAGCTTGTCCATATAAGTTATCTGTTACAGTTAAAAATATATTTACACTTGAATTTTGGATTTTTGTTTTTTACCCCGATTTTATTTCGTTCTTCGGGAACAAGTCTCGAGGTATCTGAGCGAACAATTTTTTAAAAATATTCTATAATTTCTAATATATTCCGAAATAATATGCTGAAAAAATTTTTAGATTATTTCAATTTGTCTAGCCTTGAAAAATGTTAACACTAATTTTTTATACCCTACACCACCATAGAAAGTTGGGCTATTATGAGTTTGTGCTGATAGAAAGATTTATCTAATATACAGCTCAAAGTATACCAACGAATTGACTCAGAATCACTTTTTAAATCGATCTAACGATGTCCTTCCATTCGTCCGTCTGGCTGCTCATGTAAACCTTAGGCACAAAGTACAATTCGCAGTTTTAAAGATAATTCAACGAAATTTGGCACGTGGAACTTTTATGATACAGACGAAGGCTATGGAAATTCGTTTTGATCTGTCGATTATTTCACCTAACCTCCATACAAATGTCCTCCCGGAATAGAGTTCAAACACACAAAGATGCCTTAAAAATAAGAATATTTTAATGAAATTCGGTACAAAGAAGTTCTAAATAAGTGTCAATCTTTGTACCAAATTTTATGAAGATCGGTTCACAATTGACCATAGCTCTCATATAAACCACTTTTCCGAAAATCACTTTAACGTGCATAAATCCCATACGAATCTTAGTATCAAGTTAATATTCGACACAAATAAGTTTTATTTAAGTACATAATTTACCATAGCTCCCAAATAAACCCACTTCTAGGTATCGCCCTAAAGAGCACAAAATCATCTAGATGTTAGTATCAACACATTATTGTGTATTTATATATTTTATTTTAATATATTTAATATGTATTATAAGTCCCCTTCCCGAATATTTGTGCTCATGCACAGTGGTGTAGGGTATCATATAGTCGGTCTTGAGCGACTATATCTTTTTTGTTTTTTTTTTAATATAGTACAATTCTTTCACTTTTTTCTCAAAGCTTTGTTAATAAAACCATGTTTTTCTTTTCACATTTCAAAAGACGAAGCTTAATAAATGGTTAATAAAGAAATTTTAAATTCATTTACATCTGCACTCTATATTCAGCATTGGTCGAAAATGGTGAATTTTTGAAAAAAATTCATGTTTATTAAAAATTCACGCGATCTTTTTAAAATTTATTGATGCGGTTTAATTACAAAGTATATTTAGATCGATTTGGCACTAAACTGTTTCCCGTAGATTTTATGAAAAAAGTATATTTTTCAAAAGACTTCTTTTAATTGCATAAAAGGAGAATATTCGTTTTATATTTTTACTATTATTTCTTATGTATAAAATTAATATCTATCTTTCATACCTTCGAAAATCATTTTAGTAGCTTCAACAACCAATTTTTGGTAATTTTTCAAAAATAAACAACATTTAATAAATTTAATCAATTCTTACGAATATTATCTCGTTACATGCGCCAGTATTATTGTATGTTACGTATACGCACTACGGAAATGAACAACAAAATATTATAAAATAATGAACTTCATAAGTTTAGACACGAGTTGTAAAATTTGCGTTCATTATATTATCTTTTTTGGTAAAAATATTATTATATAATATTTTATATTCTTTTAGTATTTTATAAGTTTTTGGAAAGTGGGTGGAGTTTTGCAAATAAAAATTACTAATTTTTTGGTTTTTAATTTATATATTTTATTTATTTATTTTTATTTTATTATTATTATTATTTAAATTTATTATTATTATTATTTAAATTTATTATTATTATTATTATTATTATTATTATTATTTAAATTTATTATTATTATTATTTTTTGAAAAGTAGCTTCAAATTTAACTTTTTTCTGGAGGATGAAAGAATGATATTTATTTTATACAATACATAAGAAATAGTAGTAAAAATATAATACTAAAATGTAAATTTTGCAATTTAAAAAAGGATCTATTGAAGAATTGACTTTTTTCATAAATTCTTTAGTGCCAAATCCATCTAAATATATTTGGTCATTAAACGGCATCCTTTAGTTTTAAAAAGGTCGTGTGAAATTTTTTTTATAGATTGATAAACATGATTTTTTTTCAAAAATTCATAAATTCCGACCAATGCTGGATGTAGGGTGCAAGTGTAAATCAATTTAGAATTTCTTTATTAACAATTTATTGAGCCATCTCTTTTGAAATATCTAAAAAAATATTTTATTAACAAAACTTTTATAAAAAAGTGAAAGAATTGTACTCTTTTTTTTTTTTAAAGTAAATATTTTTCATACTAATTTCTGAGTGTTGACTTTGAACACTTTTGATGGCTAAACGAATTGAGATAATTCAAAAATTTTTTGAGCGTATTATTTTAGAAAATATTGGAAGTTACAGAATATTTTAACAAAAATGTTCACTCATATACCTCGGTATTTATTCCCGAAAAACGAAATAAAGTCGAGGCAAAATATCAAAAATTAAAAATTCAAGCGTAAATATGTTTTTTTAACTTTAAGCTTATTTTTTCTTTATCTTGCCAAGCACTTTACAGGCATATAAAAATCTTTGAAAGCAGACTTAATTTGTAGAAGTTACGATTTTTTTTTAATTTTTTCATACTCGAGGTGGTCAACTTAAACAACCTATACCTTATCTCTTGTTATCACTGGGTGACTACAAGAAAATTTTTCTAAAAGATTGGGTCCTCCTCTACGACCCTCCCATACATTTCAATTCGAACCGACCAATAGTATAGGAGATACAGATTTATTACCAAAATGTTTGCAATCGGACCCACTGTGTGTTGTTGATGTTTTTGTTGTTGCAATAGTAAATGTCCTGCAGTTGTTTGCATGACATTTGCTGCGACAGCATACTAATATTGTACTGGGAATTTTGACTTGTAATGTGCTTAAATTTACATGCAAACATACATACAAACACACATGCATACATTTATTTATCGAATACGACACAAAACACGTTCCTTTCGGGTAAAAAGAATAAAAATTACTGAAACTATCGTTTGTTAGAGACACAAATGTCTTAACATACATACTCGTATTTCCAATAACTTTGTATAGTCGTTAGCAACATACAAACGTATCCTTTCTATCATTCATCTATTCATTGACATTCACATTCATTATTGATTGCATTTTTGGAATAATATTTTTACATATGCGCATACATACATTCATATATGCATACATACACACATACATATATACATGAATGCATACATATATGTACTCCTATAGTAACTTGTATGCATTCTTTCTTAGTAACATATGTCTTGAGGGATTTGCGCGGTGGTGGATCTATTGACTCACATTACAGATTCAAAAAATCGAGATATTGTTAATAATGTTTTTTTTGCCATTTTATTTTTCTTGCTGCTGTTTTATGTGATCCTTTTATTTGATACCTATAAATTTATATAATTTTTTTATGCAATAATAGGGAGGAACCGCTGCACAGTGTTTGAACGAATCGGCAAAAATAGAGGAATTATCGTAGAAACATAAAACTTGGCATAGTAGTGTTTTGTGACAAAATTAAGAAATTTATCAATTTGCAACCAAATCAAGTCAAGGAGACGCCCACCTCCCAAAAGAACTGAATTTTTAAAACAATATTTTTTCTACAATTGTAATCAGATTATGACCAAAATTGTTACACTATTATATATTTGGGATATCTATATATGTATCGAATTTTAGCCAGATCGGTTCAAGAACACGGCCACCACCCATACACACAGAACTTTAAAAATTATAATCAGATTGTAAACAAATTTGTCGTTGACATGTATTTATGTTATTTCCATCTATTCGAAATTTTAGCTAAATTAGTTTAAGGACACGCCCACTTCCTTTGTAAAATATGTGCACAAAGACCTATACTTTTTTTAAGTTATTTTGATGAAAATATAAAGCAAAATTGATAAAATTTAACTCATATGATTATTTGGATACAAGAACAATCGGATTACCAATCTCATAAGAAAAAGCTTTCAAAATAGGCAATATTCCTTTGCATTATTTATGGATATTTCTCTGGCATTTGATAAAGTTTGGTACGACGGTTTAATCCACAAAATCTCAATACAATTTCCAGAAAACTTACACTACTAAACTATTAAAAAAATTACATAGTGAATAGGTCTTTTCAGATAAGATCGAAACTCGTGATCTCTTCACGTAGAAAAAATCTCAGCCGGCGTATTCCAGGAAAGTATTTTGGAACAACTTTTGTATATACTTTACACAAATAAAAAACACAGACAACAACATTTGCGGATGATGCCGCATTCGTAAGCATTGACAATAATTCTGTAGAATATTTTCGAAAACTTTATATTTCACTCTGAACTACGATTCCTGAATTTTGACCATATTCTAATTATACTTGATTTACGTGAAAAATAAATATTACATATAAGGTTTTTAGGGAGGCTCATTACGATTTTGTAATAAAAAATTAAAAATGGCAGATCCTATATGGCGGCCAACATTTTTTTCAATTAAATAGATTTTTATTTAATGTCTTTAAATTCACGCGTATGAATAGAATAAAATTTAAGGGTATTATTATTTTAATTAAATAATTTATTTTCAGGTTAACGTCATATTGGATTCGCCATTTTTTATTTTTAACATTTTGTGTGAACAATAAATAGTAAACGACATTTTATAAATTAATTATATATTAATATAAAAATATAACAAATTGTTGTCGTCATTTTGTTTTTTCCTTTTTTTTTTTAACAACAATTAACATAATAATTTTTTTTACTTTTTCTTGATTTTTATCAAAAAAATTTTTACTCAATTTGTTTGTAGTATAAATGAATGAGGTTTGAGGTTTATGAATTATAATAAATAAAAAATTTCAGCAAAATTATATTTTGAATTTGCTTCTTACTATTAATAATCTTAAAGCCGTATTAATATAGAAATCGAGGACAGAAAATAATCATTATTCTTGAAATTTTAAACAAAAAAATCAGATGCAAGGAACGACCGGTTAAAGGTGCTAAATACAGAAATGTAATCCTCAGAACAGGTTCTATCGAAATCGGGAATGATTTTTATGTTTTTTGTTAAAAAAAAAAATAAATAAAAATAAAATAAATTTTAATGATAATTTTTTAATTTTATTTTTTCGCTCAACTCTTAATGATTATTTTATGATTTTTATTTTATTGCTCAAAAAATAAAACTTATTGCCAATTCTTAATGAACAATTAGGCATTTTTTGTTATAAATTCGATTTAACACCAAAATTCAGATTTTTTTAACAAAAACCCATAGGTCATAGATTAATGAGTGCATATTTATGTGAGAGAAGAAAAAACTCATTCAATTGTCAAAAACCTAATTTATGCAATAACAAAATACATGTAGTCACATATAAATTTGTTTTTGTGTTTTGAAAAAAAATGATTAATTTTTTTTGAAAATTTAGTTCGAAGTTCCGCTCACATAAACTTCTAGTTGTATTCTATGCTTAATAAAAATTAAAATTTTTACTAAATATTTGTATAGTAGATGTTTATATAGAAAATTGCAATACATTTTTTTTCTTTTTAGAAAAATTTCGATGTTTTTAATTATAAAAATTTACGACAAATTTTTTATTTAATGAATATTTCCATATATTCTTTTTTGATCAATTTTCAATAAATTTTTGATTTACTATTGATAATTTTTATTCTTATAGGCAATTTTTTTATTTGCGGCAAATTTTCTTTTTATTCATAAATTTTGTGTTTTGAATTTCCTTTTTATAAAAAAGATCTCTATTTTTAAATTTTGCAATAAAGTAAATCACACAGAGAAAAATAATTCATACATTTGAAAAATGTTTTCATAAATATTATGAATCGAACATGACTTTTTTTCCCAAACTTTTTTCATAAGAAATAAAATTTTGTTCATAGATATTATTAAATTGTTCATAATGAAAATTTTAGTAATTTTGCAAAAATTTTGTTAAATCTTTGATTTAGTTTCATTAGACTTGATTGCAAATGGTAAATGATAATAGTTATACATGAAAATAATAACAAAAAATGTTTTCAAATGGCAAAATTCCAAGGAAAATTTGTAAAACAATAATGTTTAGAAATTTGCATAATATCGCTCGCATCTGCAGCACATCATTTTGTTAAAAACGCTTCTTTTCTGTTCCCAAAATGTAGCTAAAACTCATTAAAAACTTAAAATTTTTTCAAAGAAAATTTCAAAATTTTTTTCACAAATTGAAAATATTAATGAAAATTTAAACAAATTTTTCAGTCTTCTTGACTTTTGATTCATTTGAAAAAATATAAAAAAAAGCTTAAGAAATTATGCTTAAATATTGTGAACTGAAATCAATGAAAGTAAATTTTTATATTTATTTCCAAACTTTTTTCTGTGTATAAAAATTTACGACAAAGTTTTTATTTAATGAATATTTTCCATAAATTCTTTTTGATAAATTTGTAATAAATTTTCTATTTTTGAAAATTATTGATAATTTTTATTCTTATAGGCAATTTTTCATAAATATTATTTTAATAGAAAATTTTCCAAAACTTTTATTTTTATAGAAATATTTTTCTAATATTTTTTATTGTTTATTATCGAAAACTCGATAAATTTTTGCTTTATAGAAAATTTTTAATAAAGATTATTATTTGCGGAAAATTTTCTTTTCATTGAAGATTTTCTATAAATTTTATGTTTATAGAAAAATTTCGATGAATTTCATTTTTATAAAAAATTCTCGATAAGATCTCTATTTTTACATTTTACAATAAATTAAATAACTTTAAATAATATTTTCTTTATGTAATTTGTTTGAAGTCTAATATGTCACTAATAATCATTTATTATTCTTAAACAAACACAATAGTAACTTTTAACAATTGAACCCTCAAGAGATGCTGCTACATTATTACAACGAAATAAAAAAAGCAAAATATTAAAAAAATAATAATAAAATATTAGTTTTACTATGCAAACACAAAAAACTATTTTCAAATTAAGCTCAAAATTAAATATTTTTATGCCATCAATTGTTTAGTTGATGCTATTTTTATTTTATTATTTTTTCACTCTTAAATAAATGTTATTTTTATAAAAATATTGAACTGAATTGGAAATAAAACTTATGATTTATTTAAACGAATCAAATCATTGATGAACATGTAGAATACACAAATGCATATAATTGTATCTCTGAGAGCATTGAATAAATATTTTATTTGAAATACATATGTACATATGTATGTATTTGTTCAAAAGGCTTTTATTGGTTGAAATAAAAGAAAAAACAAAAACAAATTTAAAAAATAAATACTATATTGAATTCCAGAGCAGGAAAATAATTTGTTTGCAATGAAAAATTTATTTACGCTTATTTATGAAACATTTGTTGTTGTTGTTGCAGACAAACACTAGCGGAATTTAAATTATGCAGTAGCACAAATTGTAATTTAAACAATTTTTTGTTTTGTTTTCATATTAGTTAAGAAAAAATATATATGAAAACAATAACTATTTCTTAACCCTCTAACGGTTGGAGCAAAAATGTATGAAATCAATTTACTAGTTAAAAATATAATTAATGTAAAATTATTGGAGTATTTAAGGTCTAGATATTTATTTTATTATACACGTATCAACTAAATAACCAAATGATATGAATACGAAATAAGTTTAAAATATAAATTACTGTCAAACAAAATAAAAATAATAAAAGAGACCAGAGACCTGCGCCGAGGAATTTTATCGGCGCTGGCGGCTTAAAATCGGCTGTCAGCTGGCTGATATTACACACATATTTTTCCAATTAAAAATTTTATATTTACATGCCCCATTGATTAACATTATTCATAAAAATAGGACGAGATTTTTTCTACCGAAAGCATAAACAGAATTATTAATTTATTGAAAAAATATAAAAAAATATGCGAGTGATCTAAGAATATTTTTGGATTTTTACATAAAATATTAGAATAATTGTTTGCATATTAGAATGAGTAATGGCCTCCTCCGATATGAAAAAATATCAATTCTTAAGATATGCTAAAGAAATAAAAAAGTACAATAAATAATGGACTTTATATCAATTATTTTGATAATTCCCAACCACATATCGTTAATGAATAGAAGTAATTTATTAGCTGACAAAATCTTGTGTACGAGATTTTTTAGATATCTCGCAGGATGTCGATTAAGGCTTATTAAAATTTATTAGCAACTGTTAATAATATTTATTCAGAGTATTAGCATAAAGAATAATCAATTATAAGTCATCAAAAATACTTGGTTGATTTATAATTATTTGAAGTTCAAAATAATGCAAATATTTTTCTTTCATATTTAAATACAACATAAATGGCAAATACTGCATTAAGATAATAAAAACTACGTTTTTAACATATTTATTCAAAAAGAATTTAAAAACGGCGGCTGCTTTTAAGCCGAGTTAAGACGAAAATTTTACGGCGGCGGCGGTTTCCAAATTTTTCTCGGCGGCTCGGCTTAGCCGAATTTCAGCCGTTCGGTGCAGGTCTCTGTCTGAGGCAGCCTTGACCGTTAGAGGACTAACATAGGATAGAATGGGGTAAAGTGGGGCATACTTTTATCTAACATCAATAAAATACCAACTAATAATCTTTCGAACCCTGCAATGGAACTATTATATACAATGGATCATTGTATAATGTTCATAATGAACATTTTGTTAAATCTTCGATTTAGTTTTATTAGATTTGATTGCAAATGGTGAATAAAAATAGTTATACATGAAAATGCCTTAAAGTGGCAAAATTCCAAGCAAATTCTGTTAAAAAATAATATTTAGAAATTTGCATAATTTTGCTCGCATTATGCAGCACATTATTTTGATAAAAAGCGCTACTCTTCTGTTACCAAAATATATCTAAAAATCATTAAAAATTTAAAATTTTCCAAAGAAAATTTAATTTTTTTTACAAATTGATGATGTAAATGAAATTTTAAACAATTTTTTTTTTTACTTTTCTTGACTTTTGATTCATTTGAAAAAATATTAAAACAGTTTTAATGCTTAAAAAATTATGCTTAAGTATTTGAAAACTGATAGGTAATTGATAAAAATAAGCAGTTATTTCTCTTTTTTGCAATAATCTAATTCATAGTTGTAATAAATTGCTGTAATTTTCGCTCACTTTAAGTGTTGATTTTGGCTTAAATTTCAATTATTTCTTTTTTTTATCAAATTATTTATAATTATGATTAAAATATTGCCTAAAGTCAAATAAAAATTTTATTGCTTCAATTTTATAATTAATTTAATCTCTCCTTTAATAAAATCTAAATGATTTAAATATAATTATTTATTGAATGATTAGAAATATTTAAATAATATAATACAAGTAATATTAAACGAAAAAACGAAACTTGGTACATAAATAGTTTGATCTTGGCATCATATACACCCTGTTGAAAACACCGATAATCACAAATAAATCAGCTTTTTGTAACCTTTGACATAGAGTATCTCATGAAGCTTACATGTGATTAAAGGTAACTAGAGGCTTCATAAGGATTTATAAGATATGTTAAGCTTCGTTTTCCTCCATTAAATTTTGATCTTATACCATTATTTAACAAGTTTTACAATAATATATGCATGCATGTATGTATGTAGTATTATGTAAAAATCTTTGCATGTAATGATTAAACTTATATTTAATTTCCGAAACCTTCACGTAAAAGCGTTCATCTCTACGGGATGCTCCAATGAATATCACATTATCGAAACTGAGTTTCCTTGAGACTTAGGACGAGATACAAATAAAAATATAACAGATGCCTGAACAAATCGTCAAAAACAATCAATATAAACTTACCTTATATACATACATATATAATTAATCTTTCATGGAACAGTTTTAAAATAAAACTGGCTTCTTGAAAATGAATATAACCACCGGTTCCAATGACGTCTACAATAGTATCGAAAGATTAATAATCTCACCAAATGATTATATATTAAAAGCGTCACCGAATACTGAGGAAATGATGTAAATCTTTCGTATTACTATTTTTTTGACGATAGATTGAGCCCAAAAAGTTGAAAATGTTAGCAACCATTTAAAGTTATTTTATTTTATTGACACGTTTTTCTTTATATTTTTTTTTAGAACTGTCGATTTTTGTTAAAAAAATTTTAAACCAATTAGAAAGCTAGTTATATTAAGAGTAGTTCCATTTTAAATTTAAAAATTTTGACCTATCTGAAATTTTCTCTGTCGTAAGTATACCGAAAGCCTTTCTACCAAAAAAAAAAAAAAATATATAAAAATATTAATCATAAGCTTTTTCAGATACACGTCACTAAAGATTACTCTTACAAAAAAATATTTTTAAAATTTTTATATCTTAAAAAACAAGCTTTGACAAATCCATTGCAAAAAAAACTGGAGTGTCTATATGTACAGAAAAAAATTTACAGCTAGTTAGTATATCGTAGCTGATTGCCACGTTCCTGGAGGATAATTTGGGTGGCTCCAACAGCAATCTGGCGAATGTTCCTCAGGAGGAGTCTTATGAAACAAGGATAATTTTTTTCATAATTTAAATGAATTTGGTAAAACACCTGTTATCAATTCGTGTTCAATACTGTCAAGTATAAAGATTATATACAAAATCTTTATTTAATTCCAAAAAGTAGAAAAGTTATCACAGAAAATGCCCACAGCGAAATATATGGGAATGTATTGAAAAAAACAATTAATCACATAAACCTAAAATCAAATGTAAATTTAAAATATCAAAATCTGATGAATGATAGATCTGCGATATAGGAAAAGAAAATCATTTAGTGCCACAAAAATTAATACTTCGTTTTCAAGATATTTGGCAATGACAGATGTGCCCCTATGGCGTATGCTCCCTTTTCTACCCTATTCAATATTTTATTTGTTTGCGCTCGAAAAGCTTAACTTTAACTTAAAAAAGCAATGCAATAAAGGCAATAATTTGGTATTTTTTATTTTTTTTTTTAAATTTATTATTATTAATTTTTTTAATTTAATTCATTACCCCACAAGGTATGTTTTTATTATACCCTACACCTCCATAGGTGGTTGGGGTATTATGCGTTTGTGCTGATGTTTGTATATCTTAAAGTATATCAATCGACTGAGAATCACTTTTTAAATCGATCTAACGATGTCCGTCCGTCCGTCCATCCGTTTGGCTGGCTGGCTGTCCATGTAATTCTTGTGCACAAAGTACAGGTTACAATTTTAAAGATAATTCAATGAATATTAACGTACATAAATCACATACGAATGCTAGTATCAAGTTAATATTCTATACAAATAAGTTTTATGTTAGTAGAAACAACATTGCCAAATTTTATAAGAATCGGTCCATAATTTACTATAGCTCCCATATAAACCCACTTCCAGGAATCGCCCTAAAGTGCATAAAATAAATCATCTAGATGTTAGAATCAACGTATTATTCTGTATTTGTATATTTAATTTTAAATTTACCAAAATTGCCCATAGGTGTAACATAAGTCCCCTTACCCAATTTTTGTGCTCGTACACAATGGTGTAGGGTATCATATTGTCGGTCGTGACTGACTATATCTTTCTTTCTCTTTTTTTATTTATTTTTTTATGAGGCCTATTAAGAACTTCTCAATGCTACTTAATTTTGACAAAACTAAACGTAAAAAATTTTGATATAGAAATTATAGATATAAATATAATTGTGCTTCAATAGTGATCATGTTTAAAAGTCACATTTATAGTCTAAAATAAATTACTGTTAAGAATGTATAAAAATTTTGGTCTATATATTTTATTTTTTCAAAACGTCTAGCCTATATTATTATAACGCTAATGATAGTGTTCACAAAGGCATAATGTAAATAAATCAAAAACTATTTGTTTCCTAAAAAAAAGATGTTTTCGTGAATGTATGTAAGTATATTAAAAAGTAAAAAAAAACCTTAAAACAACAATTTGTAGCAAATACTATTTATACTTTGTGCACTTTCGTGACTAGAGGGTATAAGTGTTTAGATTTTCAATAAACAAATATATTTCAACAATACCCAAAGGCTTTGAAATGCAATTGTGAATAAATGGATTAAATACACTAAAGTCCTTTTGATTTTTTGTTTGGCACTAACACGTTTTAGTTGATTTTTGTTAAGCATTTACACGATTTAGTTGTAGAGAATTTAAAATAGTTTAAAATATTAATGAACATATTTCAATGGGGATAGTTAGAGTTGAATTTAGGCGTTTATGAAATAAAAAAATAAATAAATAAATTTCATAATAGATTTACTTTACTATTAAACTAACTGCATTCATAACTTTAAAAAAATGTACTATTTTTAATGATTTTCTAACTAAGGTTAAACTTTTTAATTAAAATATCAACTCCTTATTATGAAATAAGTTAATGTTCATGATTAGGAGTTTAAATTTAATATGATTTTGAAAAGACCGTGAAATATACACAAGAAAAAAAAATAAAATTTCATATACTAATACTAAATTTATAAAATCAATTATATTTTTTACTGAAATCGTACCTATCACTGAATTAGTAAAATAAATATTCAAATTCGTAAATGTTTTATTGAAAGAAATTTAATTCTTATTTATTAAAATATTTTTACTATTGAGTAATTCTATTCTATTTTATTCTATTCTATTCTATTCTATTCTATTCTATTCTATTCTATTCTATTCTATTCTATTCTATTCTATTCTATTCTATTCTATTCTATTCTATTCTATTCTATTCTATTCTATTCTATTCTATTCTATTCTATTCTATTCTATTCTATTCTAATCTATTCTATTCTATTCTAATCTATCCTATTCTATTCTATTCTATTCTATTCTATTCTATTCTATTCTATTCTATTCTATTCTATTCTATTCTATTCTATTCTATTCTATTCTATTCTATTCTATTCTATTCTATTCTATTCTATTCTATTCTATCCTATTCTATTCTATTCTATTCTATTCTATTCTATTCTATTCTATTCTATTCTATTCTATTCTATTCTATTCTATTCTATTCTATTCTATTCTATTCTATTCTATTCTATTCTATTCTATTCTATTCTATTCTAATCTATTCTATTCTAATCTATTCTATTCTATTCTATTCTATTCTATTCTATTCTATTCTATTCTATTCTAAATTTCTATTCTAAATTTAAAAATGTTTACCTCTCTGAAATTTTCTCTGTAGTAAGTATACCGATAAGGCTTCCTACCAAAAAAAAAAGAAATATATAAAAAAATTAAAGATAAGCTTTTTCAGGTGCAGGTCAGTAAAGAAAATTCTTACAAAAAATATGTTAATAAAAATATTTTCAAATATTTTTTATGGCATCCTAAAATACAAGCTTTAACAAATCCACTGCAAAGAAAATATTTTGATATCTTCAAAGCTATAGAGTTGCCATAGTTCTAAAAATAAAAATGAGAAAAAATTATTTTACATGCCTCTGTATCCTGCTCCACACATGCATCAAATTTTATCTAAATCGATAACCAAGGTTCAAAATTTTTTAAATTTAAAAAGAAATTATTCTATTTATAAATTTGAATATTTGAAAATGTTCATAATATTTAAAGGACCTTTTAAGTAAAACAATAAATAAGTATTTAGTTGAATCAATGAAATTTTTAATAGAAATTTATATACATTTTTTATTATTGCATATTTTACAATTAAATGCTAATAAGTGTATTCATATTTAAATTTTAATTTGTGTTTTTTTCTATATACTAATTATTAAATTTCTATTTTGTTTTTTATTATTTTTTTTAAAACTCAATAGATTAAATTATTTTGTTAACTAAAAGCTCTAAGTTTATTTAAATCAATAAAAAAATTTTACTACATAAAAATATGTTTAGTATCGTTTTAATTAAATAAATTAATAGTTTTAACATCTGCATTTTCATAATATGTAATAATACGTTTTATCAACATACAACAAGTACTAGTAGTACAAGCTTCTATATCCACTTTAACTGTTTCAACGAATAATAGTAAAACAAATATGTTACTCTTATTCGCTCTTTATTTATTTCATCTACTAAAGAGAATAACCAGTGTGACCAGGTGTGAAAAAATTATTCAACTAAATCACGTTTAAAATAATGCTAAAAAATATTTAAAAATGCTAAAAAAATAATGCTAAATTAATAAAGTACTTTTTTCAGTGGTATATTTTTACTTCTTTTTAATTTTTCATAATGTTGTTATGTAACAAAACAGATCAGAAACAGAAGAAAGTTAATAATATAAGACGAAGAATAAGAAAAAGTCATCCAATTCGCATAATAAAGCCCACAATATTATCCACTTTGCACCTTGTTATGTACGTTGCACGAGTGGTGCAGAATCGATCTTATTTTTGATAAATCTGTAACTTTCAATCTGCTGGTTGGATTTACATAAAATTTCATATAGGCGTAGCAGGGGAGTGTACAATTTGTGTTTGAAATGGATTCCTTTTTTTTATGATTTATGGAATTAAAGTAAATTGTTTGTATAAAATTAATTTTTGTAGAAACTTTAAATATTTTATCTCTAATATAATCTTTGTTATTTGAGATATTCTAACGAAAATTTCGGTGACTACTGATTTTACTAACTAAAATGGTAAAGATTAAAAAAATTTCAGATGCCACAATTTTTTTAGGTCAAATTTCGGAGGGTCTATACTTAGTCCTATTAGGTGTTTGAGTTTGCTTTTAATTTTGGAATTATTTCTGCGAAAATACCTTTCAAAAAATTATAAAATTACTATATGATCTAAAAGAAAATTTTATTTTGGAGAAAATAAGTTTACACTTTTTCGGCAATAAAAAAAAAAAAAATACAAAAAATGTATTATTTTTTGTTTTTTATCTAAAACATTTTAGAAAATCTAATAAAAATATTGGGCTATATACTGAAGAAACTGGACCAAGATTTGGCAAAATTGAGATAGTTGAAATTTGAAATGCAAACTGTAAAATTTTGACAAGCGATTACAAATTTGCTATGTCAGATGTATCCTTTTTTAAACCCTAATAAATCCGCTCCTGAGAGTACTTAAAATTGTACACTCCCCTGCTATGACTATGTGAAATTTTATGTAAATCCAACCAGCAGATTAGAAGTTACAGATTTATTTCCATAAAATTTCCATTCTGCACTGTGGATCACCCAGTTCGCCGTGGCCACCATTTACCACTTAGAGTTCCTTAACATAATCGCGTAATCTAAAAAAAGCCGGTGTGCCATTGTTCCATCTACTTAACCTACAATGTCCCGTGATAATACCCATTTTAATTCATAAATTTGTTTTGTTCATGCGTTATATTACCACGTATAAAGCGACAGTTAGTTCAGTTCACGATCCAATAATTTAATACCTTCAAGTTCATGATAAAATAACAATACATATTTGCTTAAAAATTGAATGATGAGGCATCAAGTAAATATTCTTCTATTTCAAAATATTGAAAAATGTATTTAATATTTTTAAACCCTATATATAATATAAAGGATTATATTTTATTAAGTTCACAAAGCGGACTAAAATAATTTTATGAACTAATCACTTAGTACTACTTGCCCCTTTTTTAATTTGATGAGCTTTTTGCTGATGCTGATATTAAAATTACTACTACTTTCAGATCTTAAAGAACAAACAAAGATTTTTAGTTTTTCTATATATTTCCAAATCTTTATATTATGATTTATAAATTTTTTTTCTGTTCATTTAAATTTTTTTGCATACATATATGTATCTTTCATAAAATACTTGTCATTCACAAGCAGTCTATAAGAAATCTAAAACACACATTTTATAGTGTGTTACAAATACAATAAAAGCAATACAACAAATAGATATACAATAGAATAAATACAAATACAATACAATAAATATATAATCCCAGAAAACATTTTTTTTCCAAAGGTCTGCACAAGCTTCTGATTTTGCATGTGAAGTTGATCAGAAAACGGTTCGAAAATTTATGAGTGGTTGCACAGAAATCAATACGGTTTATTTGAAGAAATTCTGATCAGTGCCTGACGTAATTCTGAGGGTAATTTAAAGGGAAATTTCAACATATCTGACGATTTTCGTATGAATGTCTTATAAAGAAAAAAAGTGGTCAGAATTACGTATAAAAATCTGTTAACACCAGCAAATGCTGAGAATTTCTGATAAAATTCTGAAAAATAAAAATACCAGAATTTAGGATGAAAATCTGTTGAAATATCAGAAAGTGATCAAAAGTTCTGACTGTTTCTACGATTTATCGCATAAATGTTGGATTAAAGTCCGAAAAAACATTAGAAAATGGTCAGAATTTTTGACCATTTTCTGACGTTTCACACGATTTGTCGTATGAATGTCGGATAAAAATCTGACAATAAACCAGGAATTTTTACAAGTTTTCTTAGCTTTATCTGGTCTTAAAAATAAACACACATATAGTTTTATGTGTATTTTTTTATTATTTATTTATTTATTTTATAATTACAATACAATTATAAATTATATTACAATTCTAACCGAGCAGAGTAACGAAGACTATAGCTCGTTGTAGTGAAACAGACCAGAGTCTCTGGTGGGAATCGAACCCACAACCTCCAGACTGACAGACTAGCTCACTACCAACTAGGCCATCGGGGCACCCTGTATTTTTTTTAAATTTTTTATTAAAAATATGTGAATATATTCTATTAAAAAATAAATAAGTAATTAATTCACATACAAATTAAATAATAAATAAATATATTCCCAATACTTTGAATTGTATATAATTTCGTGGAATTGTTAATAAACGATTATTTATTAATAATTTAATTAATAAATAATTTATAATTAAATTACCAAAAATTTTTGTACGCACATGTTTATACCATCATAGGTATTATGCGTTTGTGCTGATGTTTATAACGCATAGAAAAAGTTATTCAACACCCAACTTAAAGTATACCAATCGACTCAGAATCGCTTTTTAAATCCATCTAACGATGTCCGTCCTTTCGATAAAGATAATTTAATGAAATTTGGCACGTGGGACTTTTATGATACAAGGAAAAAGCCTATTGAAACTGATTGGGATCGGAACATTATTTCGCCTAGTCCCTATACAAATGTCCCCCCGGAATAGAGTTTAAATACTCAAAAATGCCTTAAAAATAAGAATACTTTAATGAAATTCGGTACAAAGAAGTTCTGTATAAGCATCAATCTTTATAGCAAATTTTCTGAAGATCGGTTCATAATTGGCCATTGCTCCCATATAAACCCCACTTACGAAAGTCACTTTAACGTGTTAAGTTGATATTCGACACAAATAATTTTTATGTAAGTTGAAACAACATTACCGAATTTTGTGAGAATCGGTTCATAATTTACCATAGCTCCCATATAAATCCACTTCCAGCAACCGCCCTAAAGTGCATAAATTCATTTAGATGTTACTATCAACGCATTATTCTGTATTTGTGTATTTTATTTTACATTTATTAAAATTTGCCACAGGTATAATATTAGCTGCCTTCCCGAATCTTTATGCATTGGTGTAGGGTATCATATCTTTCTTTCTCGTTTTAATTTGTAGTCAAAAATAAAACTAAACACAAAAATTAAAATTTGATATCATTTCCCTTTAAAAGATCAGAACTAATTTGTGCAGAATCGCAAGTATGTCTGATCAAAGTTGTCTGACAAAATTCGAAAGGAAATTGAAATTTCTTTTCGACAATATGCAGATATTCGGCTAAGAGTCTTACAAAACATCAGAAATGTGCAAACTAACCAGTGTTGCCATTTTAGCACTTTCAGTGTAAGATTAAGCACTTGAAAGGTTTAAAATGCATTGAAATTTTATAAAAAAAATATGCTAAATGCTTTTTAGCACATTTTTTTTTTGCAGTATTTTATAGTTTAGTACAATTTTGATTTTTTATTAGTTTTCATTTTCAAAACATGAGCCTAGTTTATTTCCCAACATTATAAATAATTTTGAAGAAATATTATTTATAAGTTGCTATTTAAAATTTACAAGAAACAAGGGGAACGAAAATAAGAGTTTTCTTTACTGCTGTAGCATAATCTTTTGGATGCTTTAACATTTTTCCAATTACGTGTTATGGTTAATCGCATATTTATCTTATCTGCAAAATTTTGGAAGAAAATTTTTTGTGCAGACATTCGGTTAATTGTCTGAGAAATCATTGGATTTTGTTTGACACCAAACTGTTTGCTAGTATTATTTATTGTTCTATTATATATATATATATTCTTTTTGCTCCAAATAAATGCTGACATGTGTGTAACTGAATTTTTAATAAAATTCATGCATTTGCTTATAAATGTTTTTTTTATCTTTTATTACTTTGTTCCTTATATTGTTTTCATATTACGATTGTTGTGTATGCGTGTGTATGTTTTATTAGCAGCAAATAAAAATATCAAATACAACTATAAATTTCCGTTATACCTTCGAAATCGCATAGATTACATCCTCTTTTTTGATCTTTGTTGTGCAAACTATTTAAATGCACATTTTTTTATAAATACAAACACATACGCACGAATGCATATAAATTCATAATAATATGTTTTTGACATCAATGCATTTTTCCGTTATAGTTATTTGTACTCTCAGACATTTAAATGTAAAATATAAATCAAATGTGTTTTTTTAAGTGTGTGTAAATGTTTTTTGTTAAGAATATGTAAGATTTTTTTTATTATTTTTTACATAAAATATTTGATTTTTTTTTTTGTAATTCACAATTATGTACATTAGGGTGCCAACAATTCTTTTCCTTTTTTTTTTGGCTCTAAAGTGAAGCACAGTAATTCCAAAACGCTTTTTTTGTAAATAATTCTGTAACTTGTGAACAGTTCTAAATATCTTAATAAAATTTCACCTGGCCAGAGACGAGATGTTTTCAAGTTGGAGCACAGATTCCTAGCGGATCCGTGGGAAGTGGGTGGACCTCCATAGTAGGTTAACTCGGGTATGCAATTAAATAACAAAAAAAAAAAATAATAATTCGTCAAAAATTATTTTTTTCATTTAAGCGCCATTTTTTCAAGCGATGGTTATGACAGGAGGCTTGCTGCACAGCTACTTATGTTGATGATACCACAACAAATCTTAAAAATTGCTTACCCCGCCAATATTATTAATATATAATTTTACTTATGGTTCATTATCAAAAAATTTTCATTTTAAGCCTTAAAAAAATAATAAATTTTTGATTTTAAAAATCTTTTTTTTTTTTTTTTTTGAATCCATTTCTATAAATATAAAGTTACTCGAATACATATAGAATCAGTTCGCGTTATTCATTTCGTGCAGGTTATAATTATATAGTTTATGTATAATTCTGGCAAAAATAACGCCTAATATTAAAACCTACTGAGTTATTTAAATATAATTTATGATATTTTCACTGTTTGATGTTATTCTGGCTTATTTTACGTTTTCCTAGAAAATTAAAAAAAAAAAAAAAAATATTCCCTGTACTAAAAACCGCAATTTATAATCCGACAAATGCGGATTGAATGTAAGTTACTACTCCATATATTATATAAAAATATATTTTATTATATAATATTGTTCTTATATTGTTACTTTTTAATCCTAGAAAATTCTTTTTGGTCCATAAAATTTTTATCTTTCGAAATTTTTCGATGCCCCTCTACATTTCCGTTAAGCATTAAAAACTCCAACTATTTATGCCAATTATGGCCAATTTCGTTCTGTCCATGCGATATGCCTTAGCAAAATCTGTTTTTTTTGCCAAAATATCCCATTTTCAACTATCTACGACATTTGATTTAATTTTATGGTCCCGATCAATTATATTTATTATATTTACCGCCGTTCTTATATCCATATATCCTAAATTTTTACAAATTGCAATTTTCTATATTAAAGTTAAAAACCAAAAAGCCCAATTTTTCCGTAATTTTCAAAAATTCTAAACATTTTTTTTTATTAAATTTATTTTTAATGATCCCCCGATTTTATTGTATAAAACAACAACAAACTAAGTTGACGCAGTAATCAATGGTATTCTATATGAAACTGTGAATGTGCCTCGCGAAAAACAAATTTTTACTGGGATCATCAACATAAATGCCTGTGTATCATCCTGTTGTAATCATCGTAGAAAGTTGTCCCCTTTCATAATTTCCGGTATGTTTAAATGTGCTATACTTTTTGGTTTTTTAATACAATTTCGGGCCACCCTAATGTACATACATATGTATGTATAAAGTTGTTGTTTGTGGATTTTTGTTTGATATGTATTGGAATAACATCCGTTTTACGTTGTATTTATTTTATTTGCATTTTTTTTATTTATTTATTTAATTGTTGGTTGTTATGCAAGGCGCCAATTATATTAAAAAAAAAAAACATTTAAATAATAAAAATATAAATACTCGTAGCTATAAATAGTTGACAATTGTTGTCTTTAAAACAATTATGTTTTCACAAAAAGTTCTTGTCAAATGGTCTGATTTTTTAATATGTTTCAGTTTAAAAATCCTATATTGTCTTGATAAGAGGCTCTCACAGTTAAGACTAGTTGTTTGAAATTCCAAATTTATTTAAGTGCAGGCAACCTTCGTACAAAAATATATGTACATTCAGTTTCTAAACCCGCTGTAAAATTAACTAAAATTTTATTGCTTTTCTTTACTATAAATTAAAGAAAAGAAAAATACCATTTTTTTTATTTTTAATTTCTAACAAAAGTTTTTCTCTAATCATTTTTCGTAGTAAGTTTTTGTTCATCATAATCATCATTTCGTATTCGTTAGATAAATATTTTAAATAATTTATCAAATCATTTGCGATTTTGAACACCCAAGTGTCCCATATATTTATAACTTTTCTGTCCATATTCTTTGTTGTTTTAAATATTCCTAATAGACCTTTATCAAAGATGACTTAGCTTGACTGACTCTGCTCCCTGTCTGCCGCAGTAAAAAAATAAAATAAAGTTTTTAAGTTTTTGTTTTTTTAAGATCTTAAAGTATAAGAGCAAAAAATAAAATAAAAATATATTTTATTTTAATATTAATGATGATAATGGTGGTGTTGGCGTTACTAGAATATTTTCATTATTACAACATGACTTTGATAAATATTTGAATTAAACGTTAAATACGTTTTCTCATCTCATCTCCTCTACTCTACTCTACTCTACTCTATTTACTTAAGCTAAGTTCACATTAGGCTAATATTTAACGATTTTTTCAAAGATTTGATTTGCCTAATGTGAACACTAAATATTTTTACGAATCAAATAAGAAAACAGTTGATTTTGGTAAAACAAAAATATTTGTCGTAAGTCAAAAATGTGACAAATGTGAACATTGTGTGTATCCAAGATGTAACATATTTTGGGCCATATTTTGTTTGATCTTACATTTATTTTGTACTCAAATAACAGCTGATGCGGTAAACTTCATGAGTTGCAAAAATTTTTGTTTTTATGTACATAATTAAAATAGAATTAACAAATTATATTTTATCTATTAAAATACATTTTTTTTAATAAAACTTTCAATATATTAATAATTTTTATTAAAACCATAATAGTGCTTGTTATGGTTTTTTTACAGCGGAAAGTGGGTGCAAAGAAAACAGTGTTGTTTTGTAAAGACAGGTCTGTTTTTTAAATGACATGAAAAGGAAACAGGGTTGTTTTTTTGTATAATCATAAATCACTTATAAAAAAATGTAAAAATATATTTATTTTTAAAGTAAGTTTCATTAATGTACTCTCTCTGGAAATATTTACTATTTGTAAATATTTGTCTAAAATAAATAACATTTTCACTCAATATTAAATAAAAATGCTACAAAAATGACCCTGACATTCACATATTCCGAAACTCTCTCTGGAAATTATGATAAATCGATAAAAACAAATAGAAAATATGATTTTTCTATAAATTTATTTCATAATTGATGTCAAATTAATTTCTGTTTTTTTTTTGTGTTTGATCAAATAATTTTGAGTACAAAATTTGCATCTAATCCGAACAGGCTTAAAATATGTTTCCCTTTCACGTATCTTACGATATTTGACATCTGCTTTATCAAACATAAAAACGTCAAATAAATGCGCCTAATGTGAACAAAAAAATCAATACTGTATTTAGTTGAAAAAAAAAAAAAAAAAAAAATACGGAAAAATACAAATAAATATTTTGTGTCAAATATTAGTCTAGTCTGGCTTTACTTACATATAATAGTGGCGTTAATTTAAATTAAATTAATTTGAGAGAATGATGGTCGTATGGATGAAAAGTGTTCGTAAAGTTTGAAGGCCGTATTTATTATGAGACGTTATTTGTTGGGTTAAAATTTTATTTCTATTAATTTAATGTTTTAAAACTTTATATAAAAAAATCTATAGAAAACTTGATATTCTGTAGAGTCTTCATTCATTTCAGTTGAAACTTTAATTTTTTGTTACTCTTTCTTTGTTGTGGTTATTACGAAATCATCTGCTTCTTCTTTGTTTCATTTTGTGATAAAGAAATAACAATTTGCATTGAAATTGTCAGCATGTGTTTTGATGTTTTTCTATAGAGATACTTATAAAATATAGGTATAAAAACTTCAATGTGAATTAAGATAACGCAGAAAAGTCACCAATCACCAAATATATTATTAAATAATTCATTCAATTAAAAATCTTTTTTGAATTTGCACCTCTCACCAAAATAATTATATCAATTACTAAAAACTGTAAAAAATTAAAAACAGAGAAATTTTTCCAATTAAAAAATTGATCAAATCAATCAAGTAGATGATTGAATGAATTGAAAATTTAAGTGAGAAGTAAAATTTTACTTAAATTTTATTTTTATTTCATATTTACTTGAATATATTTATAAAATTTAGAAGCAAAATGAAACAACTGTGTTAATTGAAAAATATACGGTAATAATTTTTTCTGTGTAAGCAAAAATTAAACATGTTATCATGTCATCTACGGGCTGCCGAAAATTGATTTCAACAGATGATTAGATGAACATCTCGATTTTGACTCCTTTACACACAAGGATCCAGAGTAATTTTATTTAAATTGCGTTTTTAAATAAAAAATAAACAGAATAACTTAGGATTAAAACTAAGTCAACTTCTTATAGCATTTCTTCTCCAGATTTTTCTGATGTATCATTTTATATAAAAATTAATTGCTAACTAGATTATTTTTAATTTATTTATTTATTTTTTTTTTGGTATGACTTTTGAAAAAGAATCAATAAGAATTAAAAATTAAGCGCTGCTGTGACCTTCTTAAATTCGCTTTTAACATGAAATATTGATTGACTAAAGCTTAGGTATAGCTTTAATATGGCTCAAATTTGATTTTGAAGAAATGAACACAACGAGCCATTACGCGGTGGAACATGTTTGGCATAGCTCTTATTGGACTTGAGATTAATTCTTGTGACTTTTTCTTTTTCTGAACCAAGTTTCATCTCATTCTGTAGGTCTTTGCTAAGCTTTTTTATTACCCTAAAATGTAATATTTTTTTTATCAAAATTTACTCAATCAACATTTTCTAGAAACTTAGAAAAAATTTTCTTTTTTCCCGAGAAACGGGAATGAAAAGATTTGTATATTAGAAATTTCATTTCTAAAACATTTCGATTGAAATACTTAACTTAAATATGCTAAGATCAAGGAAAACAAGAAATATATAGTCGGTCAAGCATGACCATATGATACCCCATACCATTGTATATCTCCATCAAAATTCGTGGAGCGGCCTTATATTAGACATGTGGACAATTGTGGACCCATAATTTTACTAAGTGTAAAATAAAATAAAATAAAATATACGAATACAAAATATTACGTTAATACCAACATTTATATGAATTTATGCACTTTAGGGTGATTCCCGAAAGTAGGCTTATATGGGAGATATGGTTAATTATGGAGCGATCCTCATAAAATTTGTCACTGTGATTTCCAGTTATATAAAGCTTATTTGTGTAGAATATAAACTTGATACAACATGTGTATGTGATTTATGCACGTTAAAGTGATTTTCGTAAGAGGGTTTTATATGAGAGCTATGGTCAATTATGGTCCGATCTCCATGAAATTTAGCACAAGATTGATAACTATACAAAACTTCCTTACACCGAATTTCATTAAAATATTGTTCGATTTAAGGCATTTATGATCGTTAAACCTCTATTCCGGGAGGACATTTGTATGGTGGCTAGGTGAGATAATGTATTTTGTGCACAAGATTTACATGGACAGCCAGCCAGGCGGATGGACACACATCGTTAGATCGACTATAAAAGTGATTTTGAGTCCATTGGTATACCTTAAGGTGGGTGTTGGATGATTTTTTCTGTGCGTTACAAACATCAGCACAAACGCATAATACCAAAACCACCTATGGTGGTGTAGAGTATAAAAAGCTATTTATAAATATTAATAGTGCAATGATGAAAAGTTCTAAATATATTAAAGGTTTTTAAAAATAGCAAAAGCAAGTATTATTTTGGATAAAATCTTTATAAAATTTCATATGAATTATTTTAATGACACTTAGGACTAATATAGATATTTAAAAATTGATTTGTAAATAAGTGTACGAACAAAACTAAAACCATATAGTCTAATAAAAAAGTGAAAAATTACATATAAGACATTTCGTCAGTTCAGCGGAGAAATGTAATGAATTACTTTTTTTCTCTTTTAACGTTTTATTTATATGCTGAATCTGCCTTTTTTAAGGCCTTATATGTATTTAAAACTTAAAATTAATTGATCTCTAACGAGAGTACAGCTAGGTGAATAATTGATAATCCTAGTAACGGGGTGGAAAATCGGCTCTACGAAGTCTTGAGTTTAATTGAACTTCATTAAAAAGTCTTACAAGAGGTTTGGGGTGACTCTGCAGTTTTATAATGCTTTTTTTTCACTGTGCTTTTTAAACTCGTCTTTTACCAATGGAACCTCTAAGTTTCTACTGATATTTTCATTTCTTATATTCCATAGCGCAACCCTCATGGTTCTAAGAATTTCTTGATTTGGTCCTCTGTATAATATCGATACTCGTATTACCGGTTGTTCCCGGTAATTGGATGCCATATGTCCAAATTGGATTTAAAACGGTTTTATACAGGATGAATTTATTGTCAAGGCTTAGTTTTGACTGACTGTTTATTAATCAGTGAATGCTAGAAGCTTTTAACTTCATATGAAATCTCTTGGTTTCTATATGACGGCGCCAAGTTAGTCGCCTATCTAAATGAATACTAAGGTATATAACATGATCTGACTTATGCCATTAAGAGTAACAGGAGGATAATTTCCTCTACTGGGGACGAATTTAACATGGTTATTTTTTAATTCATTTACTCGTATACGCCAGTTTTTCAACCATGTCTCCACACGTCGGAGGTAAATATCGAGTTAAATATAAGGTAGGTCCAAGAACACTCCCTGTGGAAGACCTGCTTTCATTTCAATTTCTTTTGTAACAAATTTATTATATTTTACTCTAAATAAACGGTCAAGTATGGTATAATTTTCTTTTGAAATACTTTCTCGAACAGCTTCGACAAACAAGATAATAGGCTAATAGATCTATAAGAAGATGGTATATAGTAGAATCCTATCCTGGGCCCAGGTACCATCAGCTTTCCTTAAAGGACTTTGTGCCTCTACCGGTGGCTTAATATCTTTCGTTGCCTTCCATTAGAAAAAAAATTAGTATATTTATTACTAGTTAAACTTTTAATGAATTACTTGCTTAATTTTTTTTTAGAACTGCCTTAGTTTTGTTACAAGTTTACTTTTGTTTTTCCATGGAATTGAAAAATTATTCTGGTTAAACTTTGCGATTTTAAATAATTAATTACACAAGTATAGAAGTTTTTAAACCAGATTCTAATGTTATTTGGAACTCTTAAGTCGAATCTTTACTCCGTTTTTCAAAGTTAGTTATAGTTTTCGAGATATTGGTAAACATCCATTTTTAACATATTTGAGTGTTAATTTAAATTTTCTATTTCATATTTAAGAATAAATTCTAATCAATAATATGAAATTATTCGCCACGCGCCTTTCTGTGAGTGCAGCCGACATGCGAAAGCTAAAAAAACAGTAATAAATCTTAAGAAACGGATTTCATATTTGAAGAAGGGTTCGAAAATGGCACTTAATACAGGGAAAGGTGATATCAATATTTTAATTATCCAGATTTATTTTTTATTTATTATTAGTTAAAAAAAAATGTATTTTTAGAATTTTAGGATTTTTTTTGGCAGAATGGTAATGTCTGTCCGTCTATACTTTGGGATTAAATGGGTCCTAAATGGCCGCTTAGTTCGGGGAAAGGTGATATCAATATTTCAATGATCAAGATTTTTTTTTTTATTTATTAGTTAGTAAAAAAATGTATTTCTAGAATTTTGCGATTTTTTTTTTGCAGAATGGTAATGTCTGTCCATCTATACATTGGGGTTAAATGGGTCGAAAACGGAAAGGTAAAATAAAAAATATTTCCATAAAAGGGAGGGGGAACTTTTGACCGGCTAAAGCGAAAAAACTTCACCAAGGTAGGAGAAAAAGGAAAAATTTTAATCTTTGAAGCCCAATATATCTTAAACTAAAAAAGATAACCCACACAACATTCGACGTAGATTTCGACTAGAAGAATCTGCTCTTATAAAAAAATCTTTAAAATCGGTTAAGATATGATGAATCAGGATCGTTTTTAATATTTTTAGTTTCGAGTTCATTTCATTTTTTGTGTCTTAATCTTAATTTTGCTTTCAAGTACACATTAGTTATCCAACACTTGGAGACTAACAAACATTTGTTAAGAAAACGTATGCAAGAATACAGCTTTAACATATAAAGTTTTTGAATTTTTAAAACGGTAACACTTGTACTTTATTTCACTCTTTATAGTTAAAGCTGTATACAACCGAATATTAATTTATTCGGTTATTCAAATTTATAAAAAATGTTTTATATTGTTTAAACATAAAAATAATTCCTCTTAAAATATTGCTTCTAATATTATTATTATTACTTAGTAAAAAAGACAAAAATAAGGGAAATACAGAAAGCTTAACATAACAAACACTTTTAATTTTCTGTAATAAATAACATAAATATTCGAATGACGAGTTTATTTTATTTGTTTTGATTGAATTTATATCACTACACAGAAAAAATTAAAATTCGTATTTTATTACTAAATTTATAAACTCAATTATATTTTTTTACTGAAATCGGACCTATCACTGAGTTAGTAAATTTAAACATTTAAATTTGTAAATGTTTTATTGAAAAAAAATTTTTTTCTATTTATAAATTTGAACATTTCAAAATACCCAATAATTTTAATAAATCTTTTTAACAAAATAATAAACACATTATTTGATTTTTAATATATATTTGAACATTATTTATATTAAATTTAATAAAGGTTTTAATAAATTCTGAATGAATTATAATATGTAAATTATATCGATAATTTGTATTTTTCATAAAGTATGCTAACATAATTCCGATATAAATAAAGTTCTAAACTATTTTTTTTTTGAATGTAATAATGCATCTATACATAAAAAAAACAAACTAAAGTAAGCATGATCCACTTCCACATTTTACAACTTTTACCAGATCAACCTACAAAAAGAAAATCAATAGTTATCAGTACAGAAAAAGTTCTATTTAAACTGGACGGTACAATTTAATAATATCTTTATGCATCTTTCTGTAATGGACTACGGATCCCACCGTTACCCACAAGGACTAGTATATAAATCTGTAAAAAAATAACTTAAATATAATAAGAAGTATTACCCATTGATCAGAATCAAATAGTAATGTCATTTCCTAATCGGGTGGTCCAATTTCCATAACATATCCATCACTACTATGCCAGAGGTCAGCTTGATATGCATTTTTAGGCACCAATTTTTATTTTGTTGAATTTTTTAAAGAACTGGTTTTATAAATTCATTGGAATTTAAAAAAATATAAAAAATGAAATAAGAAACAAAAAGCGGTCAAATAGATTCTAATGTATGTAACTCATACCTGTCAAAGGCCCATTTTTTGTAAAATACTTTTTGACCATCGTTGTACTAAAAAAAATACCAAATTTGATGAAGTCATTTCCAGGATATGTGATCATACAAACGGATCGTGTTGAAGGAACTCATAAATCGCAATATTACTTACATGTATGCTATAAATTTAAAGCTAAAAATATACAAATCTCCAAATCTCTCTAGAAGAAATGAATATCATTTATGTTATTCATAACTTACCTCTAGAAGTCTTCAAATGTTGGGTTTTATATTTCTAATGTATAAATAATTTTATATAATTTACTTTTTTATTTTTTTTCACAAACTGTCAAAATTTCTAATTTTTGTTTTTCTAATTGGTTTTAAAATTATTTGCAACCAATAAAACAAAATATTAAAATCATATAATTACTTTAATAAAATTTTATTTAAATTTAAAAAATGATTTATTTAAAAGTATTCTAGCCATATTTTTTTTTTTCTATGTGAAACATTGGTTGTATTTTTGTTATTTTTTATGTAGATTCATGTATTTCTAGGATAAAAAGTTCATCTGTAATGATTAAACATGACAATCAAAAAATGTATGAATCATATAGAAGACTGGAATAGGAGAGTTCAAACGACTATTCTTTGCAAAGCATAAACAAAAAGTAGAAACAAATCATAATGATGCTTAAAGTAGGTTTAATGTGTGTTCTTCCTTACTTTAAAATATTTGAAACATCTCTGTTATATTTAAGGTAACAATCGTTCTTGCATACAACTTAAAGAAATTTTGCTTAACAATGATTTGTAAGCATATTATGGCTGATAATTTTTACATCTACTGTTCCCAGAAAATAACAAAGAATGCTTTTGGAAACTTATTTACAAGGTGGTATATAAAGTGTGTATTATTTGTTTTGAGGCTCGTGCTGTCTCTGTCCAAACGGATGCCACAAATGTCAAATTACATATGTATATAAAAAAAAAAAAAAAAATGTTCAACAAAAAAGTTTTAGCAATGTCATTGCTCTCTCCAACTGTAATGTTAGTGTACAACCATATTACGATGTTGGTGTTGGTGTATATTTACAATTGTAAATTGTATTGCAACTATATTACGGTTATTTGGTGAACATATTATAATATTTCTACTAATACTCTTTAACCATTTTATCTATTTTATCTAAATATAATATAATATGACAGTGTTTGATTATGGTTGCTAACAACCATATTTGTGCTTGTACGCCATCGAAATGTCTCTATTAAATAGAAAACCTTTTATATGCGAAATTAGTCATTCTAGTACTGGATTTAAGTTCTCCAGTAATATTAAAAACGATTTTTGTCTTTTATATATATTGGACGACGTATTCATATATACATATTTTACTGTTTCTATGATAAACTTAGTGTACCTTTAATTATATTCATGAGTGTCTACAAGTACATTTTATCCAACTTATTTGAATTGGATACTTGTAGTAGTTAAAATTTATTTTATTGTTTTTTATTTTGTTGTAGACATCATTTGTATTAAAATACAATTTTCTAAGTACGAATATGTGTGATAATTATTATTTTTTTTTTTATTTTATCTGTCATATGTATTTTCTTGCTGTTGTTAATATATTTCTATTACTTTGTTGTAATGTTTCTGTTTTTATCATCATCATACACTAACTACAGTAAAAGGGCAGGATATATTCTAAACACCCACTGTCGCACATTGTCGTGAACTCATACAACGAGTGGACAAAGTAGAAGGTGTTGTCGTACGTCAATAATTTTTGATGAACGTTAAGATAATGCGCAAATAATGAAAAATTTGGTCAAAATCGTGACAAGCATGTTCTTAGCTGTTATATATCCTGGAAGTGAAAAGTCCACAGAAATTGTTAGAATTCGATGAAATTTTGTATGTGTCTTATGTGAGTAGTAAACATTGTTTGTGAAAAATGTCCTTGATGGAAAAATCTATAACATAGTTGAAAAAAGTATTAAGTATATATATATATATACTAATTTGTTTATCAGTTTAATATTTTTTTCAATTTTTATTTACGAAAACTAAGAAAGGACCCATTAATGCGATATTTCCTGTAGTTTATTTTTTATGTAATATTAGATTAAATCAGATTAAATTTAGAGTCATATAAAAATAAATACATAAATCCAGAATAAAAACAAATAAGAACTGCGCACGACGAAATTAATGCATATAATTCAGCTTATAAAAATGAAACAAATGGGTTAATCTTTTCGAAAATTTGTTTTATTAAAGACCGTTAAATTCAAGTTTTAAATTTAAAAGAAAAGTTAATTTTTTATTAATTTTTACTAAAATATTTAATATTCTCTACAATACCCTAAATATAGACATTATTATGATTTCGGTTAGTTTTTTGTTGGTCCCACTCCACTTCATTTTAATCTCTATTTTATTTTTAATCAGCTTTAAGTATGCTTTAAATATTTTTTTTTTTAAATAATCCAATACATTTCAAATGGACTAAGTTTTGGACAGTTTAGTGGATTGGGTACTTTTTGTTGTTATGATGAGATGCGATATCAAGCCAGAAAAGTCAAAATTCGTGTGCTTTTTCGGAGAGAGCTGTTAAAAGTGTTATTTGCTATGAATAAAGTGTTTTTTAACCAGCTCGTACAAATTGCTAGACTAAAAATTTGTTTGACAATTTTGATTTTTTTCACAATATTTAACTGCTACATTTCTCATAACATTTTTGTAATATGAAATTCCTGACCAGGATTTTGTAAAAAGTTCGACATTACGTTCTTTATGTTGCACTTTCGACGCATTCACATACAGAGAAAACAGATTTGTTGCCACAACATAATTTTTAGCCAATCGAATTTGTGTTGGTTGCATGTACCATCTTATATCTTGGTTCGAAGTACTGAATATATTGTTGATGGAACCGTTTCGAAAAATTTAATTCAATTATGATTAATAATTATTTACAAAATTAATCAATATTTATTAGGCTTATCCAAATAAAAAAAAAACATATATTTTTATAATTCTTACGTGCGAAATTATGCAACAATTTATATCACTATGAATTGCGATTATTGGTGAATAATTGCAGCTTTAAAGGATGAGGATCTCCTTGAAAAGACAACATACTTCCAAAACTCTCAAACTCGGCCACCAATTTATAACTCCATGTTTTAGGAATATTCTCATCAGTTTTCCTATGAACAAACTTTTAACAAAAAAAAAAAAAAAAAAAAAAAAAACATAAGGAGCTGTTACTCGTATGTATTTAAATTACAGGCGCAGGATATAATTTTCTTTATTTTAAATAATACTCATGTATATTGCAGATGTTTTAAGGGAAAAATAAAATTTTAAATTGTTTCTTTCCAATTTTTATTTCATAACTAAAAAATATTGAAAATGTCAAAATAAATTATATTCAGTTACAAACCCCGACTTTTATAATTTTTCTATAATAACCCTATATTTAGTACTTTTAGTAAAAAAAAAAAATAAAATAAAAATTATTGCAAATACCAATATCAAGCACTAAATTTCGGTTGTCGTTTTTAAATTATTTCAATTCATTTTATTAAGACACAAATTGGCTCAGCTGACTAAATTTTCTTTTCTAGGAATCATAAGTTCATCAAAATTATGATTAAGATATTATGGTTAACAAATAGATATTATGTTTACATATTTTTATTAATAATCAAATATTATTCCTCATAATAAAAATTGTATTATTGGAACCATTTCCCATCATAAAAATATATATATATTCTTAATAATTTTTGCCCTCTCCTTTGCCACCAAATTTTTTCTAGCGTTTCTATTAGGAACTTTTTTTACTTTGTGAGCCTTCAGACTATCTTTTTTATAGCGAGCAATTTTTTTTTTCCTTAAAATACGTATTATTTTGTCTGCGGTAATACAGTCTATAAATAAATTTTTTAATCGGTTATCAATGTTCCTTTCGGTGATCATGAACTCTTTGCAAATTTCCGAAATAATAATAATAAAAGTAAATAAATTAATAAATAAAATTAATTTCCTGCACTCCTACCAGTTGCGTATTTTTCACGTATAGTAAGTTATAAGCCTTAAAGTATGCACTGATTTTTTCAAGCGCAGTCCTTATGTACCAAAACCTTAATAAATGTATATTAAAAATGTGTTTTTACTATGAAATGACATGTTAAAATCGAATTTTATTATCCCTAATATGAAAAATATCATTACTTCTACAACCATTAAATATTTGTAGTCTTTTCCGTGTTCTTAGACCATATTCTGTTTTTAAATCATCTTAATATTATTATTTCCATGACAATAAAATGTTTCAAATAAATATAATACTTATCCTTTTTACACGTTGGAGCTGAATCTCTTTTCACCGAGCCATTTCTTTAGGTTTGGAAATAGGAAGTAGTCACTAGGGGCTAAATCTGGAGAATATGGCAGATGAGGTACCAATTTGTAGCCCAATTCATAAAGTGTTGCCATTGAGACTGCACACATGTGCACCCGCGCATTATCTTGATTAAAAAGAACTTTTTTCTTGGCCATATGGTGTCGTTTTCTTTTTAAATCCTCATTAAATCGGTCTAATAAGTTGGCATAATATTCGCATTTTATTGTTTTTCCCTTTTGAAGGTAATCGATGTGGATTATCCCGCGTGCATCCCAAAAACTGTTACCATCACCTTATTGGCCGACAAATTTACCTTGCTTGGTCTCCGGAGTAAAGTAATGGATCCATGTTTCATCCACATTTACAAAACGCCGCAAAAACTCACGCGCTTTTACTCTTCGGTCGGCCAACACCATATCGTGGATTTTTTCGACATGTTCGGGTGTACTGACCTCAATTGA
This sequence comes from Protocalliphora azurea, assembly GCA_932274085.1. Taxonomy (NCBI): domain Eukaryota; kingdom Metazoa; phylum Arthropoda; class Insecta; order Diptera; family Calliphoridae; genus Protocalliphora; species Protocalliphora azurea. The sequence goes on from OW026519.1 coordinate 124,808,783, forward strand.
CCGTCCAGAATGTTCAGCGCTATTTGTACTTGTGTGACCACAACGAAAGTCAGTAAACCACTTTTTTACCATTGAAATCGATGGTGCAGAGTCTCCATAGTATTTATCGAGCTTTTCCTTGGTTTGATTGATGGTTTTTTTTCGCAAAAAATAATGATTAATGAGCACTCGAAATTCACTTTTTTCCATTTTTAGAAAAATACACGAGGTTGTATGTTTTGAATCGCTGTTAAACGCAAAGTAAATGACGACACTTGCTCAAAATTTGACAGTAATCTATTAACAGGTGGTACTTGATGGGAATACTGTTGCATTTCATATAACTACGAGGGAAGTTCGAAAAATTACGCACTTATTGATCCGCCCTCGTATACTCGTATGATAAGATGGAATAATAATATAATAAGATTGAATAACTGTATGATAATATGGGATAATAATATGGTAAAATGGAATAATAATAATCTGATAGAATGGGATAATGAAGTAGTAAGATTATTAAATTATATGTAAAACTAGAATTATAACATGAAAAAAACAAACCATAAAATCGGACACAATATGACATGTTGCTCTTATATTATGATCACTACAGCTATATTTTTTCTATGCGTGTAACTTTTATGAAATCCAGACACTTGTGAAATTAATCCCTTAAAGTATAAAAAAGTCTTTTTTGTCGTTCTTTTTAAATGTTCATAAAATTTTGAACTTATTACGTATTAAGATCTTTTCCAATCGATTAAATTCAAAATAACGGTTAATCAAATGTCACCTATGAATGTTACATATAAAAAAAATAGTGTAATGGTATTTTTAAAATGGAACAAAAAAAATAAATTGTGTGGAATTAGACCGCTTTATAAAAAATTTTTAATTTTATTAATCTTTTAACATTTGCCTATTTTTAAATTTATATCCAATAATTTAATACCAATCTAAAACTTGCAATTTAGAACCTACATAGCTTCTGAAAGGAGCAGCTTTTTCAAAAAATTCTTTTTGATTTTTCTTAACTGAAAATTCTTTTATAAAATGACATTATCACTTTTCCAAAATTTATTAAATAACTGTTTTCATTTTTTGCCACAATTACGACACTGTGTGTCGCTCTTTACCCCTTTTCGAGTTCATTCAATTCAATGGGGAGAATATGTGTGTGTTTATTATGAAGTATAATGATGATTTTTCTTATAACTTGTTTAAAACAATTTCAAGTTAAAAAAATAAAAAAATAAAAAAATAAAAAATAAATAAAATAAAGAAAAAAAAAAAAAAATTGAAATTATATTTACATGTGATGTACTTCATCTATCATGGGGATGGATGTTGAAAATAGAAACAATATTTAAACTGTTTTGAAATGTTATAAATTGTTTGGGGATTAAACAAAAAAATGGTAAAAAACACCAATACACTTACATTTTTTTCTATTCTTTTATAATAATATACATACATAAGTATGTGCGTTTGTTGGAATATGTGCAGTAGGGATATAACTTTTTACGCCAAAAAATTTTCAGGGTACCACGTTATAGCTAGAGGTTTTGTTTTCCCAGTCTTTATCCCCTGCCGGGATATCGAGATTGATTTTTAAATTTCCAGGTTCTCGGTAAATCCCGCCAAAAATAAATAATTACCAATTTTTAAATATTTATAAGATAAATCAGTTAAATGAAGGATAAAAAATCTTTAAATGAAATTTTTAAAATTAAATGAACATTTTTTATTATATAGCAACTACACCGAAAGTCGAATCAACACTTTTTTTGAAACTTTTTTTATTAAAAAAAAATCGCAATTTTTATTACTAAAACTTATGTTGATTTAGCCAATATAAAACTTTTAAAGAATAGATTTTTAATCGAATTGTTGTTTCTGTTTGTTGCCTAAAAAACTCGATATTTTACATCAATTTTCTATTTTTTAAAATACAGATAAAAAAATAAAAATATGTTTTTAATAGTTTAATATTAATTTTAGATATTATATCACGAATTTAGAATTTGCAATTAGTTAGATAAAAATGGTTTAAAAATTATGAAAAAATACAACCCTTTTGAAAATTTTTAAAAAATTTTGATTTGCAGTCTGAAATTTGTAAAATTCACAGAAAATCTTTTTTAAATAAAGTAAGTTACTTTTACTGATTTAAGTTAAAAACATTTAAACATAATTTCCGAACTGCATATTTCATATATTTTTTTTTTTTCAAATTAAATAAAATCATCAAGGCTTGATTAAAATTATTTAAATATTTCGCTGTGCAGACGAAAAGTCTTATGTGTTTTTTTTTAAATGCGAAAACACAATTTATATTTTGTATGAAAGCCATACATACAGATTTTTGAAAATATATTAAAACTGAAAATGGATGATCAAGTTTTAAAGCAATATTTGAAATTTTCTTGGGAATATTTTTGGTTTTTAATGCTTTTAGCATAATAGGGACAGAACAATGATTTTTAAATATGTGCTGTAGAATTTTTGAAACACAACTAGACCCACCCATGTTGAAGTTATTTTATGAGTAGATCAAATGGAGAACACTTTTTAAAATCTGTAATTTCTGATCGACTAGTCCGATTTACATAAAAATTTATATAATAGTAGCAAATAATTTTCGCATTTTATGTGTGATGATGCTTTGTTGACTTAAAATATTTCAAAAATTATTATTTCTCAAATTTCAATTTCAGAATAGTTTATTTTTGCACTCGGAATAATTAATGCTGTGAAATTTTTTTTCTACATAATTTGGAGGAAATAGAATTTGATGCAGGTTTTGTTAAAAATCAAAATTTGAATTTTCAGATAAGAATAACTTGATAACCATAAAAGTTAAATAACATTCACAAATCCATAATGAGGGAAAATACATTAATCTTTTAAATCGGAAGTATGTGTGAATTTTAATTTAAATACAATTTTAATGAAATCCTACCAAAAAATATCAGCTTTAGTTTATTTTTATTGTATTTATCCATAAGGATTTTCAACGTTTTACTTTTTATTTTACCGATAGCTTTCAAGTTAAGGGTCTTATTAATTTATATTCCAACAATTTCTCATTACCAGAAAAATAACTGCCTGTTACTCTATGTCGAAAGAAAAATTCGTTTCGAAAATTCAAAATTTCTTATTATATATATATATATATATATATATATTCTTATTTTATTACATATATATTTTTTTTCATAAAGCTAAAGTTCTTAAGTAATAATAAAATTTGTTAGTGTAATTTAAATATAAATTTTTAAGTGATAAAACTTTCGCTCAAAGAAATACTAGGGCGGATCAATAAGTCCGTGACTTTTCGAACTTCCCTAGTAGTTATATGAAATGCAACACTATTCCCATCAAGTACCACCTATTAATAGACTACTTTAAAATTTTGAGCAAGTATCGTCATTTACTTTGCGTAAAAAAGGATTTTTCAAGGTCCTTAAAATAGGCATTTGTTTGGTCAATAATCTTATCGTTGGAGTTGAATTTCTTTCCACCGAGCCATTTCTTTAGGTTTGGAAATAGAAAGTAATCACTAGGCGCGCACCCGTGCATTATCTTGATGAAAAAGAATCATACGGGGTCGTTTTCTTTTTAAATCCTCATTAAATCGGTCTAATAAGTTGGCATAATATTCGCCATTTATTGTTTTTCGCTTTTGAAGGTAAACGATGTGGATTATCCCGCATGCATCCCAAAAAACTGTTGCCATCACCTTATTGGCTGACAAACTTACCTTGGCTTTCTTCGGAGCAGGTTCACCCGGAGACTGCTGCTTGGTCTCCGGAGTACAGTAATGGATCCATGTTTCATCCACAGTTACAAAACGCCACAAAATCTCTTTCGGATTGCGGTTAAACAACTCCAAACAATCCTTTGAAGTTGTCACACGTATACGTTTATGGTCAATTGAGAGCAAGCGCGGCACCCATTTTGCAGACAACTGTCTTAAAGCCAGCTGTTCATTTAAAATCGAAACCACAATGCCATATGAAATGCCTATGGTAGCAACAATCTCACGCACTTTTACTCTTCGGTCGCCCAACACCATATCATGGATTTTTTCGACATTTTCGGGTGTGCTGACCTCAGAACGTCCAGCGTTATTTGTACTTGTGCGACCACAATGAAAGTTAGTAAACCACTTCCATTGAAATCGATGGTACAGAGTCCTAAAAGTCACGGACTTATTGATCCGCCCTCGTATTATGCAATAATTTGAAATTAAATTCTTTAAACCAGGAAAAAGAATTAGAAAATTATTCTCTAATTGGAAAGATATAAAAATGCATAAAAATATTGTTTTCATTTAAGATATTTAAAAATCTCTTGCGTTTCTTACGTATTAATTAAGTGCCTATTTTTAAAACCTTTCAAATTTGTTTTAAAATTTCAAAGGAAAAAGATCTGATATTTTCCCTAAAAATGATTTTATCTTCATTATATTGTAAAAAAAATTCTTCCTTTTTCTATCTTCGGTAAACTGTTTTTTTTTTTTGCAAAATAATTTACATTTTTCCCTTTCCATTTGTAAATTTGTTTTACCTTTTTAATTTTTCTTAGTTGAGAAATTATCTTTTTTTTTTTTTTGGGTGGGGGTTGGTAAATTGCCTTCCTCCCATGAAACTGCGCCTGATTTTACCTGATAAAAAGTTCATATACAATTAATAGTTTGGATACTTTTAGGCTCAAATTTTCACTGATGCTTTAGAAATGAAAGTTGTTGTTTTTTCACATGCGTGCAATCTTCCAAAATATTTAATAAATATACTTCACAAATGTCGAATTTTATTTCTTACTAGTCCTTTTGCATCATATTCCATACCGGTATTTTCCATGAAAAGATCTAGTTATGGCCCATATTGTAGTGAGATCAAAAAACGTGTTGTTTTAAGTCATTTTGGAACAAAAAGTAATTTTTAAAATACTTCAGAATTTTTTTTTGTCTGAAATTATTTAATTTTTTAAAATATTGCAATCAAATCAAACATTTATAGTTCAGTTAGTTAATAATAACTCTTAAAGTAAAATATCAGACCAGATTTACTCTATATTTACTATAAAATATTACAAAATTTAAAGAATTATCCATTTGAAGAATTCAATGTGTTTGGTACGGAAACTTTATTAAAGGTTGCGAAAATGTAATATCATATTCCTCAATATTTTTTTAATTAAATTTTGATATTCATAAAAATTACAAAAAGTTATACTGCTAATGTACAGTTTCTGTAGATTGTTTTAGATTTTATATGATTTTTAATGTTTTTTCTTTGCTGTTTTATACATTTGGTAGGGTGTTTTTTATGTTTTGTCAATAAAAGAAATGTACAAAATGTGTTAAATAAACAGGAATATGGGTTTTAAAGAAACCTAAATTTACATAAAAAATTTTATACCTATTCTTAAATAATGAGGAATTTCCAAAATTTTTTAAATTTTTTGAACCCAAGCCTATGTGTCTAGTATTTTTAAAGATTGTTTTAAAACCAGGAAAACTATTGATACATTTGATATCTACTGAGGTATCAAAAATTTTGGATCATTAATCATTAAATTTCAAGGAAATTTAGCCATTTAAACCTTAAAAAATATAAAAAACTTTTGAACTTTCGAAGATTTTTTGATCTATTAGCACATTTTACATAATCGTGTTATTTTGGTTTTGGTAAAGCGAAAACTCCATTTTTAAGATTTTTTTCAAACTTTCAACTATAAGCCACCAGAACTTTTGCGTGTATTGATAAAAATGTTTAACGAGTTAATAAAACCATAAATCGACATTAGTTTCAGAAGAAAGAAATTTCTTTTGAAATTCCTCCTATATAAACATATATCATTCATTTTCCTTAGATCTTCGGATTTTGTTAATATTCGGCATGCGAATACCTTATGGTGCCATTTAAATATCTCCAATTTTATTTTTTTGAATTTTGAAAAAATCGAGCATTTATTTCGATTTTCATAGTCAAAAAAATCGAAAGATTTCGTAACTTTAAACACCAATATCTCTATCGAATTTTAATGATTTAAATTACATATAGAATATGTTCTCTTTAAAGGAGATAATTTAAAAATATTGCAATCGTAAATTGCCTTGTTGTCCCACTTTGGCAGTACCAAAGTAGAGTTTGTGGACTATAATTAGACACCAGTAGAATGGAATACGTATTTTCTGTGCCGCTACCCACTTCATCAGCATTCGTGGTGTCTTATGCATTTTGGTTTCGTTGAATGGAGTACATATTTTCTGTGCCTCTGCACACTTCATCAGCATTCGTGGTGTCTTATCCATTTTGGTTTCGTTGAAACATAAACAATATTATTATCGCTTAAAATGCAATTTTACGATGTATTTTGGAAAAATGTTTATCCTTTTAAATTTTATCTTCCTCTGATACTATAACAATTATAATGTTTTCTAAAAATTGCAATATAAATTGTTGTGGGACAAAGTGGACCACTATTTAAAAAAATTTTAAAAATATGCCTACAGATTTCATACAAAAATAATTTCATTTTTTTAATTTTTGTGTTTTATATTTCTTGTGACTTTATTTTAAATTAATTTTTGTTATGACATTTTATAATTTGTTATTTGTGATACAAAATCTTTTTGTCCCATAATAATTACTAATGTAATGTCGTGTTTCCACCTAATGCTGGGGTAAAACTCTCGTATTCCAGGGTTCGTTACAAAAAATAAAAAAAAACATAATTTTTCTGTTTAAAACACGTTATAATCCATATTTATTATTTTACTTAAACTCTAACCTAACGGATACAATGACTAAAAACAAAAGAAAAACGTACAGGTATCGCACAGATCTCTACTATGCCGACTGTGACATAATCACGATTGGAATAACTGAAACCTTCACTATTCAACAGCCAGGTACATATAATTTTATTAAGCTGACTTCCTCCCAGTATAGTAAAATATATTGTCTATAGGACAAGTACTTTTAGATTTGGCAGAACCACAAATCACAAAATAAACTTTATATTCCTGACAGAAGCATAACTTCCTCTCAGCTTAATTGTAACAAAGTTTAATGCTAGTTAAACTTGTACATAAGTATAATATTTATATTCATTACATTCTTTTACAAGTCTGTATTCCATTAACATTCCACTCCGTTACTCGCCTGTATCTACATTATTTTACACTAATAATTACATGAACGTATTTACCTTAGCTAGGAACCATCATATTAATAATTGTCATTAATAATTCTCACTCAGTTTATGGAATTTTCCACATAAGTATTCTAAGGTTGGATGAAGTAGTTGCGATTCGAGCGATAGAAGAATCTGCCAAAAACCAAGATAGCTCTTCTTACAATATTGTGAAATCAGCCACTGTTTCTCTGGTACTCGGATCAAGTCCGAGCTTCAGAGGGATACCTCGCACAGCAACTTCGGTTGACTGTTTCTCTTGAGATTAAGTCTGAATTTTGTAACCAAGTTCTAAGAAATTGTATTATTTAAATCAGTATTCGCAATATATCTCTAAGCATCATAAACGATCGGGCCTACTGCATAGTTCCCCAGGGAACCGAATCTTCAAACCAGCATTTACCAGTAATAGAATCCGAATTGCCATTAAAGTACCCTACTGAATCCCTGCGTATCATTGTGCTAGCATCATAAACCATCCGGATTGTATACTACCCGAGGGAACAGAATCTTCAAACCGCATCTACCAATATTATAATCCGAATTACCTGAAAATTAACCGACTGAATCCCTACGTATCATCGTGCTGCTAGTAATCTATCTAACACAAAATATTTATTAATATTTATTATTATCGATAACTAAAACATCGAATTATTAAATAAAGATACACTGTATATTTGAACCCCATTGAGGGTAAACCAATTGTGTTCTCTCTTAAGGTTCGTGGATCCCATAAGTCTACCCTGGACACAACAGAACTACCTCAGCTGACGACAAAACCACGTTACAAAATAATGTCCTACCCTGTCGACGGCTACAGGCTAACTCACTCACTGCTTCAAGTTTCAAGTTTTATTTATTACCATTTTTTACAAAGCTACTCCTTACATACACAATATTTTTCAAGGACTTTCAAAATTGTGTACTATTCGCAGCATTGCTACAACCATTTTTCTCGTTATCTTTTCGTTTTCTTACATTCCTCAAAAAAGGAAGAAAAAAGGAACCCTTCCTTATAACTTAGATACTAATACAACTTATAAATAACTTAAAAATATCTTAAGACTAATAATATTGTACAATTTACATACTAATAATAGCAATAAAACTAAGGATAGAAGAAAATATATTTACAATAGAGTAGTGTTATATAATATATCAACTATATATATAAAGTTTGTATTCTCCTGTAATAGAATAGGAGGTCTGCACCATCAAAAAGAGGCCAGCTTCCCTAAGGTTCAATAGATCTACCGGGGACAGATACCTTGAGCCCTGAATAGCTTCAATATCACTAACCCTATCGAGACAACGCCTGACTAAGATGTTCCTCGAGGCACTCTGTATCAAGAACACATCAATTCTGTCAAAGTCGATTGTCCTATAGATTGAAGCTCTTAAGGGTTTTCGCGGCACTCCATCCTCCACAAGTCATGGTTTCATTCCCAGGCATGCAAACAGGACCACCCTTTCCCATCTCCTAAGCTACTCCATCTGGGATGACGAGATGCCAAACCAAACAGGGAACGTATAAACTGCGATAAAGCAAAAGTCGTATTCTCCGGTCAAGGTCCCCATTCTCACTCACTGCTTATTGCTACGTACCTTTTATAGTCTCGATTATGGTTCAAGAAGTAAGGGAACGACAACTCTAAAACAACTACAACACAAAAAAAAAGAAAAAAAATCAATGTATTTTGTTTCTGCATTGAAATCTCTTATGTCAAGTTTAATTTTGACATTTCACATTTTTGTTTACAAAAAACAAACACACATTTGACATTTCACATAATAAAAAAATGTAATAAGATGCAATAACACAAAAGTAAACAAAAGATGTAAACAAAGATTGTAAATATAAACAATTTGACATTACAGATTTTAGAACTCAAGCCGCCATATTGCTGCCAAAAAGAAAAACAATTCTCAGTTGTTTAAATGTCGTTACCTTATTAATCTACCTGATACATACTAACAAACATAAACAAAACAAAAAAAAAAAATACTTGCAGCTGTTTACTCATAGTTGTTACTTTTACTACTTTACTACTACACAGAGTAGTATTTTATGAGTAAATAATAATTTGCTAATTACTACATAATAAATGGCATTGTTCTTAAATTAAAGTGATTTATATAAAAGTAGTATTTTATTGCTACTTTATATTATTTTACCATGTGACCCATAAATAAATGTTAATGACTTTTGGTCGTCATAGTGTTATAAACATATTTGTTTTCAATATTAATCAAAAATATTCAAAATAAAAAATGTATACATTTCTTTAAAATGCATCTGAAAATTGCATTCTTGCAATTTAGTGCATCTTTAGAAAAAACATTATTTTTGAATTTTACAATATCATTTACAATATTTGTTCTAATAAATTTTATAGTAATTTTTAAATCAATAAAATTCAATGTAAAGTTTAAAAAATTAGAATATTATGAAAAAAAATTCAAAATTTTTTATGAAAAAACTGGTGGTATTTTTTCTAAAAAAATATTAAAAAATAGTACATTATCTCGAACTAGAACAATTATTATTGCATTTTGTAGTAAAGTTATTGCTTTTAAACATATCAAAAGAGAATTAAAATCGAAGGTGTAGACATTTTTCAAAAATGCATTGTAAAAAATTGCAAATTCATTACGATTGCATTTTTAAATAAATAATTTATCTTTGAATTATAGACCTCTTTAGGTTTCAGTTAGCTTTCATTTGAGTCGTCTACATAGTAAAGAGATATTAACACTTAAAGTGACGTACTTTTTTTATAAATCTCTGGTGGAATGGACGATATATTTTTTTATACCCACCATCAAAAAGATATATATATATTGGGTTTATCCGTGTGTAAAATGAACAAAATTTGCTTCGATTATTTATTTTATATAATATTTGCTGGGTATTGAAAATGAGCAAAATCGGTAAATAAACAAAAAAGTTATAGGCCTAATACTAAAAACACATGATGTCAGTTGCAACTTTAGTTCATACTTTTCGACTGATATCTCTTAAACAAAAATATGCACAACAGCAAAATTTTGTACAGATAGTTCGAGGATCGATATAAACTCGGAAACCAGCAATGAGTGTGATCCACCCACCCCCGTATAAGGTGAAAAATCAACGAAATTTTTCGCAAATAGTAAATTCGGAAAAATGGCGTGGTCCGCCAAATTTTAATTTTAAAAATCGGTTAATAAACATAAAAGTTATGGGTAAAATACTTGAAACACAGGGTATCAGTTCTGACTTCAGTTCATATTTTTCGGCTGTACAAATATTTCGAGGATCGATATAAACTAGGAAACCAGAAATGGGTGTGATTGGCCCACTTTACCGCCCACCTTCCGTATAAAGTAAAACATAAACGAAATTTTGTACAAATAGTTCAAGGACCAATGTAAACTCGTAAAAAATGGGCATGGTCCGCCCACTTTGCAGATGATGGGTATATAGAATAGGCCAAGCCGAATATAACATTCTCACTTGTTTGGTTATGGTAAAGAGTTTTAAATTTTTGAGAATCTACTCCATGGCATCGATTAACAAAACTTTTTGTCAAAGTTAATTAGACCTTGCCCTCAGACCTTAGGTCTGATTAAGGTCACCATATAAAAAATATTTTTTTGCTCATATTTTTTTTTTCTTTAAACTTATAAAATATTTAAATTGATAAAAATGTAATTGTTTTCCAATAGCATATTGCCGGTATAGCCATGAACAAAAGTTAATTGACTTTTTCCATTCATACACTCATTTGGTCTTCTTGAAAGGACAATATTTTGTTTCTTCTTCTATTTCTGAATTGTTGTCGTCTTGTTTTTGTTTTTTTTTTTACTAAGTTCCTTGACAAAGAACAAAGAGCAACAGAAGAACATAATCCACCTTGAAACTAATTGTTGAGAAATTTGAAACCCGTAAGAAAAAAAAAATTCTCATGAAATCCGATGTGAAATCCGGTAAAATTGAATGAATGCATTTGGGGGAGTAGAGATGAATGGGCAAACTACAGAAAATTTTTTTTGAAATAAGTCTCTCTTTTGTTGTTGTTGTTGATATTGTTGTATAGTTTAAGTTAAATCAATTGACATAAGTCACTTGTGAAAACAAAAAGCATAAATGATGATGTACGAAAACAACAAGAAATACTCATACTTTTGATAAAGTAAAGATGAGAGGTAGGACAAAAAATACAATGACTATGACTACAAAAATGAACAACATTTCTGTAGAAGCCAAAGGAGGAGAACATACATACATATACATACATAAGTGTTAAATGAGGGCTTACGGAAGAGATAGGATCAAAGAAATCTCATGTCTCAAGTGAAAAAATTATTTGACCTTATTTGACATTCATATACATATGTACTAGTACATAAATGTATCGAATATGCACATAGATACAAATGCTTTACTTTTTCATATAATTGTATATTAGGCGTCTTCATTTATAGTGTCGTTCATGTATATTGTGTTTAGATATGTCCTGTATGTGTATTTTTAATAATTTTAATTCATGTCTTTAAAATGTTGCAAACATTATTGGCAACTAACCAAATAACTTTAGGCTTGAATCTTTACCATATAGCAACTACTTTTGCACTGGTTAAAATATATAGAGGCGAGGGCTATTTGATAAGTTAAATAATAAATTAAATATTAATACTTCCGCCATAATATGACGAATATTATACAATATTTGAATTTAGGAATTGTGACAAACATTTAATAAGTATTTTCCAACTTTTTGAAAAAGTTGAAATCCCATATCCCAGTTTTTGCCTATAGAGAACTTGTTCGGTATATCATCAACTGGGTACTATTTTGCGGGAAGTCTTTTATATAAATTCCGGTTTTTAAGTCAAATGAATCATAAGAGAAATAAAAACATTCGATAACTTAGAAGCCAAACGTTAAGTATGTTATTTATTCAACACAAAAAAGCTCTTAAAAAATACGACTTCTATCAAAAGCTTTAGACATTTTTCCGTTAAATATCCCACTGAGAGGCGGTGGATATAAAGATACATCTCTCCATTTATAACGATGTACAAAGGCTAGCCTATCTTACAATTACTAAGGAAATTTGATCATTATAGATTTGTCTTCATAAAATTTATTTCAAAACTTTTTAGAGACGGATTGAGTTGGTCGAGGCACTATCCTACGAAATATTGGAGGACAAAACTTGAAGAATCAAATCGATTAGAACAGCAACCAGAGATAACAGACTTGTATTTATTATTTAGAACAGTGTAATTTCTGTCTTCACTGACAAATGGAAGAATTAATTTCGGAATTATATTTATATTAATTTTAAATTTTTGAATAGACACTGTGTTTAATTAAAGTAGTACCATAGGGGCACATCTGCTATTGCCAATTATCTTGAAAACCAAATATAAAGATTTGTGGCACTAAATCATTTTCTTTTTCTTTATCCCACATCTATCAGCTATAAAATTTTGTTATTTTCAATTTAAATTTGAGCGGAGTTATAAACTTGATAATAATGAATAAGAACTATCAAAAGGTGTTTTAATAAATGTATTTAAAGTGTGAAAAAAATTATCTTTGGTGCATAAGACTCTTACTGGGGAGCATTCACCAAAATGCCGGTAGGTCGACCCAACTTATCCTCCAGGAACGTCTCGATCAGCTACGAGGTTCTTACTAGCTCTAGATATTTTACTGTACATATAGACTCTCTAGTGTTGACAGAGTTTAAGCAACAAATTATTTAGTGATTTTCATGCATTATTAATTGAATTTTTATTTATTCTACATAAAATTAAATTTAATATATTAATTTTTGTTTGTTTTTATACCCTACACCATCATAGGTGGTTGGGGTATTATGCGTTTGTGCTGATGTTTGTAACGTATAGAAAAACTTATCCAACACCCACCGTAAAGTATACCAATTGACTCAGAATCACTTTCTAAATCGATCTAACGATGTCTATCCTCCCGTTTGGCTGGCTGAACGGCTGAACGGCTGACTGGCTGTCCATGTAAATTTTGTGCACAAAGTACGGATCGCAATTTTAAAGATAATTCAATGAAATTTGGCACGTGGGACTTTTATGATACAAGGACAAAGCTTATTGAAATTGGTTGTGATATAGTCCCCATACAAATGTCCCCCTGGAATAAAGTTTAAACACCCAAAAATGCCTTAAAAATAAGAATATTTTATTGAAATTACGTGCAAAGGAGTTCTGTACAAGTATAAATCTTTGTATCAATTTTATGAAGATATATCCACAATTGACCTCTCTTCCGAAAATCACTTTAACGTGCATAAATCCCATACGAATAGCATCAAGTTAATATTTGACATAAATAAATTTTATGTTAGCAGAAAAAAATTGCTAAAATTTATGAGTGTCAACGCTTTATTCGGTTATTCGTTTAGCCACAGGTGCAGTATAAGTCCCCTTCCCGAATTTTTATGCTCGTACTCAATGGTGTAGGTCAAGACCGACTATATCTTTCTTTCTCTTTTTTAATTGATGTGCAAGAATAAAAAAAAAACATTATACATACCAAGTGATTCTTCCCCCATTACTTGTCGTATTTATCCCACGGGTTGGGGTAGTTTCACCGTTTTTGATCACTTCAGAAATTTATGAAAAAAAAATTTACGTAAAGGAGAGATAATCAGAATCAAAATGACTTAAATTAAAACCAACATATCTAAGTCTTTAACGCAAAAGAAAGCTTAAAGATGTTGTTTACGGTTATGAAAAGATAGCACTTTAAACAAAAAAGTGGCGCATGCTGCCTCTTCTATCCTATATAATAATAATAATAATAATAATAATAATAATAATAATAATAAGCCCAAGGACCTGAGTCACTGTGTGATAGTAAATATATCATAACATATAAGTTATAACATGATTACAGCCTAAACAATCTAGCTGAGAAAGTAGAGGTATCGTTATGTATTTCTGTGATTATCTGATACTACAGAAATGCATTTAGAGTTATTTTGGTATTTATTATTTCTCTCATCTTAAGATATATTGCCAAATTTTTTAAAACCATCATGGTTTCTTTTTACAAACACCTAAAGCATACATATGTATTGAACAAATGATTCAAAATAGTCTGCAATAACTTTTGTTTTTCAAAAAAAAAAAAAAAAAAAAAAAAAACACAATAACAAAAACTTAAAAACAGCAACAAAACAACAAATAAAGTGTATTAAGAAAATTTTGTTTCTAAAAATCAAAAACACTGCAAATACTTGTCACATTCTTAGTACATACATAAATCGATATTGCAACTGCTACTACTTCAGTCATTCTTTAATGTATGCATGATTACATGCAAAACTAAAATATAAAAAATGTCTTTTTTGTGTAATAAAAAAAAGAAAAAAAAAAAAAAAATATGTACATCTTGTTGAAACTTTTTTTTGGCAGTTTCTGTTTTTTAACATTATTTTTTGATAACATTTTTATGGAAATGATATTGAGCCAAATAATAAGGTAAGAAAATCGCATTGAACGAAGAAATACTACGAAATCCTTTTAAAATTTTATACACTCAAAATGCATAGTTTTAGATAAAAAGGATATGATAAATTTGAATTTTAGCTGGTTTCTCTGTAACAGTTTTTTTTTTTTTTTGAAAGTATGATTTCCATCAGATTAGTATTAAATATTTCATGACAGTTTCTTTGAAAGTGTATTTTTTTACCTTGAATTTTAAAGCAACTTTAAACATTTAAATTCGCAACTTTAAACATAAACTAGCTCGGGTTTTTTAAATATTTATTATTTTTTTTATTTTAAAATAATCCTTTTAAAACAAATCTTCAAATTCTTTTCCACATCAATAGATACTTATGAAATAGTTTGTTTAAATTCGTATGTGCCTGGCTTATGGCCAAACCCCATTGACTACACCGTACAACAAAAATCAAAAATTTTTCTCACACATGATAAATTCCATATACCTGTGAAAATATAGACACAATATAGTGTAACTGCATTTTCAGTTTTTCGTTTCGTGTTCGGTTTTCCTTTTTAAAGGACTTTAAATTTTTGAAGCATGCGCGAGGTCAATTTTTTATTATACCTAGAAAGTGGTATTGCTATTGCTATTATAGGGCCATATGGGTATCTTATTAAAGAGGTGAATTCTGTCATTACATTGGATTAATTTTTGTTAAAATAATTCAAATAAAAGTTGCAAAAAATGTTCTTCGAATATTTAATCCCTTGAGCAATGTCTAACTGTATCTCTTTACCATCAAATTTCATCAACACTTACTCCCTACCAATATGGTTTCGAACACTCAACAGCAATCAATTTATTACAGCTTACTACATTGATAAATTATGGTTTCACGAAAAAGACAATATACTAAAGTTATATACACTGACTTCAGTAAAGCGTTCGATAGAGTTAATCACGATCTACTATTAAGAAAATTGTCCCTAATGGGATTTACAAACAGAACTTTGTATTTTCGTATTTTCTAAAATGCGATCACGATTTACAACTGTTGTCAGCACTGTTGTATTTGGAGTTGTTTATGTTCTGTAGCATCGATTATCGTTTACAACATGTGTATTTATGTGTTGTTAGCACTGTCAAAAACTTACAACTGCTTATTTGGTGTTGTGTTATGAACGTTACAAGTTAAAAAAACGAAAATGGAGAAAAGTTTGTAAGTATGAATATAAAATTTTCTTTGCAAAATATACATAACTGTAAAAAATAATTAATTATAAATATTTCTTAGCAAAATTACAAATAAAAAACAAATGGAAAAGCTGGTTGAGCTGATTAGAATTCATTCAGATATTAGCCGAGGCAAGTTACCATTTTGGACGTAACAAAATGCAACTTAAGGGCACATGGGATAAATTGACAGCGTAATTAAATAGCTTGGGATCGCCGATTAAAAGCACTAAAGAATGGCAAAGAGTTAGTAGAAGATGTGCTATCTGATTTATATTATATTACTTAAAAATAAATTTTATTTTATTATAGATATGGACTCACTATAAGGAAAATTTAAAAAGAAAATTGGCTGCAAATAAAAGAACTTTTCAAGCTACTGGTGGTGGTCCCTCCACAGAAATAAGCTTGAGTTCATTAGAACAGAGCACTGTGGAACTTGTCTCAATGCAAATCCAAGTAAATCCAAATGGTTCTGCAATGGGTTTGGACAATCAAGAAGATTCAGATGGGGCGGAGTTAACGATTAGACCTGAGGAGCCTTCACAGACTATAGAATCTACGGAACCACAATTGCCCAAAAATCGCAGGAAGAAAGAGGACGAACGTTTACAAATTTTAAAAACACAAGCAAAAAATCAGAAGAAGATCTTAGAAACGTTAAAAAGGTTGGAAAGTAATTCATACAAAAATTACCTAATGAATAAGAAAATATACAAATAATTTTGAAACTTTTTTTCAAACTTGGCAAGGGATATTAAGCACTAAAATTAAATGCAACCCTGTGACATAGACAACACCTAGATGTTGTACATCATAATCGATAACAAATTAGGTGTTGTGTTGCTGCTAAAACAACACAATATTTAAGTGTTGTAAACGGTAATCGGGGCTTAACATTTTTATAAGCTCAAGTAGTCCAGTTAATCAATCATTCGTGCAAAAGGATACTTAATGGACCTTAATATCAAAAAATGCTAACATATACACTACTCGAGAAAACCTGTTTCTTATGGATGTTTTTAAATTGGGAAACACGAATTGGAGTTCGTAAATTAATTCCTGGATCTTGGCGTACTATTCGATCCTAAGCTTATTATTAATAAACACATTAATATGTGTACAAATAAGGCTAGTGACGTCCTTGGGTTTATTAAATGCTTCGCTAAAGAATTTAATGATGCTAGTATAACAAGATAGCTACATACGAGTACTTCTTTAGTTACACTAATTCTGGAATACTGTTCTGTTGTCTGGGATCCCTTTTATAACATTTATATTGACCGTATTGAATCTATACGAAAACAGTTAGTACTTTTTATATTAAGAAATTCTTATCCGAATTCGATATACAATTTGCCATCATACAAGACCAGATTACTGTTAATGAAATTGCCAAGTCTCAAAAGTCGAAGAACTATGTTAAATATAATTTTCGTTATCAAGCTTATATTTGGCAGGATTGAAACAGAATTTCTTGTAAATAGAATAAATTTTAATATACCTCAAAGTGTCTCACGTAGCTTTCAGCCATTATTTATAAAATATTTTCGACAAAACTATGCTAATGCTGATCCCTCCCGTAGATTATGCTTAAACTATAATGAACTTTATAATGTTATTGATGTGTCTCTCAATGTAAATTTAATTAAACGTAATTTAATTTTACTCTTAACTAATTAATGTAATACTCGTATATAATTTGTAACAATTTTGTATTTTCTGTCTATAAGGATATTGTCCATAGACTTAATAAATAAATAAAAATAAAATAAATAAATAAAAAATATACTTGAAAATATTTATATATATAATTTTCAAAATAATATATATTAAAGATACTAATAGCCAGTTTTAAGTATCAAAATTTTATGATTTTAACTTTATTAGTTTAATACATACAACGATTTGAAAATTATTCCTAAAAACAAAAGTACAGAATTAGTATTCAGTTTATAACATGAGAAAAAGGTATAGTTAGTTAAACTGATTTTCAGGTGAGGTTCTTATATGGGAACTATAAATATATTTTTACCGTTCATTGTTAAATTTTATACCACGTTTTATATACTTACGTAAAACTTATAAATATCAAATTTGAATCAAAATCAAAATCTGGCATTTATATGAAATTTCGGCGCTTAAAGTAATTTTCTAAAATTGATCTTATATGGAAACTATGTTCAATTATGGACCAATGATGATAGTTATCAAAAAGCTAATATTATTGCAGATGCTTTTGAAAAAGTTCATAATACAATGGGTAATCTAACATTATCTATTGCTCGTAAGGTCCACAAATATAGTGAAAGGCTAGACAAACAAATCGTTTCCGATAGTATACAACAACATACAATATGTCAAAATAAAGTGAAGTCTTTTACAAAGACGCTAAAAAATGCTCCAGGTCTAGATGGGATAGATGCAATTTTATTAAAAAATATGTAACAGAAAAAGTACTAGAGTGGTCTTATTATTATTGACTCCATATGGCATAACTGACTTATAAGCTTAGCTGGTTTGGCTACCCAATCTATCTGCAAAAACCTGCTTTTTAAATGAAAGATCTTTTGTGGTGAATGTTGACGATGTATATTCTAGTGATCGTAGGATTTTAGTACAAATTTTTTACCACAGGGCTCCATCTTCATATTCAATACATATAGCTGATTTAAAATTATTAATTAACCATACGTCAGCGTTCTATGCAGATGACACTGCTAGTAAAGTCTCAAATGCAATCATTAAAAATTTGGACAAATCTTTATTGCAAACTAAGAAATCGCCTAACCAAATACCCAGTAGAACACTTTCAATACAAGGAACTGAAATACCTTTTCTAGATTCTTTTAAGTACTTGGGGACTAGACTTGATAAAAAGTTGAACTTTAAACAGCATATATTACAAACCTTTACAAAAGAAATTAAATGTGACAGAGCTCTATTTCCTTTATTAAATCGTAAATTGACTTTAAATCATAAAAACAAAATATTAATTTAAAAAATGTGTATTAGACCGATAATAACCTATGAATGCCAAATATGGACAACAAAATGTGCAAAGATTTATTTAAAGAAACTACAAATAATACAAAATAAAAATTTCAAAATTATATATAATTTACGACGGAGATACTCCACAATTCATTTACATAGGAAATATAAAGAATACTTGTTTGAAATGGTTACTAGTAAACTATCACAAAACTTTGGAGATCGTAACAGATATTCAAACTACGTTTTAATAAGAAATTTGCATAGTTAGCTATTTTCCATCCTCAGCTCTTAAAATGATAAAAGAGCTATGTAAATATGTTTGGCAGTACCAATGCAGAGTTTGTGGACTATAATTAGACACCAGCAGAAAGTGGGGTACGTATTTTCTGTGCCGCTACACACTTCATCAGAATTCGTAGTGTCTTATTCATTTTGGTTTAGTTGAAACCTAAACATGGCGCCCGCCTTGCACTGGATGCAATTTTGAGGGACTCAAATAGCAGCGCCAGGCGTTTGGGGCAAGTAAAGGAGAGATTGAACCTAGCGTCGTAAACGCTGTTAAAGATTTGGTTCCAGTTGTCGGTTCGAATGACCATAAATGAGTTTGCAATAGTAAGTTGTCTTGATGTCTCTGTTTGGCAGTACCAAAGCAGAGTTTGTGGACTATAAATAGACACCAGCAGAAAGTGGAGTGGAGTACGAATTTTCTGTGCCGCTACACACTTCATCAGCATTCGTAGTGTCTTATCCATTTTGATTTCGTTGAAACCTAAACACTTAGAAATAAGAAAAAATAATAACCTAATTATAAATTATATAATAATTTAATTATAAATGTATATATTATTATTTAACAAAACTTTCTAATTTACGCAATACTATTTAGTAATACCTCAAACATTGTAAATATGTAAATTTTTTTTTTCATTTTTAAATTGTTAATGATGATAAATAAAAAATAAAAATAATATAATAATTTTCAGGAGAGAGCTCATATGAAAATTATGATGAATTATGCAACCAAACTCTTGAAATTTGATAGTATATCTAATGCCGATAAAAATCCTGTCTATTTCGAATTTCACATAAATATCTGAATATTTAGAACAATTATGATCATTTAAGCATATTTCTGGGAAATATTTATAAGGGAGCTAGATTAAATAATGAAGCGATTTCAATCATTTTCTATAAGATTTGTCTTTAAGTCTAAAAGAACGATTGTGCCAATTATAAGTAAATAATGTTTAAAATTACAGCACATATTTGGAAAACAAAATTTACATTTGACACTGATAGAACATTTTTAAAATTTTATAAAATTTGAACTGTTGAAGCTAAAGGGACCAAAAGTGGGATTCAAAAATCTTATTATGTTGTTTAATATAATTGTGGAGTAACTTGTTTGAAAACCTTGAGGATGCTTAAGAGTAAAATATTTTATTTAAGGCCCGAAGGTTTATAAAATATTTTTTCTGGATTTTCTATGATTAAGAAATCCCAGGAAAATATCTATCTATCATTTGATACCCGTCGTTGAGCAACTAAAAGATTTAAAAATAATTCATAGAAAAATTATTAATTTTAAAATTTCAAAGTCCTTTTAAAAGGAATATTTGTAGTAGTTCTATCATGAAATGTCTCTACTTTTATATATAAATGGTTTGGTTCATGTGTGAAAAATCCGGTGATATATTTCAACTAGAGTATTTGAAGCAATCTATAAAACAAGCTGCATTTAATTTGCATTAAATTAACAACAAACACTAAAACAAAAACTTGATGGAAACCTATAGCAACATAAGTATCAGTAAAAATTTCGCTTGGTAAGCATAACCAATTGTTTTAAAGGGGGAGGTAAAATTTACATTTATGTATATCAATGATATTTGTAACTGATTGTAATGAACGCACCTCTTGGTTTTTGTTGATGATGTTGCTGCTGCTACTGTTGATGCCCTTTTATAGTTGTCAATCATTTTCTAAACTCATTTTCATCATTATGTTCGTCATCAACATCATCATCGTCAGCATCTCCTTCAATTGTCTGATAATGATCATATGACATGTTGATGCAGTATTAGTCAAATCTTAGTATGTATATAGAATGTGCTTTTGTTTAAAAACATCAGGTCCTTTTTGTTTATGTAGTTATGTATATGTTTATGTGTATGTGTAGTTCGTATGTATTAGAAATTTTTTTTAAAGATTTCCCTTACATATACCGTACACAGACTTATCTATCTTTATTGTAATTGAATTGATTTACATAAAAATCATTATTTAAAAGCACTTAGGATTAATATGAGAGCGTAAATGTTTGTAAGTGGGGAAAGATGGGGTATTATAGCACCGTAAAACAGCATTTTTCACACATGAACGAAACCACATACACATGAAAACACAGAAATTTTATGGTAGGAACTCAGTTTTTAAAAGAACTTTTAAATTTCAAAAATAATAATTTTTTCTTTTAGTTATTTCAAAATCTGTCAATACCCATTAAACCATAGAATGATATGATAGCGAAAACGATATCATCTTAGGTGCCAAATATAATATCATACTGTTTGCTGAAAACGTTATTATTATGATATCGAAATTTCGAAATATTTGTTTCCAATAAAAAATATAAAAATTAAAAAAAACTTCAAAATAAAAATGTTAAACACAAGCTGGGAAAAGAACTCTTAAGTAACAGATTTTAAATGAACCAACCAATCTCTTTAGGTACGTAATTGTAGAAATCTGTTCTATAGGAATAACTAAGCTTGCAAATTTTATAATGGATAGTATTTGCATAAAAATATGTATGTCATGTATGAAGATTTTTTCATGTTCTATATTTATCTAGCATTTTTTCTTATTTCAGCAGACTATGTTTATAATTACCTATAGTATGTTTAATTTTTGCAATTTTTTGGTATTGAATAGTATTCAAAATAAAATTTGTTCTATGACAATTTTACTATCGTTATTTTTGGAAATTACGATAGCGAAAACGAAATCATAATTTCATGGGAAAAACGGAATTATAAGGAAAGGTATACTTTAGTCGGTAAAAACTATCGTTTTCGATTCAAAACCGATTATCACTAGTGATAATTTTGATCACCTATATGATATCGTTTCGATATAGTTTTAACATCGCTTTGTTCACTGGGTAGTATCAATATGGGTAACAAATGATAGAATAGGATTTAGAAATTCCTGTAAAATTATTTGTTTGTTTATTATTTAGAAAATAGTTCAAATCGGTTCATTATTTTACCTTGTTCCCATACAAATGTTTCCAGAAAATCAATAGTGATCATAATTATTCTAATTATGGGCATATTTTTATGAAAATCGGAAAAGGAATGTTATCTCCTGGCATTATTCGTATATTAAAATTTGAAGAGATTGGGTGCATATTTAACCATAGTTTTCCAATGAGGCTCCCTCTCGAGAAATACCTTAACGTTTAGAAATACTATAAAAATGTCAGTATCGAAATAAAACTTGCCACAATTATTTTTGTATTTAAGTATGAATCATGCTATTAAATTTCGCATAGAACGGTAACTAATTGACCGTGTCTCTCATGCAACACCAATTTTTGAATGTCACTTTAAGACTCATAAATGGCTTATAAATAATTTATTTTATGATTTATTTGCAATAATTAAAATTTATATAACTATAAATGACACTACCAAATTTTAAGAGGATCGATTCATAATTGAACATAAATTCCATGTAAGATTCATTCCAAAGAACACTTTAATGCGCATATATTTCACAAAAATGCTAGATTTTGAGCTAAATTTGCCATAAATAAGTTTTGTTTTATAAATATGTAAGCTGTAGTATGAATTTTAACAAGAATCCGTCCATATATGATTAAAGTTTTTATATATGTAAGGGCCTCTTCTGAATATAATTTTAACGCGCGTACATGATGATTTAGGGTATTATATGGTTACGCTTGACTGACTAGAGCTCAAAATGTATAAAGTAGTCCGACTCTCAATACGGATGCCAAGTGAACTGAGGGAATTGTAAACAAGAAAAAAATTTTTAAAATTTTAGCTGCAAATTTTACAATTATTGCACATTTTTGGAAATTCGTACACTTATACACAGAATTCTAAAGTTTTTTTTTATTACAATTGCAGCACATTTTTAAAAATTGGTCAATTTTGCACAATCTCAATAATTTTTTTCCATTAATTTTTGACATTTAATTTTATTTTTTTGTAGAATTTAAATTGAACAACAGAGTTTAAATTTTTGGTATTGAAAATTCAAACAAATTAAATTCGAAAACATTTTTATAGAACTCTGTGTCTATTGGGGAAAAAAAAAACACCAACATATTTAAATTTTTTCTAACACATACACAGAGTTAGATACTTTTTCACTAACACACACTTAGAATCAGGTACTCTTGTCAAAGAGTACCTAATTCTAATGGTTGGTATTTTATTGAAGTTAGATTAAAGTAAGCTCTACTTTACCCAGAACTCCCCTACCTATAACTTTATCTGTTTACTATTTATTGAGAAGAGATTTTTTTCTCGTAGGCCAGTGTATGTATGTATGCATGCATGCATGTATGTATGTATGCATGCATGTGTGTATGTATGTATGAATATATTAAAGTAAGAAATTATTATACAACTGATGGATTGAATAGATTTTCGTCTTTATATATGCTTTTATTATCCTCATGTTTTACAGACCTTCTTAGACATTTTTGTTTTTCGCGGACCCCTTGCCACTTTTTATTTTTAGTATAATAGGCAGTCTTGCCAGAAGACGAGAAAAAAAGAGGCTAAATTCAACTTTATAAAAGGTCCCAAAAAATAAGGGCAGAAAAAGTTTTTTTTTTTGTTAATTTAAAAATGTATCGTCTTTTTCAATCTCATTAGTTTTTTATATTTTTTTAAAGATATTATACATCTATAAATATCAGTAAAATTTCCCAAATGAAAATATTTCATATGAAAATGGATTATATTTTATATGAAAAATTACCTACACGGAAAAAATTATTAACGTATATTTATATAAGTTCGAATTTAAAAAAAAACGGAAGAAAAAGTTTCGACATAACTGCTATTGATTTATTGCAAATTTTCAATTTTTTTTATAAAAAAAATTGCAAAAATTTTAGACTCATTTGTACCTAGTCCCAAATTTTAATTATGCCTTTAAATGTGCGTCTCAAAGAACTTTCTTACAATATCAAAATTTCATGTCGTTCCTAAGGCAGAAATATGACAAAAAAAAAATCCGAAAAACCCGAAAAAATACTTTTTTCATATTTATCCAGCTCATGTAAGGATAACGTCAAAACGAAAATTTTTAGAAACGGTATCTTAGTATGAAGTAAATTTTCATTTGAGCTGGAAACATCGATATCTAATTTTCTCTCCACTCAAACGGGGCAACCCTAATAAAAATTATGAAAAGTAATTTAATTAATTAATAAAATTAATTTAGAGAAATCTTGCGATAATTTTAGTTTTTAAAAAAATTCAAATTTGCTATCCACGTTCCAATAAACTTATATTTTGCAGATAACATTGTAAAAATTTTAATTTTTGTATAAAATATATTTAAAAGAGTTATTATTACGTATAAGTAATATTAATACCAATCCTACTTATACGCAATAGTGAACAATATTTGTACATTGTAATTAATATACATATGCATATTAAAGAGCCTCATGAAAAATAGTTGCAAATGTACCCTTCTAGAAATGAAGACTGGTCTGTTCTTTTATGATTCCCGAAGTATTAAATCTGAATGTTTAAATTTAAGTGAGCTGAACCATTTTCAAAAAACCTCTAAATATAAGTATTTCTTCAAATTGTAATAGAGGCATACTAAGGCTTAGAATATTCATTTAAATAATTGTTATGTCTCTTCTAAGTAGCGGAATATTAAGGGTTTTAATGTACCATTGTAATGTTCTATACTGATACAATTAAAGATTACACGTAATTAACCCTTTAACAAGCAAGAGGGTCAACTTTATGGAAGTATTTATTAAACTTAAATATAGATGAATTTATGAGAAATATAATAATTTCCTTTAAAACCGCGATAGTAATCTTTAATTCGATTAAGATTTTTGAAAATTAGTCACTATTGTACACGAATTTATAGTTTTTGTTGTAAATGTATGCTTTTATTTACATTTATTTTTTCAACTAATCATTTGTTTGACATAAAATTAAACTTAACTAATTATGGAACATAAATTGCAAAATTTGCTTGTGCAACTAGAGGGTTAAATGAGGTTTAAGGAAGGTTTAAATATAACACTTCTAAAAAATTTTATTTGATAATAGGTTCGTTCTTTTACTTTTCCAGTAAAATCCAGTAATCTGGGTATTTATTGTGTAAATTTAAGATTTTGTTCTCAAAAAAAAAAAAAAAAAAAAAAAAAAAATAGTTTACAAGTGTTGCAAAAAGAAAAAGAAAAAAACGCGAACGGAATAACTACGTGAAAAAATATTAAAAATTAATTGAAAATATCCAACTAAAAATTATAAACATCCATATCGTCGGCATGCCAATGAAGAGTTCTTTGTGCAATTTTGTGATTCTTTTTATTATCGCATTTCGTATCGTTATTAGCGTTTTCCATTACTTTAACAGGTTTCCTTGAGAAAAGAAAATCTCTTATTGTTTTTTGCTACACATGGGACTTTTTGATGGACTAAAACACAAAATATTAAACAAAAAATGAAAAGTTTCATATAAAAAAAATCCTATGTGTAGATTTATTTTTTAATTTATTTTTCCATTCGTGGAAGCAAATAGGTATGAATTTTTTTTTCAAACATAAAATTAATAAATGTCCTAACGAAAAATACAAAAATCCAACAGTAACAAAAGTTGCGAATTTACAAAATAAAACGGTTTTTTGTTCTCTTGAAAAGTAGTAAAAAACACATAGGACTTTTCGTCAGTGCACCGATGATATGTACTGCAAAAGTTGGCCAAAGATGAAAACGGTTTAGTAAATTAGAAATTTCTTTTGAAAAGGTAATAAGTTTAAAATCGCTAAAATTTTCGGAACACGAATTGGCTGGTTTAACTTTAAAATATGTTTTTTTTCTTAAATTATAAAGAATGATATGTTATAGCAGTGCATTTTTTGCACTTTTCTGGAATTTATTAATAATTACTTCTAAAAAGGGAAATTAAAACATTTATTACTAAAACAAATTTTAAATTTAACAATATTTTTAACAATATTTTTATAAACAATAAAAATATAATTATATAGAAGCGTTAAATAAAAATATAAAAAAATTAATATTCATCTAATGACAAGTATGGATAAAAAACATTACTTCTGGAGTTCTTTTCAGCACTAAGAATTTCTTCCAATGACAACACTATGTTCAAATAATTTTTTAAAGCTTATTTTATTAAACTATGCTTATTTTTGATGATTTTTATTTTTAAAAAATTTGGTTTTAATTATGAAAAATGTATGTTTAAATAATTTTTTTTCAGGATTCATAATTTCCGAAAATTCCGGGATTCCGAAATAGGGATTCAGGGAATTTTTTTGAAATCTCGAATTCCGGGATTTTTAAAAATCAATTTCGATTCGCATCCCTAGTTTTAAGTCCACACCCATGTGTAGAAGACGATATGACTCAGTGTCAATAGTGAGTATATCCCGTACGTGTTCAAATTTAACACTGCCTGTTTAAATTGTTAACGAAAATTGATACCGCATTGTTATTAAGTTGACACCAGCTCAGTTCGAATTATTAAATTCTATTACGTTTCCTATTTTGTGTATTTAAAAATTAATAAACGAACTTTATTAAAGAGCCTATACTGTAAATTGTCAATGTGACCACTGCTGCGGGGGATTTTTAATCGAATTTTTTTCCTTAGTGCAATGCTAGATGTGCATTGTAATTTTAGACATATCGCTCATTTACTTCAATAACGTCATCACTCAAAAAATGATATTTTTAAGTTAATGATGTAGAAATATACGTTATACCAAGCTTGATCTTTCTTATTAATATTGTATACATATCTTTTATGGTCGCTGTTTAAGAAGAGAATATATCATTAATTTTTCTATTGAAGTAATATATATTTAAAAACTTTGAATGCCTTTTCTGCAAATCGTTGTTTTTGAAGTTATGACGTTCTTGCATTTACGCAACTTAGCTAAATTTTACTGTAATAATATATATACATTTTTAATTATCTAAATGATTTCCATTTTAAAATGCCATCGCAATAATTGCTAAAATAATTTTTATGCGTATATATCATTAAATATTATTCACATTAATATCATCTTTTACATACTTTCAACCTAACTTACTTACATTATTTTGTCGTGGTATTACATCCAGGTAATACTTAAGAAAAAAATAAGGTTAAAATAAAGATAAAAACTCACTTTTGATATTAAAATTTCTTTAAAATATGCACAAGAGAACTGAAATTGAGAAAAGATAAAATAAATACAAAAAACTCAAAAGCAGCACGCTGTTAAAGTTGCACAAAAATAAATAGTTTTGAGGTGGTTTACACCCGAAATTGACTGTCGTAACACCTCCAAAGATTCCCAATTCTTAACACAAATGCAAAACTATAGTTTGTGTTATCAACATCACCAGTTCCTTTAGCATTATTTCTACTCTCAAGTTTCGTAATATGTGCTCGTATGTGTTGGGGTTGAATATATTCTTAAACTTGAATATTTTTAAACAAATACAGAAACTAAATATCAATATAGCTAGTGCTTTACCCTACTAGCATCATTAACACCATTTTCTTTTCTTTTCTTACTACAGAAAAGTAGTGTATTTTGATAGTCTTTCATACACAGAAAAAATAAAATTTCGTATTCTATTACTAACTTCATAAAACCAATTATATTTTTACAGAAATCGGACCTATTACTGAATTAGTGTGCAAGTATAAAAATTTGGTGTAGAGAAGCGAAACTTTTATATAATACTAACTAATTAATGGAGACTTTTTTTTAGATAAAATATAGTTTAACGGTAATACACGGTGTGTAATATGTACCCAGCAAAAACTTTGCTTTCCTGGTAAGGTAGCAGGTATAATTGGAAACAAAAATAAACTACTTATTTTTTACCTGAATAATTAGTTATTTTTGTTCGACTTGTCCACAAATTCATGTAGTTATTTTTTGACTCTAGGGGTACTCAAAAATATGTACCTAAACGAAACCAAAAATAAAAAAAAAAACAAAATAATTTTTCTCTCAGTGAGACTCGAACTTGGACACACACTAACCATTCGTTTTTACTGACTAACGTCTTACTCAGTACACCATCCCGCACATAGCATCCAAAGCGGCAAAAACTCTATTTAGTTTAAAATATCTTTTTAGACATTTTGTTATAAAAAACTAACAGCTTCAGAATGGGGTTGAACCAACAACCTTCTGGTTGCTAACCCAGCGCTCTAGGCAACTGATCCACGTGATTGCAATATTACTGTCCTATTATTCTATTGAGTACTTATTTATGTAATACAGAGTGGGCAAATAATAATGACACCTCATTACCGCGAAACTACTTTAATAAGTAGTTTCCATTACCGGAAACCAAAAAGTTTTTGCTGGGTAGATAATGAGTAATTATGCAGGTGAAAAATAATGGTGCCATAACCAATAGTTTATGTATCCATATATAGCAGTATATAAAATATACATACACTGCCTGCCACTTGAATAATTGAATAAGGAATCACATTTTTTTAACTTCAATTAAGTATATCTCCTAAACTAAAGTTCAGTGACTTTAGTTTCCTGAAGAAATAAAAAATAAACGTCTATAACAAAATACTAAAATTATGCATTTATTTAAAGACATGCATTTCTGTGTCACTTGAATAAGGAATTCTTTTAATATTGATCAGGAAGAATTTCTTTCAATATAAACGGCTAGAGAATTTTTAATTTGATAGTTTTTAAATAGTTTTTATTCAAAATGGGACGTGGTAAGACTCTTAATAACTCTGAAAAAGAAAAAATTCTGATTTTGAAATCTCAGGGTCAGAATCCGGTCCAAATAGCCAAAAACATTAATAGAGCAAAGACAGTTGGGTACAATTATTTAAATAACGTGGAAAGATATGGAAAAAAAAACATGAAAGGGCGGAAGAAAATGGCCACAACTCCAAAAGAAAGACAAAAAATTCTTAAAATTGCATTAAATTCTGCCATGTCGGTATCAAAAATACGTGAAAAAAGTGGAGTCAGTGCCAGTCTAAGAACAGTGTACCGTATTTTGAAGTCGTGCCCATACAAAGTCAGACGAAAACTGCTAAAAAAAACCACCACTTAATGAAGAACGCAAATCATAACGTCTACAGTTTGCCAAAAATACAATGACATGGTCCTACAAATGGTTTAAGGTTGTATTTTCCGATGAAAAAAAAGTTTAATATTGATGGTCCCGACGGGTATAACAATTACCTAAATTACCATGACCTAAATAAGGAGGAATTATTTTTGAGCCGCAGACACAGCCGAGAGGGCGGAATAATGGTATGGGGTGCCATTTCGTATTATGGTACTATAGAACTGGTTTTTGTATCCAACAAAATGACTGCAACGATTTACAAAAACCTTTTTGGAGGAAGCAGTTCCAAAATTTAATGATTTCTTTGGACCCATACCTTGGAAGTACCAACACGACAACGCTCCGATTCATACCGCCAGAGCAGTAAAACAATGGATTAATCAACAAGGTGTTTAACTTTTGGATTGGCCCCATATTCACCAGACCTGAATCCAATGGAAAATGTCTGGGATTGGCTTGCAAGGAAAGTTTATGAAGGAGGGTGCAGTAACGGAAGCATGGAGTTCAATTTCGCTAAATTACCTAGAGTCACTATACAAGTCGATGTCAAATCACATTTTTGAGGTTATTTCTAAAAAGTGGTGGCAGTATTCATTACTAATTGCATGCTAGAAGATAATAACTTTCATTTTTATAACCTAAAATTTAAAAATAAATTGCAGTTTGCTTAGAAATACATGTCTTTAAATAAATGAAATTTGGTTGTGCGAAAAATTATTTTTTTCTGAACTTTAGCTTAGGAGATATACTTAATTGAAGTTAAAAAAATGTGATTCCTTATTCAAGTGGCAGGCAGTGTATATGAATAAAAAGATATATAAGAAATAAAAGAAGACACGACACGATTTCCAAAATTTATTAGTGACCAAGACCATCTAAAACAGAAACGCAATCGTTATCAATTGAAGCATTTTCTAAATGAATTCAACTTAGATACCTTTTGACGGAGTGAAATATCTAAGTTTCAATGAAACCAAAATAGATAGGATATAGCAAATGTTCAAACAAACTCTGCATTGGTACCACCAAAACCGTACAACAGGGCAATTTACGATTGCAAACATGTATCATTTTGTTCAGGACCACTTCTGCTAAAGACTTTTTATGATTTTATGATTTGAAATATAAAAATTAAAACACATTAATTTATCTTCAAGAAGTCCAGTTACTTTCGCATAATTATATCTCGAGAGGGAGCTACAAGTTCAGGCACACAATTGAAATACATAGTTTAATCGACTTGAGGATTATAC
Organism: Protocalliphora azurea; assembly: GCA_932274085.1. Lineage (NCBI taxonomy): Eukaryota > Metazoa > Arthropoda > Insecta > Diptera > Calliphoridae > Protocalliphora > Protocalliphora azurea. Next base: position 124,839,316 of record OW026519.1, read on the forward strand.
AGCAATATACAATAGACCCCATCATTTATACGATATATTGCTATATATATGCATATTTCATATGCTTTTGATTCATCTAGAAGATACACAAAAATAAATCACTCTACATAGGTTAGGTTAGGTTGGAAAGGGCGGCGCATTCTCGCCTACACCCAGAGGCCGAACGGCCCATTGTGATCCCTTTATGAAAGGAAGAAAAAGAAAAGTGGAACCTATACCCAATCAATCAGTTATGATTGTTCCTAAGCCATTTTATTCCCATTACAAACCCTATGAGGTTGACAAGACCTTTGCCATTAACCTCACCTAGCTCATGTAGTGAATGGCTTCCAAACCACTTCAACCTATTACGCTGAAGCCCTACGCAGTGACAGAGTATGTGCTCCACTGTCTCTAGCTCCTCAACATCATCGCACGTTCTACAAAAGTCTGATGTGCCAATGTCCCACTTACTCATCATATTCCCTATTGAGAAGTGACCCGTAACCATACCTACTATGACTCTAAGACTACCACGACTCATACCTAGAAGACGCTTGGAATCCGCCAGTTTTAAGCTAGGCCATAATGCCCTAGAAACTCTGCAGTCCGATCTATCACTCCAGGCTCGATTCGTGTTGTCCAGAGTCCACTCCCCTATGGCCCTAAAGAAAGACCCAATTGGAATCTTAACAGATGACTCTATGAAAGACCTATCAAGCTCCGAGCCACTGTGAGCTAGCTCGTCGGCTATTTCGTTGCCAAGAATGTCACAATGACCGGGAACCCAACAGAATCTCATCATATAGGAATCCATTAACCTTCTCAATTCCCTTCTGCACTCAAGTACCAATCTGGACCTAACAAAATGACTAGTCAGAGCCAATAACGCTGCCTGACTATCAACATAGATAGTAATCTCAGACCCTCGTTCAACATTCCCTTCAATCAAGCCTAGAGCCTTATAAATGCCAAGAATCTCTGCTTGAAAGACACTACAACTGTCAGACAATTTGTAGGATCGTCTGATATCAGTTCCCATAAAGTATACACCTGCACCAGTGCCAACTTCCATTTTCGAACCGTATCACTCTACATATTTGGTAATGAAATATATACGAAAATCAAGGTAACTTACCTCTGGAATCCTGCAAATGATGGATTTTATATTTTTTTTTGTGTCAACATTTTTATAATTTCATTTATTTTTATATTTTTAATTGTCAAGAACAAAAAATTGTTATTGTTTTTCGTATTAGTTTAGAATAAATTTACAAGCAATAAAATAATATATTAAAATCAAACAAATTTTTTTATAAAATTTTATTTAAAGTCAAATAATGATTTATTTAAAAAATTCTAGTCATAATTTTTCTGCGCAATAAAATAGAATATTAAAACCAAATATTATTTTTTACTAAATTTAATTTAAATTCAAATAATGATTTATTTAGAAAAATTTTAGCCATAATTTTTTCTGTGTACTCATATAACTTTTCTCCTTTTTAGTTTTCTTTAGAACATCTCCTTGTCATATTTTCACATAAGAATAAGAATATTGCAAGAAACATAAATTACAATTTTGCTCAAATGATTTATAGGAAAATGTGTCAAAGTATTTGTGTGCTATATAATAGTGTTGCCAACTCTTAGTGTTACTCATATCATGATTTATTTGTATAGTACATGTAGTACATGTAGTTCTTGAATTAAGAATATAAATTCGATAAAAGTGGGTTTGTTATTTTTTTATTTTCTAGTGTAAATTTCTCGGAAAATATTATATTGCGGAAAAAATTACGCATAATGCAAAAGTCTACTTAATTATTTAACTTATTTATTTAAATAAAATTTCTGATAATTTAAATGTTTGACAGTATTAGTGTGGTATATTTTACGGTTTAAAAGTAAAATTAAAAAAAAAAATTGCGAAAAATGCTTATCGAATCTAAGTTTCGAAAGAATATTTTATTTATGCCAATTATGATCAATTTAGTGCTATTCACGCAATGTGCTTTATCAAAATTAGTTTTGATAAAAGTATCCTATCAACGACATTTGACTTAAATTTGTGGTCCCGAATAATTATATTTGTCATCTTTTCTATATATATGCAAGATTTACATCAACTGCAATCTGCTATATAAAAATGCAAAAACAAAAAGTGCGATTTTTGCGCAATTTTCAAAAAGTCGTTAATTTCTTTTATTAAATTTATTTTTAGTGCTTCTTCGATGTTATTGTATTGCGTAAAATAAAAAGCTAAGTTCCAGCAGTAATCTTTGCTATTCCATTAGAAACTGTGAATGTGCCTCAATTGTTGTCCAAAAATTGAGACTATCTACTGCGTTGACTATTACGGACACATCAACGAAATATAACACAAAATACATAATTACAAAAAGTATCAATCTCTATTTCAAGATTTGCACACACACCCCTTCCAAAAAACCAAAAAATTAAAAAAAGCTCGATTAGTTTACAGTTAATTACAAAACTAAGTATACAGGACTATTACAAATATTCTTAAAAAAAAAAAAAAATACAACAAAGATTTTTGGAAAAAAAATAGATTGCATTTTTTATTTCATATATGTTTGTACTTAAAAAAAAAATTAAAATTAATTACAAAAAATAAAGATTACAAAAATTAAATTATTTAATCAAATTAACTGATAAATTCATATCACAAAAGTAAGTATACAAAGTATATAGGAACATTTTGGGCATTTCATTTAATATTAACCTTAACTTATTAGTATTTAGTTGGATAACCCTTTGCTTTTATTACTGCACACATTCTAGACGGCATCGATTTCACCAAGTTTTGAGTCACATTTTTGGACAATTTTGTCCCATTCTTCCCGAAGTACACTTTTAAGATTTTCTTTTGTTTTTATTTCGTGTTTTCGCACTTGACGTTCCAAATGCTCCCAAAGGTGCTCTATCGGGATCAAGTCGGGTGATTGGGGTGGTGTTTTGAGTTGGTTTTGGACATTATTTTGAAGCCAATCCTTTTGGGTCATTATCTTGTTGGAAGATATACGACCCTTCGAAACCCATTTTTTAGCACTATCTTCCAAATTGTCTTTTAAAATATCCAAATATTTGTGCCGGTCCATTATTCTCCAAACTTTTTCACGCCCATCTGATCCGTGGATGTTAAATTTACTTTCTTCTGAAACCTGCATTATGGAGCACTTGACTGATGGTCTGAGGACTACATATCTTTCCGGTATCGTTGGACATTTCCGACAGTATTTTGGGGCACTTAATTTGGGATTTTTTTGTATTTTACGTAGAATTGTACGGCATTCTAGCGTTGTAAACATACGCGGGCGACCTGGTGTCAGTATGACCCAGAGTTTTATACTTCTCAATGACTTTTTGTATCGTCGAAGGGCTTTTCTTCACAATTTCTGCAATTCCCTGAACAGTTTTACTATCTTTGAAGTATTTTATAATTAAATCTTTCAAATCTTTTGAAAGCTCTTTACCACGTGGCGCCATTGTGTAGAATTCGCTATTATTTTTGTTAAAAAATATGATTTTTTTTTTGAAATTTAATTAAAAGTACAAAAAAAAAAAAAAAAAAAAATAACGAGTTAATTTTGCTTAATTTTACCGAACACTTTTCAAATCCAATGGTTTATCCCTACATAAGCACTAGTTTATAAACAATAAACAGGGTGCATAAGATAAATAATATTTTAATAAAATACATAAAATATTATAATAAATAGTTTGATGCAAATCCTGTATACTTATTTTTGTGATTAACTGTATATATGTTCAAATGAGATCAAAAAGTATAAATGCGACAAAAAGAATAGAGGAATGGGAAAAAGTTAAGTAATTAGCGCTTTTTCTAAGTTTTTGAACTTTGGACAACAGTCATGATTATAAAATAATAATAATTGTAAATAGCTTTAAGAATAATATGTATGCTAGCCTGTAAGAAATTGTAATTTCATTGGATATTAAGTAAATAAATAAATAAATAAATAATAATAATTTTGCGCTCTATGATTGTGAGATCAGATCTGTAACCCGTTTGTTTAAAGTAGTATTACCACAAAATTTATTAAAGATTAAAGTATGTTTCAGCCAGGTTAAACATTTTTGATAATGGCCCATATACATTAGGGTAGTATCTTTTTTTGGACCTCAAAATTCTTAATCCAATATTGACCTCATAATGAAAACCGAACTTTCTAATCAATTTGGACAAAAATTTTGACGCCCCGAACGCGATTTCTAAAATGCCTTTGTATTTTTTTTTTAAATTTTGTATGAATCTGTTCGTATTTAGAACTTATTTATTAGGTTTGGATCAAAATCTCTCACCTGCATATAAAAAGAAGTTGTTATATGGTCAAGTATTCAGAAGAAAATTACTCAGAATTTATCGGTTATTGATAAAATATAAAAATCTCACTAGAAACAAATTTAATATATTTTTACAAATATTCTTTGTCAAATTGGTAGGAAATTAAAAGAAATTTAACAATTCAAGAAAAGTATATAAAATAAAAAAATGAATAAATTATCTTGTATATAAGTTTTACATTAACATCGTGATTTCACAGAAATTGCCTAGAAAATTTTTGTAAAATTATTTGATATCAAAGAAGACTCCGGAAAGTGTTGAAAACTTAAGCAATTTGGCGGTAAATGTAAATACTTTGATACCAATACAATATTACTTACAAAAAAAAAAAAAATTCATCGCGTTTGGTGCGTGAACTTTTTAAACGATATATATATATATATATATATATATATATATATATCATTATGTATATATCATTCTATACTCTAAAATATTTTGCTATGGCAATTTTGTTATTTGCAAAAATTGCAAAAAGTTATAACCCTAATATACATAACGATGGCTTAAATATCCTTGTAGTTTTAGAGCACTAAACCCATTTCTATTGCTTCTAGGCGGCTTATCTCGAACATAAATAATGCATTATAAATGCGTTTCAGTTTTCTTTATAAGAAATCAGGTCCTTTTTTCTTATAACTAAAGTTTTAAAAAATACCCGGGTTTTCCTGGAAATTGATTTTTTCATTCCCGTTTCCCGGGAAAGGATTTATTGCAGGAATCCCCAAACCTTTGTGGTGCTGTTCCGAAGTGATTATAAGTCACTTCATTTCTTTAAGAGAGGTGAAAGAAAACTACCAGAAAACTAAATTAAAAAAATAAATCGAGATACGTCTTTTCTAAATTAAATCAACGATATATTTGTCATTGATGTTTAAACTAATAAAATATAAAAATTTTTTACTGTATTTTCGGTGAAATTGCACAAACAAAATGGTATATTTGTTAAATTATATATAGATACCATTTTAAACCAATTCCAGAACTTTTAACTAAAGTAGAGATCTGAAAAAGAATTATGTTTTTGAAACTAACAGCAAACAAATATTTGCAAAATAATATATTTAATTTTTTATTCACCTATTTAAAAATGTTCTTGATTTTGATCCCTTCCGCAGGATCATCAGAGCTTAAAGAAACTTTTTCAGTATATCTTTTTTGATTGTACTCGAAAAGCAATAAAATCGGAAGTTTAAAAGATGAAATATAATTAAGAAATGTAGCGTAATAGTGGCAAGCATTTTGCATTAGTAATTTTCTCCCCAAAAAATTAAAAATACACAAAAAGGTAAACGTTTTTTTACTCTACCATATGCCACTATACCCCACCCTCCTTTAATAATAACTTATTTAAATTAAAGGATTTCATCTCCAATCAAGTTTAATTCTTTCCTTTAATCGTAAATAATTTTATTTTCATTAAAAATGTTAACGACTTTGCTTCTAAGTACAGTTGTGAATTTGAGTGTCATTTGTTATGGAAAAGTCAAATTGAAAAGTCAGTCAAGGCCAAGCATAAAATACACTATTAAGGATTAAGTTATATAAGTTAGTTACGGTCTATTGTTTATAGATATGTACAAAGTTTTAAAGAAAGCTGTAAATGCTTTGTATGAATATATTCTTAATAATAGTTCCAGGGGAGCATTTTTATGAAACTTATCGATTTGAACCAATTTTTATAGGTTTTATCCTCAGGCCAAAATAGATTGCACATGACCATTTCATCATCAAATTATTTCTAACATTACAAATTACAGTTGGATTAAAAAGACAGACAGCCGGATGAAAGGACAACATTAAATCAGAATAGTAATGCTGAAATGATTGTACTGTAAACACCTTCAAATATTATTATATCACCTTTCCATATGATGATGAACATACATAGAGTATAAATACACTAACACCCTTATTTATATACACATATATGTTATAAGTATGTGTAAAAGGAAATAAGAGAAGGGAATTATAGAAATGTTTTTAAAATATTAATTATATCAAACTGATATAACATTATAATCATTATAATACTATTATCTATGAAGTGCGCCATGAAAAAATATGACATTCGTTAGTTTATCAGCTTTATATCAGCTGGTTGGTTTGTTAGTTTCTAATGGAAAATCAAAGACAACTGTTAATGACAGAATTTAAAATCTAATAAAGGAAAAATAATTTTTTTTTTTTTGGATTTTGGCTTAAATTCCATGATATGTTTGTGAATGTGAAAAAAAAGACTTTAATCAAAAACTAATTTTTCCACTAAATATTTTTAAATTATGATTTCCAATCATCAACAGCAGCAGATATGGCCATGTGATTTATGGAATTCAATTACCCTTTTGCTCGTTTACAGATTTATTTTTTGTATAAAATTTACTAAAGTCTCATCCGTCCTTTAGAAGATGATTGCATATCGGATAAATGCAACCCATTTGATATAGATGATTAGACATACTTTATTCTTTGTAATGGACTAGCTTTTCCTTTGATGCGATAACTAATATTTACTTTATAAGAGAGCTGCTACTCTCCCTCGACCTATACGCCCTATTTAAAAATTGATATGAGAATATTAAGACTTTCCACTTAATTACTCTTTTAGATATACGAAAATTATTATTTTCTTTGTATGAGTGCTACTCCTCTTCCTGGCCCTATCCATCCTATTGTCATTTCATCAATGCAATAGTGACAAGAAAGTAGTTTTCATTAAATTTGAAAACTCTTATTATAATAGTTCTTTAAATATGCCATTAAAAATATTTGCTTTGTAAGGAGGGTACCACTCCCCCTGCTTCGATCGAAGAATAAAATATCCCATTTAAACTTAGGGACACATAGAATGATGCTGTGAAAATGTTTAGAAAATCGGTTCAGATGTTTGAGATTAAAAAAAAGTGGGCGCAGCATTTGATCAAGATCCGATATAGCCTATAAGATTATCCAGTATAAGCACTATTTGTGCATCAAATTGAAATTTCATGTAAATAGCTTCAGCAAAAAATAGTTTGTTTTTTAAAGTGGACGTAAAATGTGCGCATGACATACAATCGAGCTTTAACATAACCTACAACCTTCTCCAGCACTGGTACTACCTATATAGCGTGAACATCAGTTCAGACGTTTACACATGATTGATACACAAACACACTTACATCTCATTTTTATAATATATGTAAGGATTAATTTAAAAAATTTAAAATTTTAAAAAAATAAATGCACAAACAATAAATTACCCAGGTTGACAAAATGCAAAAAAAAAAAAAAAAATTCTGCCGTACGGGATATCTCAGACAATTGGGATATATACATGTTATTATGAAGTACTAAGCCCATTAACCATTTTTATTTAATTGGTTCTGGTTCACCTGATAAATCGTATTTGTAAAATTGACGAGGTTGCTCCTTATATTGAAGTATATCTCGAAAGCAACTTGTTTGATTGGTTTCAATAAAATATCAAAATATTCGAATTGAGTATGACTTCAAGTTACACTCACATTATTTTTTAATACGCTCAATATTTATGGAGATATTGAGCCTATTAAAAACAATAATTTTTGTACATAATAAAAAAAAAACTAAAAAATCATAAAAATTTGAAAATTGCTCAAAAGAAAATTTTTATTCTTTCATCATAAAGATAAATTTGTTGCAAATAAATCAAGACGTATTTCAAAAAAAAAAAAAAAAAAAAAAAAAACAAATTGCATAAATTTTAATTTTATTCACAAATTGTTGAAGATATCTATAATGCTAATTATTTCATTTACAATAAAATGAGATGTCAATCTATCAAATCGTTTAAATACTCAAACAAGTATTTTAAAGTTTCGAAACTTTATCAAATTAATTTTAATATATTTTTTAGCAAATCATTTAATGTTTTATTTGAAACATACTTGGGGTAAAAATAAAAACGTATAAAAAGTTTAAGTAAATAATTTTTATCCAATTTAAAAGCAAATTAATCTTGTTATGCTTACGAAAAAATTTTTAAAAAATATTACAAAATTAAGAAAAAATTTAATCCGGAACTTACCAAAAAACTATTTTTTTTAGCATAATTCAAAATTTTTAATGATTTTTAATTACAAAATTAAGCATATTTTCAACTAACCTTTTTTTTAAGATTTTACTTTAAAAATTACCATTTTTAGGTTTTTTTTTTTTTAGATTTTAGTTTCCATATAGGTAAAATGGAGGATTTTTAATATGTCGGAAAATGCTAAGTAAATGTGTTATTAAATAAAGGACAATGTAAAATATAAAAAAAAACTTCTGCTTATTTCAGATGGCTTTAGGTGCCCCCTCAGCAATGAAAAAAATTGAAAATCGTTGGCCAACACACTTTGTATAATGAAAATGAGTATTTAAATACCCAACAGTACATAACGAGTTCCAAATGTAGATACATAACTATTTTTTGATATCGAAAAAAATTATTTTGGCGTAAATAAAAAGCCAAGTTATATGTTAAAATATATTTAAGGAAAATTACATGTTATTTTGCCTTTGCAATTTTAGATTTATCTGGGGCAACATTATTGTGGTAGTCCTCGAAGCATGGAGCTGGGTGCAAATTCGACTTTCACTACAAACATCCGTATTCGGTTTTGCCACCACACTCTGAACAACGATGCCTTACAAAAACAAAGAATAAAAAACAATTAAAAGAAAACATTTAAAATAAATAAACTGTGAATCTCGTTTTTTATTATGAAACTTCATAGCGATAGAGTTCGATGCCGGAATTATTTTTTTACGGCGCAAATTTACACAATAGTAACGCAGTTGAAAATAACTTTTTGGGATCTTTTAATATAATATAATTATATATAATTCAAATAGTATAAAATATACAATTTTATTATTTATACTGAAATAAAAAGAAAAAAAAAAAAAATCAAAATATTAAAGAAAATATATAACACCAAAGCCTATTGGGTATAATACCCATCTTATATTTCAGGTATGTGAAGAGATATTTTTTTTCTACTGCAAAAAACTTCTACGTGTCCACAGTTACATTTTTAAAAATTTTAGTCAAAATCTGGCATGAATGGATTAAATTTTGATTTGGTTAGATTTTGATTTATAAAATAAAATATACTTTTCATTAAATGATAAAAATGGTACTTAGATAAATTATCTTTTATCACAAGATGCATTTTTAATCACATAATCCGTGAAATTTAAGCTTGAATTTAACGAAATTTGGAAATTTAGAATTTCGGAAAATTAGGAAAAATAAATGAATTACCAAAATTTTAAAATTTCATTTTCCCCGTGGATCCGTGCCTGGGTGATTGGTGACTATTTTCTGTGTAAGTTTAATGAGAAATAAGCTGACTTATTTTTAATTCTTAATAATGCCAATAATTTTTTTTATTAAGAAATTTATCTATTATATGTTTTGATTACTTATTTTTGTTTTTACTTTCACAAATTAAAGTAATGTGGTCAATGGAAATCGTATCTTTTGTAAATAATTGTGGTTTGAAAATGTAAGTATTTATTTATATAAAGTGTACATATATGTATATTACTTACAAACATTGATAAATATCGAAACTATTTAAATACCCCAATCCACAATTTTAATTATAACTTTAATTAAAAAGAAAGTATTTTTTTAAATCGTACAATAATTAGTGATTTTGAGTGTGCTTATTGACTATTAATTGTATAAATCAATTTAATTAGATTTTAATTTATTTATACTTGTATGGTACTCAATATATGCACTATATATATATATATATATATATATATATATATATATATATATTGAGTGTATATGTGTGTGATATTGTATTTAATGAAATTTAAATCTCTTTATAAGAAAATGTTAAATTGTGGTTAAATACTAACAAAAGTTTTCTAATACACATAAATTTGTAATGATGTGAGTACGTAAATTCTTAAAAGGATAAAGATATTTACATGCCTATTCGCAGCAAATATTGTGACTAAAAAACTAGTCATAACACATAAATTGTGACTATAGTTTTAAAATTCCTATTCACAAATTAAATTTTATAAATTGTAATTGCATTTTAATTGAAAATGATAAATAAGTAGAAAAAAAATACTAGCTTTTCCCGGTGCGCTTTGCTACCAATTCTGATGCGATAACTAATATTTACCTTAGATGAAGTCTACTACTCCCCCTGGACTTATACGCTCTCTTCGAAATTTGATATGAAAATTATTTCTACAACTTTTTAAGACTTTCGCTGTAATACTCTTTTAGATATGCGAAAGTTTAAATTAACTTTGTATGGGGGCTACCTCTCCTCCTGTGCCTAACAATCTTATTTTCATTTTACCAATGCGATAATAGTTTCTTAGATACGCCATAATTGATATTTGCTTTGTATGGGGGTACCACTATCCCTGCTCCTATCGAAAAATAAAATATCATATTTGAATTTAGGGACATACAGAACGATGCTGTGAAAATTTTAAGCCAATCCGTTCAGCCGTTCGAGAGTTTTAAAAAAGTGTTCGTAAAATGTGTGCGTGACATCAGATCAAGATCCAACATAGCTTAAGATATTTCCTGTGAATCAATGTCTGTGTGTCAAATTTCATGCAAAAAGCTTTATTATTAACATGAACAATTGAAAAATGTTTTTAGTTTAATTGTAAGCGTGACATCATATCGAGATCTAATAAAGCCTATAATCACCTCCAGCACTAGTACTATATACGTGTGAAATTTCTCGAAAATTTTAGACGTGATTGATACACATCTTATTCTTATAATATATTCTTATAATATATGTATATTAAAGAGCCTTAAGAAAAAAAGTTGCGAATGTACCCCTCTATAAATGAAGATTGGTCTGTTCTTATGTGATCCCCAAAATATAACATCTGAATGTTTAAATTTACGTGAGCGGAACGATTTTCAAAATACCTCTAAAAATACGTTTTTTTTTTCAATATCATTGTTAAAATTTGCGTTAAAAGAAAATTAATTTTACATTCTAATAGAGGCATCTAAGGCCTGGAAAATTCATTTAAATAATTATTATGTCTCTTTTCGGTCGAGGAATATTAAGATTTTAGTAACGTTTTAGGTCATATTTTCTTTATTCAAAAATATAATTTTATATATTTCGGATATTTTTCAACATTGGGTTTTATTGTATCATTGGAATGTTCTATATTGATATTATTGAAGATTACACGTAATTAACCCTTTAAGAACAAGAGGGTCAATTTTATGCCTTTAGTTCTTAAAAGGTTATGTTAGCAATTTTTGCAAATAACTCACATGAAAGTATTTATTATACTTAAATATAGATGAATTTATGAAAAATATAATAAGTTCCTTTAAAATCGCGATAATAATCGAATTAAAGAATTAATTCGAATTAAATCAAATGAAAGAGTTTTTATGATAAATATATACTTATGTTGACACTTATTTTCCTAACTAACTATTTATTTGATATAAAAAATAACTTAACCAGTTATGGACCGGAAATCCCAAAATATTACTTGTGCAACTAAAGGGTTAAATGAATACATATAGAAAATGTCAAAAATATTCAAACTTTAATAAAATGGTATTTAAAATAAAATCATAGAAATGTTTACTAAAATTTGAATTTCGCGAGAATGATAACTAATTTTAAAATTTTTTTACTCATTATTTATTAAACGTCATTTGCTTATCATATGTTCTAATTTATTTGACAAAGTTGATCGAAAATTATATTTTTCGAGGTATTTTAGAAACGGTGCAGCTCACGTGAACGAAATAATTAAACCAAAATTTTTATACAAAATATTTTGTTTTTATTTTATTGGTTTAGCTGACAAGAAATCACAAAAAGTCCTAACAAAATTGAACTTTTTTTAAGACATCTTCTATGAATACACAGAGAAATAATTAAAATGGATTTCAATTACGAAATTGCTTATATCAATTAAATGTTTGTTTGATTTTGCTCCAAACATCAAAATGATAATATTAATTAAGTGAAAATAATTGATTTTTTCAAGAAATTCTATTAAATGATCTAATCAAACTAATTAAATTTTTTGATTGAAATTTTGGTTAAAATTGATTAAAATATTAATTGGCAAATATATATATTTCCCCCAATAAAAATACATAGATTTGAATTAAAATATTTATTTATTATTTGCTATGCCACGAATATTATTTGAGTAGGTAATATTATTTACAGTATATACAAATTTAAATGAAATGTATGAAAAGTAAAGAGTGAATGTATGTAAAATGTAAAGTATGTATACTACTACACGTAATAGTTATAGGTGGTAGTCTTAAAATTAAATATTCCTGTACGTGTCGATTTCAGCAGGCGTTCCAATATGTCTCTGATATAACCCTTATAACCTAGGGGAATACACATCAATAAAACATTAAATATATGTTGTTGGTTGTTTGAAATATGGTCGAAAAGTAATAATGCGTACTTAAGTACTTTATAGAAATATATTAATCCAAGGATAAGGTGAATGTAACACATTTATGATATGAATTAGCTTCATCATTTTTCTCCCGGGAACATCAAATAATAACGTAATATTTATAAGTAACACCAAAAATTGAAAACGTAGGATTACCTATTAATTAACAAAAGTTCTGTATTAAAAGTCATCTTTAGGTGTAAGTTATTCTAAGATAAGGGAGATATCCCTATGATGTTTTCTATAATTAATGCCAAGAAATCAAAAATTGTGAACGGTTGGCAAAAAATTTATTATTAATGCTATATACAGAATTCTTTGGGTGAAAAATGTTTGAGTTGATTATATTAATCAAATAATTAAATGTGTACAAAAAATTAAATAACAAATTATTTGAAAAATATTTTCGAATAATTTTTTCTGTGTAGAAATGTTAGAGTTAAATTTTTGAAAAATAAGTAACTAATATGCGTTTTCTAAATTATTAAAAATTCCTTTAAATTCAGCATATATCATTTTATTTTTCTTTCAAAGGTGTAAATTTACTTTTTAATATTTATGCATTTCAAAATAAAAAATGAAAAAGTAAAACACCTCATCAAGAAAAGTTAATACAAGTAAAAAAAGTACAACAACATATAATATTTACAGTTACAAGACGTATCTATACTTATTTACATGAATTTATTTAAGAATGAGTATTTATTTGTGTTTGTTAAAATGTTTACATACTCTAAGTACAACTACATCTTGCAATTTTATTTCTCATATGACAAAAAGAAAAAGAGTGCAACAGGAATTTTCTTAATGCTTTCAAAAGTTTTCCTTCTCTTCTTATTGCTTATTTTCTTACTAAAACCAGCCAGCTGAGACATTTTTCACAATTTCTGCATCACTGCAAGCAACATCATGTTTTTTTTTTGTTCTTTTTAATATTTATTTTTCTTTTTGTTGTTTGTTACTATTTTCTGCAAGTTGCAAACAAACACTAACAAGTGTTGAAATGTTAAACATTAGAGTTTTATCTCACATTTTCTTCTTTACTCGTTAAAATACATTTCTAAAGTTTGCTAAAGTCTTATTTACATAAATAGAAATTTATCTTTACGCTTTCTTACTGTGACTACTTTTCTTGCTCCTTTTATGGGTTTGGGGTAAACTTAATTAAAGTTAAATTTTATTTATTTTATACATTTATCTTGTGTGCTTTTTTCATAAAATTTATTTTCTTATTTATCTTTTGTCATTGCAGAAACTGAATAATTTTTGTGATTAGGACGTGTTGTACCCAAAACGCTCTAATGCAGACGATATGGTAAGTGAATAGAACAATTTTATTAACAATTTTATTAATAACAGGCTTGTAGGGTAATGATTACATTCAGTAATCTATTACATATAAAATTACAATTAACCTGTAATTGTAATTTAAAATTATCAGTTACAATTACAAATTAATTTCGCAATGAAATTAAATTTAAAAAATAACGAATGTATGGCATTAAAAATGTGAAAAATTACTTCAAATAAAAATCGTGTATAGAATTTTCCTAATAACATTCCGATAAGATTTAATTATTGAAGAATTTAAAGATTTAAAAAAATTCGATATCATAATACAATTTTAAAGTGTAAAGATTTTAAAAAATTCGATATAATAATACAATTTTAAAGTGTAAACACAAATTGTTTGATTATGAAAAAATGACAAATGGTATTTTTATTTTTTCCAAACTATTCGAAAATATTTGATTTACATACATATGTATCAGTAATGTTTTTCTACATTAAAAAAAAAAAAAATTAAATTAAAAAATGTTTTCCTTAAAAAGGAAAATAAACTAAAAAGAATGAAAAAATATTGAAAGAAAAATAAAAAACGTTTGAATTACTTAAAGGTATGGTCAGACTAGAGAAATATTTGACAGAAAATGACAAATATTACTTTACCGTAATGTGACCATAAAATATTTTTGTGTGGCAAATAACAAAACAGCGGATTTTGGGTAAATCAAACTATGGAAATATTTGACAGAAACCGACAAATATTTCGTTGCCCAAATGTTACTACAAACAACAAGTTAGCTGATTTTGGGCAAATCAAATTATTTCATAGCAAACAAAAAAGTTGTTAATATGAGCACAGTGTGACCACTTAATCAAAAATATTTTCCCATTTTTTGGGCAAATAATTATTTGATCTTTCTAAATCATTAAAATGTAAAAAAAAAATATAAATAAATGGGAAGTTTTAACTAATAAATTTCGCTAACACAATATTGCTGATCATTTTAATAATTTCATTAATACCTTTAGTAACACCTTTAGTTGGCACTCCAGGCAAATTATACGGAAAAATGGTTTAACATTGGAGTTTTTGGATTTAGCATCGTCTGGGTGTCTTATACCTACTGCTAAAAATCCCCGATAATCATGTGTTTGTTACGCGAGTTATTCGCTTTAAAAAGTGTCAAAATCAGTTTTTTACATATATCTCGCTTATTATTCATCATACGTGTTTTGATGCTATTTCAACATTTATGGAATATAAGATTTCTAAAAATTTTGCTGAATTACATTTTTATAGGCCATCATTAGTTTTGGAGTTATAACGCATTTTAGGTTAGATTTAATGTTTTTTAATATCCGCTATATTAAAGGAGGATATAATCAAATTGTAAGGATAATTATATCAACCATCTTAAGATATTCACTTATCTTCTTTTGCACGTATTGTCGATAAATATATTTCTGGTCCACGCAAATGTAAAATGTTCAATGGGGCTACAGAGTAAAGTTACAATGGCAACCTAGTCATATAACTGATCAAGAACTTCGGGCACATAACTGGGCAAGTCAGAGGTCAGTCTCTACAATTTTTTATTAAAATCGGAAAATATTAGCTGCTTGAATAAATCGTCAAAAACAATTAATATAAACAGATGTTTTGTATGCATATAGTCTTCCATAGGACAGCTTTCATACAAACTTGAATTTTTAAATTAAATACAACTCCCGGTACCAACGATGAGAAGATCTACGAAAGCATCGAAATGATAAAAAATCTCATCATTATTAGTGTTTAAAATTCGTTCTTACCAAGTAATTATATATTAAACTCGTCTCAAAAAACTGAGCGAATCCTTAAAAATCCTATAAAAAATAAAGAAGAAAGTTAGAAGTTCGAACGAATCGTCAAAAATAATTAATGTGAATTGACTTTTTAAAAATAAATAATGTTCCATAGAACCGCTTTGAAACAAGAATGGATTCTGAAATTGAATCTAACCATCGGTACCAGTGACATATACAAAATTATTGAAACGTTTAAAATTCTCATCAAATATTCAAAATTTGTACATACCACCAAATGATTATTATTAAAAACGTCTCCGAACACTGAGAAATCATGTACATATTTTTTGTTAAAAAATTAATAAAATTAAAAAACTTTTTTTTAAATTTGCACCTCCCACCTCCCTCAATTACTAAAAACTGTAAAAAATGAAAAACAGAAAATTTTTTCCAATTAAAAATTTGATCAAATCAATCAATAGATAATATTACTGTGTTAATTGAAAAATATACGGTAATAATTTTTTCTGTGTGAGCGCAAACAGTTGAAAATTGATTTAAAGTTGTTTTATTTCTATATTTTTTATTGACAAGTTTTTATTTTTTCTTTATATTTTTTTAAAGCTGTCGATTTTTGTCAAAAATTTGTAAACCAATTAAAAATTAATTACATTAATTAATAATATGATTAAATTTCAATTCAAAGTTAATGAATCATTTTATTAAAACTCTATTTAGAATATAAAAAATTTATGAAATAAAAATATTAAAATAAATATTAATATAATATCAAAAATTAGAAGTATTTTTCTTTATTGTCTAGTGTTAACTAAAGACCCTAAAATTGTCTCTTGATCCTTATTGTATACTTTATCTTTCACCTTTAAAGTTTTAACTTTTTCTAATTTTTTGTAAGCTTTTTTGTTATTTAGTCTTGTGTTCTATTTTTACAGTCTCTATTTGAGCTATTTATAGCCTACACCACCATAGGTTTGTGCTGATGTTGGTAACGCATAAAAAGAATTATTCAACAACCAGCTTAAAATATACCAATCGACGCAGAATCGACTTCCGTGGTTATTGTAACAGCTCTGCAACAGCTGAGTTGACAATCTTTGACCGAGTTGAACTAGCGTTGTTCTGGAGAGTATTACCAATTGTCGTGGGAACGATTTCCGTCCGTTTGGCTGGCTGGACGGCTGACTGTCCATGTAAACCTTCTGCACAAAGTGCAGGTCGTAATTGTAAAGATAATTTGCTGATTTATGATACAAGAATGAAGCCTATTGAAATTGGTTGTGATCGGACCACTATTTCATCTAGCCCCCATACAAATGTCCTTCCGAAATAAGGATTTATCGATCATATACGCCTTAAATATAAGAATATTTTAATGAAATTTGTCACGAATAAGTATAAATTTATCAGCCAAATTTCATGCAGATCAGTTCATAATAAACCATGCATAAATCCTAAACTAAAGATTGTAACAAGTTAATATTTAACACAAATATGTTTTATATAAGTAGGAATTAGAGTACAGATTTTTATGAGGATCGACCCATAATAGACAATAGCTCCCATATAAGTCCCACTTCTGGGAATCACCTTAAAATGCATAAATAACACAATATAATATATACACTACGCTTATTACTAATATCGGTCCACAATTAACCACGTGTCCATATAAGACCACATCCCGAATTTTGATGCATATTCACAATGATGTAGCGTATCGTATGGTCGGGCTTGATCGACTATATCTTTTTTACTGGTTGCTTTTTTTATAGTTGGTGCCAAAAGTGTGTGAATTAAATCCTCATTATTTTAATATAATTCAACATTAAAAATAGCTGCGGCTGTCAGACTGCTTTCGCTGACAAACGGGTTTTTGTTTTCCTTTGACAAGGAGAAAATCTGTTTGTAGTTTTGTATTTTAGATTTACCCAGTTTTCCTTTTAATAAATAAAAAAAAAAAAAAAAATGGTTTTTAATTAACTTACGAATGTTAGCTTGATTTTTTATATTTTTTTTAGCTTGGTGGTAGAGCTACTGCAATTGCAGCAGCACCGCCACAACTTAACACAAAAACACAAAGGAATGCAAAAGCAATTTAAAAGTTACATGAGGTACAAATTTAATAAAAATCTAAATAAAATTTAGGACATAACCTTATATATATACACAGACTAACAAACCGAAAAAACCTAAAAGCATTCATCGTTGGAAAATTTTGTTGCTTCTTTTGTTTTTATGTTTGGCGAAAAAAAAAAAAAAAAACTCATCTAACTCTAACAAACCAAGCCAATTTCATGGTGGATGATAGGGGAAACAAAATTAAAATGGACTGGCAGTTAGGCAGGCATGCAGCACGTATAAAAGCAGCCACTAATAGAAAATAGCAAAGAACAAAATTGCAGAGCAAATAGATTTTATCTCATTGTATGTGGAAAAAAGTAGTCATAAAAGTAAAAAAATTACACACACTTGGAAATAAACTACAAAGGAAAGTCTCGTGTGTAAATGCCAAAAAATAAATAATGGGCACGTACTCTTTTCAGATAGTGGGCGCGTGTTAAAGTTCGTAATGAAGTAGTTGGATTTATGGATTTAGTGGGTTAAAGCAACTTAGCACTGCAGCTACATATTAAGGACACTTTTGATTGTGTGTGTTTGTTTTTTTTTTTTTTTTTTTTGGTTTAAAATTTCGGAAAGCTTTGACTTTTGTCTTAATAATTTTGATTACCTTTTACAGCTTCATATAATTTCTTTTTAAACTTAATAAAGATTTTGATCTGTAATGTTTCTTAAAGAAAAAATTATTTAATACCAAACTATCCATTTATTTAGCACTAAGATTCCAAATTTTTTAGATAGTTTAAATTACTATATGTTGTTAAAATTTATTAATAAAGTAATTCTTATACATTCCACTACTAGATGTTGTGTTTATAAGGGTATGACCCCATCAAATATATATAAATGTTTCTCAGTCGATTTAACTTAACCATCCATAAATCTGCGGGAATCATTTTCACGATCAAATTACTAATCCGAACTCAATGAAATAAAATTTTTTACTATTCTCCTAGATAGTTTAAAATTAGATATACTTGTTTAGTATTAAAAATATTGCCAGCAAAAACTTTGCTTCCCATATAGTGACTTAAGAAGCTTACATAATGGCTCTTCATTACTTACATATTAGCTGAATAATTCATTATTTTACATGGTGATGACATTAGAGGCAACTACTTATCCTAAATTGGGATAATTCCAAAAAAATTTCCACCCAGCACGGATTTTGATCATAACCGATTTTAATGAAATTTAACACATATAATCTACTCCTTTATGCGCTTTATATGGCGTATTAATCTGCATCAAATCGTTAACGGGTCATATTCTATAAACCTCTAAATTTGGACACCTCGAGCTTTGTTGACAAAAATGAGACAAATTTAAGCTTAAATAACTTTTATGTGCGTTATGAAATTTAAACAATCTTGGCATTATTGGAAACTACTGAGATTCGTCTTTATCATAAAGTCGTAACAACTAAACATCTACTTGTCGCAAGGACTTTAATTAAAAAAATATCTTTAACCTTGGATACAAGTATTTTGAAAAAGGGTATTTTAATGCTCATTGCTTTTTTTACACTATGTTTACAGTCATTTTGTCGTTATAATGTAAAAATTTCAAAATGAATATTAATATACGTATTCAAATTTTAACATAAAAGTTCATTATTTTGAGAAATATGTCGTATATATAGCAGAGAAACAAGCCAACCAATAGATCAATTATCTACTTTATCAGTCCCCGCCGATTTGGTCGGCTCACACCGGCTTAAAATAAGCCGCCGAAAGTAGTGAATGCAGTGGCTCCATCTGTTATTGTTTTAATAATTTATTTTATTATGCGCTGCCGCCTTCGACTAAAAAGTGACGCTGAAAATTTAACCTCTGCTTGTTTCTTCACATTCCTAATCCCGAAAAAATAATTTTCAGAAACACATTAACAGACCTTTAACCCATTTTACAAAATCCGCCGAATTATTTGTGACGGTTTTACAAATTTTTTAGTCAAATTTGATACATGAGATAACAGAGACAAAATCTACTGAAATTGATCGAGATAAAATCACAACTAAGTTTACAAATATAGGGAGCTCAACTAAATTTCATAATAATTGATGCATAATTGACCATGACTCCCATATAATTCAGATTCCCGAAAAATACTTAAAGGTGCATAAATCTCACATAAATTTTAATATCGAATTAAAATTTTACATAAATAATTTTCATATACGCATATATTACTGTAATAAATTTCATAAGGATCGTTCCACAAGCATATAGGGTATTACATGGCCGATCTTGACCAACACCGCTTGTTTTTATCCTTTCCTAATTGTTTTGATACTAAATTTAAAATAAAAGTATCAGAATGCTTAAAAAGATATCAATTTGTTAGTAAAATTGAACTAATTGCTATAGACAAACTGTTATAACTTCTGATCCCATTGGGATCACATTTTGAAATTTTTACACTGTAACGACAAATTGAAAGACCATCTTTCGGGATATCCTAGGATAAAGGATATTTTTTTCATTTTAGAGATCCTTACGCCAGGGAAATTTGAACTTTTATGATAAAAAGGAATATCAGTCTTTTCCATTGATTCCAATTTTGTTAAAATCGGATAATGCACATAAAAGTTATTTAACCTTAACTTTTTTAATTTTTGATGAAAATGCCTTAAAAAGTATAAGATATATAATTTTTTAATTTGTAATTTTGGGTCGAAATTTGTTGGAATTACCCATTATCACAAGTAGGCATTTCTGAAAGTCATTACTTAGATGTCATACAACTATTTACAAGCTTTTGAATAACTTATTGACTTTAAAGTATTACTGAAGTTATTATTATTAAAAACAATAAAAACTAGTTACATTTTAGGTTAAGTCAAATTTTCCCTTTTTATATATTTATCCCTTCTTTAAATATACGAATTGGTAACTGAATTTAAAAAAATCAATAAAAGTACAGTACAGTCGAACACGGTTATAACGAACTTAGGCTATAGAGAACACTTTTATACAAATAGCTATGTTTATAACCTATACTGTTATAGTGAACCTTTTTTTACATAGTATTATTATTTCATAAAAAAATACGTTTATAACGAAATCCCCAAAATATTAATTTTAATTTAAAAATATTACAAAAATGTAAAAACTAACAGACATAATTATTACTGATTTCTATTTAAATCACCGGACAAGTAAAGATCTCAAAACATGTCAATTTCAAATGCTCGGTAATAAATGAAAACATTGAATTAGTATAAAAAGTAAAATTAATCTCAATTTGCTACTTGTCGAATGGCAAAAAAAAAAAAAAAAAAAAAAAATATTCATCATTAGTTCAACAAACTCATTAATATAAAAATCAGGAAGGAAAGAAATAACTTTTAATTACAAATATCAGTATCGTAATGAAATAAGTAAGTAACTACTTATTCAATTAGTAGTTTATAAGAGATGTGTAATAAGTAAAACCCATGAATTCGTGGAGCTCTTCATATAAAAATAATGAGTTTTTCATCCGTATTATTATCAGTTACCGAACTGTAATATGTTGGCTTACCAGGTAATCAAAGTCTTTGCTGGGTATTAAGAAAAATAAGGGAAATGAGTATAAATATTTGTTCAAAATAAGTGGGTGTAATTATCTTCTGACAATACTATTATTTTAAAATTTAATACTGATGGATCTAAGGGTGATTCAAGTAGATATACTTTTTTCAATAGCCTTTTTTTGACAGATCACGTGTGAGTCGTGTCATGCTGTCATGTTATATTTGTTTAGTATTGTTTGGCATTTCATAATGGAAAGACTTACGCCTGAACAACGTTTACAAATCGTTCAACTTTATTACGAAAATTCACGTTTTGTGAGGAATGTGTTTCGTGCACTTCGCTCAACTTATGGTCAACATAATCGGCCTACTGAGCGTACTGTTCGCAACACCATCACCAATTTTGAGACACAGCATTCATTATTGGATAATATTCGACCGAATAGACGACGTCCAGCACGCTGTGAAGAAATATAGCAGCCGTAGCTGAGAGTGTACACGAAGACCGTGGAGAGTCAATTCGGCGCCGTTCGCAGCAACTCGGACTGACGTATGGAACGACTTGGCGCATTTTACGTCGAGATCTTAAATTGAAAGCGTATAAAATACAGCTTGTGCAATAACTGAAGCCGCTCGACCTTCCCAAGAGACATCGCTTCGCTCTATGGGCTCTTGAAAAGTTCCAAGAAGATCCGACGTTTTCGAGGCAAATTTTGTTCAGCGATGAGGCCCATTTCTGGCTCAATGGGTATGTAAACAAACAAAATTGCCGCATTTGGGACGAAGAGCAACCTGAAGAGATTCAAGAACTGCCACTTCATCCAGAAAAAACAACGGTTTGGTGTGGTTTGTTGGCCGGTGGAATCATCGGTCCATATTTCTTTAAAAATGATGCCGGTGCGAACGTAACCGTCAATGGCGACCGTTATCGAGCCATGATAACCGACTATTTGATGCCTGAAATTGAAGCTCGTGATCTCGGCGACATTTGGTTTCAGCAAGACGACGCCACTTCCCATACATCGCATCAATCAATGGATTTATTGAGAGAACACTTCGGTGAGCACATAATTTCACGTTTTGGGCCGGTCGATTGGCCACCAAGATCGTGTGATATCACACCGTTATAATTTTTTCTGTGGGGATATGTAAATTCTAAAGTTTATGCGGACAAACCTTCTTCAATTCAGGCCTTGGAGGAAAACATCACGCGTGTTATTCGCCAGTTACCAGTCTAAATGCCCGAACGAGTCATCGAAAATTGGACTCAACGGATGGACCATCTGCGACGTAGCAACGACCAACTTTTGATAGACATAATCTTCAAAAAATAAATGCCAAAGAATGTTCTTTCAAATGATAATAAACATTCCCTATTAAATTTGAATTTTCTGTGTTTTTTTCTTTAAAAAGTAGGGAACCTCGAAATGGATCACCCTATATAATAATAGAAAATACTATGTGATTGGTGGACAGTACTTAAAATTCGGCACAGCCAAACACATAATATTCTGCTATTTTTTTTTCTAAGAGCAACACTTTTTTAACCTTCTTTTTTTAGATCATTCATAGCTGTGGTTTATTTCTCCTCATATTTAAAGGGTGTTATTTTTGCCACTTATATATTTTTCAGCATTTTTGTCATATTAAAAAACATAACAAACCAACAAAAACTAAAAATATAAATAAAAATTCAGAGTACTGTAAAAATAAATTGCCAGATTTTTTTGTTGGCTTAAAGTCTAGATTGTATTTTTTAGTTAAAAAAGAAACAACAACAAAAAGACTTAAAACCCGCAAACGAAAATTTTGTTTTTGCTTAAAATGCTTAAATACTCTCCAGCCTTTATAACAAACTATTTATTTTTTTTTGCTTTTTTACTTTTTTTGTTTAATCTTTATAATAACAGCATACAATTTTTCCAAAAGAGACTCCTCTTGGCTTGCAATTTGCAACCTTATTATTAGCAATAGCAATTGCGTTAGCAACATCATCAACAACAACATTCACTTGCAAAAAAGTAGTGAATTTAATATGTATGCATTTGCTCTCGTATGTTACACGTACCATGAAGCACATTTTACCAAAAAATAATAATTACACATATTCTTGTACTCGTACTCAAACTTGTAAATAGTACTTGCACTAACACTAAACATGGTCTCATTATAAAGGATTACACTTAGAACTTTAATGAGAATTTTGAACGTTTTTAAAATATATACCCTAGGGAAGTGTTTTACTATTTAGGGATCTAAAATTTATAAAAAAATACCTCTAAAATAAAGACCATAATTAAAGCAAATTTAACTTAAGTATATTTTGATATTTCAAATATGATCGCCACTTAATATTAATAGTAGATAATTGAGCTGACATAAATAGGTTGACATAAATATGTTGATAGAAATTGTTTTCTCCAAAAAGTGTCACTAAAAGTAAAGGCGACAAAATGTAATTCTTTAGAACAGCTTATTAAAAAATCTATTAATTCGGACTAATTTTGTAAAACAATTTTAAAAGATTTGAAATGTCATTTATCAAGTTCTAGGTGTAAACTCGTTATCATATTTAGCATCATAATAACAAACACATTCTATTATTTTTTCTTTTTTCTTCTTATTATTAAAAACCCATATAAAGCAAAAACTAATAAATCATTTGCCGGGATAATTTAAACAAGGATCTTGTTTATACCTGCACCACTATAGTTGGTAGGTGTATTCTGCGTTTGTGCTGATGTTTGTTTATAACGCAGAGGAAAAATTTTTTGGAGTATATCATACTCAGACTAAGAATTACTTTCTGAGTCGATTTAACGATGTCCGTCCGTCCGATCGTCTGGTTGGCTGTCCATGTAAATCTTGCGCGTAAAAACAGAAGTGACAATTTTTTAAATAATTTGATGAAATTTGTTTTATATGTTTTTTTTTTTTTTGACACAAGAATGAAATTTATTAAAGTTGATTATGATCAGTTCATTATTTCACCTATCCTCCATTCAAATGACCTCCCGTAATAGGGCTTAATTATCATAAATGCCTTAAATATGACAATATTTTAATAAAGTTTTATATAGGTATAAATCTTTATTACAAATTTCATGAAGATCGGTTTATAATTAAAAATTTTTTAAATGATATTTTTTCTACAATTATAATCAGATTGCGACCAAAACAATATATATGGCATATCTACATATGTACCTAATTTAAGCCAAATCAGTTTATGGACGCGCTCCTACACACAGAACTTTCAAATTATATTTTGTCTGCAATTATACTCAGATTGCAAACTAATTTGATGCGTTGACATGTATTTATGTTATTTTCATATATGCCAAATTTTAGCTAAATCGGTTTAAGGACACACCCAGTTCACTTTAGGAAGATCGGTTCATAATTGGCAATAGCTCCCATATAACCCCACTTCCGAAAACAATTTTAACGCGCATAAATCCTATATAAATGTAAGTATCAAGATAAAATTTGTGGCACAATTTTTAGTACTTAAAATTTTGCATAATTTCCAAATGTAAGTTCGGCTTTAACAAAACCAACGATAATTGAAATAGCTAATAATTACACTGTGCTAGTTGCAAATTTTAACAAACTGGGGACCCTACTGTTAAAGCTAATTCGAGTGCGCTGAATTAAATGGTGATAGCCGTTTTTCGAAATAAAAGGGACATTATTTATGTATATTGAATAATAAGTCGATTGAATATAATCTCCAATCATAAATTAAATCAGTTTTAGAGCGACTTTAAGTGTTTTTATGTTTTTGTTTGAAAATTTGTTCATTGGTAATACTAGTTAGTATTACTGAATTACTTGCTTACTGAATTATAGTAAAATTTTTTGCCAGTTAAAGTTTTATTTATTAGCGTTTAAAATATATTTGATAATAACAATTCATTATTATATGCCTGAATGGAATCTTAATTGTGTATATTGTTTAAATTCAAAAATTAACTTCCGTATTCACAAAACTAAATTTTAAATACATTTTAGAGACGAAATTTGTATGAAAAATTTGTTTCATTTTTTTTAATGCATTTTAAATTTAAAAGTTGAAATTTAAGCTAAAAAACTTAATTTTCCTAAACCCTTTTTTAGCCTTTCAAAATGAAATATCTCTAAAACAGGTGCTTTTAATTATTAACACCACTAAATTCAGCGTCGTCGACTTAGTTTAACCAATGGGTGCCCACATTGTTAAAATCATTAGTTTCATTTTCGAGCACAGTGTAAAATAAAAAAAAAAAAAACAATATGCAACTTGAAACATACTTTTCTGATATATAGCCCCATTTTAGGCTAAAAGTTTTTGTACTTTATTATATTTTTTAAAAGAATAATTCTAACATTATATAAAAATAATGGTCCTATTAAATTTATTCAAAGAATTAATTTCTATATCTATTAATATCCTTAACCTCAGGTCTACAACTGAGATTAACGCTGATATAATATGTGAGATAACGCCGGCAGAGGAGAGTAAACATTTTGTTTATATTATGTTAAATCTTAAATAAGGGGTACACGTATTCTAATAAATCCTATAAGATATTATTATTTTCAATCAGTTACAGAGTAAACATGTCCTTTTTATTTAAGCAATTCGCACTTTTTTAACACAATTTTTATAAAAATGATTTTTAACATTTAAAACAAACACTAAAAGGAAACAATTTTACAAAATAACATTGTTTTTCAGTAATTTCCAAAATACACATGCACACACCCAAGCAAACTTTCGTGTATGTGTAATTTTTTGACAGTTCATCTTATAAGATGGTTGTGTAGAGAAATCTCATTACAACAGTCTCATAATACATCTTATAATACTAATATTTGAATCTACACGTGAAATAATTCTCTCAGAGAGCGAATTTGACACTCTCTGACACAAAAATCTTACATATTATGTTACGTCTAGACGGGCTGTAATAGATATTAAAGATTATGGAAAACAAATTATCAAATATTTAATACATAAGTATTGTAAAATATATTATTTGGGGATAAAATTTCGTAAACTAAGTTGAAGCTATTTACAAATTAATTTAATAGCTTTTCTCCATCAAATTTTAAAAATTAGTTAAACAAATCGCCACAATGTTATATATCAAAAAATTCGCCATGTCGTCAAGCCGAAAATTCAGTCGCCAAAAACAATTAAAAATCGCCACGTTAGGCGAAAAATAGCCACATCTGATAGTCCTGCTACATAATCGAGTGATTTCGGCATTTTTACATACACAACACGAATGTTAACGAAGCTAAACAATTGTGTTCTAGCTTTCAATAAGGCAAGATCATGTCGCATGGTTAAGCAAAAACAAAAACAAAACACATAACAAAGAGCGCAAGAATTTTTTTTTAACAAATACATTCACAACAAAGAGCGTAAGTGCCGTCATTGCTCAGAATATTATTACAAGTTAAATATTTATATATTTATTTCTAAAATTAGTTCTACAATTTCATATATTTTAGTTTAAAATTTTACATTTTTTTTTCATTTACTGTAGACAATTAAGTTCTTAACCTACATGCAATTTAAGAAAAAGAAAAAAAAAAAGTAAATAAATAAATAAAATAAAAGTAAAAATTTAGATTGCAAGAAAAAATCATAAATTTAAAATTTGCGGTCAAAAATATTAAATTTTTCTTTTATGGTTTACTAGAATATTAATTAAGCTTATAAAATCATGAATAAAAACTAACAAAAAAAAAAAAAAAAAAATAAAAGTACGTTTTTGTAGTAAATATTATAAAACAAACCCATTAAAATTATCGGAAATTTCTTAAATTTATCTGTTGTTTTAAAAAATTTGCTAGATTGGTGAATATTTTAATGTTTTTCTATAAATTTCTGATTTGAATTTTTTAATTGGACAATTTATTTTTTTTA
The DNA here is from genome assembly GCA_932274085.1 of Protocalliphora azurea. Lineage (NCBI taxonomy): Eukaryota > Metazoa > Arthropoda > Insecta > Diptera > Calliphoridae > Protocalliphora > Protocalliphora azurea. The sequence goes on from OW026519.1 coordinate 124,866,796, forward strand.
TATTTTTATATGCGATCTATTTTCCAGAGAAATATTAAACACATGGATCTTTTTGGTAAAAAAAATACGTGAATTTCGATGTACTTAAAAACTATACATAACAAGTAATCCCTCTTAAAATATATTTTCCTTTTTAAATATTTAGTTTCAACCAAAAAAAGTAAAACTTTGCATCAATATCTACAAAAAAACTGAATTTTCGCCATTTTTTTTCTAAAAACATAAAACTTTTTATATACGCAAATTGCGCCTAAATTTCTTTCAAAATGTTTAAAACGTAAATTTTTCAATAAAAACAATTCTAATTTTGAAAATTACATAAAATTTTTTAATAAAACTTTGTGTTTTGTTATCGCGAAAATTCAGTTTTCGCGACAGGTCTGTTTTTTAATTAGTCGCGAAAATTGAGCTTGCACTTTATTACAAGGATAACAAGGATAGAAAACGTGAACTTTTTCATTCATGATTAGTTAAGCTGTTATGTTAGCTTTCTAAAAATATGAAATTTTTAAAAATTGTATATAAAATTCATGGCATAATTTTATTTATTGTGATTTGACAAAGTACTGTGTGACATGATGGTAATATTTCATTTAACTTTTGACACTATATTCAGTCTAAGAAATAAGAATTTCGCAGAATTATTCGCGGTATAATTTTTTGATGCTCTTTTGTTGACCAGTGTAATTTTATTAACTATTAAATAATGAATTTCTTGTTGTTTTTATAATCATTGACGATCAGTAAAGTTGAACGTATATTTTAATCATTGGAAATGGAGTTTTAGAGCCCAGAATCTAAACTTGCAATCTTAAATGTTGTAAACATTAGGGTGATCGATACGGTTATCCAATCGGTTTTAAGACCGGGTTTTTTCAGTTCAGGTGTCGTGTTTTTTTTTTGGAAAACATTAAATTTTGTAATGTCGAATTTGCCGGTTTTTTAAATAAAAAAAATAAAAATAACATTTTATTTCAAAAAACATATGTACTAAATACTAATATTTAAATGGAAATTTAGGAAAAATTTTTTAACTGATTAATATTCATAAAGCTAATTTCTTATTATGTTTTATAAATATAATTGAATTTAATTCTATAAGTTTAAAGAAATATTAAGGTAATAATTATCTTGGATTAAATATGCATAAAATGGAATTAGTTTTTTCTCTTGTAACAGCTGTAACATTTTTACAAATATTTTATTAATTTTTATTAATTCAATATTTGTAATAATACATTACTTCATTTTCTAAAGGAGTAGTACCTGAAAGAGATTTGGCAGGTAGAAATCGGTTTCGGAAATATTGGAGCAAGATCTTTCCATTTTAAGCCATAGTTTCTGTACATATTTTGTACAGAAGCCATAGTTTCTGTACATATTATATACAAATTAATGTAATTTTTGATGATTATTTTCTTACCTTAATTAAAATTTTTTTATTAAAATAATTATATATAATAAATTTTAACCTCAATATTATAAGATTTGTTGATTTTGTTTTAGATAAATATAGTCTTTTGATAGAAATATTTACTTCTGCAAAAAAGAAAAAAAAAAAACAAATTTTTGCAGAATTTTAAAAACAGCAACCGGTTTTTTTTTTAATTTCAACTATTCAAACTATTAGAAAACCAGTTTATCCTAAAAGTCCAATAATCGCTCACCCTAGTAAACATATAATTCTCTTAATGTCGTTTATCCTAGTAACACATTAACAAATTTTGTTTGAGTTATAAATATTTGCATTATCTCCATACTCTATTCTAAATCATGTTTTTTTTCAGCAAAGTTTATCCAAGTGCAATTTTTAGTTTAAATATGTTTTAATGTTTGAGTGCATTCCCACATACTTTTCTTTTTGTTTTTCTATGATAAATGAGATTGTTTAGCAATAGGGGTTCTCTATAAATATTCTTTTGCTTTTTCAACTTTTTCATTGTAATTTATTATTTTTTTTCGTGCACCACATTGTTAGTATTAAGTATTAAATGGGAAAAAATAAAATGCTGTTCTATTCCACAGAGAAAAAAGTTCGTAAATTTGATTTTTTTTTATAAATATTATGAATCCAACATGATTTTTTCCCAAACTTTTTTCATAATCTATTTTTTCATATATATTATTAAATCGTACTTAAAGATAATTTTAAGAATTTTGAAAAAAAAAAATTTTGAAAATTTTTATTTAATTTTATTAAAAAAATATTAACAATAAATGCCTTAAAATGACAGATTTCCACGAAAAATCTCTTAAAAAAATTATGTTTGAAAATTTGCATAATTTTGCAGACATATTTCAACACATGTATCATTTTAATAAAACGCGCTAAATAATTAGTCTTCTGTTCCATTATGTTGCTAGAAATCATTAAAGATTAAAAATTTTCTAAAGAAAATTTCAAACTATTTTTTGTTGCAATTTGTACAATGAAAATAAAAAAAAAAATTAAGCCTTTTTGATTTTATTTCATTAAAAAAAAAAAAAAACAGTATTTAAGAAATTGTTCTTAAATACTACGAACTGAAATGAAAGTAATTTTTTATATTTATATAAAAACTTTTTTCTGTGCGTAAAATTTGGATTACCTTTTTTCCATTTATAGTTTTTTAAACACAAAATTATACACTCTAAATTTTTTACACTCTCATGTATTTACTTATTTATATGGATGTATTTAAGTGTACATGCAGTTATAAAATTTTTTATAACCAGCATAATTGGTTTCTGTTTAGAAAAAAAAAAAAAAACAAAAAAATAATTTCTAATTTTTTCCTTTGTATGTGATTAACTATGATTAACAAGAGAAAAGCAGGATTGCAGTTATAATTATAATTTCTATGGTTGAATAAATCATTTGTTATATTAATTAACATTATTGTCATATTAACAACAGCTCTTTTAGTTAAACCGGGCTAAGTCAACAATAATTATGCTACTTTAAAATGGTAAATGATAAAACCTGTTAGAATTTATCAAATAATTAGCAAATTAGATAAGTTCTTAGAATACTGTTTTTCAGTAATTAAAGAGTTACATTAAGTAAGGAGCTAAATTAAGTAACAGCTGTCTATATCGAACAAATAATTGGCTAAATTTGGGAAACGCTAATGAAATCTACATCGAGGTATAAAAGTGAGTCTTCAGGTGGAAATACAGGCAGACATGATTGAATTATCATGAAGGTACATAGGGAAAAAGATATAAAATTTATGATATCATACGATTATCTTATTCCGTCAGCGTTTATGACCGTCAAAAAAATTCTTCTTTTTATCTCGATATGCATCTCATTCGAGTTGTTCAAATTTACAATATTTATTAGATACAGAGTTAAAGACTTTAAAAATTACAATATCTCTTATGTAAACGCCATTACATAGTGGTGCCAGTCGCAAAAATTTTGGTAATAAATATGTATCCATTCATATCGAGTATTAAAAGTTTCAAAAATCGTAACTTTTACAAATGAAGTCCTATTTCAAAGATTTTTATATTTCTGTAAATTGAATGTATGGGAAATTTGTAGAGGGGGACCTAAGCTTTTAGAAAAATCATATTGTAGTCATTGTGTTGCAATACAAGATAAACTACAGAGTGTCAAAGTTGATCACCTCTTGTATTAAAATTTTCAAAAAATCGTAACTTCTACAAATGAAGTTCGATTTCAAAGATTTTTATATTTCTGTAAAGTGCTCACTTAAGTTATCTCTTGCAGTTAGAAAGATTTGAATTTTTGATTTTCTATATTTTTGAAAAAAAAAAAAATAGTAATTTCTCATACCAAATTCAGAATGCCTACTTTGAACATTTTTCACGGCTAGACAAATTGAGATAATCAAAAAATTGTTTCAGCATATTATTTCGAAATGCATTAGAAATCACAAAATAAAAAAATGTTCCCTGCATATACCTAAGGACTTATTCCCGCAAAACGAAATAAAGTCGAGGCAAAAAATCAAAAAATCATAATTCAAGCGTAAATATCTTTTTAACTGTAACAGATAACTTAAGCTTATTTCTTTATCTTGCCAAGCACTTTACGGAAATATAATAGTTTTTGAAATTGGACTTGATTTGTAGGTTACGATTTTTTGAAACTTTTATATACCTGAAATAGTCAGCTATGACACCCTTCAGCTTATCTCATGTTATCACAATGTGACTACAAGATGATTTTTGTGAAAGCTTTGGTCTTCCTCTATAACTCTTCCATACATTACAATTCGATCCAACCAGTAGTTTCGGAGATTCTGATTTATTACTAAAATTTTAGCGAGTGGTCCCACTGTGCACCATTACACATATGTACTTCATTTGACAATGTGCCATAATAATATTTTCTAGTCATTCCTAACTGACTTCACTTACAGACATTTATTCCACTTTTGTTTGTACAAGTATAAAATGTACTTTATCTCTAAATACATAGAAAAAGCAATCCTTAAAATATTTAAAATTCTTAAACTTTAATTACAAATTTGTTCATTGCTTATCTGACATACAATTGTGAATTATGTACTATAAAATTTTCTATTTTTTTTTTTTTTTGTTCTTTTTACATTTCTATCAACTGCAATATTTTTTGTTTGTCTGTCTTTATCTACTGTTGCCTGCCCACACACATAAAAATTAAAGGAGCAACATTTCCCTGACCCAAAAATCTGTAATGACCAACTAAATGGAAAAAATGCAAACTAAATATAACAAATCACACATACTCATACACACTCATCCACTCAGTTACACACCCATACAACCCCTCAAACATTTGGAAGATAAATTTTTTGTCAATTTTTCAGACGTCGCTTATAAGTGACTTCTAGATGATTGTTCGAAAACTGAAAAAACAAACTGCATTACTATCATCCTTTCACCTTTCAAAAGTATACTTTGAAGATAATATGACGACAATTCGAATTTAACAAAAACAAAATACATTGCATTAAGAATTTTTGGGTATTAATTCGCAAAAAAGATCAAGCTTAAAAATTAAATATAACTTAAATTAAATAAATATAACAACCCATTGTATGGATTTATTTAATTATTTGTTATAATCAGGGCAAGTTTTCAAGGTTTTCGCTGAAAAGTAAGCTTTTGCATATTTCTCAAGAATTTTTCAAATCTTTGCATTAATTTTCATGTAATAAATACAAAAATTAATTTTCTGAACAAAAACGATATTTATTTACTGAATTGAGACGTAAAAAAGGTTACCATCAAGGTCTATTTATTGCAAATTTTATTTTTTTACAAAAAATCGAAATCTTTCAAAATTTTAAAGTTATAAAACTGCTTATTTTCTGTTCTTATTTGCATATTTCTTTGCATATTATATAATTTCATGCTTTTTCAAGAGCATATTTTCACTATTTTCGTGCATATTTAAACTTTTCCTGATTATAATTATTTTTTAGTACACTAACATTAACCATAGAAACTAAAATAATATAAAAATAAATATAATTAAAAAATTCTTATAAAAGCGAAAAATCATCCAAAAATTTGAAAATTAATAATCAATAATAAATTATACTCGTAATTCAAAAATGACGAATCCCTTCAAAACATTGGGACATTTGTCGTGTGAAATATACTCCAAATTTGTATGGAAATTTTGTGGGCGATTGGGTCATTTTGCTAACAGCAGTTTTATGTTTCATTTACAAATTTATTACAATTTCTTTAAAAATATATCAGAAATTAATGAGCACAAAAAAGTTTTTAAATATTTTAGCTTTGTTCTGACCTTATTTTTTTGGCATTTAGCCTTTTCTGACCTTTCTTAAAGTACAATTTAGCCCCTTTTTTTCTCATCTACTGGCACACTGGTTAGGATAGGAAGATTGTCATTTTTTTATAAAGAGAAAAATACATAATAGAGATGCAGATAAGATCATGTAATTCTATAATCATTTAACTTAGGTACAGTTTGGCTGTGATATTAAATATAAGAGGAACAATTTTCCTGATAATTAAGTGTTTTATAATCAACAAAGGATAATTTAAAAATGTAAGCAAATCCTATTAGCATTTTATTTAGTAAAATCCTACTTTTTTCATAATTTAAATTTATTTTAGGAAAAACTCCATCCAAAACACAAAAGTATTTGCTTATTAAAAAAAAAACCCAAAACTTTGCTTGTAAAAATGCCTTCTCTCATTCTTTGCACGAAAGGTAATCTAAATATAATTTAATTATAAAAAAAGGTGTCGAGGGCGATATGGCCAGCACTAGACAAAGCAGGCACTATCACTCTTCTGGGCTTGAATAGGAGAAGCTTAAGAATCATGATAGGGGCCATAACTGGTCACTGTTTGATAGGGAAGATGAGGCCTGGATGGGACGCTGGCAATTCCGATTTTTATAGAATGTGTGGAGACGTCGACGAGACCTAGGGGGATTGGTAACAATGCTAATCCTCCTATATGATTCGTTTTCATTCCTATATTTTTCTTTTCCATTCCTATTCTCCTTTTTTTTCTCTCTTTTTCACAGCTTTACAATGAAGGGACTCACAATGGACCGAGATCGGTCTCTGGGGTCTGTCTATCTATAAAAATTATTATTAATCTTCTCCTCTTCTTTTAAAGGTACAGGAATTCTCGAGGAATTTCTCAAGAGGATTTTTTTTGTAGTTCCCTAAATAAAAAAAAAAAAAAAAAAAAAAAATAATTTTTATGTGAATTGTTTCTTTTATAACGTAGATATGTGTGAAGTATGTAAAAGTAATTATGAAATATTAAAAAATGTCAATTTTAATTATAAATACAGAAATACTAGAAGTGCAAAATCATGTTCTAATGTTCTAGAAGAGACGACACTTCTGTGAGCATCATCCGTATTATGTGTAGAAGACTCTTTTTCGACATAGTGTCCTATACGAGATTTCTAGAAGGCTCTTCCACGAGGAACAGTTCTTCCCGTCAGAAGATGATTTCTAATGGTACTTTGGTAATAGTTTTGACTATGAATTTCAACTTCTGGAAGACTCTTCTTAGTGACTTCCGCAATAGAAAATGTTTGCAGGGAAGCAAGTATTAAAAAAAGCATGTAAATTAAAAATATTTCAACATAACAAGAACAAGAACAATAAAATAAAAAAATAAAACCCATAAAAGTCAAACAACAACAACGACAAAAAAATGTATTTTACTTATTTCACACAGACGGGCACACATACTCAAGTGTACACGTATCATGTATCCTTGTTCGTATATGCACAACTGCAGTTTAATACACAGAGATAATAATAAAAAACATTACAACACTTACCAATGAAATAAGCTTTTTAAAGTGCACTTCAAAAAGTGAAATATCTATAAAATGTTAACATTTAATACAAATCCCTATTCACTTTGATGACTACGAGTAATTACTTAAGTAGTGTATAAAGCTTTTTACTTGAAGTAGTAAAAATGTTAATAAATTTTTCAGATTTTCTATTCCTTTTGGTATTTTTTTCCCCTTAAAAATGTACCAAAAAATTAAATAACTCTCGAAATTCTCATCATTATTTCAAATCCATAATATCGTCCTGCCAAGGATCGTTATAAATATGTGTGTTTGTGTGTGTGCTGGATATTTTGTTTTATCTTATTCTGATGATTTTTTCATATTTTTTATTTAAATTTTTACATTTTCATTTGCAAATGTGTGCACACATATTTCTGTAGTTAGTTTCCATATAGTTTTTACAGTGTATCAATTAAATATTTTGCGTAAGAAAAATTCATTTATTTTTATTAAATATAAAAAAAGATATCTTAAATATTAATAATGATTTTTTTTTTTTTAAATAAATATCACATTATTAGTTCAGACGATTTTTAATTTTTTACAAATTTATCACTACTTTTTTATCCCAAGAAGGTATTTTAATTTTTTTTTTTTCATTTTATACTAGATTTTTTTTTTTAAGTATTTAGTAAAATTATCAAAATTCAGTATTTGGTGTGATAACTATTGTTTAATCAATATATTCAAGTAAATATAAAATAAAAATAAAATTTATTCAATCATCTACTTGATTGATTTGAAAAATTTTTTAATTGGAAACATTGTTCAATTCATTCATTTCATTTTTTACAGTTTTTAGTAATTGATAAAATCATTTTGGTAAGAAGTGCAAATTTAAAAAAAGTTTTAAATTGTATGAATTATTTGGTGATTGGTGACTTTTTTCTGCGCAGAACAGCTTCCAGGTGCCTTGACATTGATTGGACTAAATTCTGATACTTTTTAACCGATATTTTGTCTCATTCATCTTTAAGAATTTTCTTTAATGAAATCTTCGATGAAATTTGATGTTCCTGGACTTTTTCCTGCAAGTAAGTCCAAAAATTTTCTATGAGATTTAGGTCGGGACTTTGAGGTGGTGGCAACTGGTTGGTGTTGTATAAAATCCACATTCTGACTTCAAAAGCCGTATGTTTCACAACATTATGATGTTAAAGATAAAATTAATTTTTTTCTAGGTCCATTTTTGTAGCACTGGAATGAAGGTTATCCTTCAGAATGGATAAATATAGTTGGTTATCCATTATAACATTAATAAATACCAGTTTGTCCACTTCAAGTGTGGACATACAGACCCAAACTATCACTAACCATATATTTAAGGTTTCATTTGGCTTTCTCCGCACCATACGTCAACCAACGGAGTCAATCAATTCTTTTCCAAAACTCAAGTCTTAGTTTTATGGAGTTCAGCAAATGGTAACATCTTTTGTCTGTTGACTTCAGAAATGAGAGGTTTTTTCTTCCCTACACGACTAGGGATATTATTGGCTTTGAGTGGCTTAGTATCGGCCCAGAATAAGTGGTGAAACACAAGCAAACTTTGACGGAGGCTGCTTTCCGTTGTCAAAGAGAACCCAAATTAAATGAAAAACAAACAACAAAAAAACTTATGATAACAACAAAACTACATGTATATAAAAAATAATTTTCTCCCTCTCTTAAACTCCGCACATAAAAGATATAAAGCAAAGCTTTCTTCCTCTTTCCATCTTATATAAATTTAATGTAAACATTTGTGATTCATTTTGCAACAAGGGCAACACTGACAGAGACGGAGCGAGAGTAAAAATGAGAGCTGTTGAGAATTCGTTGTGAAAATAAAATAAATTTTAATTTTGGAAAAATTCGCTGTTCAGTTTTAGTTGTGAAATCTTTATATAAAAGAAATTATCCGCTAGCTTGTGTTTCATCACTAACAGAGACAGCGACATTTTCATACAAATTTCTTAATAAGACTGTAATAATTACTAATAATATTAGCAAACGATCTCACAATTTTAAAATTAAAAAAAAAAAAATCGCAGAAGTATTAAAAAGGCAAAATACTTTTTTTGGGATGCAGAATAAGATGCTAGGTAATAATATATAGTATATAAAAAAGAACATTTTGAAAATTTTTGCCTGGTTTTCCCAATTAAAACATAATTATTTTTCAATGGTTAGTACATATCTACCAGTTAGTTTTCGTTTTTCTTTTTTAATGAATAAAAAACATATTTCCTAAAAAAAATTATATGCAAAATATTTTCTTGATTCACTGTATATTGCCTTGGTTTCTTTACAGTATTCAGTTGTTGTATTCATTTCATATATAAATGTTTTGGAGTTGCCGCAAAATGCAATTAGTTTGGTTTAGGGTTTTCTTTTTTTTATTTTAATATAATTTTTTTTTTGTTATCTTTGCAGTTTTTTTATTCATCAAACTTTGGTGTAAAAAAATGGAAAATCAAAATAGTAAATTCTATTTGATTGTAAAGCTTAACTGAATGAAATTTGAACCGTAGAAAAAATGTAAATAAAATTGTGTAAAATTAAATTCCTGAATTTTAGCCACGTTTGAGTGCAAACGCTGGCAAAATAACAACTAAATAAGCATTTATTTTATTTATGAAAAAATAATGTAGAAAATTGTTTACACTTGTTTCTTTTTTTTTTTTTTTTTTTTGCTTTAAAACGTTTTTTTTTTATATATAAAATTAAAACTAACTAAAAAAATAATACTGGAAGTTTTCAACTATCAATTGCACTTTGCTACAAAAATACACCTTTATTTTCACTCGAAAAACATTCTAATATGGGCTACAAATCTTCTTAAAGATATCACATAACAATTTTCAAAAATTTCGAAACACACCATAAATTTCGAGATATTGCGAAAAAATCGTTTTTTATTTATTTATTTTTCATTTCATTTATATTTCATTTGTTATAGATTGTAAACCCATAGGACCAAATTAATCCAGATTATTTATATGGCAATTACAAATTTTGATTCTTTTTAATAAATTTAAATATATAGATTTATACAAGTATAAAAAATATGCACAAATGTTGAAATTTCAGGAATACAAAACTTAGAAAATAAAAATTTAGACTGCGGTAATGCACATTTTACATATTATCTAGTACAATTGTTTTAAATTTTGATATTGAATTCGAAAAATTTCTATCTCTGTACAGTAAAATTCTATTGCAAAATCTGAACACTCAGACAACAAATTATCTATTCATAATTTGGGAATAATATCTTGGCATAACTATAGAATTAGTTCTATTTGAGAAAACAATGTTAAACTTATTTATTAGATATCTGGGTTTAACATATTTAAAAATTTTATAAAACTGCAATAAATGTCTTAAGTTTATAAAGCTCCCAAAGTTACATTGGAGAAGATTTATTGCATAAGATGTCATATGTGCGTGAGAGCTATATTTTAGACCGAATATATATCGAGCTATTCTATTAAAAGCTTGATTCAGTATATTAACATCATTTACTGATATACCAGTATATATTTCTAAGCTATACAATAATATTGGAAGACATAATGCAATGGCAACACTCCTCTTCACCTTACATTATACAACCGCCTTAGAATGAAATTTATTGTTGAAGAAACATAATCTACTTGAAAGTCAAAGTATAATTTGTTATTTATATAAAATCCTAAAATCTTGTAATACAATAAAAATTATATTTCATTTGTATATTTAACAACTTGGGTACTCTACGAGAACCACATGTATCTCATCTTAGAAGGATTCAAATTGAGACAATTTACATTAGATCACCCCAAAATAAGTCCTAAATCTTTATTAACATTATATTCTAAAATATTGAGACCTAGCCCTTCATCATCCGCAATCAACTAAACATCATCTGCATATGTATAACATTTTCAAAATTGTATTTGCAGGAAATCGTTGAAATAAACCATAAATAGAAGAGGTTTTATGAGTTGAAGACCTAACACCTCCTAACATCTTTCATGCAGAAATGAACAGATTAGTTTGATCCCAAGTTAAATTGAGATAATTTTCTAATTAGTATTTCTTGACTTAAAGAGTCAAATGTTCTGCTGTAATCAATAAATATGTGAACAGAATTTAATTTGTTGTGGATATTAGTACTTATATTTTGAACACAATCCAACATCAATTCAAGTTTTAGGGTAGTTCCTGCTCGTAGGTCCCTAAGCTAATGCACAAGTTTTATTATCGACATTATAAAACTTGACAAAATGTCCGGACTGAAAAATTAGTTTTTTGCAAAAAAATTAACACAGCTATAAAGCAAAGTCTTTTCTTTATATAACTGCGTAATTAGATTTTTAATATATGTTTTAAAGGATCGCTTTAGAGGTATCAGAGATAAGAGTTTTTTTTAACATTTTGTTTGTATTTCTTTAATTTAACATCTTTATTTTTTGAATATTTTTTACTTTCTATATTATATTGACTTTTCGAACTTCCCTCGTAGTTATGTGATATACAACACTATTCCTATCAAGTACCACCTGTTAATAGACTATTGTCAAATTTTGAGCAAGTGTCGTCATTTACTTTGCGTTTAACAGCTGTTCAAAACATACAACCTCGTATATTTTTCTAAAAATGTAAAAAAGTGAATTTTTTTGCGAAAAAAAAAACCTTCAAAAGCTCGATAAATACTATGGGGACTCTGCACCATCGATTTCAATGGTAAAAAAGTGGTTTACTGACTTTCGTGGTGTCGCACAAGTACAAATGACACTGAACGTTCTGGACGGCCAATTGACGTCAGTACCCCCGAAAATGTCGGCAAAAACCACGATACGGTGTTGGTCGACCGAAGAGTAAAAGTGCATGAGATTGTTGATGCTACAGGCATTTCATATGGCAGTGTGGTTTCGATTTTAAATGATCAGCTGGGTTTAAGAAAGTTGTTTGCAAGATGGGTGCCGCGTTTGCTCTCAATTGGCCATAAACGTAGACGTGTGACAACTTCATAGGATTGTTTAGAGTTCTTTAACTGCAATAAGTTTTTGCAGCATTTTGTAACTGTGGATGAAACATGGATCCATTACTGAACTCCGGAGACCAAGCAGCAGTCTAAACAATGGGTTGCTCCGGGTGAACCGGTTCAGAAGAAGGCAAAGGTAAGTTTGTCGGCCAATAAGGTGATGGCAAAAGTTTTTTGGGATGTACGCGGGATAATCCACTTCGATTACCTTCAAAAAGGAAAAACAATAAACGGTGAATATTATGCCAACTTATTAGACCGATTTAATGAGAATTTAAAAAGAAAACGACCCCATATGGCCAAGAAAAAAGTTCTTTTTCATCAAGATAATGCACGGGTGCACACGGGTGCAGTCTCAATGGCAAAGCTTTATGAATTGGGCTACAAATTGGTACCTCATTCGCCATATTCTCCGGATTTAGCCCCTAGTGACTACTTCCTATTTCCAAACCTAAAGAAATGGCTCGGTTGAAAGAGATTCAGCTCCAACGATGAAATTATTGACCAAACAAATGCCTATTTTAAGGACCTCGAAAAATCCTATTTTTTACGCAAAGTAAATGACGACACTTGCTGAAAATTTGACAGTAGTCTATTAACAGGTGGGACTTGATGGGAATAGTGTTGCATTTCATATAACTACGAGGGAAGTTCGAAAAGTCACGGACTTATTTATCCGCCCAGAAAATAGTAGGAAAAAGTAGAAAAAATTTACTTTATTTAAAATATTTACTTAGCTGTTTTTATTTGAACTATATCATCTAACTCTTGTAAATAGTATCGCAAAAACATATTTTTGTATGTAACCAGCACTTTCCTTGAATAGATTGACTGTTAATTAATCAATATATTTGATTGTGTTACATATATTTCATATTATTTTAAAGATTTTTAAAGGCAAATAACACAAAAATGGTCAAAATAGGTGAAAAATCTCTAAAATATGGAATGAAAACGAGGAAAGTCGGAAAAAGTTGAAAATAGTCGGAAAAAGTGGAAAAGTCGGTAAAGGTCGAAAATAGTCGAAAAGTCGGAAAAACAAATGTACTGGTTTCCTTGCATAGATTGTTTGTTAATTGATCAATAAATTTGATTGCGTTGTATATAATTTATATTTTTTTTAAGTTTTTTTTTTCTTTTTTTAAGATAAATAACAAAAAATAGTCATAGGGGGCGAAAATCTCGAAAACAGTCGGAAAAGTTGGAAAATGTCGAAAAGTCTGAAAAAGTCTAAAATAGTCGAGAAGTTGACTATTCCAAAATTGAAAAAAGTCGAAAAGTCGAAAAAAAGGATTATTTAAAAATTGAAAAAGTCGAAAAATCAATTATTTAAAAATTGAAAAAAGTCAAAAATTCGACTTTTTGTACCAACCATAAAATTCCATTGCCCACTGCTAACGATAGAAAATTATAGCCCTAGTAGATTTTTTTGTAGCATCAGAATAATGTGATAGCGAAAATAAGTTAAATACAAAGCTGCTTATATAGCATTTGTCTATCAACATGCTTATAAATGGTATTAGTTTGTCGCAAAATATATCAATAAATAAATCGGTTGAATGGTAAATATAGGTTTGTTAAACTTGGGAAAATATTCCAAAAAATTAACTTTTTTAGGAAACATTTTCTGTCGAAATTTAATATTCTCATATTCGTTCAAATTTAGATTTTATTTGATTAAGAAATATAATTTAAAATTTCAGTAATTAGCTATTCTTTCTAATTCAGTTTATTCAAAGTTGTTTTGTGCTGATAATATCGTTTTAAGCATCAATGTGACTATATTTATTATAAAATCTACTTCAGTATAAATAATTCTTAATTAAAACCAGTAAAATATTTATTTTTTTAGTAGAGATATGCTAAATATACCCCTTCAGATTTTAGCACATTGATATTTTTTTTTTACGGCTAATACTCATAATAAAGGAATAAAAGAATAAAAAGTAGCACTTAACTTTTTTGGACTACACTTTTCGAACGATTTGTTTCTCGCATGTTATTTACTTTATAAAAACAAAATATAAAATATAGCTAGTGCCCCTATAGCCTAGTTGGTAGTGCGCTAGTCTGTCAGTCTGGGGGTTGTGGGTTCGATTCCCACCAGAGGCTCTGGTTTGTTTCGCTACAACAAGCACATGGTCTTCGTTACCCCTGTTCGTTAGGATTGGAATATAATTTGTAATTGTATTGTAATTAGCAAATAAATAAATAAATAAGTAAATAAATAAATGAATAATAAAATAAAATATAGTTCAAAGTCATTTAATTGACAGATATTAAATTTTACCGAGTATTTTTGAAATTCTTTTAGTTAGGATAATTCTTCCACAATTAGAGAAAAACTTTTTCTGTACATATAAAAATTTCTACTAAAATTTAAAATTTTTTGTTATTTTTAACTATTTTTTTTAATCAAAAAAAATCAAGCACTTTGTTTAAATCTACCGCAATTCAATTCAGCCTACCCTCCTACCAAAGGAAAAAAATCGTACCAAATTTGGGAGAAAAAGCCCAAAATGGCAAAGCTGGACCCATCTTCATTAAATTTGTTAATACGCTTTTGGCTTTTGTTAAAGTTAAAATGATTTTTAGAAATGAGCTTGTATGGGAGCTATGGTAAATTATAGGCCGATCTTCGTGAAAGTTGACGCACTTATTTGTATTTACAACCTTAAACCCCTATTTCGGAAGGACATTTGCATGGGGGTTAGGCAAAATAATCGACCGATCCTGATAAATTTCCATTGACTTCGTCCTTATAATGTTTAAATGTTCGTGCGGAATTATGTTAAGATATCTTAAAGATGGTCCAACTCTTAGTAAGGTGTGTTGTGGACAAATATATTTATGAGTTATAAATATCAGCAAAAACGCATATTACCCCAACCACCTATGGTGTAGTAAGTTATAAAAATTGCCTTTCATATAAAATATAAAATATTTTCCTTTTCACATTTGCAACAAAAATTTACTTTAAGGTCAAATTTCTTTTTATTAATCTGATATCTAAAAGACTTCCTCTTTTAAACGATACCAAACATTCATACTAAAACTTGCTAAGAGTGATGCTAATTTAGCCTTTTTAAGGATAAATCTAGCCTTTTTATTTAGCTTTTAGCCTGAAGATTTTTTTCACAGTTGACAAAGTTTGGATAGGGCAAGGGGAAAAACGTTGACCAAAGCGCCTTCTAATATTTTTTACGCGCATTTAGTTACGATTTCTTTTGAATCCATTACAAAAATTTAATACTCCAGGACAAAAAAAAAATATTTTAAAAGTGAAAGAATATTACCTTTTTGGAAAATAACTTTAAAAATTTATTTTTTTTTAAGTTTTAATTTCAGATTGACGTAAGTCTTTATCGAATAGATATATTTATATGGTTCTTGCAGAAATATTATTTTAAATTTTATAGAAAATCTAGTGATTATTTTCAAAAATTTTAGAGACCGAATTAAGGCACTTAAATTTAAATAACTTAAAAAAGAGGTCAAAAATTAGGATAAAATTGGCTTCAACCAAAATATCTCTTAAATTATAAAAGATAACTTCACATGTAAGTATATTTTTTGTAGAAATTTACAAGGATTAGATATGTTTAATTTTTTTTACATTCAAGTCATAAATAAATTTTTGCGAATTTTTAAAAAACTACAAAACCGAAGTGAAGAGGTCTACCCTCTTCCCCCGTGACCCGCTTGGGGCCTGTACGCCATCATGTCAACTTGAAATTACCTCAGCCCTGACTATGTGTAATTTTATTTAGATATCTGTAACGGTTCACAAGTTAGAAAATTATTAAAAAAAAAAATTGCTTCGGGACCACTGTGTACTGTAGCATAAGTGTATATGTGATTGTGTGTGTGTATGTTTCATTGTCTATTTTTGATATTAAAGCCATTTTTGTTTACAGTGGAGTGCAAAAACTAAATGTAAAATTATTGATTAACCTGCTATGAGAGGGCTGAATCGTAAAATCTAAAACAATTTTTTAGATTTTTACGAAAAAAAAAAATTTTAAAAGTATGATATTTTTAGAGAGAATATCTCTAATCTAAAGATTCTTTCTATAAACCTCATTGTTCAAGTATAACTAGAATAGTGACATATGTACAGTGTTGCCAGTTTAGCCTTTTTAAGGCTAAATTTTACCTTTTTATTTTACTTTTAGCCTCAAAATTTTTGTTTTAGCATCTAGCCTTTTATCCAGTTTTTTTTTTGGTTCTTAAAATTGCCTTAAAAGGGCTAAAATGTTAGCATCAACGAAGAAAATAATTTTTTATTTGTTAATACTAATTTTATTTTTACAGAATCATCCATTTAAACATTTTTGTGTACATATTCACACAAAAAGTCTAGATTATTTACATTTGGCAAAAAATTTTGCCTGCGGCTTTTCATTCTCCAAATCAAAAATTACTTAATTAATGTTATGCACTTATTATATTGATTATTATAATTATTTTCTGATAAATTTTACTTACCATAAAAACTATATACTAATATAATTTAAAACGAGAAAGAAAACTATATGACACCCTACGAGCATAAAAATTCAGTAAGGAGACCAATATTACACCTGTGGCCAATTTAACTAAATGTAAAATTAAATATACAAATACAGAATAATGCGCTGATAATAACATCTAGATGATTTTATGTACTTTAGGTCGATATCTGGACCGATTCTTATAAAATTTGGCAGTGTTGTTTCTACTTACATAAAACTTATTTGTGTCGAATATTAACTTGATACTAACATTCGTGTGGGATTTACGCACGCTGAAGTGATTTTCGTAAGAGGGATTTATATGGGTCAATTGAAGACCGATCTTCATAAAATTTGGTACAAAGATTGATGCTTGTACAGAATTTCTTTGCACCGAATTTTATTAAAATATTCTAATTTTTAAGGCATTTTTGAGTGTTTAAACTATATTTGTACGGGGTCTAGGTCAAATAATGGACCGTTAACAACCAATTTCAATAGACCGCGGTCTTGTATCAGAAAAATTCCACGTACAAAATTCTATTATTTTTAATATTGCGACCCATACCCATATGTGTACAAGGTTTACATGGACAGCTAGCCAGACGGATGGACGGACATCGCTAGATCGATTTCAAAAGTGATTCTGACTCGTTTGGTATACTTTAACGTGGGTGTTGGATAACTTTTTCTACGCGTTACAAACATCAGCACAAATGGAAAATACTCCAACCGCATATGGTGGTGTAGGGTATAAAAGGTCTTATAAACATGAAAAATTATACACATTTGGAAATGCTTAACCATAATGGAAATTTAGTTCAAAAACAAAAGAAAAACAATTCAAAATATAGAATAATTTTTCATATAAAATGTAACCCAAATATGTATTGAAATTTTTTGGCTTATTTTTTATTAGGTTATTTTGCTAGCAGTCAATTTATGTTTTTTTTTTTTTTTTTTTAATAAATATATTACAATATCTTAAAGAAAAGAAAATATGAAAAAATAATGAGAACGAGAAAAATTTATTTTTTTAGTTAAAAAAAAAATGCTAACTTTTTTCTGGACTTATTTTTGGAGTATTTAGCCATTTTTGAGCTTAACTAAAGTTAATTTTAGCTTGTTTTTCCCCACCTCCTGGCAACACTACATAAGTATAACTAAAATATTTATTTGATCTTGAAAGAAGTCTTTAAAAACTAATATATGCCTTTGGAATAAGAAGAATACACTTTCGCGCGCCACTGTTTGTTGTAGTAAAATTTTACAAACTTTTAATTAAAGTTTACAACAATAAACTAATTTATGAATAGCGAGTGGCATGTAAAAGAATGCCGAAAGGAATAAATTTATTTGTGTCTGCGTTTGCATATATTTCTATACAACCATGTGTTTAACAGAGAAGCATGAAAAAGATAACAAATAGCGTAAAAATTAAGAAAAAAAAAAAAAATAGTGTAATAAATAAATTTAAAATAAAATAAAAAAGTGAAAATTATTTATAAGAAAAAAATAAAATAAAAAATTAAATACAACAATTTGAAAAATGCGTCTAATTTGAATATATATTTTCAAAAACTTTAAGCACCTTTGGATTAATTTCTAAATAATAATATGTATATATAAATATTTACCTTTTTTAACCTAGTGTCTACATTAGACATATTTTTATCAAAACAAATGTTAAAATCAGTATGAATATATACAAGGCAACGTTTGTTAAACATCTGATTATTATTTTGGTTGTTACAGTTGTCAAACTGCATATATAAAAAACAATAATGGAGACGTCATATTGTTGTTTTTGTGCAACTATTGCCACCTTCCACAAATTCGCGTTAAGTTTGACGTTTGTCTTGATAAAAAATTTTCTAATGTAGACACTATGTAAGGTACTCAGCATAAACTTTACTAACCCGTTAAGTCAAGAAATTACATTTCTAAAATTTGTGAATTACTCACAATTCGGGTGAAAAACTCATTACCTTTATATGTGGTAAGAATGCTAATTCTAATCACGAGAGAAATTTTGATTTTTTCCATCACGTCTCAAATTTAACCCATTGTTGACCGAAAAAGTTTTTAGGCTATATAATTGTCAAGGTAAAATTAGAGTAGTATACATTATTTATGTTTCATAGAAGATAAATAGCGCTATAAAAATGTAGTAGTACCAATTAGGTCCCTAGCTTGCCCCATTTACCCTCCAGGAGTTTTTAAAATTAAAGAGTTTAAAAATTTCACCTTTAACGCGCGCACAACTATGGTAAAATGAGGGGCGTGGAGAGAGTGTCGAGGTAGAATTTGTTGCATAGAACATAACTACTGCATGATCGTAGATTACGAAAATAAAAAAACAATCAAAATTGCACTGCAAAAAAAGAAAAAAAAAGTGAGGACAGCAAAAGTATGAGTAAAAATTAAAAATTCAATCTTAAAAAAATTAATAAAAGAGGATTAAGAGGATTCAGTTTTTTAACTACTACTATATAACAGCAAATTCCAAAAGTAATAAAAATTATGAAATTGTTTTGACCAAAAATATATGATCGTCAAAATCAATGTTAGAACTCTAATCAAAGATGGTACAGATTATAAATTTGTGAACGAAATTTTTTCTCCTACCAAATGTCAAACAGCTAATAAAGAACTTATCAGTAATTTCAACATTGAATGATATGGAAACGATCATCGCAATCAGAATAAAACTTTTAAGAAAACAAAAAAACTCGCACCAAGTTTGGTTGGACAAACCACGCTATGTTGGCAACTCAAAGAACATGAATTATGATGATTTGTTAGTTAAGTTTAATTTTTCTATTAAATAAGAAAAACATATTTGCATCTTTGACAATGTTGCGTATGAGAGATATTTGTATAACACTCCAGAAAAAACTTTTTGGTTTTCAGTAATGACAACTACTTATTAAAGTAGTTTCTCGGTAATGAGGCGTCATTATTATTTGCCTACTCTGTATTACATGAATAAATATTTAATAGTATAATAGCACAGTAATACTGGAATCATGTGAATGAGTTGGCTAGAGCGCTGGATTAGCAACCAGAAGGTTGTTGGTTCAATCCCATTCTGATGTCGTTAGTTTTTTATAACAATATGTTTAAAAAGATATTTTATAATAAAAAGTTTTTGTCACTTAGAAAATTAAGTGCGAGATGGTGTACTGAGTAAGACGTTAGTCATTAAAAACAAAAACGAATGATTAATCTGTGTCCAAGTTCAAATCTCACTGACGCAGAATTTTTTTTGCTTTTATTTTTATTTTTGTTTAGGTACATATTTTTGAATAACCATAGAGTCTAAAAATAACTACATGAATTTGTGGACAACTCAACAAAAATAATTAGTTATTCAGACAAAAAATAAGTAGTTTATTTTTGTTTCCAATTATACCCGCTAGTTTATCAGCAAAGCAAAGTTTTTGCTGGGACGTTTAGACTAGTGTTCCCAATCAATGTTTATTTATGTAATTGGAAAAATGTACATATATTTTCAAAATGTCTATTTTATTTTCCTAAATTCTACAATATTTTCATTACAAGCAAAAGGTTTTTTTAAAATGAATCATCGATAGATGCTTAAATGACTTATTTTTTAAAATTTTTTATCAAGGTGTGGCCCATTGTTTTTTAAATGATACATGTTAATATAAAAAATAATAGATTTTCACGTCAACCACCAAAAGACAACAGCAATTAACACGCACTAACTTTATAATTTGTGTCACAAACTAACAAAATATTAATGAAAATAAGGTATACTTATTTGCAAATGTATAAAATTTTTTATGTATTTATTTATACTTTCTTCTGTTTAGAGTTTTTTTTCTGAAAGATTATGTTTGTATTGGAATAAGTAAATACAAACTAAATTACACACACACCTATTGACGTACAAATGAACTTTCTTTTTCTCAAGTTAATGGCAAAAAACATCATCATCGTCATTATCATGGTCATAATCACACACATTGTGATGATACAAATAAATGAGATGAGTAAAAGGAATACAAAAAAAAAAAATAAAGGAAAACATTTAATAGAAATAAAAATGCTGGTCAATGTTTGTTTGTATAAGGCAAAACCAACAACAACTTTATCACTAGCACACAGTGGGACCATTTGCAAAATAAATGGTATTAAATCCCTGAATCGATTTTGATAAAACTAGGAAAATCGATAGAGCTAAACTAAGCTTTCAGAATATTGTTGGCTGGAGTATGTAGCTAGTGCAAGGATACGCGCTACAATGGACTCAAGTTGACCACCTCAAGAGTGAAAAACATATTGGAGCTTGTAACTTTTACAAATATGAAGCGATTTTAAATATTTTTACATTTCGCATTATTGTACTAAATTATCTCTTATGGTTTAAAAGATTTTTGACTTTTAATAATTAAATTTCTCATTTTTGGCCTTTGCGATTTTGGCCTATAAATTTTTGAAATAAAATTTTATTTTATTTTTTTTAATATAGTGACGTTTTCTATATTTTTTTGAATTAGGCTAAAGAAAAAATGTTTTAATATGTTAAATCGATAACTAGCAAAAATTGTTCAAAGTCAAATTTTTGGAACAGGTCTAAAAAATTTTAATGTTTGAAAAAAAAGTAACTACATATTTTAGTTTTTTTTTTAATTTTATTAAAGAAATTCAATATTTTCTGCGATTTTCTGAAAGTCTGCACCTTGTAGTTTCAAACTTTTTTTAACGTCCACCCTACATCAATTGTCTAAAATGCATACTTTTGAAGAAAGGTTCAACTTTGGAGCCTGTAGAAATTTCGATTGCTGATTTCCTTACTTCTGCGAATTAAATTAAATAGTTCGATATGTTTTTAAAGGTATCGCAAAAAATTGTGACAGCCTACCGGCAAATTTTGTCACGCGAGACAATTTTCGGAAAAAAACCCATATTTTCAATAACAAAAATTTTGAGCTTTAAAAATATATACTAAAATTATATATATTTTTCTGATCTTTACATTTATCAATTATTCATTAACTACTTTATAACATGTAAAATAAAAAATATTTTAATATCTATAAGCATTTCAAAAATATTCAGGCTCAAATTTATGAAACACGTACCTCTAAATATTATTTGCATTTTTATACCCTACACCATCATAGTTGGTTGGGGTACTAAGCGTTTGTGCTAATGTTTGTAACGCATAGAAAAAATTATCCAACACCCATTTTAAAGTAAATCGACTCAGAATGACTTTTTAAATCGATCTAACGATGTCCGTCCATCTGGCTGGCTGGTTATCCATGTAAATCTTGTGCCCAAAGTACGGGTCGCAATTTTAAAGGTTATTCAAAAATTTGTCACGTGGGACTTTTATGATATAAGGATGAGGCCTATTGAAATTGGTTTTGATCGGATCATTATCTTACCTAGCCCCATAAAATGTCCCCCCGGAATATAATTTAAACACTCAGAAATGCTTCCATATAAACCCCTCTTCTAAAAATCACTTTAACGCGTATAAATCTCATATGAAATTTAGTATCAAGTTAATATTCCATACAAATAAGTTTCACGTAAGTAGAAACAACATTGCCAGATTTAATGTCAATCAGTCCATAATTTACCATAGCTCCCATATAAACCCACTTCCAGGAATCGCCCTAAAGTGCATAAAATCTTCTAGTTAGTATCAATGCATTTTTCTGTATTTGAATATAGCAAATCTTACATTTAGTAAAATTTGCCACAGGTGTAATATAAGTCCCCTTCCTCAATTTTTGTGCTCGTGCACAATGGTGTAAGGATCATAGTCGGTCTTGACCGACTATATCTTTCTTTCTCGTTTCTTTTGTTTGTTTTATTTTAAGGTCTTTTATAAATTTTAAAATAGTAAAACTTGTTATATACATAATTTCAAAGAAGATATGATTTCCTTTAAAATGATAGATAATATGACTATTTTTTGATTGTAACGTTTTTAGTAAAGAAATTTGTAAATTAATTGATATTTGTAAAAGTCACAAGCTCCGATATGTTTTTCACTCTCAAGCTACACACCGCAACCAACAATATTCTGAAAGCTTAACTGCTCCTACATCGATGTCGCTAATTTCACCAAAATCGGTTTAACGGTTTAAAATATCCAGACTTATTACCATTAATATGCAAATGGTCCCACTGTCCAACAATAGTTTAAGTGGAAACATCACAGGATCATGAACCACAAAAAAGAGCTCGAAAAAAAGTAAGTGAAAAATTGTCATTGCGTTTATCACATGTGTATAAAGTTTATTTTATTTTTGTCGTCGTAAAACTCCTACGTACATAAATATACGTAGAAATTTATTTGCACACACACTCACACACCAATGGACTTTGTGTCCAATTTTACACAGGCACACACATTTATGTAGAGGAATAACATGAATGAAGAACCAATAACAAAAAAAAAAAAAAAAAAAAAAAAAAACGCATTTAATACATACACAGATATTTACATACATTTAAACTGAAACTGAAGGTTGTTTCAGGGATGAGAAATGAAAATTACAAAATGTCCAAGTGATATAATTTTAATTGTACTTTCCGTCTAAATTTTAGATACCAATATTAAAAAAAAAATCTTATAATTTTATTCTTCATGAAGTCTTAAATTTAAGGTAGATTTTCAAAGGTTTGACTCTAGTCGGTGTAAGTGTTAAAATTAAAATGAAATAACTAATATTGTGTGTAAAAGTGCTGGTTTATTTTTGTACCAAAAAAAGTACCATTACAACATAATTTCCTTCCCTTCAAATAAATATACTAGTAGTCTATATTTTATAGTTGTTGTTGTTGTTGCTATTATTATACACTTGCTATTGTTGTTGAAGCTATTTTTTTTTTGCTGCCGTTGACTGATGTTTATATTTGGCTCTTGCATTTACTATTCCATTTAGTTGTTAATCTTAGTTAATATTTATTTGTGCTTATTTAGCAAAAACCGCTTACACACACATACAAATGTTACGCGGTTTTGTGTATGTATAAATACTCACACATACAATGCTCATGGGAAAACAATAACACCAACAACAATTTTTCATTTTATAGATTTGATAATAGTTAACTGGTAAATTTGCTTTTTCGTGTTTTGGTCATAGATATTGTATGTATGTATGTCTGTATGTAATATATATTAAAATGGTGAACGAAAAAAAAAATTATATTGAAAATAAAACTAATATTTGTTTTTGTTGATTCTGTCGACAACGATGACTACTTGTTATAAACTACGTGGTTTAATATTTGTAAACTTTTATCCTTCGAACTGTTTAAAATTTATTTTTTGAAGGACTTTTTTTGCATCAATCGAAAAAGTTAAATTACTAAACGAGTTATTTTACATAGGTTGGGTTTTTGTAAATTTTTAACAAAAAATAAATAAAGTTTGAAAATTTAAAATTTCAAAATCAAATGTCAAATTTACTTTTAATATTGCAAAAAATTAATATTAACGATAACAACTATAATGTAGCTAACATTATGAACTATTGATAAAATAATTTGCTCCGTTTATAAGAAGATATATATTTATGCCAATAGCGCTATTGGAGCTAAATTGGGAATATAAAGGGACTAAATTTAAGTTAACCTTATAATCTATGAGTAAATTAAAACGGTAATATAAGAATACTCGAATTTGGAACTATAATAAGTTTTACGATTGAAGCTGAATTGGAATTTTATTAAGCACAAAATACGAGGAGTCTAATAGAAGATCTATCCCCGAAGCTTTTACTGATATGAATCAAATTGTTTGAAAAATACTCCAGATTTAAAAATGATATGAATTTTCAAAAATATTTTTTGTGCTTGCTTCACAATGGAGAGTCAAAGGGAAACATATAAAACAATTTCTGAAACTATTAAAACTCAACTAAATTGAACTTACAAAAAAAAAAAAAAAAAAAAAAAAAAAAAATGAAAAACAGCAATAATTTTTTTAATAAAGAAAGATTGATATTTATTTTTTACATTACAATAGTGAAAATATTATAGTAATATGCTTTTTTATGCAATAAAAAAAAGAAAAATCATTTAAAAAATTGTCTTTTTCCATACAGTCTGCACTCTTGCATTAATTTTTAGCCGGACGGGAAGCAACTTAGTGTCAAATGGATCAAAATCTATTTTAAGGATAAATATCATCAAAAAATTTTGAAAAGCTCGCTTGTCATGTTTTTAATTAATTTATAACTTTTTTCTAAAATGCACCTTTTTCGACCAATGCTGGATGTAGGGTTTAAACCTAAATCAATTTTTTAATAAACGTAAGATTGATATTTATTTTTTACATTATTACGATAGTGAAAATATTTTGGCAATATGCTTTTTTATGCAATTTAAAAAAAGTCGTTTAAAAATTTGTCTTTTTTCATAAAATTTGCACTACTGCATTCTTTTTTGGCCGGGCGGGAATCAATTTAGTGTCAAATTGATCTAAATCTATTTTAAGGATAAATACTTTTTTAATTAATTTATAAATGTCACACTTTTTTTTTAAATTCACCTTTTTCGACCAATGCTGGATGTAGGGTGCAAACTTAAATCAATTTTTTGATAAACGTAAGATTGATATTTATTTTTTACATTATTACGATAGTGAAAATATTTTGGCAATATGCTTTTTTATGCAATTAAAAAAAAGTCGTTTAAAAAATTTTCTTTTTTCATAAAATCTGCACTCCTGCATTCATTTTTGGCCGGGCGGGAATCAATTTAGTGTCAAACGGATCTAAATCTATTTTAAGGATAAATACTTTTTTATTTAATTTATAAATGTTATACTTTTTTTTAAATTTACCTGTTTCGACCAATGCTGGATGTAGGGTGCAAATCTATAACAATTTAAAATTTTTCTATTAACCATTTATGTCTTTTTTATGCCTTGTCTTTTGAAATATATAAAGAAAAAAATTGTTGTAAAAAAAACTTTGAGAAAAAAGTGAAAGTGAATGTACTGTATTTTGTAAAAGATAACAATTGTTCATATTAATTTCAGATTGCTGAATTTGAACATTTTTCACGTCGAGGCGAATTGAGATAATCAAAAAATCTTATCAGCATATTAGGTAGGTAGGTAGAGAAGGGTTGCACAGCACTCATACGAGTACTTGCGCATCCACTCGGAGACCATGAGGTCCATTGTGAGTCCCTTCGTGAAGAAAATAGAAATAGACTACAGACAGGACATAGAAAAGAGCAAGAAGGAAAATAATGGAGAAAGATCCGAGACCAAGAGAAGTATAGAAAAGAATAGAAAGAATATGAAAAGAAAAAGTGCTACCTCCCCGTGTCGCTCGCTCTAGGCCAACGACCCCCTCTCAGCCAGCCTATTCCCATGACAAATCCTATCAGTCTATCGAGATCCAACCTCGATATACTGTCCAATTCGTCAAGGAATCGACTGCCTAACCATTTCTGCCTACTTAGCTGTAGACATGGACAGTGACATATAATATGTTCCACCGTCTCCAGCTCCTCATTATCTTCGCACATTCTGCAAAGACCGGAGGAGCCCCTATCCCAATTCCCTATCATTCCCCCTATGGGACAATGACCTGTCAGAACACCTATCATAGTCTTCAGGTTTCCCCTTTTCATGCCCAAAAGTAGATTTGTATCTGCTTTATCACGTTTGGGCCATAGGACCCTTGATAATCTGCAGTCCGTTCTACAATTCCATGCATGATTGGTTCTATCCCGAATCCATTCCCCAACTAACCTGAAGTAAAAGCCCAGAGGTGGTCTCACACCGCTTTCACTTGCAGTCCTATCCAAAGCTGAGCCGTTCCTAGCCAATTCGTCAGCCACCTCATTGCCCTTTATCTCGCAATGACCCGGTACCCAGCAGAGTCTGATACGATAATCCCTCATCAATCTCCTAAGAGCCCTCTTACAGTCGCTAACTAGCCTAGACTTGACAAAGTGTCCTTTCAAGGCCTTCAGCGCCGCCTGACTATCCACATACAGAGTTACCTCTGTATTCACTTCAATGTTCCCTGCAATCAATTCTGTGGCCCTAAGAATACCTAGAATTTCCGCCTGGAACACACTACAACTATCCGGGAGTCTATACGTCCTTCTGATGTTTCCCTCAACTAGATACACACCTGCACCAGTGCCTGTATCCATTTTGGATCCATCAGTGAACACCGATGCCCCGCTGAATAGTTTCTCCCTATCTGACCATTGGTTCCTACTCGGAATAATCAGTATAGGATTTTCCCCGAAATCGACCTCCGTGCACATATAGTCCGTGGATCCAGAAGGAACCAGGGTATGTCCACCGAGATTGACCTCGTTTAAAAGTTTGGAATGTCCTATTCTGATTGATCCTTTAAGTCCTAGTTCACTAAGTCTAAGCAGGCTCCTTGCAGCCATTCCCATCACGAACTCCTCAATGGGTAGGAGATGCAGAATGACGTCAAGTGCCGCCTGAGGTGTGCTTCTTACGGCACCCGTTATGCCAATCGAAGCACATCTCTGGGCTTTAGACAAAAGATTCCTACGACTTCCTATTCTCATTGCCTCCCACCAGACAAGACATCCATACGTCAGAATTGGCCTCACCACCGAGGTGTAAATCCAATTTACTACCATCGGTTTGAGTCCCCAACTCTTACCTATGGAGTTCCTGCATGTGTAATAGGCGTTGAGACCTCTCCTAAGCCTCTCCTGAGTGTTCCTCTTCCAAGATAATTTACTATCAAGGAACACACCAAGATATTTTGCCTCCCTCTTCAATCCTAGTTCAGTCCCCCCTAGTACCGGTAGCCTAAATTGCTCAATCCTGTACCTTCTGGTGAAAAGAACTAGCTCTGTTTTCCCCGGGTTGACCCCTAAACCCTTACTAGTGGCCCATGAGGACAGTTCGTTAAGTTCATACTGCATGACGTCGCTGATCGTGGAAAGAAATTTACCCGTGATCAGTATAACCACGTCATCAGCATAGGCAACGATTTTCCGCCCCCTTGCGTCAAATTGTCGAAGAATGACATTGACGGCTAAGAGCCATAGTAACGGCGAGAGAACTCCTCCTTGCGGAGTTCCTCTAGTCACTATCTTCCTTACGCATGCATCTCCCAAGTTCGAATTAATTATTCAGCTATTCAGCATCAAAATAATCCATTCGATTAGGAAGCTTTGAATGCCTAATGATTCTAGTGATTCCCTAATAGCCTCAATCCTAATGTTATTGAAAGCTCCTTCTATATCAAGGAACGCTGCCAATGTATACTCCCTATACTGCAGGCCGCGTTCAATGTAACTCACCACATCATGTAGCGCACTCTCAACAGATTTACCCTTTAGATAAGCGTGTTGAGCCCCACTGATGATATGGTTGTCCATTGTCGTCCTCAGATAAAGATCGATCAATCTCTCTAATGTCTTCAAAAGAAAAGACGATAGGCTGATCGGTCTAAAATCCTTAGGTTTCGAGTGGCCAGACTTACCCGCCTTAGGTATGAAAATTACCCTAACCTCTCTCCACCTCCTTGGAATATATCTTCTAATAAGACACACACTAAAAAACTCAGTGAGAAGATTTAGTGCCGTGTCACTGATGTTCTGCAGCATGGCTGGAAAAACACCGTCTGGACCCGGTGACTTGTAAGGTTCAAAGGTGTTCACCGCCCATGCTACCTTATCCATCGAGACTATGTCACCAACTACTTCACTAAGTTCCCTATCAGATACACATTCCGAGAATCCCAATATCCGTCCCGCCTGTGCATCTACCTTATCAGCATATATTTCGTAATATATTATAAATTACAGAATATTAAAAAAAAATCCCTCAGGACTTATAAATGAAATAAAGCCGAGGCAAAAATTCAAAAAATCAAGCGTAAATATCTTTTTAACTGTAAGAGATAACTTTAGTGGGCACACTTATTTTTCTTTACCTCGTCAAGTACTTTACAGAAATATAAAAGCCTTTGAAATCGGACTTCATTTGCAGAAGTTACGATTTTTTGAAACATACTCGAGTCAACTTTGACACCCGTCCCGTCTTATCACAGGGTGACTACAAAATGATTGTTCGAAAAGCCTAGGTGCTACTCTACAACTCTTCCATACATTTCAATTCAATCCGACCAGTAGTTTAGAGGATACAGATTTATTACTAAAAATTTGGCATTATACCCCACGGTGTGGGCGTGGCATTTGTATTAATTTTATATTATATAATTCCTTTCAGAGGACGCACAATATGCACGGTTAAATAGTGTTACTACTAATTAGGGAGGCCCTATTTAATATGAAGGAAAATCAATATTTTTAAATTCTCGGCCTGACCTTCTAAAAATTTTCGAATAGCCCAAAAGCCATGAAATACAAAGTTTTATACTGATTGAAACAAATTTATGTTAATTTATATTAAAAACAAGCTAAACATAAATAATTCTGAGTTATATTTTCGTTAACAAATCTCACATATTCAAAAATTTGATTTTTAACCTTCCTGTTTTAGAGGTTAATATTGCTGAAATGCGTTAAAAATTACGGAATGTTTTTTCTACAACCTATATTATCTTGTTATATTATAATTTTCAATAATCTGTGTACTAGTCCAAAAAATTGACTTCACAACACAAAAATCACTAAAAAGTGCCTTTTTGCCGAAATCCGGAAATTCAAATGTAAGGTACGGCGAATTTATAAAAGATATCGAACTAGTTCTTTTTTGCTTTTACTTTCTGTAGTGTTGTGTAAAAAACAGCATAGTTTTTGACCTATTTTATTGAGATTTTTTTTACATAAGTGTTCAAAAACATATTATTAGTCTGGGGAATTTCTAATAACTTTAGTATTTTCTAACCGATTTTAATATTTTCTTGTTTGATAGATTACGGTTCCTTTAAATTGCAAAAAAGGGTTTATAATAGCAAATTAAAAAAAAAAAAACTGAAAAAGTCAAATTTTCGCATATAAATTCACCCTACACACTTCAAGATCATCAAGGACATCCGATCATTTTAATATAAAAAAGAACAATCCTAGGGGGATTTACGGCTAAAATTCGGAAGTCGGCTTTTTTGGAGCAGTCTAATGTACATACATGTATATATATGTATGTATGTATGTTTGTAGTTATGTATATATATATGTTTGTATGTATGTATGTATGTATACGGGAATTATATAATTTTAGTTTAAAAAATTATATTTAATCTGTAACTGATAGAAGTTATATAACTGTTACTATCACTATCCCTTTTTAATTGAAATGTTATTTACTTTTATTGTTTTCCTCCAAATACTTACTAATAAATCTTTTGCTTTCAATTAACCAAAGTACATATTACGTATCAAAAATAATTATTCTTTCAATTCTCTAGAGTTGAATAGCCATTTCGGTTTTTTTTAGTGCCCATAAAAGAGTACTAAAAGGAAGGAAGCACTTAAAAATTATCTTTAAAAAGTAATTTTTATATTAAAAAACATACTATTTATTTAGAAAAGTATATAAAGTAGATGATGGTCCCTTTATAGCAATATTGTTATTAAACTATTTTCGTTTTTTTTTTTTTTTCATCTACATAATGATTTTTATGGGCAGTTAAAAAATATGTATTTGAAAAAGTTTACAACATTATAAAAACATAAATAGTTAATAAATATAAAAGAAGAAAAATACAAAGATTGTGAAATAATGTTAATATGTAACATAAATATTTGAAAAGAATATAGTCTAGACATTAACCATTGAAGGTTAAAGCTTTTATTTAAAGCTTTAAGGAAGTGGTTAAAGTTTAAGCTTTATACCACTTTGAATATATTTTTGAGATTGTTATAAATTTACTAAGCTTTTGTACTATAAAAACTATACAAGCTTTTTTTGGGAAAGCTTTCAATTAAATAAAAATTTGTAAGAGAAATCATATCATATTGTGGTTACTCAATTCCTTAGCTTTTAACCTGTAAAAATGTGTTTCATTATTTTATGAGTTATAGGAAAAAAAGCTTTATTTTAATGTTTTATACCCAGTAACGCTTTTTTTTACATATTTCAAACCGTTACATTTGAATATTTTTATTAAAGCACAGATATATTAAGCGTTAGATTAATCAAAATTGAACAACAACTTTTGGCTGTGAGAAATTCTTTTCATAAACTTGTAAATTGAAATTTGTTTATTTAACTTTTTAGATGCTAATTTTTTCACGATTTCATTTCTTAAATAGAAAAAGCAATTAAGTTTACTTTATATTTCACAATTAGATATATTTTAGTTTTGAAATTTAGATGAACGTAAGGCAGTTTTTTCAATTTAATTTAATTCCTTTAAATATTTAGCTAATACAATATTATAAAATACTTGTAACTCTAATTCAAATCGTCATAATCTTATTTCAAATTAGTTTATTTCTTTCAAGAGATTATGATAATAATTCATATTTATTCTCTATAATACAATTTAAATTTGATATTACACTTGTTACTGCCATCCTATGACAGACCTCTTCAAGAGCTCGTGATTTGAAATTAAATTTATTATCATTTGCAATAAAATCAAATAATAAAAGACATTAAGTAATAAAATAAATAAATCTCTGTTAACCAGGAATACAATAATATACATACTAGACTGCTCCATAAAAGGATTATTAATTTTTATATATATATAAAAAAAAATAGTTAGCAAAATATTATAGTGATCGTATGTCGCTAACACGTGCCGGGTAGACCCTGAAGTTTGTAGGGTGTGTTTATATGGGAAAATGTTGACTTTTTTACATGCTATTATGCTATATCAACTCCCTTTTTCAATTTAAATTCAATTTAATTATCTATGAAACAGGACAAAAAAGTTAAAATCAGCATCGAGTCCAGAATTTGTAGGGTGTATTTATATTGGAAATTTTTGACTTTTTTAAAGTTTTTAAAGAATTTTGCTATTTTAAAATTTTTAATTCAGACATAATTATCTATCAAACAAGATAAAAATAGTTAAAATCGGTTAGAAAATTTTAAAGTTATTCTAAATTCCCTCAACCATTAATGTATTGTCGAACACTTGTGTTAGCAACATACGGACAAATTTATATATTTTTTTTTAGAAATGCTGAAATAAAATGCTATTTTAAGTTAAATTTGAACTATAATTACCAAAAAATAAGCTTTGACTCCTAAAGGATAATGTGACCCCTTTTTATGCTTTATTAAAAAACTTTGATTTTTATTATGGCAATTTCAAAACACTAATTTAATTTCCTTTTTTTTTAATTTTGTTAAACAAATTTCAAAAAAGTTAAGAAAAGAAAAAACTATAACATTTTATAGACAACATTACAGAAAGTTAAAATAAGAAAGAATTAGGTTCGCCGTACCTTAAATTGGAATTTTGCGGATTTCGGCAAAAACCTATTTTTTTTGGCGATTTTTGTATTGTAGACCAAATTTATAATATTATAAAATAGCATAGACTGCAAAAAATATATTCCGAAATTTCATTACTGCTATATCTTAAAGCAAGAAGCTCAAAGGTCAAATTTTGGAATATTTGAGTTTAAAAAAATTTTCCTTAAAATCATTTATTTTTCCCTGGATTTCAAATCAATGATTTCTATAATAATTTTTGTTATGTTAGATAACTTTACCTGACAAAACGAGTTAAGCATCTTTTTCTTAGTCCATAATATTAGTTAATAAAATTTACTTTGCACATACCAGTAATCAAGAATAGGGTGTTACGAAAAATGTTAACCCTAAGTTGAGTTGGGGGTTAAATTTATATTTTTGGCTGTATATATCATCTATTTATTTTTATTTATATTTTTGTAAAATTACATTAAAATCTCTTTTTAAAAATCCCAAATATTTCAAAATTTTATCTTTTATCTTCCGGCTTTAAAGGTTAACATTGTTCAAATTCATTAAACATTTCTTAGTATATTTTATTCAATCTATCTGTATACTAGTACAAAAAAAAAAAAAGGCTCTGCAACACAAACATTGCCAAAAATTGATTTTTGCCGAAATCTGCAAAATTCAAATATATGGTACGGCGAACTTATAAGAGATATCGACTTATTCTTTTTTGTTTTTACTTTCTGTAGTGTTGCCTATAACACAGCATATTTATTTCCTAATTTTGTTGAAATTTGTTTAACAAAATGTTTTCAAAATTGAAATTAGTGTCTTGAGACAGCCATAATAAAAATCAACGTTTTTTTTTATAAAGCATGAAAATGGTATTACATTATCCTACAGGATTCAAAGCATTTTATTTCAACATTTCTAAAAAATTAAAAAATTTGTCTGTTCGAACAAATGTTCGAAAACATGTAAATGGTCTGGGGAATTTGTAATAACTTTAATATTTTGTACTCGATTTTAATTTTTTTTGTCTTGTTTGATAGATAATTATGTATAGATTACGGTTTCTTTACATTGAATTGCAAAAAAGAGTTAATAATAGCAAATATTAAATAGTGTTAGCGATATTCGATTACTAATATTTTGCACACTATATTTTTACATAAAAAGGAATAATTCTGGTCGAAATTCGAAAGCCGATTTTTTTTCGAACAAAATTGAAGACAATAGATCAAATGTACAAAAAAAGGAATCGATAAAATAAATTTATTACAAAAAAAAAAAAACTAGTCTAAGTAAGATTTTTATGATTTTAGCCTTAATATTTTTGCCATATATTTTAAACGATTTTAATAAGAAGAAAAATCTTCCAGTGAAATTGCAAAAACTTATTTTTGCAATGGAATATTTGTAAAACATGGTATATTTTTAATAAAAATTATAAGTTTTTTTAAAACAAGTGCTTTTTTCGAAAATGCTAGGTTTTTGTTAAAAAAAAAAAGTTTTATAAATGATCCTAACAGTTCCCGATTCTCAAGAGAAGTATACATTTACTCCATTGATGATATATATCAACGATATCATTTGCGGCGGAAAACAAAACGTCTCCTTTCCACCACTTCTAAGCTAACAAAATACTTTCAAGTAACATCTTCACATTGAACTTTACCTTATCAAGAACTTCTTCAAAGCACTTTTTTGCAAAAGACAAAAGTAAAACAAGATATATTTGCCAAACCTAACATTAAAATACTAATGACCGAAGAAATCTTAAAAAAAATGTTTAACGTTCAATAAACCGCCAACGGTGGGATAATTAGAAAATCTTGTTCGCAACATTCGTAAATGTCCTGTTTTGAAGCAAATAACAGAGAGTTTGTTGCAAAAGTACTACAAGATTGGAGCTCTACTAATAATTTTCTTTATTCAGAATTTCGATTATACACTTAAAAGTTTGGTAGTGCAAGTTACGAGAAAGAAAAGTAAATAAGAAAAATAGTACCAAGGTTTTTGGGTTGAGAGTATGTTGAGTTCTTATGAGCAGAGAAAAATATAATTGTAGCGACCATAAGAGAAACATGTTGTAAGAGGAACATACGGTCATAGTTAAAAAAAAATATATGTAAGATTATAAATAATTATTGTTATGATTCCCATTCATAATATTGTATCCTACTTTATGGTTCATTTTTTCATGTTATGATTCGAACTTTTCATATTATTATACCATCTCACTACATTATTATCCCATTCTATCAGATTATGATTTAATTTTATTATATAGTAATTAAATATTATCACATTATTATTCCATCTTATCATATTATGATTCAATTTTATCATATTATTCCATATTATAATATT
Source organism: Protocalliphora azurea (assembly GCA_932274085.1). Taxonomy (NCBI): domain Eukaryota; kingdom Metazoa; phylum Arthropoda; class Insecta; order Diptera; family Calliphoridae; genus Protocalliphora; species Protocalliphora azurea. Next base: position 124,901,325 of record OW026519.1, read on the forward strand.
CCTATGCGCAGAGAAAAATATAATTGTAGTGACCATAAGAAGAACATGTTGTGAGTGGTCATAGCTAAAAAAAATATATAAGAGTATAAATAACAATTGTTATGATTTCCATTCATCATATTGTATCCGATTTTATGGTTCGTTTTTTCATGTTATGGTTCGAGTTTTTCATATTATTATGCCATCTTACTACATTATTATCCCACGCTATTATATTATGATTTAACTTTATTATATAATAATTATATATTAGCTTATTATTATTCCATATTATGATTCAATTTTATCATATTATTCCATATCATCATGTTGTTATTCAATCTTGTTATATTATGGTTCCAATTTATCATATTATTATTCCATCTTATCATATATTAAAATAAGACACATTAATTCAAAATCATTATTTTTATAAATTGTTTAATGAATCCATTACCTTTGATTTAAAATAATAGATAAAAGTGTTCATTAATCATAAAAAATTATTTACATATTATTTGTTTATTAATTAATTTTATTTCTTTGTCATCATATGTTGTGCAAGAATATATAAGATATTTTTTATTAACTAAACCCTTTAATAGTAGTTAATCAATATCTTATATTGCTTGGATCACATTAAATATAACAAAACTTTGTCTACTTATATTAATTCATGTATAAACTAAATGAAAATTATAATGAAGGTGGAAAACAAGAGTTAAAAACAAAATATAATCAAAAACAAATAAGTTATAAATTGTTCATCCATATGCATTTGTAAAAAGCATATTTATTTGTAACATTTTATTGTTATAGGAATAACAATATTAATATGGTTTCAAAACAAAATATATTTTAAGAAAGAGGAAAATATTGTTTATATTTAATGGTTGTAGAAATAATGATATTTTTTATATTAATAAAATTTTGTTTCTGGTAAAAAGCTCAACATAAAATTTTGTTCTCAACTATATTAAAATTTAGATTAAATATAAACATTGAATAATAAAACTGAAACAAAAACATTATGGTAATGACCACAGTATTAATAAACTTAATGAAAATTAATAATAAGAACATGATATTGTTGTAGTGGCAATTTGTAACCATGTTTTTCCTCTGCGTAAACTGTTGGACTCTAATACGTGAAAAAGATCTCCAGCAATACGAACGATTCAATTTGACAGATGTTTAATTCCGATTTTCACTTTTTATTGAATGAATTGTTGATATCTCGAAAACTAAAACTAATTTTGAAAATTAGTGAAGATTCGAATTCACCGCCCAAATTAGCTTAGAAACCTCTTTGTTCTACAAAAATATAAGGGTATAAGCCCTTATTCTATTTTAAACTATTTTCACACGAAGAGGAAATATGTTTACGGCATTGTCACCACAACAATATTATGTTCTCATTGTTAATTTTCGTTTGTTTTAATAATACTGTATTCATGACCATAATGCTTTTGTTTCAGTTTGATCATTCTATGTTTACATTCAGTCAAAATTTTAATATAGTTCACTAAAAAAATTTTATGTTTTAGAATAATTTTACCATTTACAGAAACAACCATTAAATATCATCAATCTTTATCATTTTTCTTAAACCATATTTTGTTGTTATAATAATGTTATAATAATATTAATAGGGTTTATATTATTATTCCCATAACAATAAAATGTTACAAATAAATATGATATTTACAAATATGCTTGAAAAATTCATAACTTGCTTGTTTTTAAATGTATTTTGTTTCTAACGTTTGTTTTCCACCTTCGTTATAATTCTCATTTAGTTTGTACATGAATTAATATAAGTAGACAAGGTTTGGTTATATTTTGTGTGATTCTAAGATTATGAGATATTGATTAACTATTAAATAATATGGTTAACAAAAATGTCTTTGTATTATATTGTATAATATATAATGAATCGAAGAAATAATTAATGAAAAAATATTATTTGGTCATAATAAGTTAAATTTGAAAAATGTTATCAGAAATTTTTATCTATATATATATATATATATATATATATATATATATATAGCTTTATGTTTGTATATTTTGTTTACCTCCCTCGTATGAACTTACTTAAAGAAAGTACTTAAGTAAATAAATTGAAAAATTCAATTTCCCAAAAATGTTAACTTAAAGATTGGTTAGTTGGTGGTTGTTATTGGTCTGTTATATGGTTATATTTGAATGGTTGGTTGACTATCTGTCTGGTATTTGATTAAGTTGCTGACTTGATATTTGGGTTGGTTTGCGTTCATATGTGTTTTTCAATTTATTTATCTAACTTTTTTTTGTTTTGCTATTGGCCTAATTTTCTCTGAAATTAAAAAAAAATAAACATTCACTTTATGAATTGAAAAATGTTTGCATTTATTTTTTTAAGGGTTTTTATCTCAATTAAATTGAATTACTTTTTATTTTATTGTTATACTCTTAACTGAATAAAAATTTGTTATATGAGTTAAATTTAGAGGGACAGAGATAAAGAATCTCGTAGAAATGTCTTTAAAAATTATTATAAAATTTGCCAGAGATTTTTACAAAAATTGCAGTGATTTTCTTTTAAGACGACTTATTGTGTTGTTAAAGCATGAAATTTATTTTGGAGTGTTGGAGTGTTATATTCGGCTGTGTCGAATTTTATATACCCCTTACCCTTCTAGTGAATGATTTAGTTTTCAATTTAAAAATAACGAATTTATTTTGTGTGTGGGGATAGAATCTATATCAAAAGGAGGAATGAAGTGCTTTATACCATGATCCGCGATAAAAAAAAAAATAATAGAAATTTATTTCCTTATTTCTGTTCTTTACGTATTCAAAAGTTAAACATAAAAAAGTGATGTATTTTTTGGCTACGTTGTCTGCATGCCAAATTTTAAGAAACTGGTTGATTCGTTAGGAAGGTATAGAGAGGGGGAGATTTACTCCTCTTGCCCTATTTCACGCCCCAAATAATAATAGGCCTTAGTTCCTTTCACATGTTACACTATTTGCCTGCCAAGTTTCAAGAAAATCGGTTGATTAGTTAAGAAGATATAGGAAGGGGGAGCTTTTGCCCTATTTTACGCCCTAAAGAATAAAAATTATAGGCTACAATTCCTTCCATATGTTACACTATTTGTCTGCCAAGATAATCGGTTTATTAGTTAAGAAGATATAGGAAGGGGCAACTTTTACACCTTTTTGACTATTTTACGCCCTCTAGCAATATGAAATATACTTTACAACCTATTATCATACCTAACAAATACACATACAAAATTTCATAAAAATCGATCAAGCCGTTTCGGAGGAGTTCAATTGCAAACATCTTGCCAAGAGAATTTTATATATAAATATATTTATATATATATATATATATAAGATATAAGATATAAGATATAAGAAAAAGATATCTATGTAAACGCTGAAAAAAATTTAATAATTTACATTTTCGTATAAAGTTGAACTAGAATCAAGATCTTATAAATCCTTATATATATTATAAAAATGAGGTGTAAATTTGTTTATAAGTTTTTTTTTATTTTTTCTTTTTTTCTGCATCAATCACGTCTAAACGACTGAACCGATTATCACGAAATTTGACACACAAATAGTACCTGTGGCAGAGGTGGTCATAGGCTTTGTTAGATCTCAATTGGAAAGGAACTATTACAGTGAGAGCCCTCATATTACATGGAAACCTTTATCTTATCATATAGCATTGATGAGAGGTAGCCCCCATACAAGGAAAATATAAATTGTCTCATCTAGAGGACTATTACAGTGAAAGTCTTAAAAAGTTTTAAAAGCAATTTTCATATAAAATTTCAAATAATGTGGATAGGTCCAGGGGTAGTAGCAGATCCCATGTAAAGTAAACATTAGTTATCGTATCAAATAGGGTAGCAAAGCACACCGGTGAAAGCTATTAAATAATAAATTTAATACTTTGGAATTTGACTAAAGTTCGCAAGATATATTCACCTTGGTGTAGATTAAATATTTTATAAATATAAGTTAATATTAAATTAAAAAAAGTGGAATAATTATGGACCGATTTGCCATATTTAAAAACCGAAATTCGAAAAAAATATTCGTGATAGATTTATGGAAGAACGAGGTCCATGGCTTGTATAGGAGTTTAAAAAAATTCTAATAACGTGTTTTGGCCTATAACTCAGTTAATACTGGATCGACTTAATTCAAAACATTCTGTAAAAAAATTTCCTATTTTTCTGTGAAAGCAGTCTCTAGCTTACATAGATGCTTCTTAAAGTTGAAAAAAACCAAATTTGCCTTAGTTTATTGTTGTTTCTCAGTACAACAATAAATGAGGCAGACATTAAGTAAATAAAAAACAGATTTGCCAATAACTCGGTTGTTTATGAACCGATTTGGTTAATTTGAAAACCGAAATTGGAAAAAAATATTTGTAACCAGTCTGTAAGTTGTTATGACTTGTATATCGGACAAAAATGCCTTTTTCTTATACGGATCCTAAAAATTTAAACCGACGAAAAGTGTGGAAACTACAAACGGAATGACAAACTTATATATACCCTTTACAACTATGGTGAAGGGTACAAAAACTACTTAGATATGAGAAAATTTAATACAAATAATGATTAAAAGCAAAAAATTTATGTCTTAAATAAAAAAATTTTACTTACGCCGAAAATGTCATATTAATTCTTTATACGAAATAATTTCCTGTTTACGTTTTAATGTCTCTATACTCAACTTTTTTTCCTTGGAAAACTTGTTAAAAAGAATGAAATAATTTGTTAAATAAACCTCTTTAAATTTTATTTTCTTTAATATTTTAAACATTTTCTTAACAAATCTTAAACAAAATTAAATTTAAACACTTATAGGTCAAAATCAATACAAAAGTTTAACCTTTCACTTGATTCTTTTCATCTGTTTTCTTAACCGGAAGTCTGTTAGTTTAGTCTTTTCCTAACATCTACTATTATAAAAAAAATGTTGTTGGTATTGTGAACGTGATCTACAGATTCAGTTTTTTATTACATTTCTTTTTATTTTCTTTCAATAAAAAAAAGAAAAATAGCCTTAAGAAAACCTTTTTATACTCAACATTTCATCTCATGCCTTTTTCTTTTTTATTATTGTTTTTTAGGGCACAACATGGCCTCAGCACAGCTTCTTTATAATATCGATACAAAACAAAAAACAACTACTACAAAAACAACAAAATCAAATACAACCTCTACAAAAACATCAGCAACCAAAACGAATACAACGATTCAATCAACTATTGAACATCATTATAAACAAAAACTATCTATATTACGTAACAAAACGGAAGTTGAACGAAAGCAAGAAGGAGAGGAAAATATCAGCGGAAATATTAGCAAGAACAACGCAAACAGGAAACAATACACAGACAACTGTAGCAACTATAAAGATTCAAAAATATTTTACAGCTCATCTAAAACAAACGAAAGAGAAAAACCTAAAACAGAAAACAATTTGGAGAAAAATACAAACACTTTCACTAAAACGGAAAATTCGATATACGTTTTCACGAAAAATAACAAAGACGACATTGATACAAAAATTGTGTTCATCTCACGACAAAAACAACAGTATAATCAGCAGCAGCAACAACAAGAACAAATATGGCCTGGCACAATACCGGAAGCGAAAAACTGCTCTTACTACAAGTCTATGCAGGCAACAGAAGTTGCATCAGCAAACGAAACAACACGAGCAAAACAAATATTTCATACAGATGATGTTGTTGTGGGTCATGGTGGTGGTGGTGTTCAATGGCAAAAACAGTTTGCAACAAGAGCAACAGCAACAAAAAAACACAACATTACTACAAGCATTGACAACAGAAAATTGTGCGTTACAAATAGAACAAGAAAATGTCGTCGTCAACTTGTACCCACAAACATACACATCAACAGAAACAACAACAGAAGCCGAAAAAACAGCAACAGCAGGACAATACAACAACAAAACAATTATAATAATGTTTCTTTACATGATTATAAAGGAATTGAGGAGTTTAACATCCACACAATTAACTACAACTACAGCAACAACACTAAAATGCCTACTAACAACTACAACAACAAAAACATTATCCTTAAAAATATTCTCTCAGCCTCAGGCCCCAATACAAATGATGATGGTTTTCATCAAACATCTAAAAACGAAACTACAAAATGCTGCCAAAGAAATGTTGCTAAACAATGTTGCCATAAGTATAATAAATATAAAATTACAAGAAACACAACAATATCCACAATACAGCAACAACAACAACAACAACAAATATCTTTTGATCGAAACCAACAAAACCAAATACAACAACGAAATTTCTGTTATAAAACAACAAAAACATCAACTACAACACAAAATCAACAACAACAGCATTTGCTACAGCAACAACAAAAATTTACAACACTTTCTTCAAAAACAACTACAACTTTTACAAAATTCTATCCGGATTTGCAAAAAATGTCCAAATATTTATTATCTCTTTTGGTCATTTTCAATATGCTGCCATTATTTTATGCAGGTGAGTCTATCTATTTGCCTATTTTTCTTATTATTTTACTTCATTTTTACTCTTGAATGAATCTTTTTAATGTCTTAATATATATATTTATATTGTGCTAAATTTATCTAGTCAATAAAATTTACTGTCAATTCACTTTATTTTTGTTATCAGCAAATTTGCTTTAAATTTCTTTAAACAAAAAAAAATTGTTTTTTTTTTTTTTATCATAAGCAGAAGAAGCAGCTTCACTCATATCTGTTTATATTAATTTTATTTAATTTAACTTGTATACATTTATTTCAATAGATGAAAAATATGTGTGCCTGTATTTTTAAATATTTATGCATACAAATTCCTCATAATTTTAAAGAGTGAAATCTTTAATCGTTACAAAAAAAATTAATAAAACCTTTTGTAAAACATGACGTCTATTGAGGATACAATGTCTAATGACATTGTGTCCAAATACTTTATGACACATTAAAAGGTCCATGGATATTATGACACTTTTAAAAGTATTATAATATCCGAGACAAAAATGTCATAAATTTTACAGGATGTAGTATGTCATTCTATTGACAAAAACTCTAATTCAGCGAATCCGGTGTCGGAAATACAACAGAGCTTAAACTCTTTGCCTGTGGCCGAAACACAGTGCTATGTAACATAGGAAAAAATCAAAAATGAAATTATACCATAAATATTTATAAATTCCAAAATTCCATTTTAAAGTTCTCTTTTTGTTTTTAGAACACCAATGTCGTGGAAAAAAATTATATTATGTATTAGAGTATCCAATTATTCGAGTTTTCATATTAATCGGTTAAATCGACAGATAATTATTCGAGGTTAAAAGTTGGTCGGTTAATATCCGATTGATGGCAAATTATTCGATTAAACGAATAGTCTTAGTAATACACTGCCTGCCGTTTGAATAAGGAAACACATTTTTTTAACTTTAATTAAGTATATCTCCTAAACTAAAGTGCAAAAAAAATAATTTTAATTTAGTTTTCTGAAGAAATAAAAAATATACATATTTTGTTATACTAAAATTATGCATTTATTTAAAGACATGTATTCCTGTGGTACTTTTTCGTGGGGCACTTGAATAAGGAATTCTTTTAATATTAATCTGGAAGGCTATGAATTGAATTTCTTTGAATATAAACGGCTAGAGAATTTTTAATTTGATAGTTTTTAAATAGTTTTTATTCAAAATGGGACGTGGTAAGGCTCTTAATAACTCTGAAAAAGAAAAAATTCTATCTTTGAAATCTCAGGGTCAGAATCCGGTCCAAATAGCCAAAAACAATAATACAGGAAAGACAGTTGTGTACAATTATTTAAATAACGTAGAAAGATATGGAAAAAACATGAAAGGGCGGAAGAAAATGGCAACAACTCCAAAAGAAAGACGAAAAATTCTTAGAATTGCATCAAATTCTGCCATGTCATCATGGCAAAAATATGTGAAAAAAGTGGAGTCAGTGCCAGTCTAAGAACAGTGCAACGTATGTTAAAGTCGTGCCCATACATAGTCCGACGAAAACTGCAAAGAAGAAATACCACTTAATGAAAAACGCAAATCACAACGTCTACAGTTTGCCAAAAATACAATGACATGGTCCGACAAGTGGTTTAAAGTTGTATTTTCCGATGAAAAAAAAGTTTAATATTGATAGTTCCGACGGGTATAACTATTACTTCCATTACCTAAATAAGGAGGAATTATTTTTGAGCCGCAGACACAGCCGAGAGAGCGGAATAATGGTATGGGGTGCCATTTCGTATTATGGTACCATAGAATTGGTTCTTATATCCAGCAAAATGACTTCAACGACTTACAAAAACATTCTGGAGGAAGCATTTCCAAAATTTAATGATTTCTTTGGACCCATACCTTGGACGTACCAACACGACAACGCTCCGATTCATACCGCCAGAGCGTAAAACAATGGATTAATCAACAAGGTGTTCAACTTTTGTATTGGCTCCCATATTCACCAGACCTGAAACCAATAGAAAATGTCTGGGGTTGACTTGCAAGAAAAGTTTATGAAGGAGGAAAACAATTTGAGACGATAGAATCCTTAAAGGATGCTATAACGGAAGCATGGAGTTCAATTTTGCTAATTACTTAGAGTCATTATATAAGTCGATGCCAAATCGCATTTTTGAGGTTATTTCTAAAAATGGTGGCAGTACCCATTACTAATTGAATGTTAGAAAATAATAACTTTCATTTTTATAACCTAAAATTTAAAAATAAATTACAGTTTGCTTAGTTTTAAAATATTCCTTATTCAAGTGACACACGAAAAAGTACCACAGAAATACATGTCTTTAAGTAAATGCATAATTTTAGTATAACAAAATATGTATATTTTTTGATTTCTTCACAAAACTAAAGCCAACACTTTGAAATTTGATTGCGAAAAAAAATTATTTTTTTCTGAGCTTTAGTTTAGGACATATACTTACTTAAAGTTAAAAAAAAATTTGATTCCTTATTCAAGCTGCAGGCAGTGTACGTGTAAAACATATAAATAATACCAGATTTAATATTTATATAGTTAGTTAAAATATAATAATGTAATAATAACGTAATAATAATTCTTTCATAAATTGTTCATCTTATGTGAAAAAATTTTATTTTTTGACCTAATACTAGCAAATATTCTTCTAATTTAAGACGGATTTATAGTATTTTGAAATTTTTTCTGAATGAGAAGGATTTTTATTCATAAGTGTAGAAATCAATATTGGTATTTTTACGTACATTTTGTTGATGAAAATGAAAATTTTGATTATTTATATAATTTTAATTTTACTTTATGCAAAACTATGTTTCCAGAATTGCTATTGTCGTAAGCTTAAGTATTTACGAAGTCATAATATTATAATCTTTTTATGTCGCATCTTATTAAAAATTCTATCCCAAGAAAAAAAAATATCCCAAGAAGTCAATAGGATCCTGAACTTGTAATCCAGAAGTAGTTCAAATTCTGATTATTTTTAATGCATTTAACATGGTCTTGTCATTGGAAGATGTTCTCTTTTTTGATAATTATTCAGTCAGAAGAAAGTCATGTTCAGGATTTCATGCAAAATTACAATGAAGATCAGAATTCTTTTTTTTATCGGCGCAAGGAAATCGGTTTTAATTTTTATATAAACCAAAATTTTTAATAAAAAATAGGCATACTTTGTTTTTCATTTGATTAAAACAGTTTCTTTTAGTAACAAGTATTTGTAAAAATAATAACCGAATCTCAACGTTTAATAATATATTTGAATGCTGTTTTTATTACTTCTTAAGCACAAGAAACGTATTTGGTACTTTGAAAGTAATAAAAAAGTACTCTTCCGCAAAAAGACATAAAAAAAGAAAAAGCTAACACAAATGTATCTTAAAAAAGGATTCTAAATTTTTAACCCCAGAAAACTAAATTTCAGTTAATCGCTTATTCGAAAGAAATTTATTCAGTTTATTCATTATTCCAAAATAGATAATTTTAAATTATACGACCAAAATTTAAGGGATAACCTAATGACGGTTTATAGATCTATTATGTATAAATAGATAAAGTGTGTGTTCGAAAAAAAATATAACACAAAAATTTTCGTAATAACTGTTACTGTCGTTAATTTTAAATATATTTCTTGATTACAATATCAGCTAGAGACATGTCACATTTAATCGGTCGTTTGTTCACATGTAGAAGGAAGTAAAAAAAAAAAAAAAAAAAAAAAAAATACAAAATAAAATTTAGTTTTTTTGTAACGACTTTTCCTCGGGTATACTCAGTCTATGTTCCAGGTCGCCACAAGAAATAGTAAGACCTTGTTTATATAATACAAGTTGTAATCTTCAGCTCCCTTCCTTCGGTACAGTTCTTCCTCTGGTCCTTCTCAGCTACGGACATGTTTCTCCTCCATTGCTAACCCAGCTGAATACAACCCGAAAGTTGTTCCAGGTTCCACTGTTTAGCAGTAATTCACAGATGAGACTTGATACGCCTTGTGATTCGTAATTACAACGATTGTTGTCTCACTACCGAATTATCGACTGCATGATCTGTTTCATGACTAGCAAATCACTAGGCGAGCAGACTAATTCTGTTTTGTGACTAGCGAATCACTAAACAAAATTATTCTTTTAATTATTAAAATTCGAAATCGTTTTGTGGCGGACAAATCACTCCTGTTTAAATTCGCGTTTAAACAAACATTTGTAGGTATCTCTACTTATATATATACTCACTTACTTGATATTTCTCCTCGATGTTATTTTCGCTGTTGCTCTGATCAGACTGTCCCCTTTAGAATTTTTGTCGCCCTTTTATACACAGTTCTCCTTACTATTTTGTTGTTATAAACCCTTTTATTACAATTTTCCTAATATAAGCTAATTATTATAGTATGATCTACCAGCTTGTAACAGTAAAAATATTTAGTCTATGAATTTTGTTGTTATTCGCTAATTCCTTTGTTTACTAAAATTTTCATCCTGTGTTTGTTGTTAGTGTCTTATTTATGAAGAAATATTTACGTTATGTTTGTTGTTAGTGTTTGTCTATGAAAAATATTTATGTTTCTATTGAAGATCAATAACAAAACACAACCACAGGGAGTGACACTAGTTTGTGTGCAAAATATTTGTCACACTTTTTTTCAACTTACTCGAAAATGTTGATTAAGTAAATTTTGACAAAAGTATTACATCATAAGCTTAACAAAAAAATTAGATGAAATTTGATTCAGAAAAAGAAAAAGTCACAAGAATGAATTCTCGGAGGCAAAGAATAGTCAAAGCTTCTCAATAATAAAAAAAATATTTTTAATATTTTGTATTAACCTGAAAAATATACGTTATTGCTGATTTTTCTTATGTTCTAAGTTACAAGTTTTGTATACCGAATAATCGATAAAATAATCCTGAATAGTATCGAACTAAAAATAATAAAAATTTACAAGACAATTTGTCGTATGACAAGTTTACGCAAAATGCAAAAAGATATATAATTGCTTTGCTTCTTTAGTCTGAATAAACTCAAACAATCATAGCAAAGAGTGTCATAAAAAAACATTGATAACACTCTTGAACTGCAATAGTGTTTTTAATATTTTAATATAATTTTAATATTTTCTGGCCGGATTTAGAATTTTGTCACACAGTAGAAGCACCCAGAATCGGGAATGTTATTTTAGTCCCACACAATATTGGTTATTAAAACTACCCAAAATTTTGGCAATTGTAAAGGAATTGGATCCATGTCAAAAGCAAAGGACCCAACAGTGCTCAATTGTGATTAATAATTTTTTTTTTTTCAGAAATCATACCAAAAAGATTAAAAATGAATTTTTATATTAATGATATATCGAAATAATCTGGTGAAGAAATGCTTCAAGTAGTCTATTTTGTTTTAATCCTAACGTATCCCGTTCATATTTTATTAAAAAAAAAACATATAATGTTTTATTTGAAAGCACATCCTAGCATTTTTTTTTTTACAAAAAATATAAAGTTTGGGCAAATTTAATGAACTATAAAAAAAAATTAAGGAAAACAGTTTATTTTTTAATTTCATAACATACGAGGGGTGCCTTTTATATTTTGCGAAAAAATAAGTAAAACAATAATATTTCTTTCTATAAATGGCTGTAATGCTTTCTAGAGTAACTTATATGGTGTTAAAAGAGAAAAACTTTTCGCAAAATTTTTGCTAATAAATCTGTATCTCCTAAACCACTGGTAAAACTGCATTGAAACGTATGGGAAAGTTGTAGAGAAGGAATTAGACTTTCAGAAAAATCATTCTGTTGATACTCCGTAATGGCACGAGATTAATTGCAGGGTATTAAAGTTGACCACCTTGAATGAGAAAAAGTTTTAAAAATTCGTAAGTTCAGAAAATCAAGTCCGATTTAAAAGATTTTTATATTTCTGTAAAATGCTTGACGGTATAAAGAAAAAAACATATAAGATATTTATGCTTGAATTTTTGATTTTTTGCCTCGACATTATTTGGTTTTTCGCTAATAAGTCCAAATGCAAAGGAGGAATTTTTTCTTAAATATTTTATTTAAATATTTTATAATATGACTATCTTAATTCGTCTAGCCGTGAAAAATGTTCGAAATTAGTATGAACAATGGCCATTTTTTACAAAAATGTAGTACAATTTTTCACTTTTTTCTCAAAGTTTTGTTACTGAAAAACATTTTCTCTACATATTTAAGAAGAAAAGGCTTCATAAATGTTGCATCCTACGTCCAGCATTGGTCGAAAATTGTGAATTTTAGAAAAAATTTGCATGTTTATCGATCAATAAATAAATGTTACTTAAGTTTTTTTTATTTATTAATTAAATTACATAAACGAATGCAGGAGTGAAGATTTTATGAAAAATTCAACTTTTCAAAAGATTTCTTTTTAATTGCATTATATTTTTAGCATTATTTCTTATATATTATATAAAATAAATATCAATCTTTCATTTCTTCAAAAATCATTTAAAAAGCCTTAACAACCAAAATTTGACAATTCTTTATCTCGCCATGCATCTTACATAAATATAAATTCTTTGAAATCGGACCTTGTTTGTAAAAGTTATCAATTATTTGAAAGTTACGATTATTTGAAACTTTTACATACTCGAGGTGGTCAACTTTGACACCCTGTATCTTAACTCTTATTATTACAGAGTGACCGCAAGCTGATTTTTCTGAAACCCTATGTATTACTTCCATACATTTCAATTCGATTTGTTCAGTGGTTTAGGAGATACAAATTTATTATCAAAATTTTTTCGATTGGCCTCACTGTTTCGTTTTTTTCTAAGAAATACGAATTATATTATTATTTAAATATTTATACTTATTTTCAGTGGGTGTGTGTGTTTATAAGTTTATGTGACGAAATCGATTTAATCAAGTTGATAAACGTTTTAAATGTTATTATTTCAATATTTTTGTTTTATACCAGGTCATAGATGTGTATGTGCATATGTATGAGTAGGTATTACAGTCAAAAACCGTTATAACGATTACCGGTTATAACGAACTATAGCTATAGCAAACATTTTTCTTGGGTCTCATTGATTTTAGCTAATTTTTCCCTACATATATATAACAAACACCGTTATAGCGATTTTTTTTTTATAACGAATACTAGAATATGTGTCCCTAAGAATGCTTTTTAAGATAAATTAAATGTAAAAAGTAACAGAAATAAATTTCATTTTTAGAAATTTAAATAATTTGATCAATAAAAGAGGAATTTTATTGCATTTTTAATTGACCTTTTTATACACGTTCCCGAAAATAGCTAAAAGCAAAGCAAAATTTATAGCAGGATTAAAATTTAAATTGAATTTTAGAAAATTGCTATTCCTAAACACAGGAAAAATCTTAAAACATTCAAATTTCAAAACTTCGGTTTATAAAAGAAAACATAGTTAGTATAAATATTATTATAATTAAACATAATTTGCCACTTGTCAAATAACTGAGGAATGCAAAAAATCGTCCGGATATATTAAAATCATAAATTAAGACCATTTTTAAAGGAAAGAAATGCGCTTTAATTAATAATATTAGTATCGCATTGAAATACGTATATTTTGTTAACAAATAACATTTTTGGTATTTTAAGGATATAACGAGTTACGTTTATAATGAACTTAATTAAATTGTAGGTCGCTTCGAGTTCGTTATAACAGTATTCCCCTGTATAAGCAAAAATAAATTACCATGATAATACAGATAGATACTCATACATATGTTCATAACATTTTATGCTGTAGCATTCAACAAAATATACATTTTTGTACTTAACAACTTATTCGCACACAAGCACGCTTACCTATACATGCGAAAATACACACATATTGATTGATTAAAAGGCAAGTGGTTAAAGACAAATTCTTGTTAAGAATTTGTGTGTGAAAATAAGAAAGGATGATGATGATGATGATGAAATTAATGTAATTAACTTCAATGTAAAAATACGGAAACGTAAATTGCTTTCAAATTTGATTTAAATGAAGGAAAATGCTATTAAGACAGAAACCTTTAAAAATACATGTATGTAACCGCATGTATGTTTATGTGTTTTTACACGTTCGCGGTTCATATAAGATTTTAGTAAACAATTCTTTTGTATTATTTAATTATTTATGAATCACAACGATTTTAAGTTGAATTTTCTCAAGGTTATTCATTAATATGAGGTATGAAAATGAAAATAAAATAATTATATATATTAGTAATGACTGATTTTACTGGAAATTTTCTTAATTTTTTTAATGAAGAATTTTAATACATATATATAAATATTTACATACATATGTATTGATGGAAAACAAATAAATCTTTCATAATAATTATATAATAATAATAATTATATAATTAATATAATAATAATTATAAAATTTCTACTAAACTCAAAATAATTTATTCATATACTATGAATAAAACATTTATTATAATATTTTCCCAATTCCAGGAAAAATATTATAATAAGAGTGTGTACCAAACGGTAGCAAATTATGTAGGAAAGTAAATTTGTGACAGTTATGAGATGAATACAATTTTATTGGCTCATAGGGCTACATAAATTTTTAACAAACGTATAGAAAATTTTGACAACCATAAAATAAATAATAAATTAAAATATTTTAAAATTGTTTGTTCATTTTAATGTAATCCGAAAAAGTTTAAAACAAATATATATACAACATTTTGATGCTTTTCCTCTCCCTATTCGAAGTTAGAATTTTATGAGATAATAATGCTTAAAGTACTAAATTAGCAAACTTAAAAATAAATAAATAAATAAGTAATAACAATAATAATAATAATAATAATAAAATAATACTAATCGGCGAAAATGCGCTCCCTGATCGATATGCCAAACCAGTTTCTGACAGGATTTGGAGTGCAAACAATGAGTATAGCAAATTTAAATTTCTTAAAACCAAAAACGACTTTAAAAAATATAAAATGAAATAAAAAGTAGTAATAATGAAACCGTTAGAGGAATAGTTCTATAAGTAATCCAAATTTTAATTTTCTTTATCTGGCAGCTTCAAAAAGGGAAAGCATTATTAAGAAATATATACATCCGTGTATCTCAGCTCCCTGATAGAAATTTCAAAATCTAACTCCTATAGGATTTGTAGAACTAATAGTTTTATAAGTAAGCCGAATTATAATTTTCTAAATCGTATGTGAACTTCAGAAGAAAAATTGCATGGGAAATTATATATAAATTTGATTATCTCCACTCCCTGTTAGAAATTTAAAAATCTGTATCTGGTGGATTTATAGCAGGAATAGTTATATAATTAAGCCGAATTCAAAATTTCTGAGCCGTCTGGGAGTTTAAGAAAGCTCTGGAAAGTGAAAACAGTCTTATGAAATTATATAAATATATGAATATCTCCGCACCCTGACAAAATCTCTTTCCGTTAGTATATGTAGTACGAATAGTTATATGAGTAAGCCTAATTTTAATTTTCTACCTCATCTGGAAACTTCAGAATGCTATGGAAAGAGAAAACATGCTGTCGAAAAATATTATATATAAATCTGCGTATCTCCGCTCCCTGCTAGAAATTTATAAATTTATATATTTAGCAACGCTAGGATTTGTACGACGAATAGTTTCTTAAGTAAGCCGAATTTTAAATTACATATATATATATATATATATATATATATATATATATATATATATATATATATATATATATATATATACTCCCTTTTCTTATTTTTCCCCTTTTTTTTATTTTCTACTTTAAACAACATTTATTGGCAACAAAAACAATGAACAAAATTCTATTATCAACACGCGTTAATTACAACAATTGTTTGTAATAATATTTTTTGTCTAATGGCCTTGGTGTGCTGGTAAAAGTCCTTTGGGGGGTTTTCAAAAAAAAAAAAAAAAAAACACCGTTACAATGCCACAGCAACAAACAATAAACCCCAGAGTTTTACTTAAATTTGTTTCTCTCTATCTCTTATTTGGAATATGTAAATAATTAATATAAAGCCAACCGTTTTCCAAAAGTTTTGTTTTTTTTTTTTAGCTGGTACTAAAAACTTTTGAAAAATATTATTAACAAATAAAATGTTTATTTTCTATTTAATGAAAACAAAGAATTTGAAATATATTAAAAATATATACGAAATTATCTTGCAATGATAAGTATTTATTCAGCAAAAGAAAAAATCTTTACAATTTTTTGCTTTTTATGTTGTTTTGTGCCTCACTAATTCAACTCCCATTTGGCTGGCATTTCACTTTTAGTTGTTTGATCATCTGAAAAAAAAAAAAACGCAAAGATGTTGTTTAAGATGCCTTTGTTTAGGATGCCATTGCTGTTATGGTTCTTTTCTTAGTTGTTTTTTACTTAACTTTGGCAGCTTTAAAAAATAATACAATTAAAATTAAAGAAAGACAAAATATTTAAAAATTAATATTACTCTCTAATAAATTTTTATTTAAATTTGCTTAATTTATAGTGGGTAACTTTATGCCTATTGTAATTAGCGTAAAAATACATTTGTAATACATTTAATTTCAATTTCTTACACAACTTGTGTGTACAGAAACTATGGAAAAAGTGCTTAAACTTACCCATTTTTGTTTTTAAAAATGTTCTGCAACAGTAATATTTTTATTGAAATTTACATATTTTATGTCTAAAAATGTAAAATACAGATAAAATGTTTAAAACTTCAAATAAAAAATGCCCTAGCAACACATTTAATAAAAACAAACAAATTAACTTTTAAATACTCTTTATTTAATTATAGGATATTTAATTTATACATTCTTTTTAAAATTAATAAATTTACTTTTGTTTTTGTACTGCACTCTAATAAATTTCCCTATAAATTTAGTATATTTATAGTAGGTAACCAGACTCCTACTATAAATCGAGTAAATATATTATGTAAAACAAAAAAACACAAAGTGTGTATAATTACCTATTTATGAGTTAAAAAAATTTTCGGCAAATACAAATAGAGGCCGGACTTTAATACTAAAAAAATCAAAATTTGTATTTTTATTACAATCGTGAAACAATCTTTTTTTGTGTTCAAAAAATAATAAAAATCCATCATCATTTTTTATTTTCATCAATAGTTTAACTTTTTTCATTTTGATCTAAATAAAAAAATATAAAAATAATCACAAAAGTTGAATATTAAAATCAACTACAAAATAAAAAAAAAGAAAACAAATCTAAACAACAATTTTATTGAATAAAAGAAATATCTAAAATGTATTCACACAATTCATAAAAAATTCAAATAAGTAAAATAAAACTCTACAAGCAAAATAATACGAACATCCCAGCAAAAATTTTTTGGTTTTCGGTAATGACAACTACTTATTAAAGTAGTTTCTTGGTAATGAGACGTCATTATTTTTTGCCTACTCAGTATTACATTAATAAGTACTGAATAGTATAATAGCACAGTAATACTGCAATCACGTGGTTAAGTTGGCTAAAGCGCCGTATTAACAACCAGAAAATTGTTGTTTCAACCCCATTCTGAAGCTGTTAGTTTTTTATAACAAAATGTCTAAAGAGATATTTTAAACTAAAAAGAGTTTTTGTCGCTTAGGGTGCTATGTACGAGTTGGTGTACTGAGTAAGACGTTAGTCATTAAAAACGAATGGTTACTTTGTGTCCAAGTTCGAGTCTCACTGACGACAAAATTTTGTTGTTTTATTTTTATTTTTGTTTTCATTTAGGTACATATTTTTGAGCACCCCTCGGATTAAAAAAATAACTACATGAATTTGTGGACAACTCGAACAAAAATAACTAGTTATTCAGGCAAAAAAATAAGTAGTTTATTTTTGTTTCCAATTATACCTGCTAGCTTACCAGGAAAGCAAAGTTTTTGCTGGCATGATTCGAATTTGTATTGCTTAGAAGAAAAATTTTATTACCGCAGTATTCATATTCGTATTGCGGAATTTTCCCCCATCGGGAGACTTTGTGCGTCATAGACGATATATCTAAACAATAAGACATGAATACGTCTGGAAGAAAAATAGGCAATATTGCTAGATAATCACTTATTCACCTAATCTTCTGGATGATGTAATAAATATATAGAAAAATTATCACTAAATAAATACTGAAAATATATAATAAGGAATATTTTTACAAATTATTATTATAATCTTAACATTATAAAGCACGAAAATTAAAACGCTCACATAAAATATGCAGTTCTTGCTAAAAGACAAACTAATTTCTTCAAAAATTTTTTTTAATTTTTGAACAATTTTTCGACAACTGAAAAAATTGTGATTGAAAAATAAAAGTATTGCATTAATTTCTTCCAGATAATATCAATGGGATATCATCAGTTTATTACTGAAAAAAGTGCGATATTTAGAGAATAAAACGAATAAAAAAAAATTTATATATATTTTCCCTTTCTTTAAACTGATAAA
Organism: Protocalliphora azurea; assembly: GCA_932274085.1. Classification (NCBI taxonomy): domain Eukaryota; kingdom Metazoa; phylum Arthropoda; class Insecta; order Diptera; family Calliphoridae; genus Protocalliphora; species Protocalliphora azurea. The sequence continues at coordinate 124,920,342 of OW026519.1, forward strand.
AATACAATATTAGAAAAATGTTTTGATAATTTTCATTGAAATAATAATAAGAAGATATTGCGCAAGTTTCTTTTAGGAAAATATCTTCCAAATGTTTATAGGAGTAGAAAACATTTTTTGAAAAAAAAAGTATGAATAAGAGACAATCATTTGAACATTTTTTCATACTCATATTTATTTTTTTTATATCATGATTGTTATTTGTATTGAAAATTGAAAATCCCTCACATATTTTTTTCAACAAATGAAAAAAACATTTTAAACAGTAAAAAATAACCGGCAAAAACTCTACTTTCCTACTTATTTTTTGACTGAATAACTAGATATTTTAGATCCAGTTGTAGTTGTTTTTAGACTTTAGGTGTACTCAAAAGTGTATACCTAAACTAAAATAAAAATAAAAGGAAACAAAAAATTTTGCCGTCAGTGAGATTTGAACTTGAGGACAAATTAATCATTAGTTTTGAATGACTAACGTCTTACTCAGTACACTATCTTGCACTTAATTCTCTAAGTGACAAAAACTTTTTATAGTAAAAAATATATTTTTAGACATTTTGTTGAAAAACCTAATAGCACCAGAATGGGTTTGAACCAACCTTTGGAGGAGTAATACGTAATACTCACCCTATAAAAGACACAGTCTGAAAGATCCAAATAAGCTATGGAAAAATTAACGTAAAACATTAATACTAAACAAATTTTAGCAACACACGTAATACAATGAATATATTCTTTTAAAATACGTAATTATATGTGCATACCTTTAAAGTTAATTCTTTTATTCAAAAATGGACATTTCAAATCCAAATCTTTTTTACAGTTTTTATGTTTATTAGAGCTTCAAAAGTCAGATAAAAAATTTATTTCTTATGTATATTTTATAGCAAAAATGAATTGATTTTTAAAACTTTGATAGAAAATAATTATATGTGCATGGCAAGAATTTTATAAAAATTATTCATTCACATAAAGCTAATTTTTAATATTCATGATTGCTATTAAGGAGTTGTGTTGTTCTAATGTATTGTTGTCATATGCACTTGTCGTGGTACAGATTCCTTTGATTTCCTTATAACTTATGTGTCAAAATTGTAGTATATCTTAGCAGTAATTATTCTCCGGAAATCCTTTTTGGCACGAAGGTCTGAAACTCAACAATGGTCGCTGTAACAGCAAAATATATTGCGGCTCAAAAAACGCTTTTGGGACGCATGAAATTCATCAGCAAAGCTTATGGATTCACTGTATAGTAAATTTATGTACTCCTGGTAAGTGATTCGCAGCTATAAATGCGCTTGTGAACATCGAATACACAGGTAATATTTATGATGAATACTTGAAATATTTAAATACAACATTTTTTATCTCCCATGCACATGATCTCATGCTGTTGTTGAAGTTTGCAACAAAAAATATATATTAGTCATAATATGGCGGGTGTGCATTTTTGTACCGCTGCATAAGTTAATTCTCTGCTACCCTTGAGTCATAAGTTTGATCTAAAACCTTTTTAGTTATTTGCTACACGCGACCAGTTGTTAAAAAAGTCATAACTTCTACATTATTTTTCTGTAACTCACGTTATTTTTGGTCGAAAGATTCTAAATATGTCACTAAGTCCCGCTAATCAGCAGTTGATTATGGGTTACCGGTCTTAAAAACAGAGCTAATTTTTATGCTTTTTTAGAAACTTTGCAACAGTATATGATGTGTATTTTCTGCAGATACTATTTTGAAGAGTTAATCCAGAGCTTTAGACAACTGATCCACTTGATTGCAATATTACTGTGTCATTATACTATTAAGTATTTATTTATGTAATATAGAGTAGGCAAATAATAATGACACTTCATTACCAAGAAACTACTTTATCAGAAACTCGATAAAAATCTGTTTTTTACAAAACATGTATTCTATACATATATATATATATATATATATATATATATATATAACAAAAAAATTATTCTGAATCAAAATTGCAATTTCACCAATTTTTGTAAAAAAGAAACTTATTAATCACCAAAAACTCTTTTTCACCAAAATTAATCGAATGAATAAAGAATTGTTTGAATAACTAATTACAAGTTAAAAAATAAATACAAGACCTAGAATTTTTTAAATCAATTTTTGGTTTTATTAACATAACACAAACCTAAAAATAACAATTCATTAACATAGATTATAAAAAAATAACCAAAAATATATTCAAATTACAGACAAATTACATAATGAAATTAAATTTCTCTTAAAATTATCATTCATAGCATTTGGCTTTAAAACTATAGTTGTTGTTGTTTTTTTTTTTAATAAAATCAGATATGTGGAAAAAAATCCTTGCACTTACTGTTGATGGTGGCAATACATAGCATTAAAAGCAAATCTAGTTTTTCTGTAATTTTTAGATTGCTAAAATCTATTTTTTGAATTTTTGATATTATTTATTGATTGACTGAGTTCAGTTAAGAAACCATAATTATACATTTTAGAATCTTCGGTTATATAAACGTAACTGGAATCACTAAAATAATTTTTGAAATAAATAATAATAATAATAATAATAATAATAATAGTAATAGTAATAGATAATAAATTAAAAATTCTTAAAAATAAAGCATTTGCTTGTACTTTTGTTTCACTTTTTTTTAATATTAAAAAAAAAATTAATATGAGCTGGAAAACTTTCTAGTAGTGCGATTCAGTAACTTATTTTAACGATAATCGAATCGTTAAAATTAGTAAACAACAAAATTGTCGATTTAGTTATTCTCTAACACTCTTAACGATATTTGTTTGCGTCAACTTAAAGACAAAAATTTTTGTGTTGTTAATATATTGACAAAAATTAGCCAAAAAGTCAACCCAATGATTCAGTCGTTGTTTTGTGGTTGTAGTCTGTGCTTCCAGGTTATAGATGGTGCTTTTACTTTTGCGAATCTTCTTTTAGGAGTAGTGGTCATTTTGAAGAAAACCATTAACAGAAACACATCTTAATCAATACCAAATACATAATTTAATCAATCACGGTCTCAAAATTGTTAAACAAACTTCGATTTGTTTCAAATTTATTTGTTTTTCTTTTTTATTTGGTTTTGAACCTTACTTTTATTTCGGCATTTCCTTGTGGAGAGCTGCAACACGAAATAATAGTTGTATACAATCGTTTAAGAGTACTTAGTGAATCACACAATCGTCACTGCAAACAACAATTGCTATTGTCAAGTTTTGCGATTGTCGAATCGTTAAAAGTTACTGAATCGCACTACAGAATTTGTTAAGAACTTTTACGTCTCCCATTTATTCTAACTTTAAGACGTTTGATTACATCTTCAGAAAAGCTATTCTATTTTTTCCAAATAATACTGGGACTTCAGTATCCATGAAGAGCTTTAACCCGAAATCTATTAAAACGTGGTTTACACATTTATATATCCTAAAGAAATTTTCAATCATTTTCAACAAAGTTTTCCAACTAAATAAAACTTTTAATATTTACAATTTCAAAAAGGCATAATAATTTAAAAAAACTTGTTTTGAAAAATTATTCGATTATTCGATTAATTTAGTTCGTTCGAAAAGAATAAAAAAAATTTTTCCTCGAATTATTTAATAATTTCTGTTCGAATGAGAACCCCAAAACATACGTACTTTTACAAATACTTTAAAATATTTACTTTCATATTAATATTATTGGCCTAATTTGTGTTATTCAATTTGTTCTCCTTCATAATTTTTTCTTTCTAACCAAAACAGTTTAATGTTTTTAATTCCTAAAATTTATGATATTGTTAAAAGCAATTTGAATATTTTTTTATGTCTGGTAAAACTTTTCAAATATTTTTCTATTTGTTTTGTAGAACAAAATTTTATTTTATCAGCTCAGTTGAAAAAAATATACACAAATAAGACATATTCATACATACAATTACAACAAATTGTGAACAATGATGACAAAAAAACTTTAAATAACATCTGTCGCAAAAATATTTTTTCAACTTTTAAGCATAGATCTTAAAGAACATCATCCCATTATTGAAGAAATAAAAAATTTAATCAAATAAGAAGTTTGTAAATATTAATTTGTGTGATGTTGAAAAACATATTTGTTGGCTTTTAACAACACTACGGATTAATATAAAAATATATTTTTAAAAAAAAAAAAAAAAAAAAAAAAAAAAAAATAATAATAATAATAATAATAATAATAATAATAATAATAATAATACAATAAGTGACAATAGAAAATCAACATAATAAAAGAAAAATAAATAAATGAATATTAAATATGAGATGAATACTTTTAATGTTCTATTTACAAATATTTTTACATTGTTTAAGTCAAGGCTGTAAATAACATAAATAGTAACAAATTCTCTTTCATATACATACGAGTATATTTTTTCTTTAAGATTTCACTTTCTTAAAAATAGATGTTCACATAAGATCTATGAATACAAAATTGTTATGGTATGTACGTTAAAGGTAAATTGGTTTTTTCTTACGATAATATTAAATGATTTAAAATTTGTCTTTTTAAAAAAATCCTATACAAATATTCGTAAATGTATTAAAAAAAAAAAAGACAAATTTTAAATCATTTAAATATTGTCGCAAGGAAATACATACACGCACACACAGACACATTCAAAAGAAATTCAAATAGATTACAGATGTCAAGACAAGAAGGTGAAACGTCATTTGCTAAAATAAATATATACATTAGGGTGGTCCAGCACTGCACAGTGATGTAGAAGGGATTTCTTTTTTAGAAATAAATTTGTAACTACTAATCTGCTAGTTGGATTTACATAAAATCTTACATAGGCGTAGCAGAAGAGCGTACAATATTAAGTTGGGATTGGAAGGTCCTACATGCCTCTCAGGAGCGAAGCTATTGGAGTTTAAAATAGGATACCTCTGACAGAGAATTTTTAACTGTCTCACACTGGTCAAAAATCCGATTTTCTGGCATAAATTCAAAAAGCGTTTTAGTGCCTTTTTAAGGCTATGTCGAAGTAATTTTTGTCTAAAATTAACAGTAATATTTATTAATACCGATTTTAAGTATTTTTGCTTAAATAAACTGCCTGTCACTTGACTAAGGAATATTTTAAAACTAAGCAAACTGTAATTTATTTTTAAATTTTAGGTTATAAAAATGAAAGTTATTATCTTCTAGCATTCAATTAGTAATGAGGACTGGCACTATTTTTAGAAAAATACGATTTGGCATCGACTTGTATAATGACTCTAAGTAATTTAGCGAAATTGAACTCCATGCTTCCGTTATTGCATCCTTTAAGGATTCTATCGTCTCAAATTGTTTTACTCCTTCATAAACTTTTCTTGCAAGCCAACCCCAGACATTTTCCATTGGATTCAGGTCTGGTGAATATGGGGGCCAATCCAAAAGTTGAACACCTTGTTGATTAATCCATTGTTTTACGCTCTGGCGGTATGAATCGGAGCGTTGTCGTGTTGATACGTCCAAGGTATGGGTCCAAAGAAATCATTAAATTTTGGAAATGCTTCCTCCAGAATGTTTTTGTAAGTCGCTGAAGTCATTTTGTTGAATACAAAAACCAATTCTATGGTACTATAATACGAAATGGCACCCCATACCATTATTCCGCTCTCTCGGCTGTGTCTGCGGCTCAAAAATAATTCCTCCTTATTTAGGTCATGGAAGTAATAGTTATACCCGTCGGGACCATCAATATTAAACTTTTTTTTATCAACTACAACTTTAAACCATTTGTCGGACCATGTCATTGCATTTTTGGCAAACTGTAGACGTTATGATTTGCGTTTTTCATTAAGTGGTGTTTTTTTTGCAGTTTTCGTCGGATTATGTATGGGCACGACTTTAAAATACGGTGCACTGTTCTTAGACTGGCACTGACTCCACTTTTTTCACGTATTTTTGATATCGACATGGCAGAATTTGATGCAATTCTAAGAATTTTTCGTCTTTCTTTTGGAGTTGTTGCCATTTTCTTCCGACCTTTCATGTTTTCTTCCATATATTTTCCACGTTATTTAAATAATTGTACACAACTGTCTTTCCTGTATTAATGTTTTTAGCTATTTGGACCGGATTCTGACCCTGAGATTTCAAAATTAGAATTTTTTCTTTTTTCAGAGTTATTAAGAGCCTTACCACGTCCCATTTTTAATAAAAACTATATAAAGACTATCAAATTAAAAATTCTCTAGCCGTTTATATTGAAAGAAATCAAATCTGCCTGATTAATATTAAAAGAATTCCTTATTCAAGTGACACACGAAATAGTATCACAGAAATATATGTCTTTAAATAAATGCAAAATTTTAGTATAACAAAATATGTATATTTTTATTTCTTCAGGAAACTAAAGCCAACACTTTGAAATTTGGTTGTGCAAAAAAATAATTATTTTTTAACTTTAGTTTAGGAGATATACTTAATTAAAGTTAAAAAAATGTGATTCCTTATTCAAGTGGCAGGCAGTGTATAAAAATAACGGCAATTACATGATTTATATAAAATTTAAAATAAGGGTCTTAAAATAGATCTTCTAAACCGCAATTTATATTACATCATTGTTATATATTTTTCAAGTGATGAACTACAGCTTTTATAATTCTAACTGCGTTTAAATAAGAATATAAACACCCATCTTAGGTGCACCAATCAACTCAGAATCTCTTTTATAAGTCGATCTAACGATGTCTGTCCGTCCGTATGGCTGGACGCCTCGCTGGCTGTCTATATAAACCTTGTTCACAAAGTACAGATCGCAACTTTGGAGATAATTTAACGAAATTCGGAACGTAGGACTTTCATGACACAAGGACGACTATTGAAATTGATTATGATCGGTCTATTATTTTACCTAGCCCCCATACAAATGTCCTCGCGGAATAAGGGCTTAACAATCATTAATTATAGAAATATTTTAATGACATTTTGTGTAATAAAGTTCTGTATAAGTATCAATCTTTGTACCAAATTTCGTGAAGGTCTGTCAATAATTGACCATAACTCCCATATAAAATCCTCTTCCGAAAATCATTTTAACGTGCATAATTCAAATACACATATTAGTATCAAATATATATTCGACACAAATAAATTTTATATGTATGTAGAAATCACAGTGACAAATTTTATGAGGATGGCTCCATAATTTACCATAGCTCCCATATAAGCTCACTTCCGGGAATCACCTTAAAGTGCATAAATTCATATAAATCTTAGTATTAACGTATTAACTAAATAAAAGTATCAGTTCGCAGTAGTTCACATTTCTAATATAAGACCCCTCCACGAATTTTGATGGACATACATAATAGTGTGGGATATCATATGGTCGGGCTTGACCGACTATATCTTTCTTACTTGCTTTTTTACCTGAATTATACAAAAACTTCTAGTTTGTAAAAATTTGCATATGTTCAACTTAAAAACGCTATAACTTTCGCGCCCCCTGCACGATATGATTAACGCGAACTGATTCTACATGTATTAGAGTCATTGTATATTATTATACAAATGGATTTCAATGTTCCATCAAAAAAAAAAAAAAAAATTAAGGCCTAAAATCAAAATTTTTGATAATGACCCATAATCATTAAAATTAGAAGGAAAACTTTTTTTTATGATTTGTTGTGGGTTCATCAACATAAATAGCCATTAGCATTCTATTCCGAAGAAAGTTTAAATTTGGCCGAGATGTTCTATATGATGTCCGCTCTCATAATTTTTGGTACATTGAAATGTAGCTCGCAAAAAAGAATTTTGAACTACCCTAATATACAAGCTAAAGAAATAACGAAAGCGTTTAAAGCTTCATCACTTCAGTCTCATTTTCTTTTACTGTTTTTAACTTTTTTTTTGTGTGCGGGTGAGGGTGGGGGTGGTGTGGGTGTTTTGGCTTAAATTGTCGGTTTCTTGCTTAATATAAATCTTATTGGTGTGAATTGTTGGTGTGTATTGAGTGTAAATGTATGAGTATTAAAATTGTATTGATTTGGGAGGGTTTGTTTAATGTTACTTAAGAAAATAATAAAAATGATGTTTGAGCCCCCATCATTAAATAATATTGGCAGCAGTCATCAAAAACAGGTACCAACATCCTTCAATAAAAGAAGAAAAGAAACAAATGAAAACATAAAATAAAGTGGAAAAAATCCTTTTTAAATGCCAGACACTTTAACACTTGCAGCAAATCATAAAGACAACGACGCTTAAGATTTATTATGATATATTTTTTAAGTTATGTTTATTTAAAGCGTCAATTTTATATTATTTAGTAAATATTCCATTTATTTTTGGTTTATTTGCATCGTTTGTTTGTGTTATTTAGAAAGAAAATTAAAGAATGTGGTAATTAAGGAAAGAGAAATGCGACCAACTAAATAATCAAGTAAATTATTTTTTTCCGCAAACTTTTTTAACAAACGAAATTGGGTCATAGAAAAGAAATGTATTTTACATTCATGGCCTTTAATTTCTAATCTACTGATCTCATTTATATTAAAGTTTACAATAGAGTAACAGAAAAGTACAAATAAAAAAAATCATACACGCATAACTTGTAAGTAATTCTAATCAGAATTCTTATACCCTACACCACCGTAGAGGGATGAAATTGAGAAACGTTGATAGTTAGCAAACAACGATACTCACCCGGCTTGGTATCAATATTCAAACAAAAGTTGCACAAATAAATCTTTATATTTTATTAAAAAAAAATGTTAATATAAATTTGTTTTCATTCTATTTATTTACACTTTTATAATTTTTTCATTTATTGATATTCAAATATCCATGATTTATGTGGGAGAAAAAAAACCTGATTCAATTGTTAAAAACCTAATTCATGCAACAACAAAATACATGTAGTCACATATATTTTGTTTTTGTTTTTGGAAAAAAAATGTGTAATTTTTTTAAAATTAAGTTCGAAATGACTCTCACATAAACTTCCAGTTGTATTCTATGTTAACATGTATAATTCTATACTTTAACTCCTAACCAGTGTTGCCAGTTTGGCCCTTTTAATGGATGATCGAGAATCATTCATTTGAGAATTTTTGTGTATTAATACGCGCAAAAAGTCGAGATAATTTAAATTTTACGCGCTTCATTCTTCAAATCAAATATATCTTAACTCATTATATGAACTTACTTAATCCTTTAGTATAATTATTTTTTAATAAATTTTATTAACCATAGAAGCTATTTATAAATATAATTAAAAAAAATCGCAAAAATCACCCAAAAATTTCGTAATTATCAATTAAATAGAAATTGAAATTCAAAAATGACAAATCGCTTTAAAACATTGGGTCATTTTTCATACAAAAAAAAAAAAAAAAAAATACATAACCCAAATTCGTATGGGAATTTTGTGGTCGATTTTATATTGGGTAATTTTGTCAACAGCGGTTCTATGTTTTATTTATAAATTTATTACAACATACCTTTAAAAAAAATCAAGAACTAAAGAGCACAAAAAAATTTTAAATATTAGCTTTTTTCTGACCTTATTTTTTGGAGCATTTAGCCTTTTATGACTTTTTTAAAGTACAATTTAGCCTCTTTTTTCTCAACCCCCTGGCAACACTGCTCCTAACGTATATAAATTTTAAATTTTAAAACTGCCTATGAATGTTAGCAACAAAGCGCAGCTAAAATTTAATGTTGTAGAAATATTTTAAATATTTTTACTTTTATATAGAAATTCAAAACGCTTTTAGAAGAACTTGGGTGAAAATAAAATTTTTGTATTTTTACGTAATATATTTAGTATGAAGATAAAAAAAACATATTTTGATGATTTTTGCGATGCTTATTTCCTGAACAAAAACAAGGTATTACATATTTAAAATTAAGGTTTATTTATCTTATTTATTTGTCTTATTTATAAAGAGGTCTATATAGAATTTTACAAAAATATTGAAAAGGAATAAGAAAATTGCAATCTGACAAGATTTGCTTTATTAAGTCACTTTAATGCACAAAAATAATTTTGAATTGGCATGATAGGTCCTTATATGAAAGTTATGGTCAATTTTGGACCGATCCGTATGAAGTTTGACTGTAAGAATAATACTTAAATAAAATTGTTTATTTGTACTTAATTTTATTTTTATACAAAGATTTTAGACCGATCTTCAGCAAATTTAGTGGTATGTTTTTTGCTTAGAATTCAAATTTGCAAACTTCTTCCACTGGCTGTTGTCTCCATGATAGATCGATATTTCTAAAATAGCATTAAGTTCTCTCAGACAGAAAAGTCTCATTGGTAGCTTCTTTAAAAAAGTTAATCAATGCATAATTGTTTTATAAAAACGGAAACAAAAGTTTCATATGCATAACTTGATATTAAATGATCTTCTTCTGCCTTCAAATGTATGATTGGAAATTTTTACCGTAGAGGCTATATTTATCTTTATATTTATATTTAGACTATCCAAGTACTGAACTTTTTTCAATTGGCTTGTCGAATGTTTTACAGGACATTATTCTTTACTATTATTTATTCTGTTGAATTTTTTATATCTTAACTCAATAACATTGATGACGCGTCATTTACAATAATTAATGGCCTTCTCTGATTGTTAGTTTTCAAAAATTAACTCTTCTATAGAATTTTTCAATATATTAAAATTTTTAATAAAAAATTTAAATCCTTTTATCAAAGGACCACAGAATATTTTTTCTTCTGCCCAAAAAATTATTTTAAATTGCGATTTTTCACAAATTATGACACAAAAATATGCATTTATGGCAAACTATGCAAAACATGCATTTTCAACAAAATATGCAAAAAATATGCACTAACAAATCGACGCTATTTTAAAGCAAATTTTCTGATTCGCAAAAATATTTGGTTTAAACTGTTCTAGGAATAAAAGCAAAAACATGCATTTGCACGAACTTACTGTTCTGGATTACAAAAAATTTTAACATGTTAAATTACTGGTCCAAGAAAAGCTAAGTCAACTTTAAAACTGCGACTTAAATATTGGTCATTAATGATGTGGAAAGCCGAACGGACAGTGGTTTATGCTAAAAAAAACTATTTGTAAATTCAGAGAGTTTTTATATGATGTACCCCAATTATTACAGCGAAATTATAAACAATGCGCTATATCTCTTTCCTGAGTTAAGCGCCATTTTTGGCGTTTCTACGCCATTATGCATCCGTCCGCCCGTTCATCTGACTGACTGTCTGTGTAAGCAATTTTGAAGATAATTTGATGAAATTTAGAATATATGATTTTTTTGAAATTGGTTATAATCAGTTCGTTATTTCACCTAGATCTCATACAAAAAGGATCTCCCTGAATAGGGGTTTAACGATCTTAAATGTCTTAAATATAACAATATTTTAACGGAATTCAGTAAAAATAAGCTTTATGTTATAATATTTTTGGTCAAATTTCATAAAGATCGGTCCATAACTTAAAATATCTCCCATATAAATTCCTCTTCCGAAAATCACTTTAATGTGCACAAATATCATTTTAATGTTAGTAAGAACTTAATATTCGACACAAATAAGTTTTATATAAGTAGAAGCTAAGTGCCAAAGATCGGTTCATAATTGACTATAGCTCACATATAAGGCCCACTTTCGGAAATCACCCTAAAGTTCATAAATCCAATATAAATGTTAACATAATATAATGCATAGGTATCTTATATGTCACAGGACGCATATCAGATTCCTTCTCGAATTTTGATGCTCATACACATCCGTATATATATTTCTTATTATGATATTTAATACTTTAATATCATGATACAAAAAAAATAAATAAATAAAAAAATAAAAATAAAATAAAGAATAAAAACTTTCGTTTTCTTTCTTTAGACGTGTATAGCTCTTACTCTTCATCTAACTCACCAGCATATGCAGTTTAACAGTCATTAACAAAATTCGATTAGATTTCATATATAAACATAATTATTCAACTAAAAAATATACACAACTTAACAACACACCAGGGCTGCCAGTTACCTTTTTTTTGGCCGAACCCAAAATTTTAGAAATATTTCCCCAGAAAATACCCACCCAATAAAAAAAAAGACATTTTATCGTTCAAAATAATTACTTTTTTGTTCTTAACAAGATGAATATTTTTGCTTAACTACATATGTATTGGATAAAAATATATTATATATTAAACTTCAGATTCACCATCTTGTAAATCGAAGAAATTAGACTATACGTAACTTTAGAATTAAAATTATTCTACATTTCTGATTAAATCTTGGCAACAATTTTATTAATATTAACACAGATATTTGTGTAAAACACTTGTTTTATTATTATTTATACTTGATGTATAAAAAATGAAAATCAAAAACAATATATAAGGCTCTCTTTGTTTGAGCATTTCCAGCATGATTTGTTATACAAAAATAAGTAGGGAAGGCTTATAGATCATATATTTTAGAAATAAAGCCTCATATTACCAAAACAAAAGTCAAATTCGAAAAGAACATTGGGTAATACTAAAACTTAAGAAATTGCAAAATGCCATGAATTTTGCTTTTCCCAAAGAGAGAAAATTCAGAATCAACTTTCTGATATTGTCAGTAATATTGTTTATTACTTTTAAATCGCCCTTTGACTCTTATTTAAATAAAAAAGAAAAAACTGCAACTCTTTAAACTTCAAAAATAACAGCCGATAATTCCACTGTACTCAATCATGCAAAGTGGATATTAATGAGTTAAAATGCACCCTGAAGTTCATATTACATGGTTTCGCGAAGTATGGTTTTTGTTAAACTCTTAGCCGAAAATACACATTGAACACATGTGTTGTTGGTAGGGATCGTTAGCTTATTAAATACTGCTTGAACAAGTTCTTTACAATGACATGTAAGTAAAATTTTCATTTATATACTTTTGTCCAAAATTACAATTTTATTTTTTTATTTTTATTTTATTCCCTGAAAAAATCCCAAAATGTTTTTAATATCGCCAATAAATTCCCCAAATATGGTAGCCCTGCAACACACACACACAAACACTCTAACCAAAAAGCTTTTATCTTTATCTTTCTCTCTCAAGCTTTCACTGAGAGTCCTTTAAAAAGCTTTTTTTAATGTGTTTTTGTAAGTTAATACAAAACTTATTTGTTAATTTCAAGCTCAAGATTTTAACCCTCAAAAGGACTTTAAATTTATAGTTCTCTCTTTCCTAACAAAAGCAAACCCAAAAGCTTTCACTATATGTATGTTTTCATCTTTTCCTTTGTTGTGTGTGTGTGTTTTTCTTGCTTTTGGAAAACCGGAAAAATCTGATTTTGTTTACTTTACTAAGTTTCTTTTTGCTGCTAGTGATTTTTCTTTACTATTAATCAGTCGATTCGTGTCGGCCGTGCACTTTAAACGTTTTTAACGCTCTCTGCAAAATTTGAAAATCTTAAAAAATCAAATCCAAACTCACACACAAAAAAGCTAAAATATAATTTATCAATCAAGTGTTTTTTTATTTGCCAAATACAAGTTTTTTTGTTTTTTGCTTTTGCCAAAATCTTAAGTTTTTGCAAAAATATTTTTTTCTAAAGCGCGCGCATCTTGCCAACACTCCGCCCTTTTTTTGCTAAACTTACAAATGAACACAAATAACAATTTATTAATATTTATTAATAAATGGAAAATTAAAGAAAGTATTTAAAACGAAAATAAACAAAAATAAAATTATTGGAAAGGAGTTAAAACAAAAAACTCTAAAACTTTTCTTCTGCTTCCTTTTTTTTTGTTTTCTATCTAAACGCTTCGTTTTCTCTACAAAATACACAAAATATTATTCTAAAATTTGTTGCAAAATTTTATTTACAAAAGTCTAAGAATTCTATCTAACTATCTGCTAAATATTACGCGTAAATTTTTATCCATCATATCAAAGCAAAAAGTTTTAAAAATTTTACTTGAAGCGGAAATTGTTGCAAAAGAAGAAACGAAACAAAATAAAAAGAATTTCTCTTCGGTATCTGCAAGTTTAAAAAGATAAAAAAATAAAATAAACGTTTTGTGTTTACTTTATAAATGTATGTAAGTGTGTTGGTGATTTATAGAAAAATAATTAAAAAGAATTTGAAATCAAAAACAAGAAAAAAAAACATCTTATGGAATTACAAATTGTAATTCTAAAAAAAAAACATTCTTTATGTTTTATTATGTTTAATATAATGAAATGTTGATTGCTTTTCGTGTATCTTAGATCATGTTCTCATTAAATATTTAAATTATAAATTATATTCTTTTGGAAATATGAAATGAAACATATAAATAACTTTTGAGTGGAAATAGAAAACAAATAAGAAGAAATTAATCATTTGCATCTGTACATATATTTGAGATAATATATTTTATAGTAGGTACATTAATGCTTTTATACCCACCATCAAAAAAATATGAAGAGTATATTGGACCTGTCACTGCTATATTACACAGACAATATATCAATATATTTGTCTAAGATCCCATAAAGTATATATATTTTGGGTCCGTCTATCTGTTGAAAGCAGGATAGGGCTCGAGACGGATCCGGTGTATGTTCGAAGTGTTATGCTAAATTCTCTGCTAAATCAAAAATTTTTTGTAGGACCAAAAGAAAAATATGCCAGACAAATGAAATCGCAAACATTGTTTTTAAAAAAGCAATAGGTTCAATGCACAGTGAATCGAAAATTTTTGAAAATAAATCTTTAACTTCTAATCGGCTGGTTGAATATGAATTAAATTTCACATAGACTCAAAGTAGGGTACTTCTAACCAGCGTTACCGTTTTACAACTTTAGTCGCTAATTGCTCCCTTTTAAACCACCTGGCCACTTTTTTGGTCCCTTTTTTAAAATGTGCTATATGACAAGAAACTAATTTTTTTGAAATATCTAAACCCATTATATATTAACTTCAATAAAGAAATTAATTATTTTGAGATTGTTTCACAATACAGTGATGTAAAAAAGACTCCAAAGAATTTATAAATGAACTGAAACTGTTAAAAACTAAAGCTAATGATAAAGTTTAGGAAAAGCTATTTAAAACACCAAATGCCTAATCATTTTGGACCGGAAAATTAAAAACTAGATTTGATGAATACGTATATCCTAATTTATATTTTTTATTTTGGCACATAGCAGTGTTTCGGCGGAACACCTTTTTTTAAATTAAAAACCGAAAAAAAAACGAGATAGAAATATATATATGATACCCTACACCATTGTGTACGAGCATAAAAATTCGGGAAGGGGACTTATATTACACCTGTGGCCAAAGTTACTAAATGTAAAATAAAATATACAAATACAGAATAAAGCGTTGATACTAACATCTAGATGATTTAGAGCGATTCCTGGAAGAGGATTTATATAATGGAGCTATGGTAAACTATGAACCGATTGTCATAAAATTTGGCAATATTATTTCTACTTACATTGAACTTATTTGTGTCGAATATTAACTTGATACTAACATTCGTATGGGATTTATGCACATTAAAGAGATTTTCGGAAGAGGGGTTTATAATTTTATTAAAATATTTTTTAAGGCATTTTTGAGTGTGAAATAATGGACCGATCTCAATTAATTTCAATAAGCCTCGTGCTTATATCATAAAAGTCCCTCGTACCAAATTTCATTAAATTATGTTTAAAATTGCGACCCGTACTTTGTGCACAAGATTTAGATGGACAGCCAGCCAGACGGACGGACGTCGTTAGATCGATTTTAAAAGTGATTCTGAGTCGATTGGTATATTTGAAGGTGGGTGTTGGATAACTTTTTCTATGCGTTACAAACATCAGCACAAACGCATAATACCCCAACCATCTATGGTGGTGTAGGGTATAAAAATAAATTGCCCCGCAGACTTAAGTTCAACACTTGTTTAACCTTGCTATCAATCCTAAATTTGTTAGACTGAGATTTGTAAGATTATGAATAAATCTCTATTTTTGTAATAATAAAAATTATTATAAATAAATTATTTTGTTATTGATAACATTGAATTTAGTAGTTATTCTTAAAATACAATATTTTTGTTTTTATTAAGTAAACTAATTTTTAATAGTTTTTTTTTTAGTTATTGAAGCAGTCGGTTCCCTTTTATCAAAAATCTCCTTTTTGGGCGACTTTTTATTTTGAAATCCCCTTTTTGGGACATTTTTCAAAAATTCTCAACGGTAACGCTGCCTCTGAAATTGGCAAATTTTAACATCTTGCCCAATCATTTTCTTATCCGTTTTCAAAGATTTTTATATGGTCTCAAAACTCTCTATAAGGCTTATATTAAACTTCAAAGTATCGTAGTTTTGTTTCTATAGAAGATATATGGATTTTTTAATTTTTAAATATATTAATATATGTTTTGTAGATAGCTGCAACATAAAAATGCAAACATTTTTTTGTGTTCGAATCAATTTTTCCAAATTGATACTACTGATAAAGTACCACTAATAAAGGACACAAAATACAGAGATTCAAAAAGGAAAAGAAATTGGAAATCTGCAGATAGCCTTTGTTGAATATAAGCCCTCGATATATAATATTAATTGTCTCGTGGTTTAATAGCGGATTGTCACAATTTTTTGCAGGAACTTAGAAAAACGTATTGTTTTATCTAATTTAATTCGAGAAAGTGCCAGAAACATCATTAGAATTTTTTTTTTTATATAGAGACAAATACTTAAACTTTGGTCAAAAATTGATCATTTACGACCACTGTTTGATGTTTCAAAAATTCCACTTAATTAAAAAAATATATGAAAAATTTCATAATATTTTTAAAAAGTGTAAGAATTTTTATTTTAAAAGCTATATTGCAAAAACTCAAGAAGGTCAAGGCCAAAAATGAGTAACTGTTTTTTTTTTTTAATTTATATATCGACAATTCCATGAAAGAACGCCCAAAAATTTACGGAGTTTCTTTCGATTTTTGTAAAATTTTGCATGCAAATAATATACGTATATCTATACCGATTTCAGTTTTAAGTTTGGCGATATTCCGAAAACTTGCGATTTTGTTTCGCTTTCTGACTTTCTAAAAAATCAAAAAAATTTCAAAAGTATACAACTTCAAATAACAATATTTCTGGAAAGGCTTCTTGGAATTCAATGATTTAAATGGCGCTTGAATTGGGTTTACATCAGCTTCAATATGAATATTTCACAAATAAAAAAGAGTTTAAAAAAATGCATTTTAATGCAATTGCATTTTTTGTAAGCATTTATCATTAAATTTTGCTATTTAAAATTTTTAATTTTTTAACCTATTTGGAAAGCATGACATTTTTACATTTAAACAAAAATCTAAAATTTTTGGGACGCTCACATCTACTATGTACAATTTTGCTTTTCCTTAAACCTATTTACATTTTTTCACATAAAAATCCTATTTTTTTAATATTATTTTTAAAATATTAACAGATTTACATATTTTATTTAAAAAAATGCATTGTAATATTTTTTTAAAAATTTATTAAAAATAGTAAACCTTTATGTGCTATGCTAATTAATATTGCATATTATAGTAAACAAAACAATTTAAAAAAAACCTAAAAAATATTAAAATTTAATGAATCATGAATTCAGAATTGTCAAAAATGCGTCTATAAGCTGCATTTGAATTCTGGAAATATTTTTGAAAGAAAAGAATATTTTGGAGATGATTACTAAAATACTCAAAAAGAAGATAAAGTCTTTTTATATGCTTTTAAATTACATAAATCTGTCAATAACTTCAAGAGATATGAATATTTAAAGTTGCTTACTTTCTATATTTTGTTAACTTTCATACAAATTTAAATAATTTTTTCAAAATAAAAAAAGAGAAAATATTATTTTTATATGAACATTTGGAACATGTTTTTTAAAAATGTCCCCAATAATTTTAAATTTTATTTTAATATAAAAATTACATACTTTTAAAATATAATAAAACAAAAAAATAAATAAATAAATAAATAGCATATTTAGCGAAAAATGCATTTTTTTGCTAAAAGATATTCTTTTATATTCTTCAGTATTTTTTTTTTTTTTTTTTGTATTTTTGAAAAATTTTTCGACAACTGAAAAAATTGTTACTGAAAAATAGAAGTATTGCATTAATTTCTTCCAGATGATCGTAATTGGATATCATCAATTTATTGCGAAGGTGATAATCACCTTATTGAAAAAAGCACGATATTCTAAGGATAAAAATAATAAAAATAAATAAAATTTTATATATTTTTGTTTCTGTTTTTTGTCTAATTTTCTTTAAACTGATAAAAATACAATATTTTAAAAATACTGCTTTGATGATTTTTGTCCAAACATTAAAAAGAAGATATTGCGTAAATTTCTTCTAGAAAGATATCTTCCAAATGTTTGTAGGTATATGCGTTACTATTTTTGAGCGCTACTTGGTTCCAATACAGATTAATAGAAATTTTCACCGATTTCAATTAGCTCTCAAGGTACTGCCTTGTCTTGGCGTTATATCAAATATTAAAGACATCGTGATTTCAGGCCATGCATTTGCAATATATTTTTTTTTTTTTTCGCTTAAATAAAGCTGATGGATAGATGTATTTATAATAAATTAAAATTCACTTACAATGTAAGAAATACTAATATAATGTACGCAAATTTTTAGATTGTTTCTAATGTGTTTTAAAATGTTCGCAAATTAAGAATGTATCACACCATAATGATTTTAAAATGTAATTTTGAAATATTATGTGATTACGCGAAACTATGGATTCATTGAAATTACATTGTGAGTGTGCCTCGCGAAAAATGTGCCTCTTGGATCAGTTTACATTTTCTCTCTAAGCTTGTGCACCTCTTATAACGTTTCTATTGAGGGCACATTAACGAGATATATCTTAAAAGATGCATAATTATAAGAGGTATTAACTAACCTTCAGGCTTAATTTTGCAATAGTCGGTAATTTAACACTGCTCAACGACTCACTGATTAAAAATAAGTTGTCCTACTTTTAAAAGTGTTTGTAGCTTATATTAGAAGAGTCGGATACGTACACCGCTATTACAGCAATCAAAAAAAAAAAAAAAAAAAAAAACTTTATTTTAAAATACTATTTTGTTTTTAAATTTTTAATTTTATGTCCTTGCCGGTACCACATGGAACCATTTCAGGTCTTGAATTTTTTCTGTTTTGCTTCCTGAGGTGTTGTCAACATAAATGCATCAATAGTTAATTTAAAAAAATCAGAATTAAAAAACAGAGAATCGAAAAAAAGTATTTTTAAAGCAATTATTAATATCAAAAACTTATTAGACTGATTTTTAATAATGCAAATAGTAAGCAGTACACATTACAAAGTCTAATTGTTTTTGTTGAAAAATTCAACACGTAAATTTTAATATCCACCCTTACTAAAATGACTTTTACTAAATAAATAATTTTAAAATAATGTTCTTTATTTAAACTTTTAAAATAAATAAATTTAATGATAAAACTCTTTTTCTCTTTTATACATATATTTGTTTTTCAACACGGTATACACAACTGAAAATGGGGCAAAAAATCTTTATTTTATCCTGATTATTTGATAAAAATCCTTTATTACATTGTGAGCATTGGTAGATTATACCAATATAATGTTTTAGCAATAAAAACTAAAACTCAGACTCATAAACACAACCAGTACCAACAGATTATGGTATTGCTAACAGTCCCAGCAAACACATAGCCAAAAGTTTAACATTGGATATCAAACGGTTTTGTTCAAACTATGTTCAAACATAGACCAGAGGTTTGAATTTTAAATTTGAATACAAAATGAGGTTTATTTGAGAATAACTATTTGATAAATGATATTTTCTCAATAATTCTTAAACCTAAAAATAAATTTACAATTTTGAAGAAATATTCTAAAAGCTGTTGCATTTCCAGTTTGCTATCAAAGGCATATTTAAATTTAATGTAAAAATACAACATTTTAAACTAATAAAATTTATTAAAGTTTCATTGATAAAGAATGTAAAAAAGGGGAATTAAAAAAATGTACTTTTTTATTTCACTGAAATCGAAATAAATATATAAAGTATTTATGTTCCAAATGTAGTACCAATCCATATTTCAAATATTTAAATTTGAGAATCAACTGTGAAAATGACATGATTATAAATACATTTCTCAATTTGAGAAAAAATTACCCACTTTATTGAGAAAGTTATTATTCTCAATTTATTTTGAAATCATTTTCAAACTTTTGACATTTGTGCAATAGTTTTATTTTAAATTATTCTCAATTAGAGATCAAAACTTCGTGTTTGCTGGGATGGTATTAGTGCTGGTGTGTAGGTGTGTGTAAAGAAAACCCAAAGAGAGGGAGTTAGTTTAAGTTAAAATTTTGTTTTTCCCATTTTTTTTTTTTCATTTCGGTTATATTTAAACCAGAAAAAAACTAATAATAAAATAAAACTTTTAATACAAAATACTTGTGTGGTTTTAAGTTAACTAGGACTTTAGAGATTTATCATCATGTAAATCAATATTTAACTAAAGGATTTCTTTAAAGGAAATTAAACAAAGAGAAAAATGAAATAAATATAATTAAGTTTTGCTAACAAAATTAATTAAACTCATTTTATTAAATTTCTGTTCTATATTTAGCTAAAACATTTACAAGTAAAATACGAGTAATTACTAAATTTTATTTTCTTTTTTTTTCTCCCCCTAATGTTAATTGCAAAAAATGGAGAAAGAAAATTAAAGGTGTGTTTGTTGTTTTATGTAAAATGCTTTCAACCAGTTCGGTATGAAAATTTGTTTATTTTTGATAATTTTTTTCTTTTTTACTTCACAAAAAAAGAAAAAACGCTTATAAAATTTATTTAATGACATCATTTATTTTCATGTACAAATATTTAATTTCTTAGCAAATCAATGGAAATATATTTTAAAATTTATCAACCAGCGTCCTTACGAACTTTTTCAGTTAGATGTTTGCATTTTTTCTGCGATAAATATTAGGGTGATCGGTTCGAATTTCCAACCGTTTTAAAAACCAGTTTTTTTCACTTTTCAAATGTGAAATAAACCGGTTTCTTTAAGCACAAAAAATCGATTTAAAAAAAATTACATTTTATATCAAAAACAAAAATCTAATATTTGAATGGAAATTAAAAAAAAAATGTTTTTGTTAAATGATTAACACTCATAAAGAATAATTTCGTGTTATGTTTTATAAACCACGAAGAAAATGAAAATCTGCGTTTGAAAACGTTCGGTACGGTTCCCTTTATCAGATTATTTCCAAATTTTTGCATCAGTAAGTTTTTGATATTAAAGATTATAATTAGATCTATTTAAGTAAAATTGATATTTTAAGTATCAAAACCTATATAGCTCAACCTTTCATCTGAAAAACATGCATTTTAATTAATTTCATTCAAATACTTAGAGGAAGACAATTAAATGAAAACACAACTTAAATTATTAAAATCTATTCAATATTCCCTGAAATTTACGAACCATAGATTCATAAAAATTTTTGTTTTTATTTTAAAAACTAAAGAATAATAATAAGTAAAATATCAAGTTTTTTGGTTACACAAAAAAAGAAAATATAGTTCAAAAATTATTTATAAAAATATTGTATAATAATGTAGCCATTAAAATCTTGTACATAATTTCAAATTTTTCAAAACAAACAAAAATTACCCCAAATGCTTTGGCTGGATCCGCGCTTGATATAAAAGAGGTCTATCTTCAAAATCTATTTCGAAAAAATTGAAGCATGCTTTCTCCATATTAAGCCATACTTTCTGTATATATTATATAACAATTTTGTCTCATTTTTAATGATTATTTTCTTACCTTAATTCAAATTTGTGACTTTACATAATTATATAGGTTAGATGGGCAGCTGTAAATGTAACTACACAACTCATTTGGGTCCTATTGGTCCCGTTGTGTTATTAAATAATTATATGTATTTAATCAATTTTAACTTGAATATTATAAGATTTGTTGAATTTTTTTAAAGAAATACCGTATTTTGACAAAAATATTTACTTATGCAAAAAAAAAAGCTTTTAACTTGTTTTTTCTGAATTTCGAAAAATGCAACTGTTGTTTTTCAAAGTTCCAACTATACGAAAACCGGTTTTTAAAAAAACGTGAATAATCGATCATCCTAATAAATATTGAAGACATTTATTAGTAACAGATATGAATGAGTCATTTATGGATAAAAAAAAAAGATAACAATATAGTGTGCGTTCGAATAAAGCATAGCACAGAATTTTTTGATATAACTCTTACTGTCGTTAATTTTAAATATCTTTCTTGTTTACAATACCTTCAATACAATACATGTCTGAAAATACATATCAGATTTAACAGCAGATCGAATTCTTAAAATCCGTTCATTTGTACTCATGTAGATGGCAGTCAGAAATGTACAAAATAATTTTTTTTATCTTACTAGAAAATGTTGAATGAGTAAATTTTGATAAAAGAATTACACTTTAGGGCCATAAAAAAAACTTAACAAGTACCTAAAGAGTGAAATGAAATTTGATGCGGGAAAAGAAAAAGTCACAAGAATGAATTCCAAGCCCAAAAAGTAGATAAATTCCTAAGAGCTTGGCCAAACATGTTCGGCCTCGTAAGGAAACATTGTGTTCATATCTACAATATCAAATATGAGCCAAGTTAAAGCTTTGCCTAAACTTTTGTCAATCAAAGCTAAAAAAAAAAAATAAATAACAAAGCTGAGAAGAACCCTGAGGCAAAAGGAAAATGATCAAAAATGATTAAAAATAAATATATTTTCAATATTTTATATTAGCCTCGAAAACATACGTTTCATACGTTCTAAGTTACAAGTTTTGTATACCGAATAATCGATCAAATAATCTTGAATAGTATCGAACTAAAAGCAATAAAAATTTACAAAACAATTTGTCGTATGACAACTTTACTCAAAATGCCACAAGATACGAGTATGTGATTGTTTTGCTTGTATATTCTATAATTATAACAAAGAGTGTCATAAAAGGATATTGATGACACTTGTGAAATGCAATAGTGTTTTTAACATTTTGTGGCCAGATTTAGTATTTTATCGTTACAGTACAAACACACAAAATTGGAAATCTTATTTTAGTCCCCCAGAGTATTAGTTATTTAAACTAACCAGAATTTTGGCAATTGTAAAAGAACTGGATCCAAGTTAAAAGCGAATTTAGGAAGGCCCCAGCTATGCTCAATTTTGATTATTAATTTTAAATTTTTATAGAGAGATACCACAAAAAATTTCTTAAAAGTACTTTAGTTTTTTTTTTTTAAGAAGTTGAGATATTTAAAATTTAAAATAATATAGTTAGCAATTAATTTTTATATAAAATGATATACCAGAAAAATCCTAATTTATTCGGTTCATCTTTTATTAAAAAAAAACATGTTATGTTTTATTTAAACGCACACCTTAACATTAGCAAAAACCTAAAATTTTCCTTTTGAAATGTGTTAAATTGTTTGTTGAACTAAGGTAGAAAAAAATTACATCGATTTAAAGAAAGACAAGTAAGTCATGAAGGTCAAAGTTAAGGACAAAAAAATATTTATTTATTTATTTATTAATTTTTTCTAATTGTAACATAAAATGCTTGATAAAAGAAAGACTAGACGCGAAGATGAAAGTAACAAATATCAAATATAATTTAATTCTCATTAAAAATATTGCTGATACAAAAAATAAATATAGACATGACTGAAATACATTTTTACTTACACATACATAAATTGTAAGATTTTTTTTTTTTTTTTTTTTTTTTTTTGAAAGCTCTCCATTCTAATGGCTTATTCTGTGTTATTTCGTTAATATTTATGGTGAAAAAATTAAAAAAAAAAAATTTCCAATTAAAAAATTTAATATATCAATCAAGTAGATGATTCAATAAATTAAAAATTTAAATGAGAAAACAACTTACTTGAATTTTATTTTTACTATTTCTTTTACTTTATTTTTGCTTAAATATAATAATTAAATTTTGATATAAAATGGAAAACTGTATTAATTGAAAGATATAAGGTAATAATTTTTTCTGGGTATGTTAGTTTTTTTTATTGCCATTAAATTAAATTTTAAATTTTCAATTAAGTCCTTCTGCTATAAAATTTCTATTGGGTCATTTTTTATTCTTATCTCCATTATAGAAAAGATATGACTGTATTACAATACTCTTCCGTTTTCCTTTTGTTAATCCTTACCGGATGGTACAAAAAATTTTACAAGACAACAATTGTTGTTCAAAATCTTATAATTTAATCGGCTAAAAGAAATGGAATAAAAATGAAAAGTAGAATATAGAAAATGTAAACCAATATTGTATAAAATACAAATATAAAATAAACATTTCAACAAAGATTTTCTTTGTTAAAATGGTAACCATTATTAATAAAAAAAATATATATTTTAAACACGTAATTGTATTGAATACCATTCATTAAAAAAATTCAATTATAAAGAAATGAAATATTTTTGCCATAAATTTGATAAATTTTAAGAAAACTGGATAATTTTCTTTTGAAATTAAATTATAAAATTTTAAAAATTCCATAATACTTTAATAAATTTTCAAATATTAATAACCCATCAAAAACTTGGTAATGACATTTAATTACGGATGTAGGTATTTTTTAATGACAAAAATATACCGTCTGCATTACTTAGAAGTAGTTTAGTAACTACTTATTTATAAGATTTTTGAAAATTCTACTTATTGATTTTTTAATTCAGTAGCACAATTAATATTTTTAGAGAAGGGATAAATATATATGAAATCAAAATTTGCGTATGAGTTAATACTTCATTAGTTATTTGTAACCTAAAATTTACCTAGTTCCTGTTGTTTTTACTAATATTGATTTCAGTAATTCTTTAAAATCAATTCTTTGTTGAACATCTTGGAAGTAATTACTTCTTGTAATGATATCTAAGTAATGAATTTCTAAAATGCCTACTTATAATAATAGGAGGTAAGTAGTTGCATCCAATGTCATCGCCGTGTTAAAATAATGGATTATTCAGCTAATGTGTAAATAGTGTTGAGCCATTATAGACGCTTCTTAGCTCACTACATGCCTACCAAAGTTTTTGCTGGGAACATTTTTAATAAATGTATAAACAAAAATATATTTAAAAATAATAGCCACCACCATCATAATTGAATATGAAATACTTTTACTTACCCTTACCGCACACACACATACATAATAACGAATTTAATAACTTTTGCATAAAGTGGATAAAATTATGGTTAAATACTTTTATTATTAATTTTTTATTACTATTATTATTATTATTATTATTATTATTTGAGTTCTTTGTTTTTGTTATTAAACTTTTCGCTATAAAATTATTTTAAGTCTACATCTTTTTTTATATACTCAGTAACTTAATTTCGCCCACATATTTACATTTGTATGTGTAATGTTATAATAAACATATGTCTAAAATGACTCATCAACATTCTGTTCTGTTTTAGTAAGGATTTTATGAGCTCTGGAAATGAGGCATTACTTTTAACATTTAATATTGAGTGATTGTTATTCCTAACAGCTATTGCTGAACTAAATATATAGAAGTACTATATTGTTTAAAATTAAGGACTACCCTCGAAGAATTCAGTTCATATAATTCATATTATAAAATATGAAGCCAATGGGTCAATATCTTCGAAATTTTGATTAATGTCATTCTGTGTGTAACATGTCTAAAAATTTTGATGTGATTTATAATGTTCCCCAAAATATTACGATTTTTTAGATGACCGTTCATGAGCTGGACTGTTTCCAAAAAAAAAAAAAGTATTTTTTCGTAAATATTTTAATTCAAAGGGGTACATCTTATTAAAAGAAGAATTTTGATTCCCATATTGACTTCATTTATGAAAAATTTTATATCAGATTGCAAAAAAATTAAAATAAAAGTTAAATTTTAAAAATTAAATTTTCGTTAAAAATACCCAGCAAAAACTTTTTGGTTTTCGGTAATGGCAACTGAATTTGTGGCCAAGTCGAACAAAAATAACGAGTTATTCAGGCAAAAAATAAGTAATTGTTTCCAATTATACCTGCTAGCTTACCAGGAAAGCAAAGTTTTTGCTGGGTAACTAACAATATTTTGAAAAAACCTTGAAATATGAAAATATTTAAGTCACTCCAATGGACGCGGATTCCAAATACCTTTCAAATGATGTCACATTTTCTATACGTTGCTTTGGAAAAAATACAAAAATTTTCAAAAAACTAAAAAAATACTTTTTGTAAAAATGGCTCAGCTCACGAATGCTCATCAATAGAACCGTAATATTTTGGGGAAACTCATAAAACATATCAAGGTTAATTTTCTGGGAGGCAACAAAATCATTTTTTTGAGTGAGCTGTCTTAATGTACACGTATTCTGGGAGCTTATATTTAAAGAAATCTAGTAAACGATGTCTGTCTGTCCGTCCGTTTGTCGTTTGAAATTACGATGTTGAAGAACCTTAGGGATCAAACAATAAAACATGCAAAATGCCCCCTAAAATTTTACCATATGCATACACAAATAACTAAAGATGTTTTTATTTGTGTTCTGATAGAGTAGCATGCACACTGAGGCAGAATCGAAATTTTTTGGAAATAAATCTATAATTTCTTATCGGCTATTTGAATCTACATAAAATTTCAAAAGCTTTTTATCCTATTTCAAATATTTTTACATCTTCTTATAGCTATCGATAGGGCCTATGAAAAACAAGCTAGCATTATTTGTATTTGATATTTCAAATATCCCAATTTAGCAAAATCCTGATCTAGTTTTTTAAAGACATATTCCTATATTTTAATCCGATTTTGTAATATTTTTTTTTTTTTCAATTACAAGCCGATATCTTTTCCGAGTCAAAAAAAAAAAATAATAAATAAATAAATAAATGATTTTGCATTCGGAAATTGCAAAAATAGGATTTTCTGTATATCTTTTTTTTTTTTGCCGAAAAAGCGTCTGCATAGTGCATAGTCTAAAATAAAAATTTTTTTAGAACGTATAATAATTTTATACTTTTCCAAAAGGCAATGTCACGGAGATTAGTTTAAAATTAAAAACCAGCGCAAGCACCTAATAGGGCTAAATACAGATCCTCCGGAATTTGACCTATTTTCTATCGAAATTTTCACTTTAACCTATATGTTCTAAAATCCAAAAGCTTGAATCTACAAACAGAATGCAGTTTCATAATCACCGACATATTATAAAAAGTTTACAAGCGTGATTCATTGGACATACAACAAATGTGATGTTTATAGGAAAAATTCCAAAAAATCCCAATTTTTGGTATTTTCAACGGTTTTTTGGGAATTGTGGAATTATTTTTACAAAAATCTTTCAAATGATAAAGTCTACAATCACCGAAGATTTCATTAAGATATGTTAACTAACAAAGATTTAATTTACAGTTTATTCAAAAACCAATTTTTGCAAAAGTTTTACTTTAATACCAAAAATCGGAACAAACATTAAGTCGATTTTTTTTTTATAAATTATATCTTTTATAGAACAAAAACTAAGCTACTTTAACGTTTAATATGTCATATTAGGTAGATCCAACCAGAGATTCAGATTTATTCAAAAAAAAAATTTTCAGATTTATTTAAAAAAAAAAAAAAATTCGCTTCTGCCCCACTGTGCATTGTAAGGTACATATTGTAATTATAAACAAAGTGGGATATTTGTCTTACTCACTAACCACTCTCTTGCCTACTTAATCATCTAAGTTTTTATAAATATAAAAACAATCATGTGTTTGCGCTGACTTTCCTTCGTATTGTTTGTATTATTATTCACAAGAAAAATATTAATATTAAGGTGTGTATTTATATGTATAATCCCTGCAGTTCTTTTTACTACATATATTGACTTTACCTATAGCTGATTATAGACTAACTAAATTATTTAAATGTTACATTAGTTTCAAATATGAGTCAATAAAATTAGCAGAACTTTGGGGCTGCGTAACTGGGACTATAGTATAAGTATTGGAAATCTGTTTTTATATGGCCATAATAATATGGCTTTTTATTATTTGTACTTGAGTTTTTCTATACTTTTTGTTATAGTTTTGTTGCTGATGATGTTTTTATTTATATTGTATGTACACACACATTTGTTATAATAACAGATGTTGTTGCAGTTATATATTGTTAATAACTCAGTTTAAGTAAATAAAAAAGAATTAAGAATCTACACACATAGTAACAAACAAATATATATACAAACATACATACATGCATACATAGAAATACTTACATGTGGAGATGGCCATTTTAATCCCCTAGATACATTCAAACTTAACTTTTACATGAATGTACATAACCAAAACAAATATCTAGAAGATATTACAGAGAAATATAGAAATATTTTGCAATTTCTTTCATACTCAAAGATTTTTAATAATTCTATAAAAATTATGTTTAAATTTTCAAATCATTCATTCAGCCGTTTTTACCAACATTTTCTTAGTATTAAGAAATTTTTCATCAATATTCATTTGTGTATTCCATAAAATAAAATTTCTTTTTTTACCCTTTACTTTTTGAGTTTTCTTTTTTCTTTCTTCTAGCACTTATTTTGTGCATTTGATTGGTTTATTGGTTACTAGTGTGTCATGAAGCATTAAGAAAATTTTAAGAAGTATTACAATCAATATTACATATTTGAATTTGTTTTATATCATTTTTAATATGAAATTTGTGCATCCTTGCTTAAAAGTATTTTCTAGACTTAAATCGCTGAAGTATGAGCATAAGTAAGCGCTCATTCTACCGTTAAATTTGCTCCTTAAGATTATTTGTAATGATGAATAAATATAAATGTTTTAACTTGAGGCGTTTTATTTATGGTAATCTATTTGATGGTCAATTTAAGATTGAAAATGACAGGGTCATTTGTAAAGCGTGATCCATTTCGTGGTTCCCAACTTTTTTAAAGAAAAAAACCAAGAAAATTCAAATTTAATATGGAATGTTTATTATCATTTGAAAGAACATTCTTTAGCATTTATTTTTTATTTCTATCAAATGCTGGCCGTTGCTACGTCTCAGATAGTCCATCCGTTGAGTCCAATTTTCGATGACTCGTTCGAACATTTCGACTAGTAACTGGCGAATGACACGCGTGATGTTTTCCTCCAAGGCCTGTCCGCATAAACTTTAGACTTTACATATCCCCACAGGAAAAAGACTAACTGTGTGATATCACACGATCTTGGTGGCCAATCGACCGGCCCAAAACGTGAAATTATGCGCTCACCGAAGTGTTCTCTCAATAAATCCATTGATTGATGCGATGTATGGGAAGTGGCGCCGTCTTGCTGAAACCAAATGTCGCCGAGATCACGAGCTTCAATTTCAGGCATCAAATAGTCGATTATCATGGCACGATAACGGTCGCCATTGACGGTTACGTTCGCACCGGCATCATTTTTAAAGTTATGTCGACCAATGATTCCACCGGCCCACAAACCACACCAACCGTTGTTTTTTCTGGATGAAGTGGCAGTTCTTGAATCTCTTCAGGTTGCTCTTCGTCCCAAATGCGGCAATTTTGTTTGTTTACACACCCATTGAGCCAGAAATGGGCCTCATCGCTGAACAAAATTTGCCTTGAAAACGTCGGATCTTCTTGGAACTTTTCAAGAGCTCATAGAGGGAAGCGATGCAAATGTTGTTCAGACGTAAGTCTTTCCATTATGAAATGCCAAACAATACTAAACAAAAATAACATGACAGCATGACACGACTCACACGTGATCTGTCAAAAAAAGGCTATTGAAAAAAGTATCTCTATTTGAATCACCCATTATTTGAAATTTAAAATTTGCTTTATTGCGACAAATACTTAGGTTGAAATTATAAGAGAATTTGTTTAACCTTTACGGGCTCGCCATTTTGGGATAAAAATTTGAGTTAAAAAAAAGAAAGATTTCAATGGAATAAGGGTCAAGGTTTTCACTAGCTTATTAAAAATCGATACTAAGCAGTTTGGAATACTAACATCGTACACAAAATTGCCTAGGACCACTGTTGCCAGATTTGATGATTTTTAGTGCTAAAAATGGCTTGTTGATGATTTGATGATTTTTGCCCTGTATTTGACGATTTTTTCAAAAAGAAGATTTAGAACTATTTTCAGCATTTTTCATATATTTTTCTCTTCAAAATATACTAATTCATACCTAATTAAAAACAATTAATTAAAAATCTTAAAATGTTTAAACCAATCTGTTATCACATTCCATTAAATTTGTACTCTTTTATTATAAAATGGCGAATAAACACTTCATAAAAGATCAAATCCTTTTATAATTTTTATTAACTTTTCATTTCATAATCAAGACATTACAAATCCTAGAATAGCAGTACTAAAAACAAAGTTGGGGGTAATGCACTAAATCTTGAGTGCACTAAGCTCATCACTAAATCACACTATAGTGAAAAAAATTAGATCTTTAACCAGTTACCATCATTATAATAATAGTGAAACATTTCTTTGCTACATTTTTAGACTTGACATATTTCTATTTTCAATTATATTCATGTTTGAAATGACATTGCGAAATTGTGCTAAGATCGACCATGATTATTACTTCATATATATGTAGAAGTGAAGTAGCAATCATTCTTTAAACTTATAAAAGGAGAATTATTATAATCGGAGCAATAAAAAGTATGCTCTAAAAAATGTTTTATGCGCATAAAAAGTTTTCTTAAAATAGGAAAATATACCCTTAAGATTTTTTCTGGCTAAAATATAAATTATTTTCTATTCATATTAAAAATGACTTGATTTTTATAAGCAATTGCTAAAAAATATGTTCTTTTTGCACTTAAAATTATTGAAAGCTAATGCCTTGTATCAGGAAATTTCAAAAATTCTATTAATTTATAATTAATTTAATTTTAAAATTAATGTTCTGACTCGGCACCGATCTTTTTTTTATTATTTCATTATTAATAGTACTTTTAACTCAGAAAATAATGATGTACAAATTATAGAGAGCAACTGAATAGTTTCGGAGTTATAGGCCATTGAAAAATGTACTTTCCTAATAAACTCAAATTAGAAAAAAATTTGTTGTTACTAAAAAATTGGGTGAATAAGAAAAATTATGTAAGCGAAGCCGCTTTGGATCATACCACAGAATTAAAAGCCCCCCGAAGGCTGGTTATTAGGAAAAAAAATTCACCAAAAAAAAGCTTACTATAAAGGAGAAATGACAAAGTATAAAAAAAATATGTTGAAGGAATTTTTATAAAAAGTTATTTTTCTTTTTATAAATACGCATTTAACAGCTTTCAATTGATACCTAAATGTTTGCAATAATATTAAAAGTGTAGGAAATATTTGCTACTCTAAATGAGTTAGGGAGCCCTATGAGTACCGAAGTAAATTATTAGTGAATCGTATTTGAAAAATGAATATGACAGTAAAATGAAAATTTCACTAATGACAAATTATAAAAAAAATTCTATTGGATATAAAATAATCAACATTTTTCTCTTAGGTGTAAAATATACAAAATTATGCTCTTAAGTACAAAATATGCAGAAATATGACATTTCGAAAATAAGGATTTTCTATGAAAATATAACAAAATATGCTGCAAAGTCCAAAGTTTTCTGTTAAGATCAATATATGGGAAAATGTAACAAATCATTTGGTTCGTTTGAAGCTCAGGAAAAAGTATGATTTTGCAAAATTTTAATTACCCTGATCATAACCAAATAATTGACAATATCCTTATAAAAATAACTCTTGTTTGTATTCATCTTTAATCCCAGTACTTGTACATAAATTATTGAAAATATCTATTTTATTTTAATGAATTTCCACCCATTTAAAAGTAAATTAAAATTAATTTAACTTTATAACCGATATTTAAAAAAATATATTTTAAACCTGAATATATAAAAATTATATTAATTTTCAGGTACGTAATTTCAAAATTTTAATTTTGGTTATTTTTTCTACTTTTCTTTTTTTCAAAATTTTGGTTACAAAGAATATTTTGCCACGGAAATTTAAGAATCCCAACAAAATTAGCTTTTAAATATGAGGTTGGCGAAAAATATGTAAAATTTACAATTATGAATTGCTGGAAAATAGTTCAAGAAGCAATAAATTAAATACAGTGTTGTTATAGGAAGGATGCTCCATTTTTTTTGCTTAGGCTGGTCGACAAAACATCCTCCCTTAAACACGAATAGCTGGACTTTATGGATTTTGATGCCCTAAACATGAACCTGATTTCAGTTTCTTTCGCCATTAGGTCCGGAGTTTTTTATGGGCGTGTCTAATATTTCGCCCATAATAAAGCCATTCGATTTATATAGATGATACACTAAAATGTGAGGAATAAAAATATCTTCAAGTCTACCCTAATATCACTTTTTAAAGGTTCTTTTAAAAAGTGAAAACACCAAAAGTGTTTCTGTTTTTTTATCTTCAGAAGAAAGCTGCTAGTTCTACGATTAAAATAAAAATGATGCACAAATCTTTAAGATAATTTTAATCAACATCTACTGAAGTTTCTTCCATCTAAATTGGACAAAATATTCTCGAGTTATCCAAGTGTGACTGTCCAAAAAAAAGTCATATAAATCATGCCAGTAAAAATTCAATACGTGATATAAAAATAAGTATAAGCAGATTCTTTCATTTTTTTTTCCATCACTGTGTCTCCACTTAATTGTAGGTTTATATATGGGTACTTTCACTCAATTGAATAAAATCATGATTAGTAGATCAATTTTGATGACATATGTCTTATTTTATTCATAGTATTACCAGCTTTATGATAAAGTATTAAAAACTGCACGCTTCATTTCTTAAAAGAAATTTTCAGGAAAAAAATTCGTCAATTTTTCATGAAAAATTGTTTATTCCGACACTAATTTCTGAATAACTCCGAAACTGTTGGGCTGATAAAAGAAATAATGTTTAAGTGACTTAAAAATAGTTTTCGTCTACATTTTTTGGTGTTCCAATTGCATAAATCGGGCAACATATTCTCAAGTTAAAATATACTCGTGTATTTGCCTAATTAAAGGGGAGATATTAGATATGCCCAGAAAAAAAAATCACAACAGCAGATGTGTATTTAGAAGATAAAATTCCATATAGTACACATCTTTTTTTTTATACCCTAAACACGAATCTGATTTCAGTTTTTTCCCATTAGGTCTGGAGTTTTTTTTATGGGCGTGTCTAATATTTCGCCCATAATAAAGCCATTACGCGAATATATTTCACCATAACTCAAGAATGGTGTGTTCGATTTTTTTGCGTTATGATTATGCGTTTGTGCTGATGTTTGTAACGCATAGAAAAAGTTATCCAACACCCACCTTAAAGTATACCAATCGACTCAGAATCACTTTTTAAATCGATCTAACGATGTCCGTCCGTCCATCTGGTTGGTTGTACGGCTGTCCAGGTAAACCTTGTGCAGAAAGTACGGGTCGCAAGTTTAAAGATAATTCAATGAAAGTTGGCACGTGGGACTTTTATGACACAATATGAAATTGGTTGTGATCGGTCCATTATTTAACCTAGCCCCTATTTCAATGTCTCGCCGGAATAGAGTTTAAACACTCAAAAATGCCTTAAAAATAAAAATGTTCTAATTCAATTTGGTTCAAAGAAGTCCTGTAGAAGTATCAATCTTTGTACCAGATTTTATGAAGATCCGTCTACATTTGACCATAGCTCCCATATAAACCCCTCTTCCGAAAATCACTTTAACGCCCATAAATCCCATACGAATGTCAGTATCAAGTTAATATTCGATATAAATAAGTTTTATATAAGTAGAAACAACAGTGTCAATTTTTATGAGAATCGGTCCATAATTTACCATAGTTCTCATATTAATTCACTTGCAGGAATCGCCCTAAAATGCATAAAATCATCTAGATGTTAGTATCAACGCATTATTCTGTATTTGTATATTTTATTTTACATTTAGTAACATCGGCCACAGGTGTAATATAAGTCCCCTTCCCGAATTTTTATACTCATACACAATGATGTAGTGTAGGGGTCGGTTTTGACCGACTGTATCTTTCTTTATCTTTATCTTTCTTTATCTTTATCTTTCTTTCTTTTTTTTTTTTTTTTTTTTTTTTTTTGAAGGAGCCTTTGAAATTTATTTTTGGTTATGTTAAGTAGTTCAATATATTATTTACGAAAATTATATATAACATGACGTGGTATATATTTCTGTATTTTTTTTTTATCAAAAATAACCTCAATAAAGCCACAGAATATGGACTTATTTCTTAATAATAAAAATTTATTTTTTTTTTTTTTTTCAAATTACTTTCTTGACTATTTTGTTATGGCTATTTGTTCACCACTGCTTTAATCAAGCATTACCTAAAAGTAAAGAATATATATAATACATCCTATATTTTTCTTCCCTAATTTAAAGTTAAAGCAAAAATTAAACCTCCATTTTGTTCATTATTTATTTTATTTCATTTTATTTTTACAAAAAACGTTAATTAATGTTTAAATACTACAGAAAATAATGAAAAAAATTCAACAACCAACATCAAGGGATCCAAATCTATGGGGCGGAAAGTTTTACGAAAAACAAGATGAAGAATAAAATAAAAAAAATAATAAAATACGTATGAAAACAAAAACTACATGTTAAATGTTTCAGCAGCGAGTGAAATTTTTTCGCTCCATATTACACTTTTTTTTAACTAAAAAAATGTTTTTCCTTACTTGACGGTATATGAATTTGGTTAAATATTTTATAAAAAAGAATTAGCAAAAAAAAAAGTAATAACTTTCCGGTGAATTAAGAAAAAAAACTAAGTTATTATTTAGCATTACAGTTTTAGCTTTGATATATTTTGAAACACGTAAAAAATTGTTCTGGCTGAAATTACAGATTTTGTGGTTGGCAACCAAAAGCTGGTTAAAATATCTAAATTTTTGTTTAATGTTTTTTTTTTTTTTTTTAATTTTGCCCCCAGTTTGTTGTAGAAATTAAAAGAAAACCTTAAAGGGGTGCAATTTCTTTGTACTGCTTTTAAGTTAAATAAATTAACCCCTACATTTCTAAAGTTAAATGTTAACAAATATTTTTGCTTAATTATACATACATACATACATACATACATACATACATTCTCAGTTAAACATTTCTAAAAAAGGATAATTTCATTTAATCCTTTTTTTCTTTGTGTTTATTGTTGTTGTTCTTTTTAAATGCTTTTCTTTTGTTAGTTTAACTCATAATTTATTAAAGGTTTTTTTATAATTTTTTAAATTAAATTAATATATTATGGAGCATATGCAGACTAAATTCTATAAAATATATATATAAATTCTTATGTATATGTGTTATAACCAGAGACCATAAATAATAATTATTTGTGTAATTTTGGATAAAAAAATCAATATGAAGGAAATTATTATAAAATATTCTAAGTACACTACTGAATTTGTTATAACGCTATTTAGGCTATTGTGTAATAAACTTTTATTTTTGATTTCACAGAATAGAAATTATTTTTGATTTTTATTTTATTTCAAATAACATTTATTGATAATTTCAAACCTCAAAATAAAAATCACAAATATTTTCTCTCACAAAAAATAAAAATCAGTCTTTGATTTTTATTTTTTTAAACAAGCATAAAATAAAAGTCTTTTGCATTTATCTATATTAGGTTTGTTTCCGTATTTTTTTGGGTAAAATGCGTTAAAATGAGAAAAAGTTAATTTTTCTCACACAAAAATATAACTCAAAAGTACGGGAGCACAAAAATCCAAATTGTCTATCCAGAAATAAAACATCAAACTATTTTAAAAATTCGTATGTGTATAACTTTATTTTATAGTATTTTTAATTTTTTTAAATGAAACTTTCCTGTTAATAAGAAAAACAAATAGTTTATTATATTTTATAATATTTTTTAATTATTTGACAATTTACATAATCTACCCGAAGAAATATTCTGGGCTGTTTCGTGCAAAAAGAAGAACATTATTCTCTCAAAATAGCTCTCATTTGTCCAATTTTCGATTACGGGAACAAAGCTATTATTGTAATTGATAAATATAAAATGTGTATGTGTTACTTATCAGATGTATCACTTATTTTCAGTGAATAAGACTAAATTCCTTAAAAAATAAAGCCAGAAAAAAAGCTAATATTTCCTTTTTTTTTTTTTTTTTTTTGAAACTTATTTTTGATCGTTCTCATTTGTTTTTGCTATTTTTTTTTAAGAAATTGCAATAAATTTATAAGTAAAACTTAGAACAGCTGCTAGAAAAATGATCCAATGAAAAATTTGAATTATATTTCATATAAAAAATTACTCAAATTTTTTAAGTGATTTGTCATCAGTTTAGAACTATAATTTTCTTTTGATTAAGCATTTACAAATTTTTAGATGCTTTTTCGCTTTTATATGATTTTTTTCAATTATATTCATAAATTGTTCTATGGTTATTGAAGTATAATAAAAAATAATTATAATAATAAAATTAGTTAAGTTTTAATTGCTTTGGAGAATGAAGAGCCACAGGCTAAAATTTTCTTCAAATATAAATAATCTCAATTTTTTTGCGCGAATAAAAAAATGCTTAAGTGGATGATTCTGTAAAAATAAAATTAATAATAGCAAATAAGAAATTAATTTTTTTGCTATTGAAATACTAACATTTGAACCATTTTAAGGCAATTATAAGAATGAAAAAAGACTAGAAAAAAGCTAGAAGCTACAACGAAAATTTTGAGGCTAAAAACGAAATAAAAAGGATAGGTTTAGCCTTAAAAAGGCTAAACAGGCAAGACTGCTTATATTTTAGCGATGTTTAAAAGTTCTAAACTTTTGAATGAAAAGTGGTGTCATTCCGAGCGAAATATTGCTAAACGCATATGTTCTCTTAGAAAATTGTATGGACGTTTTTACTGCTACAAGCAATATAAACTAAAATCTAGATAGTTCGCAAAATTTCAGTCACAAAGAGATTTTCAAGGAATATCATCTATGTATAAATATGTTTTTTAAAGTATTCATTAAATTTATCTAAATACATTGCATGCCAATTCTTAACAAGATATCACAGAAACCGTATAATGGTCAAAGTTGATTAA
This sequence comes from Protocalliphora azurea, assembly GCA_932274085.1. Taxonomy (NCBI): domain Eukaryota; kingdom Metazoa; phylum Arthropoda; class Insecta; order Diptera; family Calliphoridae; genus Protocalliphora; species Protocalliphora azurea. The sequence continues at coordinate 124,957,543 of OW026519.1, forward strand.
AAAACCTCGCCCACATATTAATAAAATATCCATTTCCTAATACATTTTAATTGAAATTTAAATACATGATACACTGCCTGCCATTAGAATAAGGAATCACATTTTTTTTTTAACTTTAATTAAGTATATTTCCTAAACTAAAGTTCAGAAAAAAATAATTTTTTGCGCAACCAAATTTCAAATTGTTGGCTTTAGTTTCCTGAAGAAATAAAAAATATACATATTTTGTTATACTAAAATTATGCATTTATTTAAAGACATGTATTTCTGCGCTACTTTTTCGTGTGTCACTTGAATTTCTTTTTTTTTTTTTGTAGTGAGAAAAATTGCAGGAAATAAAAACTGTTAAATATTGACAAATTTAATTTTTATTATAAAAGAAATATAAATAATGAGATTGAAAAAATAAAAAATGCTTTATTTGAAATCATTTATGAAAGAAAACCTTCACTTTGTTCACGTTTTGCATAAATATGGGCATTGACTATTAATACTAAGCATCTTAAATAATATATTGTGTTTGAAATCTTAAAAATTTTCTAAATATTTTTTGTTATTGAATGTTTTTAAACGTCGAAAATTTATATACGTTTGTAAAAAATTCTTACTTATTCAACTCATACCAATCAAATATTTACTAATAAACATACTTTTCTATTGTTTCACGCAGGCCTTATGTAAAGAAAATGAAAAATAATTTTTATTTTTCAAAAAATAAAAATCAAAAATAATAATTAAAATTTGATTTAATTTTTTAAACTTTAACACTTATGGTCTCTGACTACAACCACATTAGAATTTTCCTCACCCTCACAAATGGTGTCAAAAATACAAAATAGCTGTGAGTGTATAAAACAAAGAAAGAAACAATAACTAATTGTGTTTGCCTGTAAGTATTTATGTATGCATGTATGTACACTGGTGCATATTCCTATAAACGCACATCAATTTTTAATCAATCAAAAATCAAAAAATAATTAATATTAATAAATAATAACAAAAAAATTAACATGTACATTAATTTCTTTTCCATTGTAATTTTAGCAGCTTAATGCCATATTTTATCTCAAACTAATGAACCAATTTAGCATTATTAATTACATGTTGATGGCTCGCTTAATTTTTAGTTTTAACTCTGTTATTGTTATTATGGTTTCATTCTATGTATTTCTTACATAAACTTTACGAGCCATGTACCACCACTGATTCTCTATTGGGTTTATATTCAGACTACAAGCCGGTCAGTACTATGTTCATTAAACCACAATTTGGATTGATTCGAGACATGGATTGTAGAGTTATCTTGTTGGAATATGCAATCTTCATCTATTTTTCATTCATAAATGAGAGAGGAGCATCTTCCAACAGTTCATTATATATTGCACTGTTCATTTTAGTTGGAACAAAACATATTTTTGATTTTCCTGCAGCAGAAAAACTGTCCAAACCATAACACTTTCTCCACCGAAATTGCGTTTTAACATACGAATTTCGTTCGACCTCAAATCATGCCAATAGCAAGAATATGAATTGGGGCATTCCAATTGAATTTCTTTTCATCAGAAAAGATTGCTTTATCCCCTCATATGTCGATTTTCCTTATGATGCTGTTTTAACATTGAATTACATTTTGGTTTCTTCCATTTTATGTTACCATCTGTTCGCAGAATGTGTGCAACATGTTTGGAAGTGACAGGAAGGTTAAGTTTATTCCTCATTTGTGTAGCATTTAATTTATTGCGGGTAAGCTTTTATTTTATTAATTTTGTTTTTTTTTTTAATTTTTAATTACCTTTTGTTGGTTTCCTCACTCCGTATTTCTGCCTTTTCTTAAGAATGATTTGAATAACTCCTTCCGAACGGTCAATTTTTCGCCCAATTTCTCTGTTAGAACTGCTTTGGTCACGAAAAAATTAAATTTGAATTTTTCCTGGTCTATAAGAAAAATTCCTTTAGGCATCCTTTAAGCTGATGAAATTTTCCATTTAAAACAAAAATATTTTCGATAAATAGAGATTTTGTTATCAGAAACTTACCTTAATTGAAATAAACAACTAAAATGTTAGAATATATATTTTTTTGCAATAACTTTTTGATCAATTTTTCTCAACTGCGTTTATAGAAATATTCCACTGAAATGATCAAATATGAACAAATATTTCTTACGTACAAAAAGTACCGTGATTTCGCGAGTTAGTGTAACAACACAACATTATTTTTGGGTAAGAGAAAAGAATATACCTCAAAGTATATTTCCCTTATATAAGGTTTGTTTGATATGGAAAATGCTTTATATTAATCACGAATTCGGAACATGTGAGCTGTATAAGTCAGTGTGCCAAATTTCTTGAAGATAGGTGTCTTTCATATAAACCCATCTTCCTAAAATCACTTCAATGTGCATAAGTCTAATATAATTACAATAAAATTTTGACGCGAATAAATTTCATGCGAGTAGAAAAATTAGTTCAAAGTTTTATCACAGTTGGTCCTTAATTAACCATAGCTCATATATAAATCCTACTTTCGGAAATCAGGTCCATAATAAAGGTAACTTAAATGGTAATGTCATAATTAGTACATATACATACGTTTTACAGAAATATAATTTACACCATTAAATCTTATAATAACCGGTCGACAATTGACCACATGTCCCATGAAAGACCTCCTCCACAAATATTAAGTTTGTTGAAATTATTAACAAAATCATATCAAAAGATCATCATATTAAATTATTTAAATTATGGATATACGCCCTTTTACTTGCTCTTATTTTAATGCATTAAAACTCACAAGATAGTAAATTTGTTTGCAATAAGAATAAATATGACATGAATTTCAAGTGTATTCTTCATATTCTAAAGTAATACTGAATTATACTATATTTATTCAAAAACACCTAAAAATCGTACAAAAAAATTAGTAAAAAAATAAAAATTCCATAAAATCGTACCTTAAAAGTATTTTGAAAAATAAGGTTTATAAGCCCTTATACATGTCCATGTTTCATTTATTTAAAAATTGTCGGTATACGAACAAAAATTCGGTCTTAACCGAATATTAACTGAAACCGAATTTTTGGCCTAATTCGAAACCGAAACTGTTGGACTTTAAAAGTCATTAATATCGGTTACAAGTATATTATTGTGTAGAATAGTAAAAATATTTCTATGCCCCAAACTACTATGGTTGGGAAGAGTATAATGATTTGCCCCATATTTTTTACTCAGAATTATTTGGATTTAAAGATAGCAGTCTGTCTGTCCATTTGAAATTGAAATATAATTAAACCAAAATTATTTGAAATACTAAAGATTTATACTTCAAATTTTATTGTTGAAATTTTTAGTTTTCTTTTGTGGTTTTATTCTTATTATTCACAAGTAACAAAACACCAAACTTTTCTTCAAGTTTTATTAAAATAATGACACAACTCCGCAACTTTTTTTTTTATTACAACTAAAACAATTTTTTTATAAAATCTACAAAACTCAAATTTTTGTTTAGTATATCCACAAAAAAAAGGAATTTTTGAGGTGTCTTCTTCTAAAAAAAATTTATAATACAATCCTTTATTTAAAAATATTCTACATATTTTAAGGGGCTTCCACTTTATTCCCTTGAATATTATTTAAACAGTTGAGAAAATTGTTTAACCACAAAAACCACAAATGTAATTTTACCTTTATTTTGGCGGGATAATGAATGATTTTATATTTAAATAACTCAAATTTAATTTACGCTTCAAATGCATTTAAATGAATGGAAAATTTTATGAATAAATATAATACTTACATATAGTTCATAGTGGGACAGAATCGAAAGTTTTTGGAAATAAATTTGTAACTTTCAATTGGCTACATAAAATTTCACATAGCAGCAGCAGTAGTAGTAGCACAGCAGAGGTGTGTTAAATTTTAAGTTTGGAAGGGAGGATCCCACAGTATCCTCGGGAGCAGAGCTAAGAAGGCTCAAAGTAGAGTACCTTTGACATATTTTTAACCGTTTGCCAAGTTTTTTCTTTCTTACTCGATTTCAAAGTTTTTTATATCTTCTTAAAGCTCTTGATAAGACTTATTTCTAAATTCGATTAAAAAATTATTATTTACTATAAGCTTTTTGATATATAATGTTATTTTTAAATCCGCTTTTTTGTGTTTAAAAATCGGTCTAAACTGGTCGAAGAAGTGAACTTTTTTGTGACTTATTTAAAAGTGACGTACTTTTGGTCCTATAACAGTATTTTTGGATGTAAGTAGGAACGTCAGCTAGACAAGCGAATTTTTTAAATTAAAGTAAAATGTATTTGTAATGAAATATTTGTTAGTTAAGATATTTTAGCGAAATTTTTAGTGTCTGTTGATTTTATTATTTTAAATAATGATAAAAAATTAAGATTTTGCTAAAAGGAAACCTGCAATTCTCAAAAACCAACGAAAATACCAAAATTGGGATTTTTTAATTATTCCCATAAAGTCCACATTTGTTGCAGATTTAGAAGAAGCCGCTGGCAAACTCTTTGCAACAAATCAGAATTTCTAAAACTGTATTCCTTTTGTACATCCATTCTTTGGGATTTTAGAATATATAGGCTAAACTCAAAATTCTGATACAAAATAGATAAAATTCGGCGGAATCTGCACTAGCTCTATTATGTATAAAAAGTATAAAGAAAATTTTATTTTAGAGAAAAAAGCGTGTAGACAAAAATAATAACTTATGATAACAAGTAACAACCTACATTAAAAAATTTAAAACGCTAACATAAAACTATTTGAAAAGTTCTGTATTTCTATCGTCAACAATTGTTATTATTCCAATATCTATCGATTTCCTTCTAATTTTATAAATACTAAAATACATATTAAACTAAGGAAATTATATACATAAGTATATTTAATAACGGAAATAACTATATCCTCTAACCAATAAATATATTAAATACTCATATACTTGAACCTATAGACACACTCTTATCAATATCGAAGTAAAACTAAACGAAGTAAACTACTAAAGTGTTGGTAAATGTGCGAAAGAAATTGAATTTATGAAAGGATTTAAGTTGGTCAATATTTCAATAAAAAAAAAATAGAAATTTGCATTTAAATATTTTTGCTAATACCAGATTTTAATTAAAAGATTTAAAATAAATAATCTATGACATGTAATAAAGTTAGTTTTTTAAGCATTGTACTTATTAGAATTTTAAATACAGTGCAAGCTCTATATTCGCGACTTCCCATTATCGCGATGGCTTAATTTTTAATATTGCAGGTTCTATAATCGCTACAGTTTACGAAAAACGGGTTCTATTTTCGTGACTTTTATCTGTTTTTTTTTTAATTTGATTACAATGTCATTAACCAAAATAAGGTAAATCCGCATCCTTTGGTATATTAACCTTTTTGGATGATTTTGATCTTCAATTTTGTCAGTTTATTCGTGTCATTTGTTGTGTAAGTACTTAATATTCAAAAGTTCAACATATTTTAAAGCCAACGATTTCTTAAAAATTAGAGATTTTAAAAACGTTTAAAAGTAGAGATTCTACAAATTCAATTTGCGTGAATTACAAGTTGTTTAAATCTTCGGTTTATCGTATTACACAGTGGGGCAGATTCGAAATTTTTTGGAAATAAATCTTTAACTTCTAATCGGCTGGTTGGATTTTCATGAAATTTGGTATAGGCGTAGCAGAGGAGTGTGCAATTTTAAGTTTGGAAGGGGGGCACAACAATTCCCCCACGGGCGGAGCTAAGGGGGCTCAAAGCTAGGTACCTCTGACATAAAAAATTTTTAATCGCTTGCAAAATTTTTGTTTCTCGTCCGATTTCAAATATTTTTATTTATTGTTGTAGGCCCTGATAAGACCTATAAAAAACATGTCGTATTTATCTCTTATAGTTTTCAAGTTATTTGCGTTTGAATTTTTAAGCACCATAATTTTGCTTGTTCTTGTTCCAGTTTTTTTCATATATATCCTAGTATTTCCGACCGATTTTATTAGTTTTTTTCTTAACTAGTTAAAGAACAAAATTATCTATTGAATAAAAAAAATTTGAAGTCGATATCTTTACCGAGTCCAAAAATAAACGATTTTGAATTTGAAAATTGCAAAAAATACGACTTTTTGTGTTTTTTTAGCCGAAAAAGTATCTACACTCTTTTTTATCTACAATAAAATTTTCTTTAACAACATATAATAGTTTTGCACTTTTCTGAAAGGTAACTTCACAGAGATGACTTTAAGATAAAAAACAAGCCCAATAACTCAATTGGTCATGGTACATACCCACCCGAATTCGACCCATTTTATATGAAAGTTTTGATTTTAGACCATATTTTCTCAAATCCCAAAACACGAATCGACAAACGGAATATATTAAGAATCTTCAATATGTTGTTAAAAGTTTTAAATCAAAATCTACGGGACTTCGGAAAAATGTGGATTATATAGCCAAAAATGTAAAAAATCCCATTTTTGGGAATTTTGATTAGTTTATTTGGGAATTCAGGAAAACCCTACCCCTGATTTGGTTAACGCGCTTTTATTTATATTAATAAGATCCACATTTCCTGCAAATTTAATTGGTATCTTTATAAACAAATATGTTATTAAAATTAATAAATTTGTATTTTTCCAAAAACCCCAAATTGGGCCTTTTGTTTGGTTTATTTCTAAATAGCGAAAGAAATTTTAAAAATATGTATTCCAAATTAAGCTTATCCTTTAGCATATATAATTTTCGATCTTTTGCAAAAAGATTCAAGTCAATATCATGCCTCGTTTCAAAAATATGTGCCTTTAAACTTTTATATTTCCAATTTATTGTATATATGACTATAAATATTTATAATCTAGTGGCAATGTACAGGTATACTTTACTGGTATACTTACCTAGCTGCAGCATTTATCTATTACTGATGGTTCAAAATCTATATTTTTATGAGCTAGTGACAATGTACAGGTAATATCCTTTCCGGTGATCCCTAACAGCAACATATAATATCAATGAATTCGGTATAGGTACTCTCCCAAATTGACTCTTTCAGATATTTTACCTGATGAAAATTCACAGAATACCTGTAAATATATATACCTGTGCGATTCTCTTAAATAAAAAGGACGTGCTTACCATGTGACTGACTAAAAATAATGGTATCTTATAGGATTAATTAGAATTCGTGTGACCCTTATTTAAGATTTAACTTAATACAAACAAAATGGTTACTCTCTTCTGCGGCGTTATCTCACATATTATATCAGGGGTTACGTTTATACACAGCTCTTGCTTGCAAATAAAAGTGTAATGCGTTGCCGTATAATCTTTTTATCGTAATTTTTTAACTCATGAAAACATTTCCTAATTAACGAAACTATTTACAAATAACATATAATATGTTGGCATTTTTTAAATTTATATTAATTAAATGTATCGAGAATTTGATGTCAGATTAAAAAATCGCAAAGGAGAAATTTTAAACAGTTATTAAGCCATTAACAACTTACATCACATTCTACAATCAGACTTAACATGGCGACACTATGCACAAAAAACCAAAGGGACGGCATTTCTAGGCGTGGGATAAAATTATTTTCAAGTTTTTGCAAACCTCGTAAACTATTCTTTCATTCTAGGGAGTAACTAGCAAAAATATCTTTTAGACCTACCCCTACGGCCGAAAAAAAAAACGTAAAAAATCATAATTTTTGCAATTTTTAACTTCAAAATCGTTTATTTTTTTCTACCCGGAAAAGATACTGACTTAAATTTTTTTATTCGATAGATAAATTTGTTCTTTAACTAAGTACAAAAATATCAAGGTAAACCGGTTGAAATTTTTGGGCTACACATGTAAAAAACTACACCAAGATCATCCAAAGTAAAGACAGTTGAAACTTCAAATTCAAATAACTCGAAAAGTGTTAGAGTAAAATATCATTATTTTTTCATAGAACTTTAACAACATGTAAAAATCTTTGAAATCGGGTAAGAAACAAAGCGAAAACAAAGCGAAACAAGCGATTAAAAATTTTATGTTAAAGATACCCTACTTCGATGCCCCTTAGTTCCGCTCCTGATGGTACTTTCCTTCCAAACTTAAAATTGAACACTTCTCTACTATGTATATGTGAAATTTTATATAAATTCAACGAGCCGATTAGAAGTTACAGATTTATATCTAAAAATTTTCGATTCTGCCCCACTGTGCAGTTGGAAATATAAAGGTTTAAGTAAATATACAAACATTGTTATCAGAAATATATGTAAATTTTAGAACACACAAATACATATATAAAATTGAATACACATACAACATATGTATAAATATTTTATATATTTGTATACGAGTATTTAAATTGCATTTATTACTTTATTTTAAATGATTTTATATTTCAGCTTTCGGTAATACTATTATATATATATATATATATATATATATATATATATATATATAATAGTATTATAAAAATCTCATTTTATTTTAAAGTCAACAATATTAATACAATAAATTAATTGTCACAAAAGACTCGATTACAAATTATTGAGTTGTAAGAAATTTATATATATGAAAAATACTTATAAGGGTCCTTGTCTTTACTACTCCTATTCAAAAATTGTGGGTGTTATACTTGTTATTCATTTTATTTCCTTAGTTTTATAAATTAACAATACGAAAAAAAAAAAACTTTCTTTTGCAAGTATTGTAAATACTTCCTCCCTACATGCCCCGCTTAATTATCCCACTAAGCTGATAATCAGTTTAGATAGTTAATTTTTGTATATTCTCTTCATATGAGTTAAAATTCTTCCACTTCGTATGTGTCAGAATAATGTTGCTCCTATTTACTTCTTATACATATTATTTCCCTTGAAAAAGATTCTTATAAACTTTACTTTCTTTATGAGTTTTATTAATCTCTACACTTAATTGGAAGTCTTAAGCAAAATCTTTAATTTTATTTTATTTTTCTTTTGGGGGGAGAAAAAACTTTAATATAATTGAATTAAATAGACAGCAAACCAAAACAAAAAAGAAAAAGAAAGAAGTCATCAATAAGGGTTATATTTAATAAAAAACATATATTTATTTTTGTGGGACGATAATAGAACAAACAAAAAGCGATCCACAGTAGTTCCAAAATGTTTTTTTTTTTTTTTTTTTTTTGTTTTTTTTTTTGTAAATAATTCTGTAACTTGCAAACCGTTGGAAATTTCTCAATAAAATTTTATTTAGCCAGACACGAAGTGATTTCTAGTTGATTTAAAGGAGCACACATTCTTAGAAGGTGCGATTGGGAAAGCATAGACCTCCAAAGTTGGTCATCTTGGATATATAATTTCTTTAAAAAATCGACAAAACTTCATTTATGATTTGACAGAAAAAAATTTTACACATAGATAGTTCTTATAAATTCCTACAAAAAATACCCCTACATTTGTAAGTTATCCCTTTTAGTTTAAGAGATATAAATTCGAAATAAATTTTTTACTCATTTGTAGTTTCGTTTTTAGGGTTGTTTGGTTTTTAACTTCGCGGGATAAACATTGGCCCCAAATTTTTTTAAATATTCATTGGATTACCTACAATATTATCGCTGCAAGAATCATATAAATATATAGGTTATATAAAAAGTTACATTAATCTGAATTTGGAACTTAAAAAAAATTTTATATTTTTTGGTGGCATTATTTTTTACATATAAAATTTGTTTTTTATACTGGCCCATAAAATTTTTTAATGCTTTCAAAAGGAATCTTAAAGTAAAGCCGAAAGCTCTTAGGCAACGGTCTCCCCACAAGCCCTATCCAAACTTAGTCAATTTTCCATTTTTTTTTTTCATTCTCAAATCGCAAAACTCATGTTAATTAAATACCTCTGTATATGGGGTAAAATTATTCTTATTAATTATTCTTTCAGACGCCTCTTAAATAATAGTGTGAATATTTTTGAATGGAAACAGTCAGCTATTAAAACATTTTTTTGAGGTTGGGATTTTGGGTATTTTGTTACAAAAAAGTGGATGTGTTTTTAATTCCCTGATTTTAAGGCAAGTCTATGTATATTGTGCCATATTTTTGAACCCGGAAAAAACGTGATTTAAAAATTGACGTTTTCCATTCAAATGATCACATTGTCCTTATAAGAGGCGCCCGTCACAAAACAATTTATATGTGTTTATCCAATATACGGAGGTATTTAATTAATATAATTTTTGTTTGATACCAGCTTTGCGATTTGAGAATTTTACGAACAAATTTAAAAAGATTTTGGAAAATTGACAAAGTTTGGGTGGGTCTTGTGGGGAGATCGTTGCTCCAAGAGCCTTCGAGTTTAATTTACACGCATCTACATTAGGATTCCTTTTGAAAGCATTAAAAAATTATATGAGCCAGAACAAGAAACTAATTTTAGATAGGACCTGTCTCACGAAATTTTCGTTCGACAAATTATATGAGAAACAAAAACAAAATTTGAAATTTATTTTATAATTATTTCAAAAAAATCACGTTTCGGAACCACTGTGTGACCCTAAGTTGGAATAAAGAAAAACAATAATAAATAAAGTAATGAAGAAAAGTAAAAGGAAATGCAATAAACTTTAATAAAAATCTTCCTTAATGTTTCTAAGAAATTAAGTCATCATAATGGAGTATTGTTATTTAATGGTTATAGGAGATATAAAGCATTAACAAATATATATATGGCTTATCAATTTTAATTGATGATGATGTAGAAGCAAAAACAAATTCAGCAATTGTAGATAATTCAATGAAGCAAAAATTTAATGTAGAAGATTTAATAAAATAAATCCAATGTATTTTTAATAACAAAAATGGAAAAGTTTATATTGATTCATAATAAAGTTCGAATTTTATTAAATTTTATTAAAAGTTTATGAAACAGTTTGGTTTTCTTATTCGCTTAATAACTTAAATTTTATTTCATTTCATTTTCAATTTCAGCATTCAGTTATCTTTGCTATCAAATTCAGAATTACTTGATGTTAAAACTTTTCTTACATTTTTGAATAAAAAAAATCATATCATACCATTCAAACTCCTTTGAGAGTTAGATTTGATACTTATAAAGCCCCTCGATAACTTAGATACATTATATATGTATATATCAAAAGATATGTAAAGCTTCTTAAAATTTTGTTATTGAAATTCAGTGAAATCGGTTCATGATCGTCCTTTTTTAGAGTTTTTTTTTGAGCTTTCATATGAGATAGTTCGAAAACACTTTTCTAATTTTTTGTTTTTTTTTTTTTTTTTGATGAAGAAATGAAGCAAATCTGTCGATATGTAACCTAGATTTCAGTCAAAACGCATTTTAACTTTTTTTGTTTATTTAATATCTGTTTTTGTTATAGTTGTTGTTTTTATGGGTACTGAAAAACAAACGCAAACAACAATAAACTAAGGCAGATTTGGCTTTTTCAACTTTTTGAAGTTAGAGACTTCGTTCTTTTAGAAATGTTATGGGGCGGAACGCGTTAGATTTTTTGAAGCTCCTATATGAACTATATACCTCGTTCTTACATAAATCTATTACAAAATTTTTTTTTCGAATTTCGCTTTTTTGAATCAGTCAAATCGGTCCATAAAATTTCCACTATATCCTTTTTTTTTTTTTGAATTTAATATTGTCTTACATTTATAAAATATTTGTTCTGCACCGAAATGATTATATCTTCCCTAAATATATGTGAAATTTTGTAAAATTTCAAAATATTAAATTTGTTATTTGCTAGATTTTACCGGTGCACTTCGCTACCCTATTTGATGCGTTAAATAATATGTACTTTACATGGGAGCTACTACTTCCCTGGACCTATTCACCCCATTCGAAATTTGATATGAAATTTACTTTAAAATTGTTTTAAGACTTTCACTCTAATAGAGATGAGAGAACTTCGAACCCTGTTTACTTCAAATTTATTTAAAAACTACCAAAACGCGTTTGATTAAACGATGTAGCAATTTTTTTAAAGCTGTGAATAAATGTTCAAAATCAATATTAATGGATATTATAATATTTGTATTGAACCAGTATAAAGAAGCATTTTAGTAATTTGTAAATTCTTATTTTCGCAAAATTTTTGAAAGCTGTATCACTATTGTACTGACATATTCATACGTACTTCCTTATAGGTTTCATCTAAAAAGATAAAAGTAATTTAGCGGAAGTCAATTATGAAGATTTTTTTTTTTTTTTTTTGGAAATCAAGCTTGTTTTTCTAGAATGTCAAGTTAGATCATATTTCGAAGCTGGCAACCCTTACTCTAACTCTATGTTTTTCACCCTTTGTTTTTGAGCTATCTACAATCAATATATTTTCAAAGTAGTGTAAAATTAAAAATTTATAAACAATGAGTTTTAAACTTTTCTTACACATTTCGAATTGAAATCTTAGAATGTCTCATAATATTTATGTCATCCTAATAAAGTCTGGAGAAAAGGCATTAAAATTTTTAGACCACACGAGCGTATGCCCATCAACATTTTGTGAGGCTAAGTGGGAACATTATACCTTTAATTTAAGGACAGGAGTTAAGTAGCAAAAATGAAATTTGTGATCAGTGTTGCCAGAAGTTGGCAAAAAAAGATACTAAATTGAATTTTAAAAGAGGTCAGAAAAGGCTAAATGCCCAAAAAATAAAGCTTAAAAAAGCTAATACTTTTTTATTTAAAAACTTATATATTTATTTATTTATTTTTTTCTTCTCATTAATTTTTGGTATTTTTTAAAGATATTATAGTAAATTTATAAATAAAACATAGAAGGGCTGAAAAATGATCCAGTAAAAATATATATAATAAGAAATGATAATATTTTGTCTTTATTAAAATACAGGTATCAATAAAATAAATCTAATAAGAAATTACAGAAGAGTGTTACTCTACACAAAATTTGTGTATATTTTGTGGATTTTGTGACAATTTCAGACTAAGTCTGATTTAAGACTTCAAATACGACTAGTACTTAGGATTTTTCTTTTCCCGGTCTTATACCACTACTGGGAAATCGGGAATGATTTTTAAATTTCCCGGGATCCCGGAAATTTCCCCCAAAAACAAATAACTACAAATTTAAAAATATTTTTAAAATAATGCAGTTAAATTAGGGATAAAAATGTTAAAATAAAGTAAATAATCATAAATCGATAAAATAATTGTGTTCTTTTAAAAATATTTATGTTTTGAAAATTAAATGAAAACATTATCGGCCTGTCCCACGATGTCGAACGAAAAATTAGCTTCGGCAATTTATATGGAAAAGAAAAACTAAATTTCAAATTTTGTTTTTGTTTCCCATATAATTTGTCGAACGACTTCCTGCGACTGGCCGTTTGTTATATAATGACTCATCCAAAAGTCGAATCATTACTTTGGTTTTCATATTGTCCCGTGAGTAATACTTCCCTAGATTCTTCAATATTTTTACGGAAGTAAACTTTGTTGTTAAGAAAACCCCAACAAATTTTACGCTTTCTGAATACCTATTCTTTCCAGGTTTATAACCCATTTGAATGATATTTTTTCTCATACAAAAATATAATTAAGTCCGTTTTAGTTTGTTTTAGCAAAAAAAAAAAAAAAAAAAATAAACAACTGTGATAATTGAAAAATATACGGTAATAGTTTTTTGTAATACCAATTTCTATTTAATATCAATTTCTAATAAATAAAGTTTAAAAGTTTTCAAAAAAAAGTTACCTTTAAAATATTCGGAATCAATGAGTAGAAACGAGTAAACAGAATCATCCACCGTAATTACATATGTATACAAGTTACGCTTACAAAGAAACTTAACTTATTTCATAGAATAAGGAGTAAATACAACCCAAAATCTCAATAAAAAATTACCTTTTTGCTAAATTCATTTAATCTTGAATAAAATGCTTTGCTGTAAAAGCTTCTTGTTTTAGTTATAATATTATAAAATACAATTATTTACTTTTATAGATATGTTCTCCTTTTAAAAAACTAACTAAAGGAATTCCAGTGATTTTTTTTATTGCGAAATCATCTTAAGCAATTTCTTTTCTAGTTATTTATTTACTATTAAACTTTTAAAGATATAAAATAATACTCCTAACAATATCCAATATATAGATACGAGGGCGGATCAATAAGTCCGTGACTTTTCGAACTTCCCTCATAATTATATGAAATGCAACACTATTCCCATCAAGTACCACCTGTTAATAGACTACTGTCAAATTTTGAGAAAGTGCCCTCATTTACTTTGCGTAAAAAAATAGGATTTTTCGAGGTCTTTAAAATAGGCATTTGTTTGGTTAATAATTTCATCGTTGGTGCTTGGCCATATGGTAGTTTTCTTTTTAAATCCTCATTAAATCGGTATAATAAGTCGGCATAATATTCGCCGTTTATTGTTTTTCCCTTTTGAAGGTAATCTATGTGGATTATCCCGCATGCATCCCAAAAAATTGCTGCCATCACCTTATTGGCTGACAAACTTACCTTGGCCTTTTTCGGAGCAGGTTCACCCATTGTTTAGACTGCTGTTTGGTCTCAATGCATCCACGTTTCATCCACAGTTGCAAAACGCCGCAAAAACTCATTCGGATTGCAGTTAAACAACTCCAAACAATCCTTTGAAGTTGTCACACGTCTACGTTTATGGTCAATTGAGAGCAAACGCGGCAGCCATCTTGCAGACAACTTTCTTAAACCCAGTTGATCATTTAAAATCAAAACCACACTGCCATATGAAATGCCTATGCCATTAACAATCTCACGCACTTTTCGGGTGTACCGACCTCAAATGGCCGTCCAAAACTTTCAGCGTCATTTGTACTTGTGCGAACACAACAAAAATCAGTAAAACACTTTTTTACCATTGAAATTGATGGTGCAGAGTCCCCATAGAATTATTCGAGCTTTTCCTTGGTTTGATTGACGTTTTTTCGCAAAAAATAATGTTTAATGAGCACTCGAAATTCATATACGAAGTTGTATGTTTTGAACAGCTGTTAAACGCAAAGTAACGACACTTGCTCAAAATTTGACAGTAGTCTATTAACAGGTGGTACTTGATGGGAATAGTGCTGCATTTCATATAACTACGAGGGAAGTTCGAAAAGTCACGGACTTATTGATCCGCCCTCGTATAATAATATGTATTAAATTTTATGAAAAGGAGGGATGTGAACAAAAAAGAAATACCAAATCATTATTTTTTATAAACAGGCGTGACACCACTTTCATTTTAGCTTTCTTTTTTACTCTTCGTTGCTGTTGTAGCTAAAGTGCTCATTAAAAAGTTTTTAAAACACTATTACAACTTTATTGGAAAATGTTTCACACACAGACAGACAGACAGACAGACAGACAGACAAAATAAATTCTTTTATGAAAATCTTAAAGATTTTTCTTTTTTACCTTGTTTTCTTTTTATGAGCCGAAAAAACGGACTATAAAAAGAAAAACTTTTCAAAATTTATATAAATTATGAAAATGTCTATCTATACTTGCCGGAAACATTTTTGCACCATAACCTTATAAAAGCAAAAGAGAAGAAAAGAAAAAAAACGAAAATTGTTATAAATAAAGACAATAAAGTTTTCTAGTAAATTTTCATTGCAGAAAAATAAAAAAATATACCAGCTTATATTTTTTGCCCTAAAAAAAGCAACAAAAAACATAACATTTTATACAAAATTTTAGTTTAACTAACACATGTGTAGTGAAAGATAAAACTTTTTACAGTTACTAACAAATTGCATGTAAAATGGGAAAAAAGGATATGGCACAGTATGCGATACAAAATTGAAATGAAATTTCACTTAGTGATGGTGGAGGTGTAGGCGAATTCAAGCTTTTAATTTGGACCTACCGGAGGCGTGTCAACAGAGTCCCAGAGTTGGCCACCTGTGGTGTGAGCATTTATTTTAGAACGATTATGATTCTTTATGTATGAATCCATTTGAACTATTCTGCTTTTAGTTCATGAGATATTGGGCTTCAAAGATTAAAATTTGTATTTTTTTTAACGTACCTAGGTGAAAACTTTTCTCAATAGCGGGTCCAAATTTCAACCGATTTTTTTGAAATATTTTTTATTTTATTAATTATCAGAATTTTTATCAGAAATTTGTGCGGAGAAAGAATTTTGAAAAAAATCTTTATGTAAGCAAAAGTCATATGCATTTGAATTTGAACTTTTGTTTTGCCAAAAAAAAAGTGAACACGTTCTTTTTCAAAGAAGAACGAATTTAAGAAAATTGATTGCCTCGAGGACCAGGGTCTACCGAAATACACCTATTTTTGCCATAAATGACCAATTTTTGCCTTAATATCTCAAATCGCAAAGGCGGAAGCAAAAAACTTAATATTTTTTATAAGCTCTAATATGTTTTTAATTTTTTGGTAATAGAATATTTTGCTTCCCAATAGCGATTAGGAAGAGATAGCAGAAAAAATAAAAAATCCCATTTTTGGAAATTCTTAAAGTTTTTTTGAGAATTACGGAATTTCTGTTGATAAATCTAAAAAAGTGAATAAAATGTGAAATTAAGCATCAAAAAACTACTGAAGTTAAAATTTGATTAAAAATATTCACTAACAAAAATTTTACTGTATAATTAAAAATTAATTATGTGTATAAAACCCCAAATCAATCTCTTTCGGTATCTTTTGACAAAAAGTATTCAGTGAATTTTTCTATTATAAATATTTCTATATATACCCAACAAAAAATTGATCAAGTGCTTCCAAAAAGTAACATTTCCACCACTTCGAAAGTAGAACTAAGTGCATATTTTGTGCTTTTTTGGAAGTTATTAATAATTACTTTCAAAAAAAAATGAAAATAAATGTATATTTTGGGGCAGAAAGGGTTAATAATTTCTAAGAAAATTAAAATTTCACAAATTTTAAAATATTTTTTTCTATATTTTTATAAAGCTGAAACAGAATTATAACATCGTTTTTAACAGAAGTACTTTAAAAGGAATGAACAAGAAGCCTAAAAAGGAACATCCTACCAATGACAACCATGAGTTAAAAAAGGAACTGCAGATCCTTTTCAGCACTAAATACTTCCTCCCAGTATTCAGTTCCTTTTTTTTCCGGTAATTTCCTAAACATTGGACTATATCGTTGTTTTTGCTTCTGCAGTTTAAAGATTAAAAGTTAATAATTTCAAGTAATTTGGTTAATTTTGCTTCATTTTTATATGGATGGTAATACTGCTCCTGAAACTGCCGTAACAAGAAGTATTTTAAAAAAGATATATATTTTCTTTTTTCAGAATAGTGCTATATTCAATTTCCTTTATTTAGATCCATAAGAGATATATGAAATACATTATTTAGGAAATTTTGTATTCTTTTCATTTTTATAATACAAAAATTTGTAAAAGTTTTTTGCAAAAATATATCGTAAAAGGATTGAGTCAAGATTTTGTGCTTCTCTTCATTTTTCTTAATTATGCAATAACATTTTTGTTAATATATTTTTTAGTAGAATTTTACAACTGTATAGACTTTTTAACGTTTAATTCAAAACTAAAGTTATTTTTTAGATTTTTTTTTACTTTTTTTTCCTATATTTTTTCAAACGATATCGGGGAGCAAAAATTTCCATTACTAAAAAATTAAAAATATATTATATCTTATAAGAAATATAAATTTATTTTTTATTCCAGCTTTGCGAATTGAGAAATTAAGGAGAAAATTGGAAATTTATGACAAAAATTGGTATAGTTCTGTAGACCCTGGTCCTCAAGAAAATCAATTTTCTTAAAATTTGTTTATAGTTATCTTTCATAAAAATATAAACATTGTATATGTTACTTAAGAAAATTTGTATATAACAAAAAAAGGATGCGACCACGCGAATAAATCTATTTTTTCAAATTTAAAATTCAAATGCATATAATTTTTAATTTCGTAAAGATTTTTCCAAAATTCTTTATATGCACGATTTTGTTATTTGTTGCTAATAAAATAAAAAATATTTCAAAAAAAAAAAAAATGGGGTAAAATTTGAACTCGCTAAAGCGAAAAAACTTCACCAAGGTACATTAAAAAATAAAAATTTTTGATACCCAATACCTCATAAACTAAAAGAAATAAAATAAACATGCGTCAATGTTTTTTGTAGATCTTATCTAATAGAATCCCTTAATAAAAAAATCTTTAAAATCGGTTCAGATATAACGAATCAGGATCGTTTTAAAAAAGGTTCATATCCAAAGTGTCCAAATTTGGGACTCTGTGGACACGCCCCCAGTAGGTCAAAATGATCCAATTTTGAACTCACCTACACTATGTGACATTTCATTTAAATCGTAAATGACGTTCCGAAACTTTATAATTATTTCCATTTAATTTTTTTGGATCACACACTGTTCATGGGTTTCATAACTAAAGTATGTGTGTAGTGGTAAAAATGAGGCAATGAATTGTGTAGTGTTATTGTAGTAAAATTTAGTATTTTGTCAGTTCCTCTTCGTTTTATTTTTTAGCTTTTTGTCCTTAATTTATTCCGTGCAAAACATTTGAAAAATGTTAAAAAGGTCATTTCCAAAGTGGTATTTATTATGATGTTTTACTTTTTTTCTCCTTAGTTCGCTTGGTTTTATGGAAAAAAGATTAAATTGAAGACATTTGTTTTCTAAAATTATAACTACATATTTAACTTTAGGAAAAATATTTAGTTATTCGTTTATTTAAATTTAACATAAAAAAATAAATAAATAATGATGGTTATTAATAGTTTACTGTAATTGCTGTAATTATGTTAAGAATAATCCCTTAATTAGAAATAAATTTTCAGTTTTTTTTTTTTTTTTTTTTTTTTTTTTTTGTTTAATTATACCATAATTGTGAATTTAAATAAAATATAACCGGAATAAATTATAGTTTAAATTAAATAATTTTATCTAAACATTGTTTTATCTATACTAAGTTGTTTGCAAATAATATAAATGTAAAAACGTGAAAGTGTTCGTTAAATCGTCTATTTTATGTAACAATTTAGATAATTCCGGTATTTTTCGGCAAACTCTTGCAATCTTCAATTTTTTTTCAATTAAATTTTGGACAAAACTTAATGTTTTAAACTATGGGCCAGTTTCACTAATCAACAAAAAAATCTAAAAATTTAGAAAAAAACCAAAAGCAAAGAAGTAAAAGTCATATTTAAAAAATATATCTACTGTAGTCAAATTATTTATTATATACACTACCTGCCACTTGAATAAGGAATCACATTTTTAGCTTTAATTAAGTATATCTACTAAACTAAAGTTCAGAAAAAAATAATTTTTTGCGCAACCAAATTTCAAAGTGTTGGCATTAGTTTCCTGAAGAAATAAAAAATATGCATATTTTGTTATACTAAAATTATGCATTTATTTAAAGGCATGTATTTCTGTGGTACTATTTCGTGTATCACTTGAATAAGAAATTCTTTTAAAATTAATCAGGAAGGCTATGATTTGAATTTCTTTCAATATAAACTGCTAGAGAATTTTTAATTTGATAGTTTTTAAATAGTTTTTATTCAAAATGCGACGTGGTAAGGCTCTTAATAACTCTGAAAAAGAAAAAGTTCTCATTTCGAAATCTCAGGGTCAGAATCCGGTCCTAATAGCTAAAAACATTAATAGAGGCAAGACAATTGTTTACAGTTATTTAAATAACGTGGAAAATATATGGAAGAAAACATGAAAGGGCGCAAGAAAATGGCAACAACTCCAAAAGAAAGACGAAAAATTCTTAAAATTGCATCAAATTCTGCCATGTCGGTATCAAAAATAAGCGAAAAAAATGGAGTCAGTGCCAGTCTAAGAACAGTGCAACGTATGTTAAAGTTGTGCCCATACATAGTCCGACGAAAACTGCAAAAAAAAAACACCAATTAATGAAAAACCCAAATCACAACGTCTACAGTTTGCCAAAAATACAATGACATGGTCCAACAAATGGTTTAAAGTTGTATTTTCTGATGAAAAAAAGTTTAATATTGATGGTCCCAACGGGTATAACTATTAATTCTATGACCTAAATAAGGAGGAATTATTTTTGAGCCGCAGACACAACTGAGAGGGCGGAATAATGGTATGGGGTGCCATTTCGTATTATGGTACCATAGAATTGTTTTTTGTATCCAACAAAATGACTGCAACGAATTACAAAAACATTCTAGAGGAAGCATTTCCAAAATTTCTTTGGAGACATACCTTGGACGTACCAACACGACAACGCTCCGATTCATATCGCCAGAGCAGTAAAACAATGGATTAATCAAAAAGGTGTTCAACTTTTTGATTGGCCGCCATATTCACCAGACCTGAATCCAATGGAAAATGTCTGGGGTTGGCTTGCAAGAAAATTTTATGAAAGAGGAAAACATTTTGAGATGATAGAATCCTTAAAGGATGCCATAACGGAAGCATGGAGTTCAATTTCGCTAATTACTTAGAGTCATTATACAAGTCGATGCCAAATCACACAATTTCATGAAAGTGTATTTTGATTATAAAATTTAAGTGAAGGGAAATATGACCCAGTGTTCTAGAATAGTGAAGGAGAATATAAACAATTTTACAGTACAAAGGTGTCTATCGTGATGTAAAAAAAGCACAAAATTAATAATCATTTATTCAAAAAGGTTTCTTGAGAATACAATTCATGTCTGTCCATAGATCTGCTTATACAATTTTGACTAAATTTTTAAAAATATACCTGTGGGTCCATAGAAGTTGTTTGCAGTAAAAAAAGAAATTTTACCTCTTCCCATATATGAGATATAAGATGGGTATTTGAATACCCAATAGGCTTTGGTGTTATATATTTGCTTTAATATTTTAAATATTAAATATTAATATTTCGTCGTTAAAATATGCTGACGAAAAAAATCGTTAGCATAGAGTAGAGAATAGCAAAATGGTTAAAACAACCGACATTTTTCGTTAGTTAACGATATCATTAGTATATTAAAAAAAAATGCGGTAGAGATTTGTTTTCAGGAAGGTAATAAACATCTTTTCCTTTGATAGGAAGTGAGTATCTTAAATGATTTAAGATCAAATGAAGCCGTCTTATTTTTCGAATATCCAATTTGGAAGCAGGATATTTAAATTCATATTTTAAAGGCATTTTCCCCGAAATTAAGTTTTATGAGTTGTAACTCTCTTGTCAGATAATAATTTAAAACCCTTAGAAATTTTAAAAATTAAATTATCGTCTTTTCAAGAAAAGTTAATTAAATTAAACTGAACATATTAATATCTGGTTAAAGATCGCAATCTATCAAATTTAATATAATATTTTATACTAAATTTCAAAAGCTATACCATTTACATTACATTTTTTTCTCCCGATATGGTTTTGCTGACAAACTTATTTATTTATTTATTTTTATTGAAACAAAATTTGATTTATTTTCGTGGTTAGTAATTTTTTTACAACTATTTGAACATAATGTATTCACAAAATATACATAACTAATAGAACAATTCAAGAATTTTCAAAATTTTTTTGTTCATTATATATAAAAGCTCAATATTCTAAAATCAACAGAACAGGCTGTTTCATAAATATTAATTTTAATATTTTTTATTTGGATTTCAATACCGGTTTTACTCCTATTTAGATTTATTTGTTTTATCGACTTTGTTTAGTTTTTTAAACGATTTTTTGCAACATTTTAAACATAAATATTTTTTTAAAACAAATAATTCCTTTCCAAAAATAATAGAAATAGAAGTTGAACAAGATGTTTCATAAATATTTGTTTTAGCAGTTTTTATGAAGTTTTTCATAAAAACCAGTTGAAAATGGTATGGAAAAAATTTGATTGTTGTTTTTCAATCAAAAATCGAATTAGGGCAAAAACTACTAGTTATTGTTTGATGTAAACCGCCTATAAAAACTACACACAAAAAAGTTTGTACATAAATATAAGAACTTACTTTCATTGATTTCAGTTCATAATATTTAAGCATAATTTTTTAAGCATTAAAACTTTTTTTATATTTTCTCAAATGAATCAAAAGTCAAGAAATGTGAAAAAAAATTATTTAAAATTTCATTTATATTTTCAATTTGTAAAAAAAATTTTGAAATTTTCTTCGGAAAAATTTAAGTTTTTAATGATTTTTTGCTACATTTTGGGAACAGAACAGAAGCGTTTTAAATCAAAATTGCAAGATATGCAAATTTCTAAACATTATTTTTTAACAGATTTTCCTTGGAATTTTGCCATTTTAAGACATTTGTTATTAATATTTTCATGAATAACTATTTTCATTTACCATTTTCACTCAAATCTAATAAAACTAAATCAAAGGTTTAACAAATTTTTGGAAAAATTCATAAAATTTCCATTATGAACAATTTAATAATATCTATGAACAAAATTTTATTTTTTATAAAAAAAAATTTGGGAAAAAAGTCATGTTCGATTTGTAATATTTATGAAAAAAAAAATTTCAAATATATGAATTTTTTTTTCTCTGTGTATAAGAAAATGGTTTTTGGTTTGTATGGAAAAACTAAAGAATTTCATGTAGTTTTCCAATTAAAAACCTGACGAAGCCAAATTTAGTATAATGAAATGAACACCTCAGAAATTTAACAATTTACCTTAAATTATAGCAATAAATCATCAAATTTTCATCATAAATATAAAAAATATACGCAGTTCTCAGCTGCTGCCTAAAATCAAAATTTCATCATAAAAAATTTGAAATATATAAATCATTTCAACTCACTCTTTCCCAACTGTACCAATACTTAAGAAAGAAAATCATAAAAAAATCTTTCATTTATTTTTCTTAAGTAGCTATTTGAAATCATTTTGAGAGTATAATAAATATTATTTTTGTTTTTTTTTTTCTTTTTTTATTATTCCTTTTCCCCAGTCAAATCTTAAAACACTAGATAATTGATACTTCCACTGAATTTGTTTATTTAGAAAATAATTTTCAAAATGTTCGTTTAAGAAACAATAAGTAAGAAATAAAATTAGTTTTATTATAATAATTATTAATAATAATGATGTGAATGAGATGATTATAAAAATGTTAGTGTATGTGTGTAAATGACTGTGTGTCAGTTCGTCCCATCCACCCACAAAATGCGTTTAAATATTTGTTTAATTTTATAAAATTTACAATTTTATCGAATTTTATCTTTTTTACAGTTTATGGTCCATTGGCCTTTTTGTGTTTATTTTCATAATAGAAATCTTTTGATTCTATAGAATTAAATATTTAGTTTATTTATGGAAAATTATATGTAGGAGAAAGAAGAATTCTTGAAAACTATTCTATTCAATCAATCAGTGTAATATCAAATCAAATATCTACATTTCGTTATAATTTATTGTTTAGAATCAATCTAGTTTAATATCATATTTTTTTTCTTTCTTTCATTTTTAAATAAACTTTTTATTGTTTACGATATTATAGTTTATGGATTTTTTAATCTCATTGTTTTAATTGAAATAAATTTAATTATTATAAAAACAGTTCTATTCGTAATAAGAAAGATTTTTCAGTTATTTTCCATTTTTTTGTTTGTTTAAGTATTTGGTTTTGTTTGCTATTTTTAATAATTAATGTAAATTTTCGATACTTTTTTATGATTGATTCTAATGAAAAAATAAATAAATAAATAGATAGATAAAAATAAAAATAATTGTTTAGTATGGAATTAATAATGTTGTTTGTATGCAGCATATTCTTAGTTATAATTGAATTTTTATTACTGATATATGATCTTGCTTTGTGGGAAATTTGAAACAATAAATATTTTAAATGTAGCAATTTTTAAGACGTTTTTTTTTTTTAATAAAGATTTCATAATAAATAGTGTTCTATATAAATCAATTATTTTTACTGAAATATTTCGATGAAAAGCGATATAAAGCATAGAATAGAGCATTTGATATTGATTAGCTATAAAATTTTATATTTTGTGAAACGGCAAAATTATGCAACTCACCTTAAATCTGAAATATAATGCATTTAAGGACTTATGTTCTAAGATTTTTTTTCTTTTATACGAGGGCTATTTCTCTTTTCTAAAGTTACTTAAAAAATTGTCTAATGGGCTATCATGAATATTACTCTAGAGAAAAAATTTCAATATTTAAAAATAAATGTTATTGTTTTATATATTTTTCGCTAAATATAAAAAGCACCCCTCGTAATAAGTCATAAAATTTTTATCAGCTTTTAATATTAATTTGCTTACAAAATGTTATAAAGTTTTGTTATTTAAAATACATAATTATACAAAAATCATAAATATTTACGTTCATAACATGATGCATAGTAAGGCCAAACGCAAAATTTTTGGTAACAAATCTGTATCCCCTAAACTACTGGTCGAATCAATTTGAAATGTATGGATAAGTTGTAGAAGAGCACCTAAGCTTTCAGAAAAATCATTTTGTAGTCACCCCAGTGTTAAGATGAGATAAGCTACAGGCTGTCAAATCTGACTATCTTGAGCATATACAAATTCCGTAACTTCTACAAATCATATCCGCTTTCCCACTTGTATTTATATAAAGTGTTTGGCAAGATAAAGATAAAACATGTTTACTCACTAAACTTAACTCTTATTGTTCAACAGATATTTAAGTTTGAATTTTGAATTTTTGATTTATTGCCTCTATTTTATTACGCTTTTCGCGAATAAGTCCTAAGGTATATGAGAATTTTTTTTAATATTCTATAATTTCTAATTAATGCTGAAATAATATGCTGAAAACAAAATTTGTGATTATCTCAATTCGTCTAGCTGTGAAAAATGTTCAAACTCAGTACTCTGAAATTAGTAGAAAAATTGAATTTTTTTACAAAAATTTGATACAATTCTTTCACTTTTTGCTCAATTTTTTGTTAATAAAAACTTTTTTCTTTAAATATTTCAAAAGACAATTCTTGACAAATGGTTAATAAAGAAATTAGTCGAACTTACTAATTTCAGAGTGCTGAACTTGAACATTTTTCACGGCTAGACAAATGAGATAAACAAAAATTAGATATTATTTCAGAATGTATTAGAAATTATAAAATATTAAAATAAAAAATTTATCTCATATAACTCAGGTCATATTCCCAAAAACCGAAATAAAGTCGAGGCAACAAAACAAAAATGCAAAATTTAATCATAAATATCTTTTTAACTATAAAATATACACAAAGAAAAAAATGCATATATTTGAACATTTTTTACATAAATATTATGAATCGAGCATGACTTTTTTTCCCAAACTTTTTTCATAAAAAATAAAATTTTGTTCTTAGATATTACTAAATTGTTCATAATGAAAATTTTAGGAATTTTGCAAAAATTTTGTTAAATCTTTAATTTAGTTTTATTAGATTTCTTTGCAAATGGTAAATGAAAATAGTTATGTATGAAAATAATAACAACAAATGCCCTAAAATGGAAATTCCAAGGAAAATCTGTAAAAAAAAATTGTTTAGAAATTTGCATAATTTTGCTCACATTCTGAAGCACATTATTTTGATAAAAAGTGCTTCAGTTCTGTTCCCAAAATGTAGCTAAAAACCATTGAAAACTTAAAATTTTCCAAAGAAAATTGCAAACATTTTTTTACAAATGGAAAATATAAATGAAATTTTAAAAAATTTTTTCACACTTCTTGACTTTTGATTCATTTGAAAAAACATAAACAAAATTTTAAGGCTTAAGAAATTATGATTAAGTATTATGAACTGAAATCAATGAAATTAAGTTTTTATATTTATGTGCAAACTTTTTTCTGTGTAACTTAGGTAAGTAAACTTATTTTTTCTTTATCTTGCCAAACACTTTACAGAAATATGAAAAGTGTTTGAAATTGGACTTGATTTGTTGAAGTTACGATTTTTTGAAACTTTTACATACTCGTCAACTTTGATATACATTTCAATTCAATTGTACTGCTAGTTTAGGAGGAATAGATTTATTAGCAAAAATTTTTCGATTGGCCCCACTGTGCGGTGCTACAAAATGAAAACCAATTTAATACACTTGGAATGTTAAACGGTTTTTGCGGGTTTCGAATAATTTTTATTTTGAACAATCCGATAGGCCGATTTTTTCAATCGGTTAACGGGTTTTTTATTAAAAGCTCTTTTTTATATTTTTACTAAATCAACCCATATTTTCTATTTTTATATTTGTATACCTTATACCTTATTTAGGTCTTGACGCATTAAAACAATCAAATTGTTTGAAAATGAAATTTATATGAAAATTAGCAATTTTTAGTAGTTTTCATACAAATTTTATTCTTAAACAATTCGCTTGTTGCACTGAGTCAGATCCATTATTATTTAAAAGTATTTCTCATTTACATTATGATCGAATAAAACTTTAATTTGAGTTTTTTTTTTAAATTTCTAATTTGAGACTTGAGTAACATCAGTCTACTGAAAGCTGAGATTTGTATATTTTTTAATAGATTAAAACAATTTTTATTAACAAAATCTAAGTAAAAAGTCAATTTTAGTTTTATTTTTTCCCACAAGAAATCTTTCCCTCACCCAAAATAAGGCAAATTTCAGTAAATAGGTCCATATGTAGGTAGAGTTGGATCAGAAAAAGCATTATTAGAATTCAATAAAAGAATAAAAATTTTTAGCATGTTTGCCTAGCTGCAAAAGAGCGATATGACTTTTCATTTTCATATTACTTGTCATTACGAATGACATCTATTATAAGTGTATATTTTTTAGTAAAATTTTTCTTAAGTATTTGTATTTTTAGTAAAAACCGGTTAACCGGCTTTAAGTAGAACCATATTCAAAACCGGGGTTTTTAAATAAAATTGTATTCGAAACCGGTTTTTTTATTTTTCGAATAACTCGAAAACTGGTATTCTGAAATTGTGGGTTCTTTGTTTTAATATTCTACTATGAATCTATACACTTTTTAAAAAGGATAATTTCTTCACATTCTAATGCCGTTTAGAAAACTTAAATTAGATGAAAATTGTATTGGATAAAAATTTTGAAAACCACGATGTCTAAAAAAAATTTTTTTTTTTTTTTTTAATAAAAAAATTTTAAATGTAATCCCAGCAAAAGCTTTGCTTTCCTGGTAAGCTAGCAGGTATAATTGGAAACAAAAATAAACTACTTATTTTTTGCCTGAATAACTAGTTATTTTTGTTCGACTTGTCCACAAATTCATGTAGTTATTTTTTGACTCTAGGGGTACTCAAAAATATGTACCTAAACGAAAACAAAAATAAAAAAACAAAAAAATGTTGCCGTCAGTGAGACTCGAACTTGGACACACACTAACCAATCGTTTTTACTGACTAACGTCTTACTCAGTACACCATCTCGCACATAGCATCCTAAGCGACAAAAACTCTATTTAGTTTAAAATATCTTTTTAGACATTTTGTTATAAAAAACTAACAGCTTCAGAATGGGGTTGAACCAACAACCTTCTGGTTGTTAATCCGACGCTCTAGCCAACTTAACCACGTGATTGCAGTATTACTGTGCTATTATACTATTGAGTACTTATTAATGTAATACAGAGTAGGCAAATAATAATGACGCCTCATTACCAAGAAACTACTTTAATAAGTAGTTGTTATTACCGAAAACCAAAAAGTTTTCGCTGGGATGTAATAATCTACTCACCAATACACATTCCACATGTTTTTCACTGTTACACTGAACTACTATTATTTTTTATAGGTATTTTTATTAAAAATAAAATTCTCACAATATTTGTTTGTAATTTATTTTTAACTTACCAAATAATAGAATATATATGATTTTAGCTGGAAAAATATTGCTGAGAGTGTATAATTAATGCAAGTAAAAATATTAAAAATCAATCATACGGCAAGTGGGCTGCCGGTAACGATATGTAGGTAAATATAATTCAGCAATAAATATGATGATATTACAGTAAAAATAATGGGAAAACAAAAGATTTTCATGAATCACAGCAGAAAATATTAAAATATACAAGCAGAAGTAATCTTATTTCAAGGCAGCAATATGATGGAAAAATGAAAATAAAAATTACATAGAGCTTTAAAAGGTTTTAATTTAAATTTTATACGAGAAAAGAATATGATAGAAAATTTTAAATTTTCTTGTTTACAAGCTATTTCAAACATTCGAAGTTAATTTTCAAATTTTTTAAATTTTGCCAAAAAAATCTTAAAAAGAATTTAATCAAAAATAAAAGGAATTTTCTAATTCGAAAATTTAATTTTAATTCCGAAAATTTTTCAACTTAGCAGAGGCTTGTGTATTGGGAATTCATCATTTTCATAATATATAATATACTGAATGATGAAAAATAAGTTTGAGATAATTTAAAAAAAAAATTATATATTTTAGTATAAGTTCACACCCAGTAATTTTTTTTTAATTTCTCTTTTTGTCTTTTTAACTTGTATTTACGTTCTAACACAAAATTATACTTCAGCTTTAATTGTCTTGATTTGTTTTTGTTTTCAAGTACGAAAGTGAAAAACGAAACGTATTTCGAAATACAGGCAAGTTTGTACCCCTTCGCTTCCTCTCACACAAAATCAGAATTTCAGCAAGCAAAATGGCCCCGTATAAACTCAGACTATTTCTAAAATTGTTTAAAATTCGAATTTTCTGAAAAGTATTCAAAATTTTATTATTTTTATTTTAATTTATATTAAATTTTTAACACGTCAAGAAGTTTTAAAACTGTAGAATTAGTACACAGTTTGCAGAAAAAAATTTGCGCATAAATATAAGAAATTAATCATTGATTTAGTTCATAATATTTAAGAATAATGTCTTAAAAATTAACACCTTTTTACATCCCAGCAAAAACTTTTTGGTTTTCAGTAAGTAGTTGTTACTTATTAAAGTAGTTTCTTGGTAATGAGGCGTCATTATTATTTGCCTACTCTGTATTACATTAATAAGTACTCAATAGTATAACAGCACAGTAATACTGCAATCACGTGGATGAGATGGCTAGAGCGCCGGATTAACAACCAGAAGGTTTGTTGGTTCAACCCCATTCTGAAGCTGTTAGATTTTTATAACTAAATGTCTAAGAAGATATTTTAAACTAAATAGAGTTATTGTCGCTTAGAATGCTATGTGCAAGATGGTGTACTGAGTGAGACGTTAGTTAGTAAAAACGAATGGTTAGTGTGTGTCCAAGTTCGAGTCTCACTGACGGCAAAATTTTTTTGTTTTTTTTTATTTTTGTTTTCGTTTAGGTACATATTTTTGAGTACCCCTAGAGTCATAAAATAACTACATGAATTTGTGGACAAGTCGAACAAAAATAACTAGTTATTCAGGCAAAAAAAAGTAGTTTATTTTTGTTTCCAATTATACCAGCTAGCTTACCAGGAAAGCAAAGTTTCTGCTGGGATTTTTTGAAATGAATCAAAAGTCAAGAAAACTTAAAAGAAATTATCTACATTTTCATTTATATTTTTAATTTCTGAAAAAATTTTGAAATTTTTTTCGGAAAATTTTAGGTTTTTAATGATTTTTAGCTACATAATAGGAACAGAAGATAAGCGATATTTATTTTTTTACATTATTTTTTTTACAAATTTTCCTTGGAATTTTGCCATTTTAAGGCGTTTGTTGTTATTATTTTCATATATAACTATTTTCGTTTACCATTTGCAATCAAATCTAATAAAACTAAACCAAAGATTTAACACAATTTTTGCGAAATTACTAAAATTTTCATTATGAAGAATTTAATCTTATCTATGAACAAAATATTACTTTTTATGAAAAAAGTTTGAGAAAAAAGTCATGTTCGATTCATAATATTTATGAAAAAAATTTTCAAATATATGAATTTTTTCCTATGTTTTTAGTTTGTTTATATTAATTTTAAACTATTTAATAAGTCAATTTTAATTTTTTCATAATAAAATCTTTACTGGGCTTAGAGATTATAGAAAACTTTGCTTATCCTGAAAATCACTTTATATTTATTTCTTATAAAACTCTTCAAAATTTTAAAGATTTTCAATTTTAATTTCAAACATTTAAGCAGCCTTCAATAATTGAAAATCATCGAAGACATTTTAATTAAAAATTGTGAATTGTAAAAAGCATTGTAAAAGCATTTTTCAACAATAAAATACAAACTAGTTGAGGGCGTATAATTGATGTTCATGAAATATTAAAAATCAAGTATACGTCACGTGGGTTGCTTGCTTAATTGCATGTGAAGACTAGACTGCAACAAGATTTACCGGCTTTTAAATTTTGACCGTTACTCCTCCTAGAATTGTTCATTGATTTGTAAAAATACTCGTATATTGTGTGAAATATTAGTGAAATCGGATCGTTAACAAGTGCCTCGATGGTTGTTTGGATAGTGCGTTTATATGGGAAAATATACCTTTTTACAGTTTTTAGGAAAATGTAGCTATTAAAAATTTTGCTTTTTAACAAAATATTAAAAATTCATAATCAAACATAGTTACCTATATATATACTATATATTACTACTCGAAATAAAACTAAAAAAGAATAAAGTCAATACCTCGTACCATTAAGCCATACATGAGATTTGAATTTTGCGGATTTCGCCAAAAAGGAATTTTTTATAGTTTTTTGATAATAAAGAATAAGATAAAACGTATCTAAAAAAAATTAGCTTTGAAACATGTTTATTCCAGCTTTTTTGAAATTTGTTTAACAAAATTTTTAATAGTTTGAAATTGGAGTTTGGAAACAGTCTGGGGAATTTGTAATAACTTAAACAATTTTTTACCGATTGTTTCCTTTTATGTCTTGTTTGAAAGATTATGATTGTGAAGCAAAGTATTTTCCCCATACAAACTTCCGATGAGGCGCAATATTTTTTTTCACACAATACTTTTTTACATCCCAATGAACAATTCTAAGGAAAGTTACGGTCAAATTTCAAAAATGCTAGAATTGTTATAGCTGGTCAAGCCCGATCATATAATACCCCACACCACTGTGTATGTCCATCAAAATTTGTGGAGGGGTCTTATATAAGACATGTGGACCGATACCTTCATTAAGTGTAAAATAAAATATACCAATATTACGTTCATGTGAATTTATGCACTTTAGGGTTATACCCGAAAGGACCCGGGAGGACATTTGTATGGGGGCTAGGTGAAATAATGGAAAGATTATAACCAATTTCAATAGGTTTCGTGCTTGTGTCAAAAAAGTCCAACGTGTCGAATTTCATTGAATTATCTTTAAAATTGCGACCTGTGTTATATGCACTAGTTTGACATGGACAGCCAGCCAGACGGACGGACGGACATCGTTTGATCGTCTAAAAAGGTGATTCTAGGTCGATAGGTATACTTTAAGTTGGATGTTAGATGATTTTTTCTGTGCGTTGCAAACATCAGCACAAACGCATAATACCCCAAGCACCTATGGTGGTGTAGGGTATAAAAAGAAACATTAAGGATTTTCAAGAACTTTTAATTTATATCAATATTCATTAGTAATTAAATTTAATATTGAAATAACACTAACCCTATACATCGATTTTTTAAATCAGTATAACGTAAAGGGGTACAAACTTTTAATTAAAATAAATAAAAGTAAAATTAAATTTTTCATTATTTCAGCAGGAATATTTTAGAATATTTTTCAAATTTTCATTAATATCGGTGTAGGCTAAAAATGATCCTGTGTGGTAATTTTAAAATAACTTTTTTTTAGAATTTAATTTTCAAAAAGGTTTCTTATTAATACCACGTGATCCATTTCGAGATTCCCTATTCTTTTAAAGAAAAAGCACAGAAAATTCAAATTTAATGGGGAATGTTTATTTATTATCATTTGAAAGAACATTATTTGGCATTTAATTTTTGAAGATTATGTCTATCAAATGTTGGCCGTTGCTAAGTCGCAGATGGTCCATCCGTTGAGTCCAATTTTCGATGACTCGTTCGAGCATTTCGACTGGTAACTGGCGAATGACACGCGTGATATTTTCTTCCAAGGCCTGAATCGAAGCGGGTTTGTCCGCATAAGCTTTAGACTTTACATATCCCCACAGGAAGAAGTCTAACGATGTGATATCACACGACCTTGGTGGCCAATCGACCGGCACAAAACGTGAAATTATGTGCTCATAGAAGTGTTCTCTCAATAAATCCACTAACTGATGCGATGTGTGGGAAGTGGCGTCGTCTTGCTGAAACCAAATGTCGCCGAGATCACGAGCTTCAATTTCAGGCATCAAATAGTCGGTTATCATGGCACGATAACGATCGCCATTGACGGTTACGTTCGCACCTGCATCATTTTTAAAGAAATATGGACCGATGATTCCACTGGCCCACAAACCAAACCAAAACGTTGTTTTTTCTGGATGAAGTGGCAGTTCTTGAATCTCTTCAGGTTGCTCTTCGTCCCAAAACGTTGTTTTTTCTTGATGAAGTGGCAGTTCTTGAATCTCTTCAGGTTGCTCTTCGTCCCAAAACGTTGTTTTTTCTTGATGAAGTGGCAGTTCTTGAATCTCTTCAGGTTGCTCTTCGTCCCAAATGCGGCAATTTTGTTTGCCTCGAAAACGTCGGATCTTCTTGGAACTTTTCAAGAGCCCATAGAGCGAAGCGATGTCGCTTGGGAAGGTCGACCAGCTTCAGTTGTTGCACAAGCTGTATTTTTTACGTTTTCAATTTAAGATCTCGACGTAAAATGCGCCAAGTCGTTCCATACGTCAGTCTAATTTGCTGCTAACGGCGCCGAATCGACCTCCACGGTCTTCGTGTACACTCTCAGTTACGGCCGCTATATTTTCTTCACAGCGTACTGGACGTGGTCTATGCGGTCGAATATTATCCAATAATGTATGCTGGCTCTCAAAATGGGTGATGGTGTTGCGAATAGTACGCTCAGTACGCCGATTATGTTGACCATAAACACATTCCTTACAGAACGTGAATTTGCGTAATAAAGTTGAACAATTTGCAAACGTTGTTCAGGCGTAAGTCTTTCCATAATGAAATGCCAAACAATACTAAACAAAAATAACATGACAGCATGATACGATTCACACGTGATCTGTCAAAAAAAGTTATTGAAAAAAGTATCTCTACTTGAACCACCCATTACATAGTAAATATTTTAACTACATTGTTGAAATTATTTCTAAATTTTTTGGATCTTTAAAGTGCAGCATTATTTTTATTAATTTTATAAACATAAATATAAAGAAATTTTATTCTCTTAAATAGAAAGAGTAACTTAATAATAAATATGTATTTAGTTAAAAAAAGAAACAGTATGAAGTGTTTTAGTTTCAAAATAAATAGAATTCAACTAAGTAAAAGTAAAAATAGTTTAACAAAGTTTGTTTTGAATAAACAAAAAAAAGTATCTTTTTACGTTAGGAGAAAGTTGAAGACAACCTTGACAAAAATATTCGTTTTCTTATAAAAGACCAAAAGTGTTACTAGTTTGTGGTGCAAAAATCAGAAAAGCTAAAGAAAACACAAAAAGTTTTTTTTTTGTCAAAAATGATATTGGATGTATTCTTCAAAAATATTTGGATTGTATTCAAAAATATTTTATAAAATGTGTAGCAAAATATTCCATAGCAATAATTAAAATGACTGTTGCGTTTCAGTTAAGGAAATATTTAGGCAAATACTTTACAAAAAAAAAAAAAACATATGTTTTTATCTATAAAACTATACTTAATTTATAAAAATCAATACAGTTATAATCAGTTTAAAATTTGTTTGCAAAAGATTGTTTGCAATTTTTTTCGTATGAACTTTCTTTACAATATTTATTTATAATTTCAATAATGAAGACACTTCCGCTTTTTGAATATGCATAATTGTTATTTGACAGTTGTAACGTTTGAAGATGATCCATCTAACTAACAAACTTCGGTCTATTATGTATTGATTTGTAAGATATCATAAATTTAATATATCGTCTAATTTTTAAAAAAATTTACATTCTACACCTGAGTAATTTAATTTTAAATTTAAAAGTTTTGACCTCTCTGAAATTTTCTCTGTATCAAGTATACCGAAAAGGCTTCCTACCAAAAAAAAAAAATACAAAAGAAATTAAAGATGGTTTTTTATAGATACACATCACTAAAGAAAATTCTTACAAAAAAATATGTAAATAAAAATATTTTAAAAATTTTTATATGAAATCTTAAAATTCAAGCTTTGACAAATCTACCGCGAAAAAAATATTTTGATATCTTCTATATAACAGAAGTTATGGCCATTTAAATTCTCAAAATAAAAATGAAAAAAATTAATAAAAAATTAATATCACTGTATTCTCCTCTACACATGCACCAAATTTTATTTAAATCGGTAACCAAGGGTGAATATTTTTTATATTTAAAATGAAATTATTCACCTTTTATTTTCGATAAACTAAAAGGGATATCTGAACATTTTATGACACACATTAATGAAAAAAGGACAGATTATATGCTCTGCTGAAGAATTGAACAATTTTACGAAATTATCTCACTTCCTTCGTTTAATTCACTATCTAGTCTTGAAGCTTTCAATTTAAAAATGTAAAATATATTTTATGGCTGTTGTTTGTAATATAAGTGTAAGTGATTTGCTCCTATTTGTTTTTTTTTCTAAGCAAATGTTTATTGTACAATCATTATAAAATGATAAAACGTACAAAACTAAAATTCATTTGCTGTTAAACATTTTTATTGTAATTTTCTTCAACAATTTTATTATATTTTCATCTCAAAATGAAAGAAACTTTTAACAAGCATATAAACGTTTTCCTTTACACATTACTTATACCAAAAAAAAAAAGTGTTTAAATATTGTGGAAAAACAAAAAAAGTGAAAAATACATAAACTACTTTTTTATTCTTTAACTGACAACAAGTTCATGTCAAGGTATTTTTGTCTGTTAGTTTTTATGCCAAATTTACTGTACAATTTTTATATACATATCATCATTTTGTATTAAAGTAACGAATTATTTATGCAACATTTGCCCTATTTTTTCTTTATATTCTATATTCTACTCCCTCTTTATTTACCGTTCTTTTATTATACCCTTCAAAAGAAATGAAGGGTATATATAAGTTTGTCATTTTATACGAAAGTCTTTAAATATATATCCAGAGCTTCAAATTGAAAAATAGTTGTGATTGTTTTGATGAAAACTAGCTTTTGAAAATATATATCTGTTCATCTGGATGTGAGTACGTCTGTATGTTAAAATGGATTTTTTGAAGCTCATAGTAAAATAAATACATTTATCTTTCAAAACATATGCGGCATATAGTCTCGACAATCTTGGTATTAAAATTCAGCGAAATCCGTTTTGGAATGGCGGAGTTATAAACGGTTTTCTAAAACAGCTTTTTCCAATTATTTTTTTGCAACAGATTTAATAATATTTTCTCTTTCGCAAACAATAATATATAAATGTTTTTCTATTGGAAAGTTATGGGATTGAATAGTCTACAGGAATTGTTCTAGACTACAAACCGTTAGGCCTGAATTCGTATCCCCGGCACTCCTTACAAATTTCTGTTTTTCCTAAAGATATATAAATATATAAAAAAGTTTTTTTAAAGTATTATTTAGAATTGAGTTGCGTTTTAAGCTTTTTGTATTACCAATAAAGATAGTAAATTTCAACATATCGATGAGATATATTGCTTGGGTTTGTGACTGAAAGGCTTTAGGTCCTGAGTTCGATTTTTGGCCAAAACTTCGAAAAATTGTTTTATAATTTATCTTCAAATAAAAATAAAAATTTTGAGATGTCAGATTAAGAAACAGTCAAATATATTTTTAATTAATTTAAAATGTGAAAGTATGATAGCTTTCTCAACAAGTTGAGAAATGCTATTATTATCAAATCATTGTTAAATGTAATTCTCAAACATTTTTCAAATTTGGATTGTGACCACATTTGGAATATAAATAAAACTCTTTGTGTAGACTTGAAATTTTGTCCTATCAATAAACGTATTAATTAATTGGAAAATATTTGGTTAAACAATTTTATTTATTAATTTATTTATTTATATATAATATTTCAAATATAATAAATAATATTTGATCTCTACCAATTTAATATCAAATTAAGAATAAACTATTTTTAAAATAATTTTAAAGTTATCTTTAGGTTTGAAAATGATTCAATATGTTCCAGTCTGTTTGCGAAAAATTGCCTTTGAAAAGTTACATAATATCCAGGCATCAGAGCTACACGCGAGTTAATAACGGAACGCTATTTTTGGCCAAATATGAGCAAGGAAATTAATACATGAACAAAAGAATGTATTAACTGTCAAAAATCGAAAGTAATTAGACACACTAAATCACCAGTGCTAAAAATTGAGATACCTAAAGGTAGATTTGAACATATACATTTAGTTATTGTTGGACCTATACCAGTATCGTGAGAACATCGATATATTTTGACTATAATTGTCCGACATACTCATTGGCCAGAAGCATGCCCTATTAAAGACATCACAGCGTCAAATATAGTTGTTACATTCATCAGAAATTATATTTCCCGTTTTGGTGTCCCTTTAACATAACTACCGTTCAGGCTAGACAATTTAGGTCCAAAATGTTTACGAAACTAACACAAATGTTAGAATGTTTTAAAATCACAACATCTCCATATCACCCCCAATCTAAAGGTTTGGTTGAACGATTTCATAAACAATTTAAAGCAACGTTAATGGCTAAGGGTGAATCGACAACATGGTATAACGAACTTTCGATTGCTTTACTCTGTATTCGTTCAGTATTTAAGGAAGATCTACAGGCTACTCCTGCCGAAATGATCTATGGTCAAAATTTGCGATTACCGGGAGAAATGTTAACAATAACTGGAAATTTTGATGCATCCGACATTTTATATAAAGTAAAAGATCACTTTAAAAATGTAAGATCCAATTGAAATCACCACTGTAATTCAAAAACTGGTATTTATGTTCCAAAGGACCTAAGAGATTGCAAATATATATTTGTGCGTGTAATCCATAAGAGAGGTTTACAAAAGCCATATGAGGGATCTTATAGAGTAATTGCAAAGAACAAAAAAGTCGATATAAATAACAGTTTTAACTATTGATCGATTGAAACCTGCAATAACAAAGAACATTAATATTAACTCAAACACACACAACAGTAATACTAAAAGAACAATAAAAAGAATTACTTTTAATTTATTAGAAATAAATTTTTTTTAAGGGGAAGTAGTTGTAGGAGCACTCTTAATATACAATACTTTATACTTAATATTATATAGAAACATATTAGGTTTTCATTTTTTAATTGTTAAATATATTAATCTTATTAGCTTTCAATAATTTTCATAATAATTTTTAATTTCAATCTCTTCATACAAAATAATTATTTAATAAATATCTAAAATATATAAAATCAAATTTAAAAACTAATTTACTCATACAATCACATTTGATATCAATTTGAGAATGTACAGTTTTTCAAAGTTTTTTTCTCACCTAAAACTCAAATCTTTAACTACATTTGAAACAAGTTTGAGAAATACGTTTGATATTAAACATTTGACAATGTGTGTGCTGGGAAGATCATATTTGCTGGAATAGTGTCTTAGAGCCCAAAGTTAAAAATTCTTAAAAATTCTGAAAATTTAAAAATAACTAGTTCAAGTTTAAAATATCTATTTTTTTTTTTTTTTTTTTTTTTTTTTTGAAAAAAATTGTTGGTAGAAAACTGAAAAGGAATTTACAATTTTGCATATCTCTTCTTTATTCAGCTCTTCAACACAGCTGGTCTGAGCGATCTTCCTAAGTCTTGCCCAAATACTTTTCGGGGACCCATTATGTTGCAAATTTCAAATTTCTTATAACATGGATTTTGTCGTCGGCTGAGTTAACTTAGTCGACTTCAGGGTCTAGTTGCGGATCCACAAACCTTAAGTAACAAACAACACGTTTGATTTACCCTTTCTGGGGGTTAGAATAATATTTTCTTTATTGAATACGTCAAGAATATTTCAAATACAAAATATATAGACATCGGTTTCTGGTTCAGATGGCATCGTCGGGTCCGAAGATTCTTGGTTCAGTAGCAGAATTAAGATCGGCATCGTACGTTCGGCTTCGACACTCTCAGCTGTCAATCGGGTTCGGGTATTCGGCAGGATCGGTTTCTAGTTTAGTTGGCAGCTTCGGGAATCCAAGATCGTATATTTTTCTACAATACGTACAATGGTTTCTCAAAGCTAGTGCCTAGCTACTTCTCAACTACTATTACCATGCAATTCTACGGGTTAATATTCTACTAAGCGAACGAGCAGCACGAGGCCACTCGGGGGGGGGGAACGCACAGCAGGAAGCCACTCGTGAGAACGGGCAACTGAATTCACTCATCTATAATTTATTTAAGGACCCAATCAAAGTTGAGCGTACAAAATACAATTATATTCTGCTTTCGCAAAATCTAGTCGGCCCTTCTAATTATATAAAATAATATCAGAGACTTCTGTGGCGGATTCTTGTCTTGTTTGAATTGACCCGACTGTAACCAAACTTTGTTTACTTATACTTAGTCATGTATCAACTAAATGAGAATTATATTGCTTGTTGCCTATCAAACAACATCAACTGCACAACTAAAGCAGTTGTTACACATTTTTGTGGGTGTGTATGTAGTATTTACAGTAGGGGCGTACAATGTAATTACTAATAAAGTATTAAATATGAAAAAGGAAAATAATTAAAAATACATAAATAAAATAGTAAAGAAAAAGGAAAAATGGTAGTAATTTCATAAATTAATATATTAAGAAATATGTACATGAAAATAATAGTATTGAGTGTACTATTTCCACGTTACGGTCTTGGTTAACACCAGTTTACAAATATATACCAGAATAAAGCAAAAATTTGTATAAGAGAAATTTCCAATATGTATATATAATATTTATCAAATATAGATTTTGTTAAGGGTATAAAAGATTCGACCCAGCTGAATATAACACTTCCACTTATTTTTTCTATTCTTAAACCATTGCAATTATTTTAATGTACATTTGACTTTTAGTTTTTAACTTGGTTTGCAGCAACAGCAGCCATATTTAATCTTCTAGCCATTTTATGAGACTTTTATTTAAATGCAGCGAAAAAGAAAGTCTAAGTTATTAAATAATTGTAGCAAAAAAATAAAATAACTCATATAATATTATAACAAAAAAGAAAAACAGCATTTATGTATTTAGTTTAAAAAAATGTTTTATTGTGACAGTGTTTAAATTTTCCTTGTTTTAGTTCAGTTGTGTTTCTGTTTCATTTTCGTCTATTATGTAGTTATATGTATATGTAGTTTACTATTGTGTGCGTAATTTTATTTGCATGTCTTTTTATTAAAGAAGGTCATGGTTAACACACAAACAAAAACAGGGACTACAAAATGTGTTTTTGTTCTTTTATTCATAAATTTATATATAAAATCTTGTATTTTCTTTATATAGTGAAAAAAATAAATTTTGAAGTAGAAAAAAACTATTTATATATAAATGTTTATATACTTGTATGATAATAATGGTAAAAATTTTTTTTACATATGAAATTATATATGTACTACCTATAATTGCATTAGGGCTGTAAGCAGTTAAGGATTGTTTTTTTTTTTTTTTTTTTTATTTCAAAAGCATAAAACTTTTTTGCTTGGAAAAAAATGAGAAAATTTTAATGAAGATCAATGTTTAAT
The DNA here is from genome assembly GCA_932274085.1 of Protocalliphora azurea. Taxonomy (NCBI): domain Eukaryota; kingdom Metazoa; phylum Arthropoda; class Insecta; order Diptera; family Calliphoridae; genus Protocalliphora; species Protocalliphora azurea. The sequence continues at coordinate 124,997,287 of OW026519.1, forward strand.
ATTTCAAACGGACATACGTAAAGACATATTTAATTAGTTTTACAATGTAATTTCTAAGCTCAATCTGTTTGGGAAATAAAAACATGACATAATAAGGATTAAAGGTGCAATGTCCTATTGCTACCTTTAATTCTCGTCATTTTAAAGTTAAAAAAAGAATAATAGTAAACCTTTTGCTGTTATTTTTCATGTTATAATATGTTCAATTTTATAAAAAGAATATTTGGTTACAGCATTATCACTACAACCATATTATGGTTATGTTCATGATAACACTGTTTGTGTTTAAATATTGTCATTTAAAGTTTACACTCTATAAAATTTTAATATGTTTGACTGCAAAAATTATATGTTTTTAAATATTTTTACCAGTAAAAGAGCTTTATTAATATGAAATATATCATTACTTCTACAAACATTAAATATTAGCCGTATTTTTCCTGGTTCTTAATCCATATTCTGTTTTTAAACCATATTAGTATTATTATTCCCATGACAATAAAATGTTTCAAATAAAAATATTACTTATCCATTTCAAAAATTAGTGTAAAAATTCAATACTTGTTTGCTTTTAAATATACTTTGTTTTTAATATTTGTTTTCTAACTCCATTATAATTCTCATTTATTTTATATATGTGAAAAAATATAAATAGACGAGGTTTGGTTATACTCGGTGCGATTCAGCAAATACAAGATATTAGCTACCAATATAGAGTTTAGTTAAAAAACATATCTTGCATTTGAAACACATATGGTGGTACAAATATGTAAATATTCTTTTTTTTTTTTTTTTTTCTAATGAATACTTTTTTCTATTATTTTCAATAAAAAATGACAAAATAAAATAATAATAATATAATAAGATTGTATAACTTGGGACGTGATAACATGGGATAATAATATGATAAAATAGAATCATGATATGACAAAATTAAACCATAATAATTATTTCCTTGAATCGTTTATATTTTTGGCTGTGATCAAATCATAATCTGTTTCTCTTAGGTTATAGCCATTTCTACTATATTTTTTCTCTGCGTGTTCATATGGGGAATTTTCTTTTTAGGTATACCATTAAGAAACCGACCTTAAACCTTGAATATTTTTTTTTTAATTTAGACTTTTTAATTAACTTTTGATGGAGAGTTTTATTAATATTAATAACACCTCGTGAAGTAAAACAACAAAAATTCAAGATCTGAAATGGTTCTATGTGGTACCAGTAAGCATTCAAAGTTAAAAAATCTAAAAAAAAATGTTTTTTTCTTTTGATTCTTGTAATCGCTGATTTTAGCATATGTATCGAATTCCTCTAATGCAAACTATAAACACTTGTAGAAATAGGCCGGCCAACTTTTGTTCAATCAATGTTTCGTTGACCAGTGTTAAATTATATTGTGGATATTTGGTGAAACTAATATTTAATTTTTTTCCAGTTTTTTTGTTTAGAAAGTTTGCACCATTTCGAATTTTATAAAACGAAAGACTGGAGGTTTATTACACTTGCAATTATTTATCGTTTGAGATACAACTCTTTAATGTGTTCTCAATAGCAACCCAAACTTGAAGAGAATAAACATGAATAGCTCTAAGAGTTGCTTTTGCGTGGCACACTCACAGCTTAATTTTAATGAAGCTAAAGGATCGCGCGAACAAAAAAGATTTCCATATTATATTACCGTTGTGTGACAAACAAAAGTAGGGCATTTATTTTTGCGCACATGGATTTATTTATTTTATAATTAAAACATAAAGGAAATTTATTATATAAATATAAAAAAAAAAAAACAAAATAATGTTTGATTTATAATTAAATTCTGGATGTAATATTTTTCATTTCTTATTATTCATTAGATGTAAGTGAATGAATATTGAAGAAGGTCGAGGATAATAAAGTGAGTTAGTGTTGACAGGCAACCTTAGCGGACAACGTTTAATAAGCACAGTAATTTATTCGACTTAAACAAAGTCTAAGGTAAAAAACTGGTAGCCACCATCTATTTAGTTCAGAATCTTATTCGACTAAGTAGGTGGATTGTGGCTCCGAAGTTGTTTTGGCAAAATAGAATTTTATTCAGTCTGCCAGAAATACCATCAAAGTGGGGAACCTTTATGTGGTTAGGACAGAATTTTATTCAGTCTGGGCAAATAAAGGCGCTCGATGACTAGGGCAAATGTTGATTTAAAATTGTATTCATCCTAACGTAGATAAGTTTATGTAGTTGTGACTGGATTTAATTGGGATAAAATTTTATTCAGCCCGACTAAATCGTGTCAGCTGGCGATCCATGAGAAAGTATAGTCGAGAGCGGAGTGAACATACGCTGCCTGCCACCTGAATAAGGAATCACATTTTTTAGCTTTAATTAAGTATATCTCCTAAACTAAAGTTCAGAAAAAAATAATTTTCTGCGCAATCAAATTTCAAAGTGTTGGCTTTAGTTTCCTGAAGAAATAAAAAAATATACATATTTTGTTATACTAAAATTATGCATTTATTTAAAGACATGTGTTTCTGTGGTACTTTTTCGTGTGTCACTTGAATAAGGAATATTTTAAAACTAAGCAAACTGTAACTTATTTTTAAATTCATAAACTTTTCTTGCAAGCCAACCCCAGACATTTTCCATTGGATTCAGGTCTGGTGAATATGGGGGCCAATCCAAAAGTTGAACACCTTGTTGATTAATCCATTGTTTTACTGCTCTGGCGGTATGAATCGGAGCGTTGTCGTGTTGGTAAGTCCAAGGTATGGGTCCAAAGAAATCATAAAATTTTGGAAATGCTTCCTCCAGAATGTTTTTGTAAGTCGTTGCAGTCATTTTGTTAGATACAAAAACCAATTCTATGGTACCATAATACGAAATGGTACCCCATACCATTATTCCGCCCTCTCGGCTGTGTCTGCGGCTCAAAAATAATTTCTCCTTATTTAGATGATAGAAGTAATAGTTATATCAATCGGGACCATCAATATTAAACTTTTTTCATCGGAAAATACAAGTTTAAACCAATTGTCGGACCATATCATTGTATTTTTGGCAAACTGTAGACATTGTGATTTGCGTTTTTCATTAAGTGGTGGTTTTTTGCAGTTTTCGTCGGGCTATGTATGGGCATACATAGTCCGACGGTGCACTGTTCTTAGACTGGCACTAACCCCACTTTTTTCACGTATTTTTGATACCGACATGGCAGAATTTGATGCAATTCTAAGAATTTTTCGTTCTTCTTTTGGAGTTGTTGCCATTTTCTTCCGCCCTTTCATGTTTTTTTCCATATCTTTCCTCTTTATTTAAATAATTGTACACAACTGTCTTTCCTCTATTAATCTTTTTGACTATTTGGACCGGATTCTTTTTCAGAGTTATTAAGAGCCTTACCACGTCCCATTTTGAATAAAACTATTTAAGAACTATCAAATTAAAAATTCTCTAGCCGTTTATATTGAAAGAAATTCAAATCATAGCCTTCCTGATTCATATTAAAAGTATTCTTTATTCAAGTGACACACGAAATAGTACCACAGAAATACATGTCTTTAAATAAATGCATAATTTTAGTATAACAAAATATGCATATTTTTATTTCTTCAGGAAACTAAAGCCAACACTTTGAAATTTGGTTGCACAAAAAATAATTTTTTTTCTGAACTTTAGTTTAGGAGATATACTTAATTAAAGTTAAAAAAATGTGATTCCTTATTGAAATGGCAGGCAGTGTAACTCCATAATGTTGAAAGATTGGTATTAAGAGCGGCGATGGTTTTAAATCGGTGTAGTGTAAGGTGTAATAAGTGATAAAAAGTAATTAAAGTTTATAACATTTATTTGAAAAAAAATTTCTCTTTCGTGTTTTGTCTCTCTTAAGAATAAATTATTTGTTGCGAACTCTAGTAGCCGTGAGCTTAACCCCAGCACATAATGAAAACACGTCGTTACAGTTGTGGCGCGATAAAATATTAAATTGCAAAAATGTTATAACTCTTTAAAAACGATCTAAAATTTTGCGTACTTTATATTAGCATCTTTTTCTACATTTTATGTAAAATTATATTTATAATAAGTACATCCTTTCTGTTTTAGTTAAGCTAAAAATAAGTTCCAACAAAAAAATATAATTACGCGTTTGAATTTAATGGAACTTTTAAAATTTTTGGGTGTGTATTTTTGTCATTAAAAAATTTATTAAATAAATACAGCAGGGAATTAAATGCTATTAAAAAAAATATCAAAAATCTATGTAAAATTTGTTTTTTTGCTGTATGTTCTAATGTGAGATTTAAACAGATTTGTGGTCGTGATTACGTTTAATAATATAAAACTTAGCGAACCTTCTTTAAATTGTATTTTGTATACTTCTGTGTAGGTTGCATTGTATCAATATTTTTAAACTTTTGAATTTTAACCACCATAAAATAAACGGTCATTTCTTGTTCATTAATATCATTTAAAAATTTTTTTTTTTTTTTTTTTGATTCTCAAATATCAAAAATATATCAAAAATTTTATAAATTAAAAAACGATAAAATCCATGCATATTTTGTTAATTATTTTTTTTTTTTTTTTAATGAAATGTTAAAAAATCACTGTGATTACTATTATCTTTGGTGTCATCAACAATATCGTATCAATTTTAATTTGTATTTTAAACATATTGAATTGGATTATACACGTATGGTAATTTTTTAAATGTTGTTGAAAATAGAATTTTGGCAATTTTTTATAACTTTTTTGTTTCAAACCTCCATAACGCTAACACCAAAAGTCATTCACGCTAACAGATTTGTGTTTCATTAAGGCTAGCTAATATTGGTACTAAATAGCGTTGATATGCCATTAAAAAAATTTTCAGATTTTTTTTTAACCCCAAAAAGTAAACAAGTTTGAAGAAATGCTCATATACGAGTATTTAGTAATAAGAATTAGTTTAGCAAGTTAAGGAGCTACATTTGGCAATATCGAACCCTATATCTATTTTATCATAATCTTTTTTTTTTTTCAACTATATTTGTTTTTTATTTTTTTAATGTATGTTTGCTTTGAAATCGCAACTCTTTAAAAACACTGGTAGAGGAAAAAAATTACTTTGTTCTTTTTTAAACAGAAATAGGTGAACTAGATGAAACAGGATTCTGCTATCAGTTTTTCTTCTACCAGTCTTGATTTTTTTATGGGTATGTCTAAGATTTCCTTATTAATAAGGCAATTACACGAGTATATTTCACCATAACTCAAGAACCATTGGTTCGATTTTGCAAAATGAAACATCAGAAGATGCTGACGATTTTAGTGGCGAAAAAAATAAACTTTGGAAGAACTTTTCTCCTTAAATCTGAAAATATTGAACGGATAAAAAAGTAATGTTAAGATAACTTCAAGTTAATTTTAATTGGCAAATATTAGAGTTTTATTTATTTAAATTTGTTAAAGAAAGAGGGATCATATTATGCATGTCCATAAAAAGAATCAAAACGCGTAGAAAAAAGTGAAATCAGATTCTTTTTTAGCACATCAAGTTTCAGTTTCAATTTAACCTGAAATGTCACCTTTCAAACACGCATATGTTTAACACAATCGAATTAGTATCCAATATATGAATATCAACACCATCTAGTAACAAAAAAACTTTTTATATCACCTATATATATATATATATATATATATATATATATATATATTTGGGTATTTTCACTTTATTGTGAATAAAATGAAGATTTGTCTATCAATTTTGATTGTACATGGCTTATTTTATTCGTAGTATTACCAAACTTATGATAAAGGATAAAAAAACTAAACATTTTTGCCGTTTTTATTTCATAAAAGAACTTTTAAAGAAAAATAAATCTTCCAATACTAAAAAAAACAACTTGACAACTATTTTTGTCCACATCTTTGGGTGTTTCATCTATCTAAATTGGAAAACCCGTTATTAAGGGAGAAATATTAGACACGACCATAAAAAAAATCAAGACTTGATAGAAAAAAACTGAACAAAAATTCGTGTTTAGCACATCATATTCCATCTAGTCCATCACCTCTTTGACAAATACGACCTGGCCCACGAGGTCGAACGAAAAATTCGTTTCGACAATTTATATCGACAACAAAAAATAAATTTGAAATTTTGTTATTGTTTCCTCTACGGACTTTTCGTTCGACATTGTGAGACAGACTAGCAGTGTTTTTTTTTAATACAACTTTTTCGAAAAGGATAGCTTTTTGACCAATTGGTATTTGCTTTTATTTTTTTAAGATTGCAATGTAAGATTTGTCCTTTTTTATTTTTTGAAAATTGGTACTTTTTGGAATGTAATATTATTTGAGAAATTTTTTAAAGAAGTTATATTTTTCGTTTTTTTTTTTTCAAAATAAAGTCCTGCAGAATGCGAGCAAAATTATTTAAATTTCTGAACATTATTTTTTAACAGATTTTCCTTTGAATTTTGCCATTTTAAAGCATTTGTTGTTGATATTTCAATTAACAACTATTTTCATTTACCATTTGCAATGAAATCTAATAAAAATAAATAAAAAATTTAACAAAATTTTTGCAAAATTTTGTTAAATTTTCATTATCAACAATTTACTAATATCTATGAACAAAATTTTATTTTTTAAGAAAAAAGTTTGGGAAAAAAAGTCATGATCATAATATTTATAGAAAAAATTTTCAAAAATTTGCATTTTTTTCTCTGTGCATAGTTTTTTTCGAAATCGCATCTTGTTTAATTTTTTTCTTATTTAATTTTTTTATCCAAATGAGTACTTTTTAAAATTTAATCATTTATGTAAAATTATTTTTCCCCTAAATTGAATTTTTTTTTTAATTTTTTCATTTTTTTTTTTTAATTTTATACTTTTTTCTTTATTTCTTTTTCGAAAAATAGTTCTTTTCTGTAATAGTTAAATTAATTTAAATTTTTTGCAGTTTAATTAAATTAAGAATCTGTAATTTATTATTGTTTTAAATTGAAAAATTTTCTTAAAATCCTATCAACTAAAAGAAGTGCAATATAAATAAAAGATTATAAATCTGATTTTCAAATTAAAATAAATTAAAACAAATTAGCTTTCTTATAAAACTGAGTTAAATAAATTATGATCATCTTCAAGATATATTCTTTTAAATAAATTAAAATTTTTCCATCGTTTACTAATTGAGAAGATTAATTTAATTTAATTTCCTTTTGTTAAATATAAAATACCTAAAATAAATATTGCTATTAAAAGAAATTGTGTTAATCAATTACATATCGCTCTTACTCATTGTTGTTTCCTAGAAAAATCTTATATATGAACATTTCAAATAACAAATCACTCATACGTTCCCATGTCCAAAACAATCCCACAAATTAATTTAAACATTTTGACAATTATTTGTCCAATAAACAAAATGTTAAATATGTGTTTATTTATTTAGATTGTTTTTCTGCAATAACAAAACAAATTTCCTAAATAATTGTTAAATATTTACACAATTTATGTCTTTGTAAAAATCTATTACATCGAAGATTGTGTAAAATAAATAAATTTTAACAAAAATTTTTTTTATACATTTCAAAATAAAATTGAAAGGTCAGTAGAAAAAAAGAACAAATAATTTATTTAAGTATAAGTTTATTTATTTTTTTAAGAACTTTTATGTAATTTTTAATATCCTTAAATTTCTGTTTACAAACAAACAAAAAACTATTAACACTGTGACTTAGCCAATATCCACCTGCTGTTTTTTTTTTTTTTTATTATAAAATTTTAAATCATTTTAAATTACTTAAACATTCATTTGTAAATATAAAATAATCAGTCGTTGCTATTTTTCAGCAAATCTCTTAACGTAATATAAATTGATAAAATATCATTAATTTAAATATAAATAATGATATGAAATTCTTTTGCCAAAGAAGTAAATTTATTTACAATGAAATTTTATTCAAACACCTTTTCATTTTTAGAATTATTTATTTTCTTCTTTACTTTTCACTTTGTTAATGACAAAATAAACAATTTATTACTCACTCATTCACTGTCATTTCCTGCCTTATTTGCTTTATTCTTCTATAACAATTATATTCTTTTTTATACGAGCTGTTGTTTTATATATATATATATATATATATATATATATATAATTTTATTTTTATTGAACCTTAAATATACATATATATTTTGGTATAAATGTAGCTTATTTTGGTTTGTTGGTATTTTTTTTTTTTTTTTTTTTAGAAATTATAAAAACTTGTATAATTTGTCAAGTTTTCGTTTTATATTTTCACGTTTTTATACCCTTCACTATAGGTCTAAAAGGTATATATAAGTTTGTCATTCCATTTGTAATTTCTACAATATTCATCTAAGATACTAAAAAGTATATATTTTTTGGATCCTTATTGATAGGGAAGTCGATATAACGATGTCCGTCTTTCTGTTGAAATCAGTTTTTAGAAAGCTCCAGTTATCGGATATATATGTTTCATACATTAAATTATAGCGAATATTCCTTAGAATAACACTAATAAAAATCCACTAATGGCCGAGATATCGCCAAAAAACCGAAAAGACCTTTAAAGGCATATTTCTTTTCAACTATATAATGTAGCTACTTTGTTTTTGCACAGAAAATTCGCAATCTTTTTTTAATGTTTTTGGGAAAAAAACAAAATCGGTTCATTAATAACTAAGATATCGATCAAAACGCATTTTTGAACATTGTGAAGCCTCTATATAAGCTTCAGAATTCATTTTTGTACAAATCTTTATAAATATTTTTCTAAAATTTCGGTTTTTTTGAATTGACCATATCGGTCCATAAACAACCAAGTTATAAGCAAAAATCTGAAAAAAAAAATTAATAAAAATATACACACACAAAGATATTGTTTTTTGTATAAGCAAGCAATAGTTGTTGATTGTACATGCATACATACACACAATAATTTTTTGTGTGTTTTTGGACGTTTTTAGTTGGAAATAGAAACATTGCAATGACTTTGTGCTGTTGTTGTTTTTTTGTATAAGCATATAATCTATATACAAACATATGTATATAAATTTAGTAGTCGTTAGAAGCTATCAGTGTTGTTCTTGTTTTTTTAAGGAAGCAACTCTTACAATTATAGTTTAATTTTGTGTTTAAATTTTTGCAGTTTGAAAAAAATTTTGATTTTTTTGTAAATATAAATGTGTGAAAATATGAAAGGTGTAAATTTTATTATTTGTTGATAAGGTGGTGAAGGGTATAAAAGATTCGGCACAACCGAATATAACATTTAAGACTATTAAGCTAAAATTTAGCCAGCAGGACATTGGACAAATTATTACACAAACACGCACTTTGGGCCAAAAGACACAACAACCCAACTTTTTAGCCAATATTAAAATATATTTTTTAGCTTTAGCCCTATGTAAAATATGTTACAAATTTGTTATTGTCTGTTATTTTATATTGTTGTTATTTGTCATATTGTTGTCCTCTTTGTTTTTATTTTTCCATTCTAAAAAAAAAACATGAAAAAGCTTTTATTATTAAATTTCTTCTGGGGCTGGAGATGGACTTTCGATAGCGTCATATGACTCAAAATGACATTCTTTTTTTGTACAACGTTGACATTATTATATTTGGAAAAATTTGGAAAAAAGGAATAATGCATGAATTTCATTAATATTAATTGAAAACGCATGGTGTTGTAATGTAAACAGTGAAAAGAAAATGTTAAATACAGTTTTTTTTTACTGAATTAACTGTGTATAATTGTTGTTGAGTAGAAAAATATGGACAAATAAAATAGAATTGAGTAAGTGACCTTTTAACTTCATTTATTCAGGCATGAAAGTTTGTTAAGCCAAAAATTCTGTGGCAAAAAGGAAAAACTACATAACTAATTTTTATTACTTTTCAGGAAATTGTTTTTTGAATTTATGTATATCCGCAATTTGTACAAAAACCATTTGGTATATTTTGGAAACCGATATATTCAATGACTATCGTAAAATATAGCAAAAAAGTAATAATGTTGTTTTTTTCCTTTATAAAATTAATATTTTGTTTAAATTATATCCCAAGTTATAAATTTTTTCCAAAATAGAATTTTAAAATATATTTGAATATGTTGAATTATTTAGGTACACGCAGAGAAAATATATAGTTTTTGTGACCATAATCTAAGAGCAACATATTATGATTGGAACACAAAAAATAGAATAGATCACAATAGAAAATAGAAATGATTATAAGCAATAAATATTACGATTCCATTTTGATATATTATGTCCAATTTTATGGTTTGCTTTTTCATGCTATGATTCTAGTTTTACATATAATTGAACAATCTTACGACATGTTTATCCTATTCTATCAGATTATGATTTGATGTTATTATAATATTATTCTATCTTATTATATCATTATACCACATTGTCATATTATGATTCCATTTTGTAATTACCATTCTTCAAATTATTATTGAATTTTGTCATATTATAATTTCATGTTGTCATATTATTAACTTTATTATTTTTTTTTTTTTATTGAAAATAATAGAGAAATGTGTTCATAAACCAATATATATATCTATATAGATAAATAAATATATATATATATATATATATATATATATATATTTATATGTATAGTATTATATTTATTTGAGACATTTTATAATAATATTAATATGGTTTAAAAACATAATATGTTTTAAGAGGAATGAAAAAGTCTGCAATAATGGTTGTAGAAGTAATGATATTTCTTATGTTAATAAAATTTTGTTTCTGGTAAAAATATGTATACATATAATTTTTGTAGTCAACCATATTAAGATTTTTATTTAACGTAAACATTAAATTAAAAAATTTAAACAAAAACATTGTTATCATGAACATAGAGTTATTAAAATTGAACAAAATTAAAAACAAGAACATAATATTGTTGTAGTGATAATACTGTAAACATTTTTGTCTCTGCGTGTAATAATTCCGTTTTCAAAATACTATGAAAATAAAATTTATGTCTTAAAAAACTACATATTTCAAATTCATCTGCCAAATTATTGTATGTGCAATATTTGTATTCTGGTTATTATATATTCCAAGTCATAAAATATATTTTTGATTTGTAATTTTTTTAATTTTTATCTATTGTCTCTATGTGCAAAATTATTTGTAATTTTAGCTTTAATTGGTTAAACGGTTCAAACTATGAACTCTATAGTCGGTTAAGTAAAAAAATTAATTTTCTATTAAAATTATATTACGAATGAAATACCAAGAGGAATCTAAAATTTTGCACCAAAATTTGATATTCCTGTTGGTATATAGCCAAAACATTTCACCAGTTACTGAACTTTCAGAAGAAGTACTGGAATAACTAAAATATGACTCCGCAAAATAGATTCTGAAAAAAAAAGCATATCATATTAAAAAAATCTGAGAAATTGTTATACTTCGAAGATTGGTAACTAGATTTCATGGTTTCCTGCAATATTTTTTTCCAGGAAACGGTAACGAAAAGATTAATTTCCCGGGAATTTTTTAAATATTTAGTTATAAGAAAAAAGGCCGCGATTTCTTATGAAGAAAATTTTTTCTTAACTAAAACAAAACGAAACATTATAAATCATACTGAATTAACAAAAAATTAAATAAAAGTATAAAACCATTTTTAAGATTTAAAAAAAATTAAATATTTTATATAAATAAAATTCATACTTTCGTAATTAATGTTAAAAATTGTGTCTCAGCTTTTTAAGTTATTGTGTTTTTGATGCTAAAACTGTTTAAAAATATACAATAATCTATTGCACAGATTTTATTATAAATATTTTGCCATTTATTTCCCCTTTATTTATCTAATTTACATTATTTTTTTTTACTAATTCTTTTCAAATTAAACATAAATCTTGAAAATACTAAAAATTTGTTCGCAACAATGTTTTCCAATCATAGTGTTCAGAAGTCTGATGAAAATAATCTCATATACTTATGAATACAAGATGAGTTTAGTTTTTTATTTTGAAGTTATAACATTTACATATCCATTGCTTGGATAAGAAATGCTGTTTTAAAAAAAATGTTGCGTTAGAATGAAAAATCTTCCAACCAAGTAATTTTTTATATTTTATTTTATATTTTTATTGGATTTATAAAAACTACACAAGTAACACCTTTTTTAAAGAATTTATGCACCCCTTTGGATTTTTTATTTTTTTTTTTTTCTCGCCAAATTTGTAACAACTCTCTACTTTCCCTTAAAGCGTTTTGTGATTTAAGAACGGTATTGTACACTATTATCACTATCAGGGCAACCAAAATTGTGCAAAATAATATTTTTTCTTGAGCTGCATTTGAACTAAATTTTTAGTTATTTATCGTTTCACACAATTTAAAATTTTTTTTTTTTATTTATTATCAAATATTTTAGTATATTTTGGTCATAACAGCATATTTTGGGCTTAGTAGCCTATTTGGTCATATGTTCACAGAAAAACCTTATTTGAGTGCATATTTTAGCAATTTAAATGTCATATTTTTGCATATTTTATACTTAAGAGCATAATTTTGCATTACTACATTTGAAAGTAAAATTTTTACATATTTTACATTTAAGGGAAAAAATTTGCAAGTAATAGAATTTTAAAAAAATTTACCTTTAGCGAAAATTTTTTTTCAAATAATAATTTGTATTTTATAAATTTTATAAATTGGTAGAAGTTTTTCAATTACCCGATAAAATATATCAGCCTTGAATGTTTTAATTGCAAAAAGCAAAAATTTTTATCTATTATAGAAAACAAAAATCAAGTTATTTTTAGTATGAATAGTAAATAATTTAAAATTTAGTCTGAAAAAATAATATTTTAAGAGCATATTTTTTATAAAATTTTTTTCCGATTTTAATAGCATTTTTTATTCGCATAAAATATTTATTTTTTAGAGCATATTTTTTGGTTACCCTAATCATTATTATTATATACCTCGAAGCACAAAAGCAAATTTAAACTTTAATACAAATTGGATTTTTAACTAACAATAACAAAGCATTAAGTCTGCAATAGATATATGTATATGAGAATTTTGAATATTTCTTATACGCACTAAAAATAAATATACATATTTATGTATGTATGTATATATATATATATATATGTATATATGTATATATATGTATGCATGTATGTATGAAGAAAAGTAAAAAACACAAGATTTAAAAGACAAACTCATGCAAGGTACACATTACATATATACTCGTACATACCAAATAATACATATAACCAATATATATGTATATGGGCCATTACAAAAAATTTGTAATTTTAGGCCTTCAAAAAAATTTAGTATTATTTTTTTATGGCACATTAAAATCCATTTGCATAAATATAAAATTTCTCGAATGCGTATAGAATCAATTCGCTTTAATAATTTTCGTGCAGAGGGCGCGGTAAAGCGTTTTAAAATTGAACATATAAAAACTTTTACAAACTAGAAGTTTATGTATAATTCTGTTAAAAATTACGCGCAATATCAAATCCTACTTATGATATTTTCAGTGTTTGATGGTATTAGTGTGGCATATTTTAAGGTTTCTTAGTAAAATTGAAAAAAAAATTTCATTAAAATAAAAATCGCGATTTTTTTAATTTAGCAAAAAATGCTGATCGAATCTAATTTATTTCTCTATATATTATACGAATATATATTCTTTTAGAACTCAATACAAAGATATGCTATTTAATATTATGATCCATTTTTAACCCAAGTAAATATTTTTTTGTTCATAACATTTTTATCTTTCGAAATTTTTTGAAGCGCCTCTACATTTCCGTTAAGCATTACAAACATCATCTAATTATGCCAATTATGGTTAATATCGTGCTGTCCATGCTATGAGCCTTAGCAAAATCTTTTTTGACAAAAGTGACTTAAGTTTATGGTCCCGATCTATTATATTTATCGCCACTTCTATATCTTTATATGAAAGATTTCTACAAATTGCAATTTGATATATAAAAAGACAAAACAGTGCAATTTTTGGATAATTTTCAAAAAGTTCATACCATTTTTTATTAAGATTTTTATTGTATAAAATAACAAAAAATCTAAGTTCACACAGTAATCCATAATATTCTATACTGAAACTGAAACATTTACGCTCTTGTTTTTCAAAATGTAAGACTATCTACTGCGTTAACAATTTAGGGCACATTATTGAAATTTAGCCTAAAATAAGCATAATTATAATAAGTATTAATCCCTGTTTCAAAATTTATATTCCGAGAGGGGACAAAACTTTTTAATTTTAAAAGTTAAAAAATTTTGTCATCATAATTTGACTACCCTGTTTGTAGTTGTTGAAAGTCTATACAACAACAGAAAATATGTAGAATTTATCCACAAAGTCCGATTAGTTAACATAAGATCACATGAGATCAAAAAGTATAAACTCGCGAAAAAAAAGTGTAGAAGAATGGAAAAAAGTTAAATAAGACCTTTTTTAAGTTTTTGAATTTTGAACAACAGTCACGATTATAAAATGAAACCTATGATAATAAAATTTTACAGTCTATTAGTTTCAAGTCTTGTGAATTTAGATCTGTAACCTATTTGTTTAAAATGGTATTACCACAAAACTTATTAAAGATTAAGTCAGTTTTAGCCAGGTCAAAATTTTTTGATAATGGCCCATATATACATACATGTCTTCTAAGAAAAAATAAATATAATATTCTAAAGGATTATAAATCTTTTATAATAATCCATAATTCCTGTTAGAAGGAATCTAACAAGAAAACTTTTACTGATTCATATGCTCTACAAACGCGAGACCAAGATTATAAAGAATAAGAAAACGTAACCTATTTCCAAAAACATGTGTGTGTGAGTATTGAATGCCGTAAAGAAAAAAAACTTTTATGTCATTTTTATGTATAAAGTACTTGAACAAATACAAACAAACGCATATATAATTTTTTCACTTATAAATTTTACATTTGTCTGAATATGAGAATGTATTGAAAAAAAAAACAATATTCATTGTTAGAAAAAAAAATAAATAAAAAATATGAATAAGAAAAGAACTGAACTGAACGGCATATCAAATCCTTCAAATCAGCCAAGTGTTTGTAATAAATCTTATTTTTTCATTTATCCTTTGCATAGGATAAAAAATAAAAGCCAACAACAACTAAATAAATAAAATTGCTTTAGGGCGTCAGGCTAAAGAAGGTGGGGGTCTGTAAGCAATGACGCTTAATATGGTCAAATCCAATATGGAGGAATGGGCAATTTTTGCTTTAAAAATGGGGAGAGGCAGGGTTTTTCTGTTACTGACATAACAATGATAACGATCAAATGCGTCATGTTTCTTTGCTTTTCTTATTTTGCTCATCACCAAAGTGACATTATTTTAACATTTTTAATACATTTGAATACAAAGTGTGTAAATATAAAATTTATATATTTTTTGCTTTCTTATTCATGCTATGAAATTTATTATAAAGTTATCGTAATAATAAAGTCAAGTTTAAAATTAAAATGAAGATTTTATAATTTAAGAATTTCAGTAATTCAGTTTCAGTAATTGAAAAATAAATTTTTTAATTGCTTTAAAAAAAGAAAAAGTAATTAGTGATTATTTCTAACTAAAGAATTTACTTAAAACACAAAAATCTTGAACCTTAGAAGTAAATATTTATATTTGAATTAAAATTAAGAAAACTGAAAAGTAATAAAAAGTTTCAATAAAGTTTGAATATTAAAGTGAAACAAGTGGGCAGCAGTTGTTGTTTATTTAATAAAATCTAAAGAAAATTGTCAATATATCTTCTCTATAGATTGCGAAACATGATTTTAGTTGATAGGGAAAATAATTAAACTAAACGTAATGTAGCTAACTGCACAGAAAAAAGTCACCAATAACTAAAATAATTAATTCAATTAAAATATGTTTAAATTTGCACCACTCACCTAAATGATTATATCAATAACTAATAACTGTAAAAAATTAAAAACAACAACATTTCTCCAATTAAAAAATTTATTAAATTTTGAATTGAATGAATTAAACATTTAAATGAGAAAAAATCTTATTTGAATTTTATTCTTATTTTTGCTTTAGTATTTTAATTCAATTTTAATATAAAATGAAACACAACAGTATTAATTGAAAAATATAAGGTAATAATTTTTTTCTGCGTAAGGGAGAGTGAGGTAACCAAATTACTTATCTTTACCTTAAATGATCCAAAAATATATTGATTGGAAATAGCTAATAGAAAATTTTTGATAATGATAAACTACTCAAAACACAACAGAAGACTAATTTAAGCAAAAAATTTAAGAAATTATAAAGAAATAAAAAAAAAAACTAACAAGTAGAAAGTTTTAAAGAAGACCTTTATATTGTCAAAAGAATTTTATAAAATCTGATTTTTTTTATAACACTCACCAACTGTAAACGATATTTTTTTTATTTTGAAGTAATTTAATTTTTCTTCCAATTATTTAGTTATTTGCTGTTAAATAATTTTAACTGCCTCCTATTGTTTTTATTTTTATAATAAAAATATATTAATAAAGTTTTAAGTTGTCATATTAAAAAACAAGACAGCTGTCAACTTTGTTGTGTTTCTATTTCCTTTCTTTTCTCCCTTTCAATTTACAGTAACCCAGCGAAATATTTTTAAATGAAATATGAAATTTTTATGAATGAAATTTTTTGGGGAAAACCTGATTTGTGGTGAAAAAATTGATTTTGTGCACAGAGAAAAAAATCTTATATTTGAAAATTTTTTTCATAAATATCATGGATCGAACATGACTTTCTTTTCTCAATCTTTTTTCAAAAAAAATAAAATTTTGTTCATAGATATTATTAAATTGTACTCAATTAAAATTTTGCAAAAATATTACTAAAATTTTAATTTAGTTTTATTAGATTTGATTCAAATGCTAAATAAAAATCGCTATGCATGAATATATTAACAATAAATCCCTTTAAATTGCCATTTTCCAATAAAAATTTCTGCCATTCTATAGTACATGCATCATTTTAATAAACAAAAAAAAAATGCTCCTATTATGTCCTTTTGTTCCCAAAATATGGCTAAAAATCATTAAAAACTAAACATTCTCCAAGGAAAATTTCAGAACATGCATTTATAAATTGGAAATATAAATGAAAATTTAAACAATTTGTTTGTCTTCTTGATTTTTTATAAATTTCAAAAAATGTAAAAAAAATTATTAATTTTAAGACAATATTCTTAAATATTATAAAGTAAATCTTAATATTTATGCAAAAATTTTTTTCTGTGTGGTTTTCATCACTTTTTATTATAACATCAAAAAATTGTTCTCACACAAAATAAAGTCCATATACTTGTGAAAAATGGATGGAATTTCCGCTTTTCTTTAAAAAAATTTTTCTTCAATCATGTTACCATTGAAAATATTTTTCTTCAAAAATGGAAATTTACTGTTTGTAATGTTTCTGTTGATGGATTATACTCGAATATATTCATTCCCATTTCGGGTATACCTCAAGGAAGTATTTTAGGTCCATTACTTTTTATTATCTTTATTAATATAATTATTTCAAATATTCTAATTATTTGCTATATCCTGATGATTTTAAAATATTTAAACCAATTTATACCATGTCTGATTTAAATTATTTTCAAGAGAATATTAATAGATCTGTTATGTGATCAAATGATAATGGCCTTCCTTTTAATCTTAAAAAGTGCCGTCATCTGATTTTTCATAGATGTCGACACATTTTAATTATCAAATATGTTATGAAAAATCAAATTTTAAAATTAGTAGATGATATATTAGTCCTTGGTGTCATTTTTGATTATAAGCTTACTTTTGTAAATCATTTAAATTATATTATTCCCCGATCTTATAAAACGAAATTTAACGAATTTTGATTATCACACTTAGAAAATATTATTTTCTACTTTTGTACGATCTATATTAGAATATGCATCGTTTATTTTGAGTCTAATTCTAAAATTCATATTAATTGTTTGGAAAAAGTCCAAATTAAATTCACCAAAAAATTTCGAAAGATTAAAAATTTTATGGAACAAAAAAAGGGATTACTTGGGTTAAAAAAAGGATCACAATATTAAATACAATTTCTTTGTAATAAACTCTAAAAAAATATATATTTTCGCATAATATATGGAAAAGTAACTTACATTCGAACCTCATTCAGTAATGGTATCGGTCCCTCAATACCAGTTGAGTACCAGCAATTGGCACCTAACCGCTCACTACGGTTCCAGTTGAGAACCAATGGTAACAATCTGAATGGTTAGCGTGCAAGCCTATAAAATATGAGATAAATTAGATCGACGTGAGTTCGATTCGGGATGCCGATTTAAGTAAACAATTTATATATAAAAAAAAATCCAAATAATTGTAATTTTAAATAATAATAATTGAAATTTGCGAAAATTGTTGTAAAAGCATTTCTGGTTCTAGTGACTGTGAAAATGTATATTATTGTGACTAATATTAAACAGGTGCTTTAAGACTAGTCCTGTGACCGGTCCAACAGTACCTAAACGGCGTTAATTAGCCACCTCCAATGACAAATATAAAAGTGACAGGTTCCTCTCATATAAAGTTCCGGAACTAGAAACGGTCACAAAGCTGAAGAACCTCTCACATGGCTAGTTTTAGAACGTTAAATTTTATTAAAACAACAACATTAGGTTTTGATATTGCGTGTAATTTTTTATAAACTTCTAGTTTGTAAAAATGTTTATATGTTGAACTTAAAACTGCTATAACTTTCGTTTCGTTATAATTTTTTTAAGGCTAAAAATCAAAAATTTTTGATACTGGCCTAGATACAATTTAAACGAAAGAAATTTTGGTAATTTTTCTTGAAAATTTTCAAAAAATTTTAAAATATTAAAAAACAAAATCTAACAGCAACTGAAAATTATCATAGGTATCAGAAATTTTAATCTGCATACTAAATTATTATATTTATATAACAAAAATGTATCATGTATCTTTTTTTTAAAGAATTTCAACAAAAAGTCATTTCTTATTAAGCTAAAAATAAAAACTAAAAAGGTAAATATATAACTAGTTTAGTTAGGTCATACCAACAAAAAGCAGTGGCAGGCAGTGAAATGCGCCGAGGAATATTATCGGCGGCGGCGGTTTGTGTTAAAAAGTTTCGGCGGCGACTGTCAGCCTTCTGAAATTAAACGCACATTTTTCTAATTAAAAATCTTATGTTTTCATGCCCCATTGATTAACATTGTTTGTTTTTAGCTAAAATATAAACAGAATTGTTTATTTATTGAAAATATTTTAAAGAAAAAATATAGGAGTTGTTTAAGAATAATTTTGAATTTTTTATATAAAATATTGGAATGATTATTTGCATATTAGAATAAGGAATGATCTCCGATATAACACTATATCAATTATTGATATATGGTAAAGAAATAAACAATTACAATAAATAATGAAATTTTTATCAATTACTTTGATAATTCCCAACCACATATCGCTCATTTGGTGCATTTGGTCATAATTCAAAAAGAAAACACCAAATTTCAATTTAGTATCACCATTGAATAGCAGTGTTTTATTAGCTGACAAAATCTTGTGCTTGAGCTTTTTAGATTTCTTGCAGGATGGCGATCAAAGCAAATTATAATTTATTAGCAACTGTTACGATTATTATTATTATTATTTTTTTATTTTTTATTTTTTTTTTTTTTGACAGTATTCAAAAGTATTAACGGTATTCAAAAATAATCAATTAAAAGTCATCAAAAATACTTGGTTGATTTATAATTAATTAAAGTTCAAAATGATTCAAATATTTTTTCTTTTATATTTAAATACTTGCAACATAAATGGCAAATAGTGCATTAAAATAATAAAAGCTTCGTTTTTAATATATTTTTCAAAAAAGCTTTTACAAACGGTGGCTGCTTTTAAGACCAGTTAAGCGGAAAATTTTACGGCGGCGGCCGTTCGGCGCTGGTCTTTGCTTACAGCTGCAGGTGGGTAAAGAAAACTAAGGTCGATGGAGTCATTTCATATTATAGTAATTTAGCTTACCATTTCCTGCTGTACCCCAGTCCCTTTTTTACCTTTTTTATTCTCTGTAAGTATTTATAATTTGATTTAGCATTTTTTTGAAATGCATGAAAGTCATTCAAACGTTAAAGAGTTTTACTTAATAATCCCTAACATTTTTTTTCATTTGTTTCTTCTTATAACTTTTTTTTCGTTCATTTGTGAAGGTGTGTGCCAGAGTGTGTGTATGTTGGAACAAAGGTGTTTTTACTTTTTTTCTAATACACAAATACACACAGAAAAAAAATAGTTTGAAAATAGTTTTAATTATTAAAATTTAATAGAATGAACTATTATGTTATTCCAATTAATTAAAAAATGTAAATTCAACGGAAGTTCTTTATTTATAACCTATACAACGTAATTAAAATAGAAATAATATTTCCACAGTAAACTGGATCAATTCGTACCTGATTAAAATAAATTTTAAAATTCGAAATTCACTATTACATTGAATTCATAGTTCAAAACAAAATATTGGTATTTACAATCAAAAACTTTTTTTGTATTATGATAATTTAAAAAATTGGTTATAATAATAAAATAGCCAATTCGGTATTCACAATCAATCGTGATATTTTTCTTTATGAAATTTCAAAATAAAATTAAAACAATTAATTATATATAATTTTATAACAAAAATTTTATTAAAAAAATGTTTTTTCTATTTTATTGGTAAACAACATATATTATCTATATATTATATCCATTGCCTGTTTGGAAGATATTTTGCTGGACTATATACACAGTATTGAGCATAAAAAATGCAACGCTAGGCTATATGATTTTTTATCGCATTGATTATTGCTATTACGTTATTAAATTAACCAATTTTTTGTGATTTTATACTTTGTGGTCATAAACAACTATTGTATGTTATTGTACTCCAAATTGTTATACATAGGAATAACTATTACAAATTTTGTAAATTAACGCGAGCAAAAAAAAAATGAAACTCCAATAAAATCAACAGAATTTTTCAAATTTTGATAAAAATATTGATTGAAAAATACTGAAAACTATAATGCGTTTACAATACCATCAATTACTACCAATATAATAAATTTAAGTTCATTTTAACTACAAAGGATATTCATGATAACAGAAAAATACTCCTTCTACATTCTTTTTAAGAATTTAGGAATATTTTATTATAACATTATGATGATGGTACTGAAATAATATTGATGTGTAGTTGTAATATATGGATTCTTAAAAATTATCTTAGAGACATAATATTGAAACGATCATGCATGAAAAAATTTATAAAAGTCATGGAACAGTAGATATTTGATATATTTGATCGAATGAACACATGTGGCCTTTTAAAGCTGCTACGGTCACCAATCGTTCATTTAATCGTATTAATATGTTAACGAGAAACTCTTCTAACATACCACATATTATTTACTAAAATCAAACTAGCAACTTTACTTTTAAAGGCAAGTCATTTATTACTTTAACGAATACTGTTGGAAATGAGATCCTATTATAACAACTTGAATTAATTTGACTCTAAATGCATATATTTCGAATTTAGACTGTTCTTAAATATTAATTTCCAATAGTAGAAAAGTGCAACAGTCCAATAAACACGAACGATGAAATTTCAATTTTGACATATAAAGAGTGTTAAAATAGATATAATTTTTAATTATCTTTCCCTGTATTAGAGTTTGTTCCAAAACCAAAATCAGGGGATATTTGAACATTATTGCATTACCGGGCATTAAACAATATCGTGTCATAGCGAAAAAATTATATTTAGCTGTTGATTCTATCATAACAGCGATCGAAACTGATCGCATTATTTCAGTCCAAAGCTCTTATACAATTATTAATTATCAAATTAAGCCAAACTATCATAAATATTTGATCGCTTTTTCATAGAGCATTTTTTGCAAGATTTCAAACTAATAAAAAAAGAAATAAATAATAATGCCAAAAATATCAATCTCTATGGAAAGTTTTAATTGAAAGTGGGATTATTTGCTAATATTTATATTATTTGTAGATTTCATGTGTTTTAGTCTATATAAAAGAATAGCAAATCGTGGTACTAAACAATGCTATAGTTTCCAAACTTTTCCAATAACGATTTTTATCAAAATTTAAAAAATTATGTTGATTTCTTTTTACTAAACGTTTTTACTGTTTCTACTAAAAGTAAAAAAATTTTCGAAAAAATTGCATACAACAGTCTTTGGGCACAAATATTAAAATCACAACAGTATTGTTACATCGGGTTACGCCATAAGCAAAATATATGCGAACAAAGATAACATCACATAGCGTTGTATTTTTATGCTCGATACTGTATATATAAAGCTTAATGTGTGTAATTAAAGTATCTAAGTCTGGCTTAATGCTAACGCAATGTTTATTTCAAACCACAGCTGGCTTTAGGTGAAATTATGGACAGCTACATAATGAATTTTTAATAAATTGGAATAACAGTAGGAAATTACATTCAAAATTGTTAATAGTTTCATTTATTTCATAGCTGTGAACATACTTATGTAGGTTTTCTTCAATTTGGACAAATGACAATGGGTTTTCCATTATATTCTATCGTAGCAGCAGAAAAAATTGGAAGAGCATGCCGTCTTAAGAATATATAAATATAAAAATCATATGTATTTGTACCCTACATCATCATTTTCTAATGTAACAATAAAATTTCCATAAATGTATACATATACTTGTAATATATCACATTTATCAATTTAACGATGCCTTTTGTCTGTGTGCGATCTGCAATTTTATTACAAATACTGTAATCAATTTAATCGCCTCAATTTTGAAAATAGCTTTTCAATATGTTTTCCAGAGTGAGCTGCTAGAACCCATAAAATTTTTTTGTAAATAAATATTAACAAAACTCACACTTCCATGTATTCCTAACCTAACATCTTTTAATTTTAACAATTAATATTTGTATTAATGTTATTTCAAAAAGAAAAAAAAAACACAGTGGTACATTTTGTATGAATCAGTTAATAATTAGCCGCATTTCCCAAAAAGGAAATTTATTTCAAACTTTGGCGTATGGTATCATCTGATCTGGCTTAACCAATTATATATTTCTTACTTGTTATCTATGTACTATGAAAAAAATATACATATAATACGAAAATTAATTAAAAAATATTTTTTTACCTTTATAGGCGAATAATTATTATTCCAACCGAATTATATTTTTTAAACGATTGTAACCACCAAATTTTGCAATATTTGCAATCGAATTTTGAGAGACTACACCTAATAGACAAAATTTGATTGGCAAAATTCTATTTTCTATTTTCTATTTTCTCTGTGTATTTTCTTAGCTTTTCTTATGTGTCCCACTCGTGGGTGAGCATTTTTAGGCATAGATAAAAACAACTTAGTTATTCACAACACGCAATTCTTGGTAATTTAAATTCAAAGCATTGTCATCAATGTCATATTAAATAACAAAATACATATATTTATATTTAGTTTATATTTAATATGTGTAACAATACCAACCAAATTAATTGTATAGAAGGGTGTTTTTATGTCAAAAAGCTTTTATTTTAAAACAATGCATTTGTTGGTGTATGACGGAATGAGGGAGGAGTATGTATAAAATCTTAAATAACCCATTTATTTGTTGGTATGTAGAAAATGTTGAAATTTGTATTTATGTTTATAATCAGGGCAACCAAAAATGAATTCTAAAAAAATTACTCTTAAAATAGTATTTTTTCCTGCTAGTTCTTAAATTCTCCACTACTACACATGCTAAAAATAACTTGATTTTTGATTGATGGAAAATATGTTCTTTTTGCACTTAGTTACACACTGTAGTCCACCAATATATCTTCCAAACAGACAATAGATATAATATGCAGATAATATAAATTTTTTTTATAAAATTTTATACACAATTACTTGTTCCAATTTTACTTTGAAACGTTATTAAAGAAAAATGAATTAAAAACATGTTGAGCTAGTATTCCGTATCAAGAAATTATAAAATTTCTATCGATTTATAAAATGAAAATTATTATGGAATCGCATTTGAAAAAGGTATGTAACAGTAAAAAGAAATTTTCACAAATGGAAAATTCTTTAAAAAATTTTCTTGGATACAAAATATGCAATTCTTCTTTTGACAGTATAATATGCAAAATTATGCTCTTAAGCATAAAATATGCAAAAATATGCCATTTAAGTTGCTAAAATATGCTCTAAAATAAGAATTTTCTATTAAAATATGACATAATATGCTGCTAAGCTCAAAATATGCAAAAATATAACCAATCATTAACAAATCGATGCTAAAATTTTTAAAATTGTTTGAAACGGATAAATACTAACAGTTTTGTTCATTGAAGCCCAAGATATGATTTTGCACATTTTTGGTTGCCTTGTTTATAACTTAAAAGGTACAATTTATTCTATGTATGTTATAATACATTTCATTAGCTAGTGTCTACATTAGGCAAATTTTTATCAAAACAAATGTCAAATGTGCGAATATAA
This sequence comes from Protocalliphora azurea, assembly GCA_932274085.1. Classification (NCBI taxonomy): domain Eukaryota; kingdom Metazoa; phylum Arthropoda; class Insecta; order Diptera; family Calliphoridae; genus Protocalliphora; species Protocalliphora azurea. The sequence continues at coordinate 125,021,906 of OW026519.1, forward strand.
GCAAGGTAGCCTTAGTTAAACAGCTGATTATTATTTTGGTTGTTGCAGTTGGCAAACTGCATATATAAAAAATAATAATGAATACGCCAAATTATCTAATGTAGACACTATGTTACGTAGGCTCTACACGAGAGATTTTTATATCATAACAATAACAAAACATTGGCAGAGCTTTAGCATTTTTTTGTTTATATCAACATATATAGAAACACGTAGATAAAATTTTATTATAATAAAGCACTCTTTTTTTTTGTCAAGATATGCTATCAAAGTTTAATGGTAATCTTTTCTTTTATAATTTCGTCGTCTTTTGTTTTGTTTTGTTTTTTATCCAAATAATTGAAATTTCCATGAAGAATTGCGTTTCTCTTTAAAAAAAAATAAACGTCAAAAAAATACAATTAAAATGGCGTTTGATTACAAGACAAATTTCTCTTCGCATGAGGTCTAACAATTATATCGTAACTTAGTGTCCATACTAGACAAATTTTTTATCAAGACAAACGCCAAAATCAGTGGAATCAATATAAGGTAAGATTCACGAAAGATTTTTCTAAGACTTTCAATTAATAAAACTTGTTATTTCTAAATTTGATAGCAAAACCTAAAACCTTTGACTTTATCAGTCCAAACTTTTCCCAAAAAAGGTGATTCAAAAAAAAAAAAGAAATAGGAACATGTTTGAAAGAGTCTGGAAAATTGTCAATAAATCTTTTATTTGATAAGCTTTAAAAAACGGATGACTACTTCATTTTTAAATGGAATGAAAAACTCGCTTGAGTTTTTAATGAACTCAAAAATTAATAATAAAATACTTTTTTTTATAAGTTAGTAAGAACGTAAAAACAATTTAGCGTCTTTTTTGAAAAAGAAAAGAAATAATTTCCAAAATACACATGCGCACACACAAGCAAACTTTCGTATATGTGTATTTTTTGACAGTTCATCTTATAAAATGGTTGTGTAGAGAAATCTCATCACAACAATCTCATAATACATCTTATAATACTAATATTTGAATCTACACGGGCTGTAATGTAGGGGCTATGCTAGACAAATTTTATCAAGAAAAACGTCAACAGTGGAATCTATACAAGATAACCTCAGTTAAATAGCTTATTATTATATTTGGTTATTGCAACTGTCAAACTGCATATATATAAAAAACATTCGTGATTTCGCCTTGTTGTTGTTTTTGTGTAACTGTTCCTTAAATTCTGGCGTTTGTCTTGATAAAAAATTATCTAATATAGACACTATGTAAAACGTTATTTTAAGTGTTTCATTGAAACAAATTAATGGTATCAGTTTTTACAGTAACTACAAAAACAGCATATATTTTGTTTAGGATTATATTTAACAAGGTAATTTAAAACTACACAAAAAAGTCACCAAAATAATTCATTCAATTAAAAATTGTTTATAACCAGTGTTGCCAGTATAGCCTTTTTGATGCTAAATCTAGCCTTTTTATTTTTCTTTTAGCCTCAAAATTTTCGTTTTAGCTTCTAGCCGTTTTTTCTAGTACTTCAACAACGAAGAAAATAATTTCTTATTTGCTATTACATACTTATTTTATTTTGACAGAATTAACCATTTAAGCACTTTTGTGAATTTATTCGCAAAAAAAATCTAGATTATTTATATGAAAAAAATTTCCGCCTGCGGCGCTTCATATTCCTATTCAAAAGTAACAACTAATTTTATATACTTACTAAATCGACTACTATAATTATTTTTTAATAAATTACAGTAACCATAGAAATTAAAAAATAAAAATAAAAAAAAATCTCATAAAACGAAAAATTTCCCAAAAATTTGAAAATGTTTCATCAAAATAGAATTATTGTTCAAAAATTACTTAAAAATCACTTTTAAACATTGGGTAATTTTTCATATGTATGGAAATTTTTTGGGTGATTTTTCATTAAGTCATTTTGCTGACAGCCGTTCTTATTTTATTAAGAAACTTATTACAATATCATTAAAAAATTTTAAAAACTTTAAAAAAGAAGAAAAAATAAGTTTTAAATTAATAAAACAAAATAATAATAACTTTCTTCTGTCCTTATTTTTTAGGGCCTTTTTTGACCTTTTTTTAATGTTCAATTTAGCCTCTTTTTTTCTCACCTCCAGCTAATACTGATTATAATAATTACTAGTAACTATAAAAAATGAAAAACGGAAAATTTTTTCCAATTAAAAAATTTATTAAATCAATCAAGTAGATGATTGAATTAATTGAAAATATAAATGAGAAAAAAATTACTTAAATTATCACGTTTGTTTAATTTTACATCAAAATTTAATTAATATATTCAAGCAAAAATAAAATAAAATAAATAGTAACTTTTATTTTATTTTTGTTTGAATATATTAATTAAATTTTGGTGTAAAATTAAACAACTGTGATAATTGAAAAATGTATGGTAATCATTTTTTATATGTACGACGTATTATTATTGTAATTTTAAAATATCTTTTGTAACCCCAGGTCTACAACTGAGATTAACGCTAATATAATATGTGAGATAACGTTTGCAGAGGAGAGTAACCATTTTGTTTATATTATGTTAAATCTTAAATAAGGGGTACTTGTATTCTAATAAATCCTATAAGAAAACATTATTTTCAATCAGTCACGGAGTAAACATGTCCTTTTTATTTAAGCAATTCGCACTTTTTTAGCACAACTTTTATAAAAATGTTTTTTAACATGTAAAACAAACTCTAAAATTAAACAATTTTACAAAAAACATTGTTTTTTTAGTAATTTCCAAAATACACATGCACATACACAAACTTTCCAACATGTGTATTTTTTGACAGTTCATCTTATAAGATGGTTGTGTAGAGAAATCTCATCACAACAGTCTTATAATCTAATATTATAATACTAATATTTGAATCTACACGTGAAATAATTCTCTTAGAGAGCGAATTTGACACTCTCTGACAAAAAAAAAATCTTACATATTATGTTACGTATAGACTGGCTGTAAGAGTGCTACTATCACCTGGACTTTGAGCATTGAAGTGAGCTATTTAGTTCAATACTAAAAGTCATTAATTAAACTGAAATTTCAATAATTTTCCTTCGAACTCTATTATAAATAATTTCAAATAAACATAATAAGCAGTGCAGCCAAAAATTTGCAAACTGTTATTTATTTATTCGTTTCAGACAATTTAAGAATTTTCGCATCGATTTGTTACAGCATATTTTTGCATATTTTGATCGTAACATCGTATTTTTGCATATTTTGGACTTAGCAGCATATTCTGTTATATTTAGATAGAAAATCCTTATTTTAGAACATATTTAGCAATTTAAATGACATATTTTTGCGCATTTTATACTTAGGAGCATAATTTGACATATATTACATGAAATAGCATAATTTTGAATATTTTATATTTAAGAGAAAATTTTCTAATAATTTGCTCAAAATAGAATTTTTTATATAATTTGCCATTAGTGACATTTTCTTTTTACTATTTTTCAAATCCAATTCCCTAATAGTCTTCATGTTATAAATTGTTAATTTTCCTGATGCAGCTTTGAATATTTTTAAATTCAAAAAGAAAATATTTTTTAGCAATTGCTAATAACAATCAAGGTATTTTTTAGCCAACAAAATAATATTTTAAAAGTATATCTTTTAATTTTAAGAGCATTTTTATGCCCATAAAATACTTTTTTTAGGGCATATGTTTGGTTATTCTGATAATAAGTATGTTTGTCTTTAATGCAATTAGCATAATCCATTTAAATTTGTATTACTTCATTAATCAACACAAATGAACATTTTGCGATATTAACAAATTCTTGGGAATAGGTATTCACAATTATCTTTTAAACATGAATAATTTGCAATAAAAGACTAATCAACAAGAAATTTACATCATTTTAAATACAACAAGATGCAAATAAAATAAAAAAAAGAATAGCACCAACAAAAAAAGTTCATTCCAAACACTTAACAACCAAATTAGATGGTTTTAAATATAACTGAGGTGTTTGTGTCAACGTTAAAAGAAAAAATTCAAATTATTCAAACGTTTTGTAAGAAAAAAAGAAATGAAACCGAAAATTTAAATTCCATAAAGATGAGAAAAACAAGATTTTAATTTTGTGGTTAAAACTTTTTAAGTTTTATTTGATTTTTTGTTATGGAAAACACTTTTTAATAGTTTTTGTGAATTATGTTTCTCTTTAACTTATGTGTAAAGTCGTAACACTTTTTTCTTGTTGCAAATTATCCCTTCAAATATTTGGAAGATAAATTTGTTGCCAATCGTCTAGACGTCTCAGTAACTTCTAGAGGATTGTCGGAAGATTGTTCGAAATTTACAAAAAACAAAATATATTACTATTGTCTTTTTGTCTTTCAAAAGTATACTTTTGTATACTGTTTTGGAAGATAATATGATGATAGTTCGAATTTAACAAAGACAGAATACATTATTATTGCGCATTAGTCTTCCTGGCGTGAGTTAGGAAGATTATCAGCTTTTCATGAAAGGAAAACAACACAATAGAGAAGCAGGTAAAATCTTGAACTTCAGTAAAAAATTAACTTAGATACAGTTTGGCTGTAATATTTAATATCAGAAGAAAAGTGTTTCTGATAATTAAGTATGTTTGTATAGTTTATTAAAATAATATTTTGTATATAATCAATTATTAAATTAATTATTAAACTTTTACTTAGTAATATCGAACTTTTCTCACAAATTTAATTTATTTTACAAAAAAAGCTCCATCAAATTAACAAGTATTTGAGCGTCTAAGCGTTTAGAAGACTTTTTTACGACTCTTCCGGAAGTTTCCTCTTCTTCGAGTCTTCTAGAGGACTCTTTCACGAGGAAAGGTTCTTCCCGACGAAAGATGATTTTTTTGATACTTTGGCAATAGTTTTGGCGATGAATTTCAACTTCTGGAAGACTCCTTTCAGTGTTGCAGGGATGATGTACGTTCACTAGTACGAAGAAAAAGTATATACGATATGTATGATACTTCACTACAAGCAAAATAATACAAAAGTAATTTGAATTCTTATTGCTTAGAAGAAAAATTTTATTGCCACAATAATCATATTCGTGTTGGATAAGTTTCCCACATCGGGAGAGATTGTGCGATTCATCTAAGCAATAAGAAATCAATACGCAATATTGCTAGATAATCATCTAGGTGAACAAAATAAGATGTAGCCAGATAATCTTTTGGAAGATGTAATAAATATATAAAAAAATTTCTTTGCAATCAATATTTTTTCATTTAGAACAATGACTGAAAATGCAATGCGATATCATCAATTTATTGCGGAGGTGATAATGACTTTACAGAAAAAAGGGCAATATTTTGAGGATGAGAAAAATTAAATTTTATATATTTTTTATTGTTTATTGTTTATTTCGTCCAAATAATAAAAATAAAATATAGCGTAAATTTCTTCTCCAAATGTTTGTAAGGTTATAGTTAATTTTTTTTTTTTTTTGTTATTGCTGTCAACTCTTTGCATGCAAATGAAAGACTTCAAATTTTTTGTTTCTTCTCCCATCAAGAGCTGTGTGCTACACACACTGTCACAAGTCCTTACAATATCCCGCCTGACCTGAGTTTCAATATTAGTGAACTTTTCTCAATAAAATATGGAAAGTAAGTGTTTCGAGAAATTATCAATTATTTTTAATTCCACGAAGATTTCTCATTTAAATAAAAAACAACGTATTTTCTTCTTTATGCATGCAAGACACTTAAGCAAAGAGAATCATTCTTTAGTGATATTTCATAGCGAGTGGTTGTAAAATTTTGCGCCTTAATAATAAAGAATATAATTAAATTTTAGAAAAAAATGTTAAGTAATTTTCTACTTGTTTATTTAAGCACCAAAAAAAAAAAAAAAATAATATTAGTAAAATAAAATATTGATGACCCTCCTTGCCGAACTAAAAATATTTTGGTTCGAATATTACCTTTTTTACATACATTTTGTTCTTGTTTATACAACAACAAAACTCAAAAATAATAAAATAATAAAAAAAAATAAAGCAAAACTTTCGTTCTCTTTCCATCTTATATAAATTTAATGTAAACATATGTGATTTGTTTTGCACAACGACAACACCAACAGAGAGGGAGAGTAAAAAATGTGAGCATTTGAGAAATCCTTGTGAAAATAATTTTGAGCGGATCACTACTCTGTTTTAGTTGCCAAATCTTCATATAAAAAAAATTATCTGATAGCTTGTGTTTCAGCACTTATGTAAATGTCTATTAATTTTATTTAGAGTTGTGCTGCTATGAACTAAACCGCTCATTTTAGTGAATTAGTGAAACAAATGGCAGCACCTTTTCAACTTCAACAACTACAAAAACAGCAGGCACTTTGTTACCTTTTTGTTTAACACCGGTGTTGCCAGATAAGCCTCTTTAGGGCTAAATCTAGCTTTTTTATTTTGTTTTTTGCCTCAAAATTTTCGTTTTAGCTTCTAGCCCTTTTTGTAGCCTTTTTTTTCTTTTTTTTTTTTTTTTTTTGATTTTTAAAATTGTTTTAAAAAGGCTAAAATATTAGTATTTCAACAACAAAGAAAATTATTTCTTATTTGCTATAACTAATTTTATATTTACAAAATCATCCATTTAAGCATTCTTGTATATTTATTCGCGCAAAAATCGAGATTATTTATTTATTTTTAAATAAAAATTTCGCCTGCAGTGCTTCATTATCCAAATAAAAGTGCCTCAACTAATTATTCAACCGATAATTAAAGTAATTTTTTAATGTAATTCATCAACAATAGAAACTATTTATGAAAATAATTTAAAAAAAAAATCTTATTAATAAGAAGAATTACCCAAAAATTTGGAAATGCTTAATCAAAAAGGAATTTTAGTTCAAAAATGAAAAAAAAATCATTTCAAAACATTGGATAATTTTTCATATGAAATATAACCCTAATTTATATGGGAATTTTTTGGGCGATTTTTCATTGATTAATTTTGTTGGCTATTATTTATAAATTTATTACAAACTCTTTAGAAAATTTCAAAAACTAATAAGAACTAGAAAAAAATAAGTTACGAATTAAAAAATAATTACTTTTCCTGGGGTTATTTTTTTGGAGGTTAGCCATTTTTGACCCTTTTTTAAAGTTCAGTTTAACCTCTTTTTTTCTCATCTCCTGGCAACACTGTTTAATATAATTAAGTTATCGCGTATTGTTATTGTATTTTTAAAACAGTTGTTGGCTTTGATCGTTGAAATGAGCAATTTAGTTCAATTTGGCACAACTCTAATTTTATTGTTCAGTAAATGAATTATTATTTGTGAAATGTAATTTATCTTTAGGTTTGTTCGTTTGAAATTCTAGTAAAACTAGCAAAAAAAGAGAAATTAAAAAAAAAATTCAAAAATAAACTTATACTTCAAAAAATAAGAAACGGAAATAAAATAAATTTTAGTGTCAATAAAAGAATACGAGTAAAATTTTTATTTAATTTTTTGTTTATATTAAGTGGACACTTGGAAACATTTAAAAAATACGGAGATATGTTCATTTGCAGATAATCCTAATAAATATCCTGATAAAATTTCTTTTATATAAGAATATGTATGATTACAATTAGTGAAAAAAAAATAAATATTAATGGTTTTCAAACTTTTTGAATATCATTAATAGTTCAGTTTCCTGATCTACTTGAAAAGCCTCCTGGTAGAAGTATATGTCTTTAAAATCCTCAACACTTTATGTTTCACTTAAATCGAATGCATTATTGCAAAGTTCATTTTTATACCCTACTAGTGCTGATAAAAACTTGGATAAAAACTATCTTAAAATATACCACTCGGCTTGAATAACCAACTGAATCGTTATAAATTTATCCGCTTGTAGGTATATCCGTCCTTGTAAACTACAAGTAGATTTGGAAAATAATTTAAGATAATTTATTGCATAGTTTAAATGGTTCAAAACGTGCTCATTATTTCGCCTCACTTTCGTACAAATGTCTTCCAAGAATAAGATTTGACTCCTATAAATTCAAGACGAATAGAATCTTTTGAACAACACATTCATTTTTTCAAATTGGGCTACAATTAACTATTAATTAATGAACGTTTTATACAAGTATAAATAATAATTCCAGAATTTGCAAACATGAATCAAAATTGACCTCAGGTTCCAACAAAAAACGGTAAAAAATTTTAAAAGAATTCTCTAATTATTCTTTTTCAAAATAAAATTCAATAAGAAAATATCAAGTAAAATATCGCAAAATAGAAAAATATTTTCTTTTGAAATTTTTACTACCTTTACTATTTTTATGTGCAGAGAAACGTTTTTCGAGTAAAATACTTGCAAACATAGTAAAACTATTAAAAATACCATGCAAACGAACAGACCTATTATAAATATTTTTTTAATATTTTATTGTATTTATATTGTGTTAAGTTTGAAATAAAATATGACCTTAAAAAATAAATCAGCTTTTAATTTTAAATGAGGAACAAAATGAAAGTGAAACAAAATAGAAAATTATCATTTTCGAACTACGGCCAATGATAATAACAAATATTTATTTATTTATTTATTTATTTTATAATTACAATACAATTACAAATTATATAGAGTAACGAAGATTATGGCTCGTTGTAGTGAAACAGACCAGAGTCTCTGGAGGGAATCGAAACTACAACCCCCAAACTGACAGACTAGCTCACCACCATCTAGGCCATCGGGGCACCCTAATAAAAAATAGTTATTAATATCAATATCGAATAATTTTGAAAATTGTTTGATATCGAAAGATAATTACTGAAGAATATTTTTACGTTTTGCTATTAATATCACTAAAGGTTTACTATTAATATGATAGACGAACTTTCGAGAACGGAAGGTTTGCCGCCACAAAGTGAGCGATGGGTGATCTTAAGGAGCTCACATTCGAATCGCCAACGATAGTCGTTCTCGAATGTTTGGTCAGCTGGGATTAAACATTTTCTGTGAATGGAACCGATTTATAACTGTGTGGCAAGCTTGAGTGTTGAAACAAAAAGTTTGTTTGATGCTGATTTATTTAAGACTGAGTGTAAATCATTTCCATCCTTTTCCTTGTTGTGACTGAATCTGTTATGAATTTGTGGTATTTTTTTTTTTCATCCCTGCCTTGTTGACAGTGATATGTGGGGAGGTGATAAATTTGTGCCTTTTTTGTGTGTATGGAAGTGTTTTAAGTAAATGTAAGAGTGTATGTGATGACTGTGACAGTATTGAAATGTAAAAGTATTTTAGTTCGTTTTGGTTTTTTGTTTTTTTGCTGTTAGTAGAGCATGCATACCGGGTTTTCCCGTCCCGGGATTCCCGGGAAATTTGCAGTTTTCCATGTCCCTTGAATTTCGTTCGAGATTTCCGGGAATTTTAAAAGCACTTAAATAAAAGAAAAATGCGCGAATTTTAATAAAAACTTATATATTTAAATAGTTTTTTAAAGAAAATTAACAAGGAACTATATCTTAACGACAATTTCATTAGTTAGCTTTTATGCACAATTCGTTAGATGATTTATATAGGATGACTCTATGGCATAAATTCAATGGAAAATCAGCAAGGGAAAAGTATAACTGTTTGAAAGAATCTTTTAGACATTTTAAATATACTTTATAAGTTTGTCAGTAGTATCGACAAATTTGACAAAACATTAAGAAATTTAAGAAAAAATTTAAGTAGTGGGCAGTGTTGCCATTTTAGCCTCTTTAAGGCCAAATCGAGCCTTTTTATTTTGTTTTTAGACTTAAAATTTTCGTTATATCTTCTAGCATTTATTGATTTTTAAAATTCCCTTAAAAAGACTAAAGTGTTATTCGCACAAAAAATCTATATTATGTGTTTTACCAAAATTTTTCGCCGGCAGCACTTCCTTTCTTAAATCAAAAATAACAACTAATTTTATGGACTTACTAAATCAATTATTATAACTATTTTTCATTAACCATAGAAACTATTTATAAACGTTATTTAACATAATTTTATTTAATAATAATTTTATTTATTTTTATTTAAAATTCTTATAAAAGCGAAAAATTACCCATAAATTTAGAAATGCTTAATCTAAAATATATAATAGTTTAAAAATGACGAAAATTCACTCAAAACATTAGGTAATTTTTCATAACCCAAATTAGTTAGGGATTTTTTTGGGAGATTTTTCAATGGGTGATTTTGCTGACAGCTGTTCTACATATGTTTTATTTATAAATTTATTACAATATCTTAAAAAAAACTATCAAAAACTAATGAGAACGAGAAAAATATAGGTTTTTAAATTTAAAATATATATATATATATATATATATATATATATATATATTTTTTTTTTTTCTTAAGATTTTTTTAAAGTTAAATTTAGCCTGATTTTCTTCGCCATATATTCATTAAAAAACTCGTAAAAAATGATGTCGAAATAAAAATATTATAAAATATAATTTTGTTTATCACTATAATTCTTTTTTGGAAAATTTACGAAATACGGGTTTATTTATTTTAATTTAGCTATCGTTTCATTCATACATCATTAATATTGATGACAAAAAATTTCATAAAAATATCAACAACATAAATGACCATGTAACCTATTCCAAACATCGTAGGAAGTTGAAATTTGGGCAAGATATTATGTATGATGTTCCCTTTCATAATTTTTGTAACGTTTAAATGTACCATACCCTTTGGTTATTTTTATAAATTGATGGACCAGTCTATTGAATTTACAAATAATTTAATACTGCTTGAACTCACGTGTGAATTATCTCAGAAAAAGCTATCATGAGTCACTACTTTTAGAATTAATAAATTCTAAATTTTTTAGTGAATTTTTTCTCAGTACATTTACAATACTGTTTTAAATCTGCTAATGTAAAGATTCTTATCATATTTGTGCCTCAGCTGTTAAACTCAGTTGTTGAACTAATGAGTGTAATGACAATTATAGTTTTTAATTCGGGATCCCGGAGAGTTAAAAAAATTATCCCCTAGTCCCGGGAAATCAAATAGTCCGGAAATTGCAATCCCTAATTGTTAGCTTTGCATGTAGTTTTGTTATATGAAATATAGTTTATTAAATTGTTTTGAATGCCCTCTTCATAACAGAAACAGATATTATTCATGAATATGTATGTATGGACAAACATACATTTCTAAGTAATATTTTAGGATTTTATGTTTGTTATATAAAGAAAGTTTTAGCTTATCAAATTTATGACATAGATGTATATATGTATTTTATACTTATATGTATGTTTTCATCACATGGCACAGTGGGGTCTTTTGCAAAATAAATGTTAATAAATCTGGATGTTTTCAATTGATTGACCAATATTGATGAAACTTGGGTCATCGATAGAAGAGGAGTTATGCTTTAATAGTAGTTTTGGTTGGTGTGTGTAAGCGAAGAACAAACGCTGCTACAGTGAGCCAAAGTTGACCACCTCGATACTGGAAAACATATCGGAACTTTGACAAATATAAAGTGTTTTTAAATACTTTTACATTTACGAATTCCTCTAAGGAAGTTAAAAAAACATAATTACTGTACTTCTTTATCATATACCATTTAAAGGATATTTGACTTCATTTTTATCCAAATTAAAATTTTTCTGCGTTTTACTGATTTGAAATTAATTTACTAGAAACGTTACAAACACAAAATAGTCATGTAATACATCATTTTAAAGGAAATTGTGTCTTCTTTAAAATTATGTATAACAAATTTCACTATTTTAAAACTTATAAAAGACTTTTCTAAAAATAAAACCGGAATAAATGCTAATTATGTTTATAGGGACATATTTCATGAATTTGAAACTGAATAATTTTGAAAAGCTTATAGGTATTAATTTTTACAAATGTTATAAAGTAGTTAATGAAGAATTGATAAATGTAAAGATCATAAAAATATATATAATTTTATATCTTCAGGGGTAAACAATTTTTGTTGTTAAAAATACTTACGTTTTTTTTTTTAGAAAATTGCCTCGTTTGACCAAATTTACCGGTAGGCTATCACCTTTTTTCGCAAAACCTTTAAAAACATACCGAACTATCTAATCTAATCCGCAGAAATACCGAAATTAACAATCGAAAATGTTTACTTGCTCAAAAAGTTGAACTTTTCTTCCAAAATTGATCATTTTCGACCACTGTTCGATTTACAGTGCACGTTAAAAATTTTCCAAAATTATATTTATACGCTTTCTTAAGGTACTTGTACTTCCTTAACAAAATTTTTAAAAAAATTAAAATATATAAAATTATTTTTTGGTAAAAAATTACAATTTTTTAAACTTTTTTCAAAATTTTTACTTTAAACATTTTTTTTTAGTTATCGAATTGAGATAATTAAAAAAATTCTTTGGCGTAATTCAAAAAATTATAAAGAATTTTACCAAATTATTTAAAAAATTTTAGAGTTTTGATTTTAAAAGTTATAGGACAAAAACAAAAAAATAGTCAAGGCCAAAAATTTTTTCATGTATTCCTTAATAGAATTCAGAAATTAAAAAGATTTAAAATGAGTTAATAATTTAGAAGCTCCGATATTCCTAGTTTTATTCAGATCGGTTCAACAGTTTAAATGATCTAGATTTTTTACTATTTATGTTGCAAAAAGCTCCACCAGTGTTGCCAGTTTAGTCTTTTTAAGGCTAAAGCTAGCTTTTTTATTTTGCTTTTCGCCTAAACTTTTTCGTTTTAGTTTCTAGCTTTTTTCTAGTCTTGTATGATTATTAGAATTGCCTTAAAAAGGCTAAAATATAAGTTTTTCAATTACGAAGAAAATAATTTCTTATTTGCTATTTCTAATTCTATTTTTTGAAGAATCCTACATTTAAGCATTTTTGTGTATTTCTTCGTACAAAAAATCAAGAATATTTATATTTATTAATTTTCCGAACCAAAAATAACTACTATTTATGGACTTACTAAATCGATTATTATAATTAGTTTTTAATATACTTCATTAACTACAGAAACTATTTATAAATATTTTCTTAAAAAAATATAAAAAAAAAACTAATGAGAACAAAAAAAAAATAACTTTTTAGATTTAGAGAAATTTTTAACTTTTTTCTAACCTTATTTTTAGAGTATTTAACCTTTTTTGACATATTTTGAAGTTTATTTTAGCCTTCTTTTTTCTCATATCCTGGCAACACTGAGCCCCACTATGCATGATTATGTTAGTAGGTGACTTTATTTAATGTCAAAAACATTTTAATCTTTTATTTTTATTTTTCTTAAAACAAAACTGAGCTCTTTTTGTTTGTAGTTATAATTATAACTACAAACAAAAAGAGCTCAGTTTGTATTGTATTTATTTATTGTATTTATTTTCTGTAGAATTTTGAAAATTGAGAATTTTAAAGATTGTCTATTTTTTATGGTTAAATTTTTTTGAATTATTTTAAATATTTAGCTGTAGCGCATATCATTAGGTAATAGTTATTTTTCCCTGAAATTCTCAAAGCTTCATCACCATAGTTTTTTCCCCTGGAATAATACAATAAAATATATTTTCCTTACTAGCATAAATTTATAACTAAATAACGAGGCCTTGATATTTTGTATCTAAATTAAAAACCAATTTATTACAAAAATATTGAAACTTATTTTTAATTTATATTGTTTAAATAATTTATTTAAAAAAATCTATAATAAAACTAAAAATAAATTAAAATAGTTGCTTGTTAATAAACACATTCTAAAGCAAAATTATGCAATTTATGAAAAATATTGCAAAAACTACAAAAATAAAGGTGTTTTACAAATCACATTATTGTCAAGTCATTAAACAAAATTTTGTGGCTTTTGAACAATTTCATGAAATTAGCTCAATAACGTTGCACTCACACACACACACATATATAAATTATTAAATACATGTAAGCAATGTTGCACTTAACCTCGTATACCTATCTATGGTTTTAGCAAACGAGGTGAAAAATACAGGTGCTTTTAAATTTTTCTAGAATTTCTTTTTTATAACAATTTTTTGAAGGGTTTCTCCATCACAGCAAAAATATTGTCAATTAAACGATTTATCGAAGACTGAACATAATATCAATTACTTTTTTAATTGCATCAATTATTCGAGTGGTCAAAATTTTAATTTTCATCAGATATTCAATTGTTTTTTTAATTGTTTGTATAATGAAAAAAACAAAATATTCTATTATTTGATAAGTGATAATTTGTATAATTGAATGTAAAATTTTTTTTAATAGATCGAACTTCAATTAATTGAATATGTATTTTTCGTAGAGTTGGGTCGTTTATAAACGAACATATTCAATTGAACAATTCAATTATATGAACAATGTGAAGTTGTTCAGTATTCTTGTTCCTTTTTGTTCTTTTTGTTCACTTTGTTTTTTTTTTTTTTTTTAATCATTTAGTACACTTAAGTCATTTACGAATATTTAATGACTAATATATTACATTTGTCTATTTTTATTCAAAATATTTAATTAGTTAAAAAAATTTATCAAACATTACTTTATCGAAATTTCAAAATTATCATTTATAATTTTTGCTAACAACAAGATTTAAAAAATGGCAGTAATAACAAAAGTGATCTTATTCTTACAGATTGTTTACTGACTGAATAAACGCACTTAGTTTGACTGAACGAACTCTTTTTGTTCAGTCAAACAGCTCAGAATAAAAATGAACAACTGAACAAAAACAGCGAACTTATTCACTTATTTGCTCAGAACATAAAAGAACGATTAAGCCCAAGACAAATTTTTCGTAATGGAAATATAATATATTAAAATACTTCATTTTTAAGTAATTTATACATCATTTTAATCGAAAATTGAAAAAAATCTCTATGTAAGAAGAAAAGGTTATAAGTTTAAAATAAAACTAGTATAAAATAAAGGCCTTTTAGAAGACCCTAATTATTAAATATTTACTTTATAGATTTTCAGCTGAAAATATTTGTATATCATTAGGTTGTCAGTACTAGATTTTTTCAGGAGAAATCTCGGGACGGGATTTTCTGGAAATTTTTTTTCCGGGAAATTAAGCGGGAATTCCCGGGATTTCTTGTGTATGCAAAATCTTTATATTTTCTAACTCATGATTATTTTAGTATATAATGTGTTTTTACATTTGTTTTTATTTATTTTATTTGATTTTGTTACGAGTTTAAGTATCTTTAAAGAAATACCTAAATATATTTGATAGCTTCTGAGTCCTTCATGCATTTTTGTATAATAGATGGAAAATAAAAAAAAATATTATATTTATTGGAATATTTTAAAAAGAAAAAAAAATTGATTTTGCATTGTGATCAAAACTAATGTGTTACAAAAGGAGAAGTAAAATTTAGAAGTAAAATTCGATATTTGAAAAATCTATTTATTTAACGATTTGAAGATGTGAAAATTGTAAATTTCGTTAAAATGTCTAGAATCCTCAAACAACATACATTTTTAAAGCACTAGTGAAAATGTGGGCCTAAAAGTATTCAAACTGTTAACTGTAAAAGGAGTTTTTATGAGATAAATTATAAAAAGTTCACTTATAAGATCATGTAATTTAAAGGATCCAATTGTCCAAGAACTGAACATGATGTAAATTAATTTTGAGCTCATTAGCTATAGATTAATAGTGTAGCATAAAAATAGAATGAACTTACTCATTTTTATATGAGAAAAACCATCATTTATAGAAATGAGTTATAAACCTGGAAAGAATAGGGCTCTAGAAATCTGTAAAATTCTTTGGGGCTCTCTTAACAACAAGTTTACTTCCATAAAATTATCGAGGGAAGTTTTACCCGCAGAGCAATATGAAAACCAAAGTAATGATTCGACTTTTGGATGAGTGGCCAGTTTAGCCTTTTTAAGGCTAAATCTAGCTTTTTTATTTTGTCTTAAGCCTAGAAATTTTTGTTTTAGCTTCTAGCCATATTTTGATTATTAAAATTGCCTTAAAAAAGCTAAAATTTTAGTATTTCAAAGAAGAAGAACTTTTGTTATTTGCTTTTACTAATTTTATTTACAGAATCGCAAAAAAAAAAAGACGAGATTATTTATAGTTTATAAAAATTCTCACCTGAGGCGCTTCATATATTAAATATAACGTAACTCGTTATATGGACTTAGTTTAATTATTTATTATAATTATTTTTTAATACATCGTTATCCTTAGAGACTAAAATAATATAAAAATAAATATATTTAAAAAAAATTCTTATAAAAGCGAAAAATCACCAAAAAAAAAAAAAAAATAAAATTATTAATCAAAACTGAATTATTCAAAAATAACGAATCCCTTAAGAACATTGAGACATTTTTCATATGAAATATAATTCAAATTTGTATGGAAATAATATGAAAATAATAATAATAAGTTTAAAAACAAAAAACAAAAAAAATATATATGTAATATATATATATGACCTTTTTCAGGCCTTATTTTTTGGGACATTTAACCTTTTATGACCTTTATTAAAGTACAACCTACCCTCTTTTTTCTCACCTCCTGAAAACGCTGGTTAGATAATAAAAAGTATTCAATTAATTTTAAAAATGTCATATTTTTTATGATTAATTAGTTTATTTTAAGATTTTTATCCTTTATTTAAGATTAAGATTATTCAGATCTTAGAAATATTTAAAAATTTTTAATATTTTAGTCTTGGCGGGAATTTCCGGGAACCCGATAAATTTAAAACTCAATCCCGATTTCACGGCATCGGAAAAAGACCTAGAAAAGAAAAACTCTAGTCAGTATGAATAAAACACCACAAACACAATATTATAATCACATTATTATTATTGTGATTAGTTTATAATGATGTAAAATAATGATGCACTCTTGCTAAATATGATTTTGTATGAATATTTTAAAAGTATGGATATATGAGTTAATTTACGTACATTAAAATGCATCGATTTATATGTGGAAAAATCTAATTCCCAAAATATATCGGTTCCATGATTTCGCTTTCGTTAGCTGACCATTTTTGAAAATACCTTTGAAAATATGGTTTTCGAAAAATTCTTAAATTTTTATCAAAAAAAAAAAAAAAAATTACAACATACTCGTATAATACAAACATATCGATTAATATATAATAAACTAAAATATTTTTAAAATTAAAGAAAAAAATTAGTAATAAAAGTAATATTTTGGGATCGCCGGTTCATAATAGGTTAAGTTAATTTTTATAATAATTAAATAGTTAGTTAACCCTACGGTACATACCAAAAAAATAATTTTTATTAAAGCAAAAAGCACAGTATCAATTTTTTTATGAAGTTCGCTTCTCAAAATTCCATAGCTCCCATATAAGGCCCACTTCCGAAAAAAGTGCATAAATTAGTATTGGTGGACGCTATGTTTTTTGTACACGTAAAATTTTAAAAATTATAAATTTTAATTTCAAACTTTACAAGAAGAATTCATCCATGATTAAGCATAAGTTTCATGTAAGAAACTCCCCGAAAATTTGTCAAGCTCGTCTATAATGTTCCTATAATCCTAAAAAATATCGTCAATGATGGTAATGTCTTTATCTACAATTGATCTTCGAATAAGATAAGATAAGATCGGTCAAGCCCAACTATAACTTTCTTACAATCCTAAAGAATGTTCTCAGTGAAGGCACAGCGTCCTATCGAGTTTGAGGCTACAATATTGAAAGTTAAACAAGCAGGTATAGAGAAAATAATATCAACAGATTGATATTTTAGAGTAGAAATGCTGGACATTATTACAAGACATAAAAGAAAAATGAAACGAATCCATAAAAAGAACAGCCAGTATCGAATGATGTAAAAATGTCACATTCATAAAGAATGGCGCAAATTGGTACTAAGGGGAAAGATTTGTAAGTCGTCACATGTCATCCTTTATTCTTCACTCTTAAGCTGCTATATAAACTAAAAAGTTCAAAATTAGCTCACTTATGAAACTATTTCTCCTTCGAATCCTAAAGAAGCCAGTTTTTACAACATGGCACATTTGCCTGACATAGCAAATGGCCTATTCGTTAGTTTAAACAAAGAATTTAACATTTTAAATTCAAATAAAATAAAAGACAATGAAAATAGTATTTTCAAAAATAAATACAGCGAAAGAAAAGTTAAGTTAAGTTAGTGTAAAATATATAGAAATTATATGGGGGTCCCGCGGTATTGACTCCTTTAAAGCCATTTTACATATAGACCCAGTTAATAAAATTTTGATTTTTTTTTTTTTAGTTTCTAAGGTTTAAAACTACCTTAATAGCGACAATCTCAAGTTTCTTGACTATATTTTCATTATTAAAGAAATGAGAGCATTTTAAAGCCAAAATAGGTACCGTAGGGTTAAGACAGCTAATGCCACCAGAAGCATAAATTTACAAAAAAATTATAAATTCGTGTAAAATAGCTATTTAATCTCGACGACACTCTTAGTTTTTTCTTTTTTACCGCGGTTATAAAAGAATTTATTATAAATATTTTTTTATAAATTAATTGATTTTTAAGTATTTATAATAAATATTTCCAAACAACTTATTTGCAAAAATTTTTGATTTAACTTTTTGGGAACTAAAAGTTTAAAATTTACCTTTTTGCTATGAACGAATTAATTACCTTTAATCTTCAATTGTATCAAAATTTGTTGAAAATATCTGAAATATAAAAAAAATTAAAAGTTTATATAAAGAAAATATTACAAAAAGTTTAAATGAAATATAAATAATCCAGGAAGGAATTATTCAGATTTTATTTATTAATTATTTTAATGAATATTCCAGGTGTTAACATATCTCTATTATATTTAGAAGTTAATTTTCTTGAAAGCAATCCGTATTTTCAAAGGTTTATAAAAATGATCCGGCTCACGACACAGAATATTTTTGGAATGACATAAGAAGAAACTAATCTTCATTTCTTGAGGATTATATTTGCAACTTTTTTTTTCGTGAGGCTATTTAATGTACATGTCAATGTTTGTATTTGTGGGCAACATGTTTGTTTCATATTTAATAATGAAGGCAATTCACAAATAAACGTGATTGTATTGGTAACGAAAATAATCGAACTGTTCAATGATAATAATGATAGATACTTGTAATTAGAGAAGAACAAGAAGACCTATTTACTTTAAACGTCAATGTATGTACATAAATTTTCTAAATAAAGATTGAGTTATGTGATGATAATGATCTCATGTGTAGTAAATTTATGAGGAATAATGATTTTGTAATTTAAACAAAAATGTTGTTAACGAAAAATTGTAAACGTAAAACATTTAAAAAAAGAAATTGAATTTGAATGAAAACTTTTTTGTTTCAATTATAAAATATTTCTTTAAAAAGAAGTAAATATTTACTTGTAAAATAAAAAGCTTCTGTTTCTTAAATACGTAGAGACTTTTCAACTGTAGTTTACATAACAAATTTAATTTTGTAATCCGTCATTTTAAAACAGATTTCGCTCAAACAATAAACATATAAACATTGAATGGAGAGAAAGTAAGATATCAATGTTCCAAACTAAAATTAAAACTTGCTTTATGCGTTTGTGCTGATGTTTGCAGCGTATAGAAAAAGTTATCCAACACACACCTTAAAGAATAACAATCGACTCAGAATCACTTTTAAATCGATCTAATGATATCCGTTCGTCCGTCTGGCTGGCTGGACGGCTGGCAGTTCATGTAAACCTTGTGCACAAAGTACTGGTCGCAATTTTAAAGGTAACAATGAAATTTGGCACGTGGGACTTTTATGATACAGACGAATCCTATGGTTGTGATCGCTCCATTATTTCATCTAGCTCTCATACAAATGTTCCCCCAGAATAGAGTTTAAGCACTCAAAAATACCTTAAAAATAAGAATATTTCAAATAAATACGGTGCAAAGAAGTTCTGTACAAGTATAAATCTTTGTACCAAATATTATGAAGATCGGTCCACAATTGACCATAGCTCCCATATAATGCCCTCTTCCGAAAATAACTTTAACGTGCATAAATCCCATACGAATGTTAGTATTCGATACAAATTAGTTTTATGTAAGTAGAAATATGATTGCCAAATTTTATGAGAATTGGTCCATAATTTACCATAGCTCCCAAATAAATCCACTTCCAGGAATCACCCTAAAGTGCACAAAATCATCTAGATGTTAGTATCAACGCATTATTCTGTATTTGTGTATTTTATTTTAGATTTAGTAAAATTGGCCACAGTTGTAATATCAGTCCTCTTCCCGAATTTTTATGCTCGTACACAAAGATGTAGGGTATCATGTAGTCGGTCTTGAATGATTATATCTTTCTCTTTTTTGCGTTTTTTGGCGTTTAGTATATTTTTTTTTTTATTTGTGAGCTTTTCCACTTTTTAAATAACCTAAAAAATTTAAAAAATATGTAAATGTTCTTTCAGGATATTGTCGATATTTATTATATGTCAATCATATTTTGAGTAGGGGTCTAATTTTCATGCAAATGCATGTTTGTTCTCGATCATTCGAAAACTATATAAAATAATTATCTAACTGAATTACAGTTTTTTTATAAAAAATAACAACGATTTGTTTGTGCATATTTTTGCATATTTAATTGATAATGTATTTTTTTTTTATATTTGACTTAATAATTTATATTAGTTTGCATATTTTAATATTTTTAAGAAACAAATCATTTTAACAGGGACCTACATATATAAAGTCTTGTTATCAGCATATTCTCTTAAAAATAATTATAACTAATCTGATTTTATTGAATTTCTTAAAGATCTGCACAGATGAAAATATACGAGTAATATATGTATTTGTTATTTCGAAGGTTTTTCTATTAGTAGTATTTTCCTTCGTCAATTCTGTTTTTTGTTTATTTACTTATCAGTGCTTAGCTTTCCTCTATGTAATTTTTGGATGTTTTAGAATTCCATTCCATTTCTGTACATTAAGCGATTTTTATTTTTAAAGTATTGTGTATGATTTTACTACTATAATAAATAATATCTATATATTATATACTAATATATATTATATATATTATATAATAAATATATAATAATAAATAATATCTGTATCAACTAAATGATATAGAATCCTTTAAAAAAGGTTAATATGGATTAGCATATCTGAAACCTTATACATTGTCTATATTTTTTAATGTAGTTTTGGTAATTTTTTTAACTGAGTATTTTAATAAAAATTAAATCATTTTTATTTGTTTAGGACTCAGCTTTTTACATAATATAGTCAGCAAAAACCAAAAGAAATAGTAGAAAATTCTATACGTACGATGCATAGTAAGCAAAATATAGCTTACATGTGCTTATCGGTGACTTTTAACAGCATGTACAAGACGCCAAAATTCGCACATTTCTTTAAAAATTCCGAACTCAAAACAATTTTTCTGGGCTATAATAAGAGCATATTTTTTTTAGTTTTTATGGTATATTTTGAATTTTTTAGGAAATTTTTTAGATGCATATTTTCAAAAAATAAATGCATAAATATTCACCCCCAAATTATGAGAAATAATGCATCTTTCAATTAGCGAAATTTTAAAAGTTTTACCTAACAGTGCCAAACGTGTTAGGGGTTTCAATTTACTAACCTAGTGCTTTTATTTGTCATGGAAAATATTCCGCCTCCATATTATTATGTTAAATGTGGATCTATATTAGATCCACATTTTTTTTTTTAATAATTTTTGATGTATGCTCAGTACGATCATTTAAAATACCATTTATGCGGATTTATAAATCCACATATATATATATATATATATATATATATATATATATATATATATATATAGCGACATTATCAAAAACTAACACGCTTTGGGTGTTTGAATATACTGACTTTTGAATACTTGACATGGAATATATCGTGTTGGATATTGTAATAAATGAAATTTCATACTTATTTAATTACTTAAAAAATACATTAATCAATTTTACAGTAACATTTTAAATAATATTTTTCGGCCAAAATGTCGCAATCAACATTTCATTTCTATTGCAAATATTTTCCTCAAATTTTTATTTTGTTTTTAAAATTACAGCTAAACCCTATTAAAAAAAAAATAAATTAAATCAGCAAAAAAAATTACAACCAAAAAAAAATCCTATTTAAATCCAGCACAAATCCAATTAAATTATTAAATTAACCATTAAAAAAGAATCTAAGCAAAAGAACATAAAGCATTAATTAACACCAAATCGAAAATAAATTTAAACGAGCACAAAAAACGAACTAAAATAAAACAAAAATTCAATTCAATTAGCAAGAAAACGCACGCGTCTTAAAAATAATAACCAACAATAATTAAAGCGAAATAAAGGACCTCTAAGAAAAAAGAACAGCAAACATTAACTTCAACACTAAAGTTTGAATCGAACAAGTCTAACGACCATAAACGCATAAAAAAAAATAAAAATAAAAAAAAAATTAATACAAACAGGCAGAAAAGCAAACGAAAAAATAATAAAAATAAAACATTTTTTTATTACAATTTTCGATTTAATATTAAATTAAATCTAAATAAAACCTTATAAGAAAAAGAGAAAGAAAAATAACACCAGTTACCATTAATTAAATATTATTTGTTTGAGCTACAAAAGTTTTATGAGTAATAGCGCCATGGTTGCCGTAGCTATTTGTTGTATTCTGGTGCTTCTGGCCGTTTTCATTGTCATCATCATAGTTGTGGGCCAGACAATGGGGGAACCAAAGTGAGATAAGCTTCAGCTGGGACCCGGTAATTTCCCAGATGGATAACAAAGGCCTACCAATTGTTAGTACATCCTGAATGCCCCTTCCCAAAATCAACAACAAATTAGTAAAATCATTAAAGTAGAGACGACCCTCATACAAGAAGACATTTATCAAAAACATTTACAAGAAAAACAAAAACAACAACAAAGTGCAACCAGTGACTAGTGTAAAACATGAATACGTTTTTATTAATCAAATGAATTTAAATTAAAAATCATTTTTACAACAACAACAACAAAAACAAAAAGAATAATTTTTAACCCATCGTGTCAGTATCAAATTGGCTGTGATGTGTAATTATTTTCAGTTTTTTTTTTTTTCTTTTATAAACAGTTTATTCAACATTTAAAAGAAAAACCTTAAATATTTTATAAAACAAAAAGTAAATTTTAAATTATTTAAAATTATTAAATAATAAATATACGACATGAGTTCAAAAATTTTGTAGACATTTTAGTAAAACCAACAAAATACATTAAAAGAGAAAAAAAAACTTGAATTTTATTTTGATAAAAAGTGTTGAAATATAAAAGGTTTTATAAATGTATTAAATAGTTAATAAGTGTTAATAGTTAATAAATGTTTTAAATAAATTATAAGCAAATAATACTCCAAACAAATGTTGCTGTAAACAAGTTACAAGCGTTAATAATATTAAACGACTCCCAAACTCAGTGAAACTTTAAATAAATTATAACCAAACAATATACAAATATCCTTTGATGTCTTCTTAAATCAATAACCAAAATAGTTGCAAAGTTACAAACGTTTTTTTTTTATTTCAATTGATATAACTCTAAAAAGCAACATGTTGCTAACAAAATATCTATCAGAAAATTGACTAAGAAATAATAAACTAATAATATCCAATTAAATATCGTTTTGTTTAAAAAAGTTAAAATAAAATTACCAAAATATTTACCTCTATGTATTTACGTACTATAAAAAGTTATTATCCATAAACTTACGACATCTCAAAACATAAAGAACTTAAACTTAAATTATCAAGCTAGTTGCTGTCATCTATCAAGAAATAATATACATATGATAACAGCCCACGCAACATCTAATTACATATGTACTTTCGAATATACTACAAACGATATTGCTGTTTACCAAAATATAAAAACAAAATTTTCAAATGAAAACTTAATTTGAAAATCAACTTTAAGTATTGAAAATAGTTTTAGCAACATCAAAAAAAACATTTATCACATTTATCACCAATATCAATGTTTATAAACAAGGTTGCCAAGTCAATGTTGCTGTGTATAAAATTATGCAACATAATTTACAATAAAACAAATAATAAAAACTAATAATGAAATAAAATTACCTTTATGAATATCAATGCAATATACATGTTGCTAGACATACAAAACCATATCTCTAAAAAGAGAGTCCAATTCACCACAGAATTTTAAATGTAACACAATACAAATATATCGCATACAACATGTCACTTGCTTCAAATATAGCAATATTTAAAAAAAATGACTAAATAAATGTTGCTAATAATCTATTAAAAAAATTCCTTAACAATATTTGATCTTTGTTTATAATTGGCCACTCAACAAAATGCATTTACAACTTCAAGTGAATTTATACATATTTTTAATATGTAATGGCTGCAAACATGTTGCCAACATTAAACAACATTTAAAATATGATTTGAGGCAATAAATAAGCTGCATATTTTACTCTATCAAAGCAAAATTTTTAAAAGGAAAAGGCATTTTAAAACTTAAACGACTTTGAAGAGATTGGAGATATTACAAACATGTTGCAAATGCTCTCAGCATGTGAATATAGTACGAAAAATTTCAAGCAACAACAAACTATACAAAATTAATAAAACATTAGGAAAATTCAAGGTTTAATTAATGTATGTTTTATTATTCATTTTACTAAATATTTATTTATTATAAACATGTTTCAAAGACTGTCAACATGTATCTAACATTATCAAGAAATATTTGCAATGGAAAAGCAACATTACTTTAATTAAGCTCTTCCTAGTGCAGAAATTGTAACGCAAAGCTCACAAGTTTGCCAACTGTGCTTTAAGACATAACTGAAATGATGCTGGAAAGGAACATGTATTCATAAATATTCTAAACAAATAAAGATATCAAAAAAAAAAAAATATATATAAAAAAGATAAAAAAATATATATTTCAGTTATATAAACTTAGAATTTGCTGCAAGATAATATTGTAGAGTAATTTAAATGAATAAGTAGTCAGAATTACTCAAAAACAACAAAGAAATGTGAAGAAATTTAATTAAAAAAAGGGTATTTAAGATATACCAAAATGTTGCACAGTAAATATAATTTCATAAAATTAAACGCTTTTGGCGAAATCATCTATACAATGTTGCAGTACATGTTGATGCATACAAATTTTAAAATTTGCCTCTATTTAAATCTTTAGAAATTGTATAAAAAAATAAATATTTCAACTTGATGCATCATTTATAAAGCCTTGAATTTCAAGTGTTTCCCAACAATATTAAACAGTAAAAATAAAATCTATGAACATTTTGATATAAAAGGAATAAAAGGAACGAACAAATTTAAATAAGAATTATAAACAAAGGAATATTTTATCAACATATTGTCAACGTTTTCGGCATAAATAAATCATGTAAATAAACATTTTCCAATAACTTTAAAAACATTAAAATATAAAACTAAGTAAAAAAAATATTCAAAGGCATTTTAACAAAATTGACGCAACATGTTACATTAAAATGTCCATCAAAATCAAATAAAATAATAATATGAAGACTGTTAAAATTCAGAAAATTATTAATAAAAAAAAATAACATTAAATAAAAAGAATAATAAAATAATAAAATAAAAATGTCAAATCATATCATGATGAAATTGCATAATAATCAAATATCGAGCAATATTTATTTAACAAAGAAACTTTTAAAGAGCAAAAAACTAATAAAACATCATAAAAATCAACATAACACACTTGTTATATAAAGCAAAGATGTAATAACCACAAAAGAAAGAAAAACTGTCATAAAAGATAATTCAAAAATAATTTACTAAAAATTACAATAATTATAATTTAAATTTTAAATCAATATTAAAAAAAGAATAAGTTTTTATATTTCTAAAACTATTTTTATATTAAATTTAATTTAAAACAACAAAACAAAATGAAATAAATAAATACAAAAACAATAAGCTAATACTTTTAAATATTTATAATTCCATTTCAAATAAATATAAACTACAATTTAAAAATAAGGTTTACAGAAAAAAATCCATAAACAAAGAGTTTTAACCTTTTTCAATTTATTGTGTTATAAACTGTTTTTTATAAAAAAAAAAAAAAAAATCTATAAAAAATAAGACAAAAATTCAAACTAAAATTATAATTAAATTTAACTTGTAACCAACCATTAACTATTAATTAAATGTGTTTAACAATATAACAATAAAAATAAATAACCACAAAAACAGCTAAATTGCTGATACTGCTCATTATATATTATCAAAAAATAAAAAATAATAAAAAATCAACAAGTTTCCAACCCTGACAAAAAAAAAATGTTTTTTTTTTTTAACAACTAAGAAAATATAAATATTTTTTATTAAATAAATTCGTGTTAAAAAAAATGTGGTTTTATTTATTTATTCATTTAATGACTTATAAAAAGAAAAATAAATAAAATGAAAATGTAAAATGAAAAGAAAATTTTATTGCAAAATGTAAGAGTTTTATTATATTTAAATAAAATATTATTTTAGACTTTTAAATAAAATTACTAAAAATATTTTGTATCAAATATAAAAAATCAACAATTTTTATGCCGTTTAATCTTTATAACTAGAAAAAAGGTAAGAACATCAAATAATCAAATTAGTACCTACAGACAATAAATTAAATTTTCTCTTGAAGTTATGCACTTAAAGCAATTTTACTCTAAAAAAAAAAATAAATAAATAAATAAATAAACAAATAAAATGAAAAAGTTTTCTTTTGCTGTATCTAATACTAATAAGCACAAAATAATCAATTATAAAGTATGCATTCGAATAAAGTATAATACGAAATTCTCGTAATAACTCTTGCTGCCGTTAATTTTAAATATTTTTCTTCCTTGTAGTATCTTCTAGAGGCATGTCAGATTTAACGATCATTTTTCCGCATGTAGATAGATGACAGTCAAAGAAAAATTTTCAAAAAAAAAAAATTTTTTTGATTTTTTTTTTTTAACTTACTAGAAAATGTTGAATGAGTAAATTTTGTCAAAAGTATTACATTTCTGGGTAATAAAAAATCTTAACAAGCAACTAAAAAATAAAATGAAACTTGATTCAGAAAAAGCAAAAGTCACAAGAATGAATTACAAACCCAAGCTGCGTAATGCCATGTTGCACGGTGGTGCCAAAAGCAAAACTTTTGATAATAAATCTATATCTCCTAAACTACTGGTCAGATCAAATTGAAATGTATGGAAGAGCTGTAAAGGAAGACCTAAGCATTCAGAGAAAACATCTTGTAATCACTCTGTGATAGCACAAGAAAAGCTACAGGGTATCAAAGTTGACTACCTCGAATATGTAAAAGTTTCAAAAAGTCGTAACTTCTACAAATCAAGTCCGCTTTCAAAGATCTTTATATTTCTGTAAAGTGATTAAGAAAAAAATCTTACTAACCTTAGTTATCTCTTACAATTGCTATTTACACTAAAATTTTGACTTCTGGATTATTTTTCTTGACTTTATTTCTTGTCTTGACTTTATTTTTTAATATTCTGTAATTTTTAATATATTCAGGAAGAAAATGCTGGAAAAATTTATTGATTATTTCAATTCGTCTAGCCGTGAAAAATATTCAAATTCAACACTCTGAAATTAGTTGAAAAATGGCTATCTTTTTACAAAAATATATCACTATTGTCCAAACTAGTTTGACACTTAAATTATAATTATCCATTATAATTTTTATATTAATTACTTTAATTAATATAAGACATTTATTTTTTATAAGTGTTATATGTATAAATTGGCAGCACTTTTAGTACATACTGTAAAGGAAAATGTTATTGATTTAAAAATCCGAAATTTATTGAAATAAATTACTTACTAACTATAGAATTGCTGTCCTAAAGAAAAGATCACTTGTTAACCATCCATCACGAAGATAACATCATCTAAAATACTTACCGCTAAAGTTATAATTACCTTAAATTAAAACTTATACTTACCTTAACCTAAAATTTATACTTATCTTAATCTAAAAGTTGTACTTATCGCAACCTGAAACATTGTAAACTTATTTTATCTCTGAGCTATTTATACTTACCTTCTAAAATCAGCTTTAAAATTGTTTAAGTATAATAAACCCTAAAACTGAATTGAAACCAACAGAATACCTACATTTCATTTCCTAAAGGTAACCTAAAGAAAGCAGCAACAGCCAGCTACCCTATGGATTCTAACACTAATCCTGTTATTCTTTTTTTTCAATCTCTACAATTATAATTACTCCTATATAAGTAATTAAAATTAAATCTTTTCTTATAGATTGGCTCTTTTATTAATTACATCCCCCGTCTCTGCCACCATCCATAAGAAATCAAGAAGATCCCTAAGCTTGTTCAACTATTTTTCGCCTTTTTCTCAAAGTTTGTTTTTGATAAAAAAATTTTTCTTTACATATTTCAAAAGACAAGGCTTCGTAAATGGTTAATAAAAAAATTTTAAATTGATTTAGGTTTGCACCATACATCCAGCATTGGTGAAGTCAATAACATTTATGATTAGAATTTTGTAGAAAAAAAATTTATCAATTGATACCATTTTAAAATTAACTGAATAGATACCATTGCATAGAAAATAAACAATGCAAAATTTATATATTACTTATACGAGGGCGGATCAATAAGTCGCTGACTTTTTAAACTTCCCTCGTAGTTATATGAAATGTAACACTATTCCCATCAAGTACCACCTGTTAATAGGCTACTGTCAAATTTTGGGCAAGTGTCGTCATTTACTTTGTGTTTAACAGCTGTTTAAAACATACAACCTCGTGTATTTTTCTAAAAATGGAAAAAAGTGAATTTTTTGCGAAAAAAAAAACCGTTAAAAGCTCGATAAATACTATGGGGACTCTGCACTATCGATTTCAATGGTAAAAAAGTGGTTTACTGTTTTTCATTGTGGTCGCACAAGTGCAAATGACGCTGAACGTTCTGGAGGGCCAATTGAGGTCAGTACACCCGAAAATGTCGAAAAAATCCACGATATGGTCTTGGACGACCGAAGAGTAAAAGTGCGTGAGATTGTTGATGCCATAGGCATTTCATATGGAAGTGTGGTTTCGATTTTAAATGATCAACTGGATTTAAGAAAGTTGTCTGCAAGATGGGTGCCGAGTTTGCTCTCAATTGACCATAAGCGTAAACGTGTGACAACTTCAAAGGATTGTATGGAGTTGTTTAACTGCAATTCTAATGAGTTTTTGCGGCGTTTTGTAACTGCGGATGAAACATGGTTCCATTACTGTACTCCGGAGACCAATCAGCAGTCTAAACAATGGGTTTCTCCGGGTGAACCTGCTCAGAAGAAGGCCAAGGTAAGTTTGTCGGCCAATAAGGTGATGGCAACAGTTTTTTGGGATTCACGCGGGCTGATCCACATCGATTACCTTCAAAAGGTAAAAACAATAAACGGCGAATATTATGCCAACTTATTAGCCCGATTTAATGAGGATTTAAAAAGAATCTGACCCCATATGGCCAAGAAAAAAGTTCTTTGTCATCAAGATAATGCTCGGGTGCATACGTGTACATTTTGCCCCTAGTGATTATCTCCTATTTCCAAACTTAAGAAATGGCTCGGTGGAAAGAGATTCAGCTCCAACGATGAAATTATTGACCAAACAAATGCCTATTTTAAGGACCTCGAAAAATCCTATTTTTTACGCAAAGTAAATGACGACACTTGCTCAAAATTTGACAGTAGTCTATTAACAGTTGGTACTTGATGGGAATAGTGTTGCATTTTATATAACTATGAGGGAAGTTCGAAATGTCACAGACTTATTGATCCGTCCTCATACTTTGATATCCGCAAACCTCATCATCAGACAGCAGCCATCGTCTTTTTCAGAATAGTCCAATAAAGGGGAAGGGAAGATGTGATATAAATTTGAGGGTCTATAGACCCTGAAGAAAAATTCCAAGGGGGAAGGAGGATGTCATGGTGTAACATTTTGAATCTACAAAAAAAAAAATAATAATAATGATAATAAGATGAATAAACCGTGTGTTTTAATAAGTTTTAGCTAATCCTAACAAAAATGTAAAGCCTTTTAATTTCCCTTTTATTCTTCAAAAGTGTAGCGGGATACAGTTTAGATGGATTCGTTTTAATTTCCAGTATCCATGAAGGGAATATCTGTAATAAAAGTAAAATAAAAAAACTTTTACTTACCAAATACATAATTTAAAAAACTAACATCTTTATTATACAAACAAATCTTCATTTGCAGTCTTCATTACATTGTGTAAACGAATTACAAAAGAGCCCAAAAAAACTTCGACGGTTGAAAAAAAAAATTTAGTTATATCTTGGTGGAACAATACAAAAAACTTTAAAAAATAATCCTTGAAATCTGGATTTTCAGTGCGGTTAATTGGAAATATTTTGACAACAAATCGGCGATTTCTAACAGTTCGATTACGAATATCTGAACTGTTCCAAGCAATCTTTTTATGAATTTCTGTTTTAGATTTGCGAAATTGAAACTCGCGATTTTTCTTTACCTATTAATATCATAAAAGCATGTAATTTTAAACAACAATATCTCGGAGATCACTTAACAGATTAGGCATTTCAAACTGCGTTTAAATTGTATTTTTGTTTTCTTCAACCTAAAAAAGATTTAGAAAATAATTAAAGTTTTGAAATAATGAATTTTAAATGAATTATATTTTTTGATGCCATTTTCGTTAAATATACCACCCTAGATTTATGTTTTTTAGCATTTTTAGAAAAAAAAAAATTTCATTACAATGGAAATCCAAAGTTTTTGGATCATACTCATTTATTATACAATGTCGATTTCAAAAAAGTCTATTCACACATTTTCATACACAAAACAAAAATACATTTTAAAAATATCAAATTATTGCTGAAATAAATGAGTTTTTTTTTTTATTCTGAACTAATTTTTTCAGTATCCCCTCATGGTTCCACTCTAATTTTTTTATATATTGATCGATACATTAAAAATAAAAATTATAAAAATGGAAGATATGATTAAGTATCCTTGACACAAGAACGAATATTGATTTCTATATACTTTTATTTTTAAAAATGGTGATTCTATAAAAATAGTTAGAAACTAGGTTTATTAGTCGTTTAATTTAAACCAAAGTTTCTTTAAATCGGACAAATAAATACAAAGATATATGGATTTAAAATTCATGTATTTAAAAAACATTTCTGAAAAAAAGTGAATTTAAACGGCGAAGCAAACTAAACTACAACGAATTTGAAAATTTTGAAGAACTCGAAATTTTGCATTGACGTAGTGAGTGTGTATACCGAATTTTGTCCTGTGTTCGAGATTTTTTGTTTTCTCCCTATTTATTTTTTCCAAATATCTTTTTTTTTTCAGAGAATTATCAATATTTTATCTTTTTTAAATTACATTTAAATCAAAATATAAGTTCACAAGTGAAAAATTATATTAATAAACATAGATTAATAACTAGATATTTATGTGTCATTTTTTTGTTTTTTTTTTTTTTAATTTTGCCACTCACAAAAACCTCTAGTTGTATTCTATTTTAATAAAGGTATTTCTAGACGAGCACACGCAATATTAACATTTTTCAAAAATAAAATATTAATTATTTTATTGGTATGTCAAAATATTCGATAGAAAAAAACTTAACTACTTCAGACGGTAATACAAAGATTTTATATTTAATTTTTTTTTTATTTTTCTTTCAATATTTTATTTATATTTTTTTGTTTATTTTCTTTTTCAGTATAAACTTTTTTATTTCTATTTTCATTAATATACAAAAACATTATTGGCACATATGAGAATCAAATGATTTTGAATAAACTAAAAAAAAATTAATTAACCAATTTTATCCTATAATTCTTTCTGTGTTAATTTAAAATAAATACTAATATACATGTTTTTCTTTTCTATTTTCAGGTAAGCGATTTATTCCATTTTCCAAATAGTCAGTATGTATAAAAATATATATTTTTTTAATTAAATGAATAAATAGCATCTAAATTGAAGATGTCAAAGTGACTCAGAAATTAAAGAATAAATTTAGCATACAATTTTTAAACAAACGTTCCCTAAAATATGATTTTGATATAAATATCTCTATACGAGTGTTAAAATATTTTTGTAAAAAATTGTTTTTATATTAATTTGTGTTAAATAATTCAAATTCCAAAACATACCAGAAAATTCCATACATCATTCTCTATTTTGTGCTAAAAGAAACAAATTTTTCTAAACATTTTATAGATGTTTAATTTTTTTTTTTTTTTGATAACTTAAAAACTTTATTATCCATATCAAAAATGTGTTTTATCTACTATTGTTATAAAAAATGAATATATAAATCTCTATATAAAAATATAAATCCTCTTTTATGTTAAATGCCTGAAAACATTTTAATGTTCATATTTGGTATTTACTTGTTTTCATATACGTCTTCATATATTTTGCATATGAGCCGTTTATTTTGAAAGTGTCCTAAGTCCATTTACCAACAAAATTTAGTTAGACATTTCAATTGTTACATTTTTACGTAATAATTTTATGCTAATTTAGTTTTTTTTTTTTTTTTCTTATAAAAAAATAAAAAGTTTTTCAATAATCAAAATTCATCAGTTAACAGAACCATTAAATTGTTTATTTTGAAAGTGGCTTAAGACCCATTTTAAAAGAGCTCGATCGTTATACATGTCAAATGTGTGGTTGAAATTAATTTGTAGCAATTCTTTATAATTATAATGGTACATTATGTACTTTGTTTAAATGGAATATTTATGCAGAAAGAAATGCATTGGAAATCAACAACAAAATGAATGTAAACTTCAATGTAACTTTTATTTTCACAAAACATTTTTTTTAATTTTTTAATTTATCAAATTCGAATTGTTTTAATTATTTTGGCAACTATTTCTACCTAATAATTCATTGTTTTTCTTTAAAGAACAATATAAAAATGAAAGATTTTATTTCGACAAAAGTTAAAAAAAAATATTTGTAAATGAGAAAAAGCTTTAATTGGTTAAACGTTCTTTTAGATACGCATTCCCTAAGTAAAATTATCTTTACATCATATTATTTTAAATCGCTTCTGCAGACACAATTACATTAGATTATATTAGATTTATCAAATGTTGAATAAAAGTTGAAAATATTTTTATTTTTGATTTCCGAAAAACTTATTTAATGAACTTAATTTTCTCTCATAACTAGGAACTTTGTTTCAGTGATTTTGAAAGTGGCCTAAGTACGCTGGAGGTCCTAGAAAACATATTTATTGAAAAAAAATTTTAATAATTCTGGTTTTTCACTTTTAGAAACAAAAAACCATTACACATACACATTCTTATTATTAGATACCAATATTTTTACATTTATAGAAACGCAAACCAAATATCTCTATATAAAGATAACTGGACTTAGGTCACTTTCAAAATAAACGGCCCAAATATATGTATGTATATAAGTATATTAAATAGCCTCATGAAGATTAGTGTGTTCTTATATGATTCCCAAAATATTACATCTGAATGTTTAAATTTAAAATATGTTTCTTTAATATCATTATCCAAATTTTCGTTAAAATAAAATTAACTTCAAATTGTAATAGAGGCACAGCAAAGCCTGGAATATTCATTTAAATAAATGTTATATCTCTTTTCAGTCACAAAATATTAAGATTTTACTAACATTTATTGTCATATTTTCTTTACTCAAAAATATAATTTTATATATTTCGGACATTTTTCAACATATATTAGGTTTTAATATACCATTCGAAAGGTCTATACTGATACAATTTAACCCTTTAACAACAAGAGGGTCAATTTTATGCATTTAGTTGCCAGAAGGGTAAATTAGCATTTTTGCAAATAAGTCACATGAAAGTATGTATTTTACTTAAATATAGATGAATTTATGAAAAATATAATAAGTTCCTTTAAAATCGAATTAAAGAGATTTTTGAAATTTAGTTACAATTTTACACGAATTTATAGTTTTTATAATAAATGTATGCTTTTAGTGACATTTATTTTCTTTACTAACCATTTATTTGATATAAAAATTAACTTAAGCAATTATGGACCGGAAACCTCAAAATATTACTTGGGTTAAATAGTTAAGGGTTAAATGAATACATATATCGATAATATTAAATAAGACCTTTCCAATGATGCCCTAAAATATAAATTACGATAGAAAATGTCCAAAAGATTCAAACTTTAATAAAATAGTGTTTAAAATAAAATCATATAAAATTTTACTAAAATTTTAATTTCACGAGAATGAAAACTAATTTTAATTTTTTTTTTTTAATCATATCATATGTTGACATTTTTAAGAATTATATTCACTCTTGATCGAAAACCATATTTTAGGGGTTATTTCAAAAATGATCCAGCTCAGGTGAACGAAATAATTAAACCGGAATATTTTTGGGATTAGTTTAAAACATTACAATATTTAATTTTGGGGGGTAAATATGCAGCATTTTTTGTCTACATACATATCAATTCCTCTTTAAATATCACCTAAAATGCAAAAGGCCGTAATCACAATTTTCAATTTTTACTTTAAAATTTAAAATTAAGTAAAATTTTTTAATCGTTCACTTAAAGCAAAAAACACCCTTCAAACCAAAAAAATTTCTTAAATGGAACAAATTTTACGACTGTTTCGTTTATGAAATTGATGATACGGCCTTTAAACTTTTGTTAATACTCATATTGATGTCATTTTTGAAAATATGAATGTGAAATTTTTTAGGTAAATGTAATTTGGATCAGTACATTCTAATCCAGTGAAACAAAACAACATACGACTTTTGAGTGGTTACGGCTTTTTGCATTTTAGGGGACGATATATGGATGTCTGTGTAAGAATAAGTATATAATAAACAAAATTTCTTTTTAAACTTTTGAAAGCATAAATTTCATATTTTTAAATTGTAATATTTATTCAACGATGATAGAACAAAAGCATAGAAAATAACAGTAATAGACTCGTAAAAATGACAATAAATAAATTGAATTCCTTGTAGTAATTTAATGGAAAAAAATATAGATATTTACATTTGCTTGTTTGTGTATATGTATGTGGAATATTTGTTTACAGCCACGCAATTGTCCCAAAACGCTTTTTTTTGTGGAAGTAATTCTAAAATAAAATTTCACATGATCATAGATGAGATGTTTCTAATTTGATTTGGAAGAGCACGGGCCCATAGAAGGTTATAGAGGTTGAAGGTAGACCTCCAAATTTGGTCAAATCGGGTATGTAATTTTTTTTTTTAATTCGCCAAATATTCATTTATGATTTTAATGTAAAAAAAACATACATAGACATGATTACATGTGTAGTTTAAGAGATATTTAAGTCGAAGCAAAGTTTACCCTAATTTTTGACCCCGTTTTTTAAATTTTTTAAACTTGGGCGGTTTTAATTTGGCCCCTAAAATTTTTTTAAATATACAATGGATTTCTTATAAAATTTTAAATAACATTGCTGCAAGAATCATATACATGTATCTATGTCATAAAAAGTTATATTAATTTGAAATAAAAACCTTAAAAAATTCACATTTTTGGGCTTATTTTCCAAAAAGGTAGTAATATTCCTTCACTTTTAAAATATTTTTTATACCGGACTTAACGTAAATGCCTGTAAAGCAAAATCGGAGGCGCTTTGGACAATGATTTTCCCCGTAGCCTGATATCGACTTAAGAAAAATTTTATATAACAGAAAAAGAATGTAATCTCTTCTTTAAAGTTCAAATTTAAATGCGTATAAGAATTCCCAAATATTTTTTCATTACACGATTTTGCTATTTGCTGTTAATAAAATAAATAAAATTTAAAAAAGTAGGGTGAAATTTGGACCCACTATATCGTTAATGTTTTTTTTTTTTTTTTTTTTTTTTGTATATCTTGATCAGCAGAATCCTCTCATATAAAAATCTTTCAAATTGATTTAGATATAAAAAATCGAGATCGATTTAAAAAAATTTCATACTCGAGGTGTCCAACTTTGGGACTCTATGTACCCTTACCTGGTAGGTCTATATGGTCCAAACTCAAAACTCGCTTACTCCTCTACAATCACTGTGAGAAATTTCATTGAAATCGTGCCAGCCGTTACCAAACTGTATAATTATTTCCATTTAATTTTTTGGATCGCACACTATATGCCATTAATTACTTTAAAAGCCTTAAGTTATTATTAACTAAACAAAAATTTTAGAAATTTCACTTATGTGGAGCTTTTGGAAAATAATTTTCCCCATATCGGAATTAATTTTAATACTTTTAAAAATCTAATTTTGGATTTGAAATTAGCAGATAAATTTATATATATATATATATATATATATATATATTGCAAATACATATATAAATAAATACATATAAATCCATTACGAAAACTAACTATACGTTATGATCAACTAAACAAACCTTACAATTAGTAGTAATATATGTAAACTAACTAGAGTATCCATTCGAATAATGCTCGTGCGAATAATTCGAACAATTTGATACCAAGAATCGAAGAATTTAAAAGTGGTATTTTGCAAATAACGAATAATTCGAATATTTTTATGACGAATATTCGAATAAAACTAATAATTTTTTTTAGTATCAGGTATACTTCTTTTAACACATTCTTAACTATTAGTATATATAAATATTTTTATATTTTAATTTTTTATTTTTTTATTTATATATTATTTTTTTTTTAAATTTAAACTATTAAATTATATTGAAAATTTTTATTCTGAAAATAAAAATGATATTAAAAATTGCAAATAAGTGATCAGGTAACTCTGTTTGTAAATAAATTGACATTACAGATAGAAGTTATAATTCTGAAAAAAAAAAATCATTCCAATTTCCAAATATTTTGGAATCATCATAGAAACTGAAATTGTTTTATATTATTGATGCGTACGATGTACGTAAATGTTGCAAAGTGTTCAATAGATCTTATCATAAGCAGAAAACATCGAAATCTTATGTTTTGCATCAAGAAAAACTAACAAATGATGTTAAACATCGATGGATAACTTTATCTAACATGGTCTCAAGTTTTCTTATAATTTATGAATTAATTAAACATGCATTATTTGCTTACAGTTGCCAACAATCTCGGATAGTTGTGTACAACTTTTGAGCGACTTATGTAACACCTTGAAGCATTAATAAACCATAATACCTTATTCGAATTATTCATTTTATTCGAACAATGAATGGTTAGTATTTGGTTACCCTAATACTAACCATTATCATTATTTATTTATCAGTAAAAAACTTCTTAACTTAAGTAAACTTTATTATTATTACACATACTGAGATTTCTATACAGTTTTCCTTTAGGTACGTATATCACTACAGCCAGTGTATTACTATTGTTGTTCCTAACAATTGAACTCTTTTACTTCAAACTGCATACATAATAAATACACGGATTCAATATTTATCAGTACTTTTCACTCATAATGTATGTGTGTACATTATGAATGACTATAGCCTTAAGTTATTTTACATATTGAAAATTATATTATATTCCTGGCAAACATTCTCTAAAAGAAAGTGCAGTTCAACTGGGAATATTTTATTCATATTTTTCAATATTCTTTTCTTACCTCCTATATATTATTTACATGGGGCATCGTTGCCAATACATTGTAACTATAGCAGAACAAAAAAAAAATTATGCTATAGAAGCAGGATTTTTTGAAGATTTATGAGAGCTAAAATAAAATTACACAACATGCTTAGAATGCATAAATTATATATTTACGAGTATTGAATGTTATTTCCAAATATGTTTAACATAAATTTATGTTACAATTTATATATTTTCGCTTTTATGTTTTATCAATATATGTATATTGTACACATATAAATTGCTACTATTGTAAAAGTGTTTAACATAAAAATAGTTTATGTATGTATGTATGTATGTGCATACAAACTAATAAATTATCATAAGTACATAAACATAAATACAAATTTAATAGCAATATAATTGACACATACAAGGTTACAAGAAAAACATAACACCTAGTCTACACGTAGACATTTTTATGTTGGCAATTGTCAAATTCTATCTCTCTCTCTGTCTTTAAAATGTTAAGTGTGGACTGGCCAATAAGAAATCTATTGCGCAATTTATTTTGCAATAAATGTTTAAACACAAAGTTTAGCAATAATGTTAAACATAAGCACCAAATTCATTGTTCTTGTTCAAAATGAATTAATATTGTTTTAAACATACAAATCAAAAAAATAAAATTTAAATTTCTCATGTACGTTTTCTCCACTCGTTAACATAAAGTTGTGAATAAAAATTTGTTTCCGTTATTCTGTTCACGATATTTCTTATGTTAGGAAATAAAATTCACTTCGTGTAGACGTTGAGTAAGTATAAAATAAAACTAAAATTGACAATACGTTGTAAAAATTATTAAGGAAAAATAAATAGGGATAAGAAAAATAAAAAAAAAAAAATTCATTAAAAATCGTCAATTTGACGATAAAAAAAATCCTCAATTTAGTTTTTAAAAATCGTCAAAAAAAAATAATAATAAATCGGATATATAAAATCTCAAGTGATCGAAAACATAAATAATAGTAAAAAAACGCAGAAAATTCTAATTTAATGGGGAATGTTTATTATCATTTGGAAGAACATTCTTTGGCATTTATTTTTTTAAGATTATGTGTGTCAAATGTTGTCCGTTGCTACGTCTCAGATGGTCCATCCGTTGAGTCCAATTTTCGATGACTCGTTCGAGCATTTCGACTGGTAACTGGCAAATGACCTGCGTGATGTTTTCCTCCAAGGCCTGAATCGAGGCGGGTTTGTCCGCATAAACTTTAGACTTTACATATCCCCGATCTTGGTGGCTAATCGACCGGCCCAAAACGTGAAATTATGTGCTCATCGAAGTGTTCTCTCAATAAATCTATTGATTGATGCGTTGTATGGGAAGTGGCGTCGTCTTGCTGAAACCAAATGTCGGCGAGATCACGAGCTTCAATTTCAGGCATCAAACAGTCGGTTATCATGGCACGATAACGGTCGCCATTAACGGTTACGTTCGCACCGGCATCAGTTTTAAAGAAATATGGACCGATGATTCCACTGGCCCACAAGCTACACCAAACCGTTGTTTTTCTGGATGAAGCGACAGTTCTTGAATCTCTTCAGGTTGCTTTTCGTCCCAAATGCGGCAATTTTGTTTGTTTATACACCCATTGAGCCAGAAATGGGCCTCATCGCTGAACAAAATTTGCTTCGAAAACGTCGGATCTTCTTGGAACTTTTCAACAGCTCATAGAGCGAAGCGATATAAACGTTGTTCAGGCGTAAGTCTTTCCATTATGAAATGCCAAACAATACTAAACAAAAATAACATGACAGCATGACACGACTCACACGTGATCTGTCAAAAAAAGGCTATTGAAAAAAGTATCTCTACTTGAATCGCCCATTATTATTATTTCTCAAAAATTTAATTCGTAAATAAATAAAAGAAATAGTTATATTTTTCTTAGTTTTTATTTTTAATCTTTTCGAAAATAAATTAAGAAAAAATTTCTAAAGCAAATTTGTAATCATTTTGAATTAAAAAATTAAATGGTTAAATGTATTTTGTTAGATTTTGTACAATTAAGTAATTAAGTCTTTCGAAAATTTGGGTCAAACTAAAATATTTTTTTTTTTTCTGTATTGAAAATATCACTAAAATCTTTCCATCAGTTTAGGCAATATTACCTAAAACTACTAATAAACAAATAAAATTAACTTTTCCAGTATTAGTCTGAATTACAGTTTTTGCTGTTTGTCTAAAAAAAATGTTACTAAAATCTCTAAATCTGACTCGTGAACAGAGCTAATACTCATAAAGTGAAGTAAATTATTTAAAAAATTATGGTCAATTTATTAAATTAATTTTGTTTTCAATTGATTCATAAAATAAATAATTCAAAAATTAACATATTTTAAAAATTGCAAAAAATTGTAAATTTTTTGAGAAAATATGTCAAATCATCATTTTACATTCTTTCAAATAATCGTCAAATAATCGTCAAATGACGATAAATCGTCAAATGACGATAAATCGCCAAATCTGGCAGCAGTGGTTACAGAATTGTTGTTATATTTTAATGTACAATTACCATATTTGATAAAATGTGTTTACAAATAAGATGAAAAAATTAAAACACTTTATATAAATCATTTAGAAGAAGAATAAATTACACTGAGAAATTAAATTTTTTGTTTATTAATTATTTCATTAAATTTTTAATTTAATTTTTTACTTTCCCAGATAAAAAAAATACGTATGTATATTATGTTTCATATATATTTGGATCCGAAAATTGAAGGTATATGGAAATATATGATCATATACGTATATTCATATATTTATTAATATATATTTAAAGGCCCTATTGTAAATGATTATTAAAAAAAAATTTTTTTTTTATTATAAATTTTATTAAAAAATAAAATATGCGATATATACTAGAAATATCTTTCACTTATACAAAAAGTATTACTCTTCGTGACTTGATTAATCCTCGTGACTTAGTTGCTCTTCATAGCTTGATTTCTAATAGAGCTACATTCAGTATAGAAAAAAATGAGACTATATTCATCAAATTGGTTTAAGTACTTACCTTCTCTGGAATCTAATGAGCAACTGATTGACATCTTAAAAAACTGAGGTTGTTGCTTACTAGCTTTTTAACTTGATTTGCAACATCCTTATCAAATACAATAATATCAAGCGTGAGAGAATATTCATCATACCCTCTTTTCAATGTAATTATTGGTCCTAGTGACTTTCTTATTATGATAGGAGAACCAGACATTTACAAGAAAGAATTTTGCTAAATTTTCGTTTGATTTTTTATATTTCTAATTTTAGGAAAATTTCATTTCTTATTTTCTTTTTCAATTTCGATTTATAGTTCTTATTAAATTCACAAACACTCTTTATCAGAGGCAACAACCAATTTATTTGGTGTTCAAACCTATGTGTTCTATGAATTAAATATTTTTTAAAATATTAAAATTAGTTAACGAACGATGTATAGTTACACAAAATTTCTTGGAAACAAAATTAAAAGGATTACTTATTATTTCGTACATTTTTAGCAGCAGTATTTAAAGTTTCTAAGAAGAAGTTAGAAGATATAATAAACAATAATGTTTCCTTTTTAAGACTGGCATCGAGTGAGAGTGTTTGGTCTAGGTCATATATGTATCCATATATGGTAAATTATTTCATATATGACACTATACACTGCCTGCCACTTGAATAAGGAATCACATTTTTTTAACTTTAATTAAGTATATCTCCTAAACTAAAGTGCAAAAAAAATAATTTTTTGCGCAACCAAATTTCAAAGTGTTGGCTTTAGTTTCATGAAGAAATAAAAAAATATACATATTTTGTCATATTAAAATTATGCATTTATTTAAAGACATGTATTTTTGTGGTACTATTTCGTGTGTCACTTGAATAAGGAATTCTTTTAATATTAATCAGGAAGGCTATGATTTGAATTTCTTTCAATATAAACGGCTAGAGAATTTTTAATTTGATAGTTTTTAAATAGTTTTCATTCAAAATCGGACGTGGTAAGGCTCTTAATAACTCTGAAAAAGAAAAAATTCTGATTTTGAAATCTCAGGGTCAGAATCCGGTCCAAATAGCCAAAAACTTTAATAGATTAAAGACAGTTGTATACAATTATTTAAATAACGTGGGAAGATATGGAAAAATATGAAAGGGCGGAAGAAAATCGCAACAACTCCTAAAGAAAGACGAAAAATTCTTAGAATTGCATCAAATTCTGCCATGTCGGTATCAAAAATATGTGAAAACAGTTTAGTCAGTGCCAGTATAAGAATTGTGCACCGCATTTTAAAGTCGTGCCCATACATAGTCCGACGAAAACTGCAAAAAAACACCACTTAATGAAAAACGTAAACCACAACGTCTACAGTTTGCCAAAAATGCAATGACATGCTCCGATGAAAAAAAGTTTAATATTGATGTTCCCGACGGGTATAACTATTACTTCTATGACCTAAATAAGGAGGAATAATTTTTGAGCCGCAGACATAGCCGAGAGGGCGGAATAATGGTATGGGATGCCACTTCGTATTATGGTACCATAGAATTGGTTTTTGTATCCAACAAAATGACTGCAACGACTTACAAAAACATTCTGGAGGAAGCATTTCCAAAATTTA
Source organism: Protocalliphora azurea (assembly GCA_932274085.1). Lineage (NCBI taxonomy): Eukaryota > Metazoa > Arthropoda > Insecta > Diptera > Calliphoridae > Protocalliphora > Protocalliphora azurea. The sequence goes on from OW026519.1 coordinate 125,064,266, forward strand.
ATGCTATACCTTGGACGTACCAACACGATAACACTTCGATTCATAGCGCCAGAGCAGTAAAACAATGGATTAATCAACTTTTGGATTGGCCCCCATATTAACCAGACCTGAATCCAATGGAAAATGTTTGGGGTTGGCTTGCAAGAAAAGTTCATGAAGGAGGAAAACAATTTGAGACGATAGAATCCTTAAAGGGTGGAATAACGGAAGTATGGAGTTCAATTTCGCTAAATTACTTACATTCATTATACAAGTCGATGCCAAATCGCATTTTTGAGGTTATTTCTAAAAATGGTGGCAGTACTCATTACTAATTGAATGCTAGAAGATAATAACTTTCATTTTTTTAACCTAAAATTTAAAAATGAATTACAGTTTGCTTAGTTTTGAAATATTCCTTATTCAAGTGACACACGAAAAAGTAGCGCAGAAATACATGTCTTTAAATAAATGCATAATTTTAGTATAACAAAATATGTATATTTTTTTATTTCTTCAGGAAACTAAAGCCAACACTTTGAAATTTGATTGCGCAGAAAATTATTTTTTTCTTAACTTTAGTTTAGGAGATATACTTAATTAAAGTTAAAAAAATGTGATTCCTTATTCAAATGGTAGGCGTATATAACTCATATATAGTTCCATATATGTTTACATTTTTCATATATGGTTATTAAATATATGAATTTATATATTGCAAATATTACCATATATTACTGCATATTTTCATATATGGAATCATATATATCCATATATTTTCTTACATGGACCATATATAAAAATATATAAAGATTTTTACTTGGGTTCCTAAAAAAAAAGTAACATTATAAATACATAATTAATAATATTTTAATAAGATATAGATATATAAATATAGAAGACAATCAATTTTTATGCAAAATAATAAATTAACCATTTTATACACAAATTATTCCAAATATTTGATTTATTATATTTGAAAATTCATTGATTAAATCAAATGAATAAACAATTTACCATCCCCGACAACATATTGAACTAAATAACAACCTCAATTTATCAACTCGGTTTTCTTTCTCTTTATTCTGTTTACTTCAAAGTAAGAAAATCGCTCATTTTTTAATTCGTTCTGAATCAAAATTTATTTGTGCAAATTTTATTTTAACTTTTAGAACAATTTTTATCTTGTTGAGCACAAATTTTATTTTTAAAAGTTAGCAAAAGAAAACTAATTTAAACAAGTGCAAGTATTACATTCGGCTGGACCGTATCTTTTATACCCTTTACAAAATCTATATTTCAATAATATATAAATACTTGTAAACTGGTGTTAACCATTACAGCTATTTTAAAATGTTCAAAACTTTTTAGAATTTTTAAATGTTTGTAACCTGGAACACTTCCACTAAACTGTCTATGTCCATAGAAAATTTGTTGAAAAACAATTATATATACTCTTCATGTGAGCAGTATAAAAATCAATTTACAACACTATATGTTGAATATACTACACAGAAAAACGTTTTTACATAAATATAAAAATTTACTTTCATTGATTTCAGTATAATTTCTTAAGCATTAAAGCTTTTTTTATATTTTTTCAAATGAATTAAAAGTCAAGAAGACTGCAAAAAAAAATTGTTTAGATTTTCATTTATATTTTCAATTTGCCAAAAAAAAAATTAAATTTTCTTCGGAAAATTTTAAGTTTTTAATCATCTTTAGCCACATTTTGGAAACAGAACAGAAGCGCTTTTTATCAAAATGAAGTGCTGCAGAATGCGAGCAAAATTATGCAAATTTCTAAACATTATTTTTTAACAATTTTTTTTTTTTTTTTTGGAATTTTGCCATTTTAAGGCATTAAATCAAAGATTTAACAAAATTTTTGGAAAATTCCTAAAATTTTCATTATGAACAATTTAATTATATCTATGAACAAAATTTTATTTTTTATGAAAAAAGTTTGGGAAAAAAAAAGTCATGTTCGATTCATAATATTTAAGAAAGGTTATTAAATAAATTTTCTTATAAAATTTTGTCCAATCCAATCATTGCAAAACAAAATTATTTTCATAAAGGTCATTAATTTCAATCATTTTCCTTTGCGATCGTTATTTTACATAAAAAAAAAATTATATCTACACAATCCAGTCTTACTTTCTTCGGTCGCTATATTACAAGAAAAAATTATCACCATCATAATGAAATATATCAATCGCATTAATCGATCCGTTTTTATTTGCGTTTTTATTTCCATATGTACATTAGACTGCTCCAAAAAAATCCAACTTAAAAAATCGAATAAATATAAATATAAAATAAATAAATGATTGGCGTTTATGGCAAAAAATATCAAGAAAAACGCATAATATTGTAACTAAAAAGTAGCAGCATAAGAAGCACATTTTTTCAAAGATTTATTGCAATAAATTGGAGCTACGTGACGCATAATGACGTTAAATATTAATTTTTTTTAATATGGGAAACTTCATCCAACATCAGCGGATATTGATGAAGCGGATTTTCGTATTAGAGGATTATTTAAATATAAACGATTAACAAGTTAATTATTAGAATGCTTTTCTATACATATTTTTATCAAAGATTATTTTGCGTTAAGCACAACATAAAAACATTTACAAATATTAAATTCAATAGTTTGAAATTTTTCAAATAGGATACAATTGTTAACTAAAAGTAGTTTTGCGCATTGTGTTTCCAAATCTAGCATGTCATATGCGAATAGTGATCGATTATTCGACTTTTTGGATAAACCGGTTTTTGAATAGTTCAAATAATTGGAATTTTGATAAAATCGGTTGCTATTTTTAAAATTCCGAAAAACTGGTTAACCGTTTTATTTTTCAGAAGTAAATATTTCCATCAAAAGATTATATTTCTCTAAAAAAAACTCAACTAAATATAATGCTAAGAATATAATCTAATAAAATAATCATAAAAAATGAGACTAAGTTTTAGATAATATGTATGTACAGAAACTATGGCTTAATATGGAAAAAGTGTGTCTCAATTTTTTTTGAAATCGACTTTGCAGATAGATCTCTTTTAAATACTACTCCCTAAAAAATGAAGCAAACTATTACTGCAAATATTAAATTAATAAACAACCCTAAAATATTTCAATTGTTTGTAAGAATGTCAGAGATGGAAAATATAAATTATGAAATGGTACTGAAATCTGGTTGTATTTTTTGAAGATTAAAAGTAGTAAATTTTTTGATTGATTTATAACGTCGACTCTAACTAGACAATTAAACTGCATATATAATTTTTTTTTTTAAATAACTGCCTCCATAAATTCATCATAATTTTGACGTTTGTCTTGATAATTATGTAATGCATGAAAAATATAAAACTAATAGTTATTTTGGATTGAAACCATATTTGTGTGATAAATATGTGAAATATTAAAGAGATTGACAGAATGATTTTTTTTTTTTTTTTTTTTTGTCAGTAATTTTATTTATTGAATCTTCACAAAAGTTAAGTGAACTAACAATAATTAATCAAATCTTAAATCTAAATCTTAATATCTGTTTAGTCCAACCAACGTCAGACTAAAAGCTATTTTAATGCATATGGTTTAACTTCGGCTCAGTTCTGCGGTGTTTCTTCTTCTCAATCGGATTTATCCATTACTTCTTAGTATATTTCGTGCTAGTGGGTTAGGATGTATTTCCAATCTTTTAAAGTATGCACCTGCATTTCCTTTTATAACATCTTTTAACAAAAGAACGTTTAGATCCTTATGTATATTAGTATTTCTTACATACTAAGGGGTTGCGGTTATAGTTCGCAATAATTTGTTTTGGCGTCTCTGTATTTTCTCAATATTTGATGCTGAGGCCGTACCCCATAACTGGATCCCATAACTCCATATTGGCTTTAAAACTGAGTTATAGAGGAGTAGTTTGCAATCTAGACTGAGCACAGAATTTCTGCCAATTAGCCAATTTATTTGGAGTGCTTTCAATTTCATTTTGATCAACTTTGCATCAATATAGAATTTCCAAGTAAGGCGTCGGTCAAGATGTATTCCGCGGTATTTAACCTCCGATTACTGGGGTATTATTTGGTTATTTATATGGATAGGTGGCCATGATTCCCTACGTAAGGTAAATGTTATATGTGTGCATTTTTGTTCATTTTTATTTTCCATTTTTTTAGCCATCTCTCAATATCAAATATATGGTTCAGCAAAATTCGAGATGCCTCCTGTGGGCATTCATATGGGTGCTTAAAATAGCTGTATCATCTGCAAATGTTGATGTATGTATGTTGACTATTAGTTGGCATATCAGAGCTATATATCAGGTACAATACAGTACCCAGTACACTACCTTGGGGCACTCCTGCTTCAATAGGCTGAGGGGTACTAAAAAGGTCACCTTCTTTAAGAATAAATTTCCGCCCATTTATATAGTTTTTTAATAATTTATGTATATTTATGGGTAAATTTTGTTCTATTTTATATAACAAGTCGTCATGCCACACTTTGTCAAAGGCTTGCGATACGTCAATGAGGAGAAATATTTAAAAAAGTTCATCTGCTTCCAGGAATAGTTTATGAACTTTGAACCTGGAATTAAATAGCGAAATCAATTTTTATCAATCTCGATTTGGCGTTCAGACAAAAAAAAAATCATTTAACATTCTTAACATAAACAATAAGGTCGTAAAAATATGGGAAATATTTTCTTTTTGCTTAAAATTATGTTAAGAGTTTGAAACATTGTACTCATGAATTTGGCTTAAAAAAAGCAATCAGATTTTACAATTGCATACATAAAAATCTTTGCTTATTGGGTATAATTTATAAAATTAATTTCAATTTAACCTTAAACTCCATTTTAAAAAAATAGCATACTTTATTAATATTAATCAGTAAGCAAAATTTTCCTAAATTTTCATTTAAATATTAGTATTTAGTACATATGTCTTTTGAAATAAAATCTTATTTTTAAAACCGGTTTTTTATGTTTATTCGATATTCGAAAAATTAACATTTTGAAAAAACAGCCAGTACTTATATTTGTGAAAAACCGAGTTGGACCATATTTTGTTTACCTCAGAGTTTTCATATAGAAAAAAAATCGCTCAAATAAATGTTAAAAATCTTACAATTTTACCAAAATTTTTCAAAAAAAAAGCTAATTTTGTTCTAAAAATTTTAAAATGAGGATAAATATTTTAAAATGAGGGTAAAAACACACAAATAAAAAAACAGGAAGTTTTCCCTCTCTGTTTATAACTGAAAACACTACACTGGTGCATATTCCTAAAAACGCACATCAGTTATTATTATTTGATGTTATTATATTATTATATTATACCACATTGTCATATTATGATTCCATTTTATCATATTATTGTCCATTGTTATCCAATCTTATCATAATATTGTTTCATTTTGTCATATTAATATTCCATCTTATCATATATTAAAAAATAAACGCATTAATATATATATATATATATATATATATATATATATATTTGTTCATTAATTATATTGGTTATAAGAGAAGCTCTTGCCATAATTAAAACTGTCACATTTTAATGTGAACAAAGGAAAAATACTCGTAAGTTTTCCTCCCATTTTCCACATATTTCAATGACATATTAATTAATTTTAATTCAGTTTTCATTTTAGCTTTATTTTATAATAAAATAACTACATATTTGGTTTTCAATGAACTTAAATGTCAAATTCCTGGAATCAAAAGCTTACAAAAACATATCTAGGGCTTATATTCAAAAAAGGTTATCTGCAGATTTAAAAAAAAATAAATAAAATCATGTTAAACTCTAGATTTGTGTTTTATTATGGTATTAATTTTAAAGCCAAAATATGACACTACGTTTTTCACTTATTGGACTATCTACAAGCAATTTATTTTTTTTGGGAAAAAGCGGGCAAACTAAAAGTTTTTGTTTGATTTTCAAAGGAGTGTTAAATTAAAAATTGGTAAATAATTAAAACTTTATTTTAAATTTCAACTTTGTTTTACTTATTTCGAATTGGAAGCTTAAAATCAAAATTATGTTATCTTAATACAGTCTTAAGAAAGTTAGATTTTTAGTATTTTTTGAAAGTTTATAGGTAATATGAGTGTATACCCATCAGCATTTTATGAGGCTAAATGAGAGCTTTACATCGTAAATTTAAAGTCAGGGGTAAAATAAAAGAAAGAAAATTCGTGATTATAAAAGCAAAATATCTTAAATATCAAAAGAAGTTTCTTAAAAAAAGTTATATTTAAATAAAAAGTGGGATACACAAAAAGCGGTTAAATTTTTTTTAGAGATGTAAAAAGTACAAAGTTAATTATTTACAATTATTTTTATGATAACCTTAGTCACGCGAATCAAAAATTAATACATTATTATTTAGTACTGTTATTAATTTATGAAATTTTGTTAAATGTAAAATACAAGAACAATTTTGTAAAATAAAACAAAAAAATTCTCAGAAAGAAGCTTTCGACATTGTACAAATATTTTGAAATGATTTAAATATTTCACAAAAATAATAGACCTTTATTATCCTTAAATTAAAAGTTATCGGAATCAAATATTTTGAATAAATTATACTTATGATTCTTCGACTGATTTAATGTCTAGAAAATTAAAATTTGGCGCCTAAGTGACAAAAGAATAATTCTTGTTGGTATTAGGGTGCATATCTTGTATGTACTTACTTATGATTTTTTTTTTCTCTCAGTCGCACTTCTACACATATTTTTCCATATTTTTTTAACAAACATAAAAAAAATTTGCCTAAATTAATTAAGCTTTTTTTTTCAATATTTTTAACACAATACTAACTGAAATATGTTTCTTATAAAATTTTGCAGAATTTGATTCACTTAAAATTAGTTCTTTTGTAATAAAAATAGAAAATACAAATCGTCGCTGCTCCAACAAAAATCGTTATGTGTTTTTATTAGATTTTCAGGAAAGCGAAAGAACTATTTTATTTTGTAATTTGGCAAATTTCTTTGAAACTTATACGATTAGTTGGAACCTTCGCAGACAAAAATGAGGATAATTAGATATAAGAGAGCAATAGGAAAATCTTATTAAAAAAAAAAACTACACATTAGTCATTTTGCAGGAACATTTTTAATCAAATTATTTTTTTATTTAGAATATTTTTTACACATAACTGTTTTGGTTCGTAAAACTTTAGTTTTAAAATTTTATAAAGTTTCCAAGAAATAACTTATTTAATGTGGATATGGATTCTTAAGAATTAATTAATTATATTTTTTCAACTGTTACGTTTTCTCTAATGAAGTCCTTAATAATTAGTGTTTAAAGCAGCAGAAATAAGTTAAGAATATTACAAGGATAATATAATCAGCTAAATTGTGAATATTTGAATAAAAGTCGATTGGTGTATAGTTTTTTTATTCCGATTTATTGTGATAAAACGATTTTTTTTTTTTATTTTTTTTTTTATAAAAGGTACTAATAAATATATAAATTGGAAAGATTATAATATAAAAATAAATAATTTATTAATTTTTTAAGTTAATAAATATTTATTAAATATTAATAGGATAATGATTTAAATTTTCGTAAAATGCATAGAAATCTTTATGCATATATTCTTTTAAGTATGTAAACTGTTAAATTTTTATTCCTCTATTTTGAGTTTTGCTTCATACAAAGATATAATTTTACTTTGAGGAATTTTTTTATTTATTTTTTGTGGTAATAGTCTCCAGTCGTTTGAGAGGTCTAGCCTTGTACATTACTACATTTCCTTTATATAAAATTTCTTTAATACTGTTCACAGTGTGTTCTCTAGAACTTTTACCAGGTCTTATTGAATTGAAATTTGCATGGTATTACCATACTTATTATGGTTGATCTTTTTTATTGTAATTATATTAAATTCTGGTCCACTACTTCTAAACTAAGTGAGTGTCCCTTTTGAAATTTTACAAGAACAGGGAGGGATAGTATATCAATACTATATAATTTTTTAAGAATTTAAACATACCGATTTTTGAGATATAATGATTTGATTTTTATATTTTCAACTTTAACCTTTGAACTTTTGATAAAAATAAACTTTATATGTAATATAAAATATGTAAATGTAATATCAGATCAGATTGTATATTTAAGAAATACTTCCATTCGAACAGAAATTATTCGATTATTCGGGGAACACATTTTTTATTCTTAGCAAACGAACAAAATTTTTCAATTTAGAATAAAAAACTGTTCGATAAATTTTTAACTAAAAAATTTAACTCAATTTTTTGTTAAATTATTATATTGAACACAAATTCCTTTTTGAAGTTATAAGTGTAAAAAATTTTGATTAGTTGAAACACCTTGGAAAAAATTATTGGAAATTTCGTTAGAATAAATTTGAAAACCACGTGTTAATAGATCTCGGGTTAACACGTGTCGGTTTTACGGACACTGAAGTCAAAATATTTTTTATATTATATAGTAGTTACAATAAACGGGGGACGTACAAGTTATTCTTAAATTCTAAAGATTCTGAAATATATGACGCTGGTTTTTTAACCGAACTCAATCAAGCAATCAATAAATAATATTAAAAATTAAAAAATAGATTTTAGAAGTATTGATGATCATTGGCTTTATTTAGAAAAATGTAAAAAGAACAGAAAAACTAGATTTGCTTTTAATGCTATTCTTACTGTAATGCCACCATCAATAGTACTCATAAGTGAAAGAATTTTTCCCACATCTGATTTTATTAAAAACAAAAAAACATAAATCGTGTTAAAGTCAATTTAATTATATTAATTATATTCTTTATAAATTATTATTTTAAAAGAAATTTAATTTAATTATATAATTTGTCTGTAAGTTTTTTTTTTTTTTTTTTGTCCTATGTTAATGAATTGTTATACCTTACACCACCATAGGGGGTATTATGCGTTTGTGCTGATGTTTATAACTCACAAAAAAATTCTTCCAAAACCCACTTTAAAGTATACCAACCGACTCAGAAACACTTTCTGAGTCAATCTAACGATGTCCGTCCGTCCGTCCGTCTGGCTGGACTGCTTGCTGGCTATTCATGTAAACCTTATGCACAAAGTACAGGTCACAATTTTGATGATAATTCAATGAAATTGAGCACGTAGGACTTTCATGACACAAAGACGAAGCCTATTGAAACTGGTTATGATGGGTCCATCATTTCAGCTAGGCTCCATACAAAAGTCCTCCCGGAATAGGGGTTTGACGATCATAAATGCCTTAAATATATCAATATTTGAATGAAATTCTGTGTAAGGAAGTTTTTTATAAATATCAATCTGTGCCAAATTTTATGTGTTTATAAGTAGAAATCACAGTAACAAATTTTATGAGAATCACTCCATAATTTACCATAGCTCCCATATAAGCACACTTTTGTGAGTCAGCCTAAGGTGCATAAATTCATATAAATGTTAGTATTAACGTAATATTCTGTATTCGTATATTTTATTTTACAATTTATAAAAGTATCGGTCCACAATTGTCCACATGTCTAATATAAGACCCCCTCCACGAATTTTGGTGGACATACACAATGATGTGGGGTATCATATGATCGGGCTTGACCAACTATATCTTTCTTACTTGTTTTATATTAGTTTTATCAATTATTATCTATCTGTTTTCATAATTTACTTGAATTTTGGTATTCGAGTGGCCTCGTAATTACAAAAATCATTTAAAAATATTTAATAAAGATTTTCAATTTAGCTTTCTTTTAATACTTTTCACTTTATCCCAACATTTTCCGTTTTATGCAAAAAAAAAAAAAAAACGCAGAAAAATGACATCAAAAGATTTTTATTATTTTTATGCAAAAAGTTGGGCAATAATCCGTTCTATATAACAGTTCCATTGGAGGGTTCAAAAGATTATTGGTTGATATTTTATTGAAGTTAAATTAAAGTATGCTCCACTTTACCCCAATCTCCCCTACTCGTTCCGTATGTGTAAATAAACAAATGTATGGAAAAATTATATATACAACCCTACATATACATATGTAAATATTTATGTTGGTTGTATTTATTTTAAGTATTTTTAAGCTTATTTGTCATTTTCATGCAAATTACTTTCTAAAAAATTCTTCAATGACTATATTTTTTTTTTATTTTTTATATTATTGTCTATTTTATTTTCACTTTTTTCCTTCTTTTCCCACAACAAAATTTGAATTTGTTTACATTACTAACACACTAACATACGCATATAGAAATACATATGTATAAAGGAATGATTTCATATGCATCGTTGTGGATTATGATGTTAAATTTAGATCTATAATAAACATTTATTGTATTACCTAGTCATTTTTTTTCCAATACTATAGTTTAGTTGATGTTTTTTACAAAATATGCAAATTATTCAGATTTTTTTCCCGTCTTTTCAACACCCACCTTCTACATTCATAAGGAATGTGTACGAAAAATAATTTCATATAATTCAGCTTATATAAATTAAACCAATTAATTAATCATTTTGAAATTTTGTTTTATTAAAACTCGTTATGTTCTGGTTTTAAATTTAAAATGAAAATTGTTTTTGTTTTTCGTTTTTACTAAAATATTTAATATTATCTGGAATACTCTAAATATAAGCATTATTGTTTTTTATTTTTTGTTGGAATGGTTCCACTGATTTTCAAACTCTATTTTATTTTTTATTGAGCTTTAAGTCTTCTTAAAATGTATATTTTTTACTATAATCCAATACATTTCAAAAGGGCTGAGTTTTGAACAGTTTAGTAGATTGGTCTCCCTTGATACACAGCAGCACCATTTGCTTGATACCACTAAGCTAATTTTTTGTTGTAATGATGAGATGCGATGTCAGGCCATAAAAATTAGAATTCGCTATGTTTTGTAATGATAGAAATGAACTTTTTCCGAGAGCATTCATTTGCGTATACAGAAAAAAAAATATTCCAAAAAATTTTTCAATAAAATGATTAATGAATTTTATATTGAAATTTAATAAAATTATTAATTAATGTAATTAACTTTTCAATCGATTTACAATTTTTTTTAAATCGACAGCTCTTAAAAAATATAAAAAAAGGAAAAGTTGTTAATAAAAATGCCTATAAAAATAAAATAACTTTAAGTCCATTACCAGCCATTTTCAACTGTTTGGGCTTGATATATCTATTAAAAAAAAACATGTACATGATTTCTCAGTTTATAATAATTTCAGCAATTAAATATAAGTTATAGTACACTTATGTAGAAAGAACTCTTACCGAAACATTACACACATTCAATGTATATTATACATACACTACATGGGTATATTATTGGAAATTCTAGTTAAATATTTATTTACAAAGTTAACTTAAAATTAAAATTTATAAGTTAATTATTAAATACGGAGCTATACACAGAAAAAAATAAAATTAGACTTCAGTTACGAAATTTATTGTATTAGTTGTTAAATTTTTTATTGATTTTGCTCCAATCACCAAAATTATAATATTAATTAACTGAAAATAATTGATTTTTGTTTAAATTTCAATTAATTTTTTTAATCGATTCAATAAGAATCATAATCGAAATTACATTTAAAATCAACTAAAAGATTTATTGATTTGATTCTGAAATTTATTAAATCTCTGTTGCACCGAAATGCCTCCACTAAATAATGAATTTACATGAATTTCATCCAAATTATTTATTTATTTTTTTTTTTTATTTTATTATTACAAATAATTGAAGTTAGTTTTACAATAATAATGCAGGTAAATAAATACTAATACATCGAGCCATAACAGCGAAAATAATTTGTTGTGATTCTTTGAATTTTTTAATTCAATGGTTTTACATTGGCTGAATTCTTTCACGGTACTTGTTACTCTTTTTGACAGATGATGTGAATAACTCAAAATTGTCGATTTTAATAATTAAAAAAAAAAAATAGTGTTGAAAATGTTGTCGGTTAAGATATTTTCGCTGAAAGGTCTCGATATGAAAATCCATGTAACGTAGGGATGTCAATGACTAAAAATGTAGTTGTGTTAGTAAAAGTCGAAAAAATACACTCAAAGAAAATTTGGATATAGTAAAAAAAAATAGTGCTTTATTATAATATAAATTATATTTTTTAATGTATTTTTGCTTTCTTTATACTTAAATGAATTAATATTACCATAAAAAAAATATAATTCACATTCCACCAACTTCAGCTTAAAACATTACTATTGAAGAACGAACAATTTTTTCCCGTGCATTTTGCACTCTATGCACCCTCAGCAACGACTAAATAAAAGAGCAAGCACAATTGTGTTATGAAATTGATATCCCTTATGTAATATATTGTATGTAATAGGCGTATAGAGTATATTGAATGTATGTTATATGTCTGTGTGAGTGTGTTATAAATACATTTACTATATACTTATTCTTAATTGCTGGTAAAATTCATCTCAATGGATACTACAATTAAAAAAATTGCTCCAACAAAAGGATTTGAATTATCCCCAAGTAGACTTTACAAATTAGAAACTTCATAACAATAAGAAATAATTACATATTTAGCCTTTGTTGATTCAAAATACTTAATGGCTTGATAAATGGCAATTAATTCGATTATAAATTATACTATACGATGGTAAAATTGATATTTTAATGATATTGTAGTTTGTTGTTACACTATATCCAATTATATATTCGGATCTAGATCCATCAGTGAATATATATTTATAATGATGATACTTTTTTTTGATTTTTTAAAAATTATTTTAAATTGGGAAGGATTATATTGGCTCTTATTAAATTTATTCAGAGATGTTCAATGTTGTTTGGGTTAAGAAATCATGTTACTAACTCTGAAGTGTTTTATATTAATACTGATAGCATTACATTTTTCTTTCATTTTTAATATAGTAGAATAAGTTTTTTTGAATTTTCTTTGACCCACTGATTTTTTGCATTATGTTATTTAATACTATATTTGGCTTTGTGCTCCGAGAGAGTGTCAGGCAGCTAAATTAAGTATAGTATTCAATCTATTTAATTTATATTTTGAGGCAGAGCTAAATAAAGAATAGAAATATCCTGTTTTAGATATAATTAAATTATTTCTTATATCTATATGCGTGTCCGTGTTGAAGTACAATTCAAAAATACTCAAACTCAAGCATTCAACTTTGTTAGTTGATAATTTGAAGTATTTAACATTTAGTCTTGGCATCTGGCATATCCTATTGAAACTCATAGAAAATCACATGTGATTTAGATTTATTCTTGATTATAGTTGATTCTAATAGGGTGTATATGAAGCTAAGATAAAGCTATGTACGAAGTTTCGTTTTTCTCAATCAAATTTAGAATTTTCATACCGTTTTCGCATTATTTTGCTTATATTGTATTACACAGCGCAACAAGAAAAAATTGCTTCAATAATTATGGCGTACCAGTAGTCTAGCAAAACTCATAAAGAATTTTTCAAAGTTAGTTTGAATTTCGATTTTATGGCCTCTTAAAATTCGAATTTTTTGGAGTCCTTTTTTAAATATAATTGGAAATAAAAATCACTTAAATTATTTAATTCAAATGTTATTATAAGTTTTTGCTGTTTTATAAACTACTTGCATTATTATATTAGATTTTTGCTTTTTTTTACACCCAATATTGTCATAATATTTTTTAATTTATTTTATTTGACCTTATGGCTAACTACTCAAACGTTTAAAATGAAACATGACACATATGTATATCCTTGATGGAACCAATGACTGTATGTTATGCCCACTTTTTTAAGAAAGAGTTTCCTTGCTTCGTAGTAAGCAAATTTCAAATATCATTATAAACACTTTGATGACAGTGGTAAAGAATTATTACAGAAAAATAATAATGGGCTAAAAAGAGGCGTAACACCTCTAGCGTCAAGAAAAACGTGGCACAATTGATATATTTGAACTTCAAAAAAGATAATTATTTGCAAAAAGTGAGCGTGACATTTTTATTAATTTTATATCCTATATTTCCTTTATATATATATATATATATATATATATATATATATATATATATATATATATATATGGATGTGTGTGCAAAATATCACTTAAATCGGTTGAATATTATGACTACTCATATATAGCATACAATCTTGTTGAAGCTTTTTATTCTATAAAGCAATAACTACACTTAAATACATTGAATTTTTTTTAACACATTATGAAAAAAGCTTAATAGTTCATAAAATCGAAATTCAAACTAACTTTTAAAAACCTATTGGAGATTTAATTAATCTGATGGTTAATTCTCATTCCGCGTTAAAATCATTGAGGCAATATTTGATGACTCAAAACTTCTCGCATAGTGTTATTTAAATATTTTTTAATAATTAAAATATTAATAATTATATCAAAATCCGCACGTTTTTATTGAAGGAAGATTTTTTTAATTGTTTAATACAAATGTTAGTTGATTTTAGGCAAACATTCAATCATAATTCTAATTAATTTAATAAACAAATTAATTGAAATTTAAGCCAAAGTCAATTATTCTAGTTAACTAATATTATTATTTTGCTGATTGAAGCAAAACCAAACAAAATTTTAATTAATATAAGCAATTTCGTAATTGAGGCCTATTGTTGTTTTTATTTATTTATTTATTTATTTTTTTCTGTGTACATTTCTCTGTTAAGAGTGTCATTTGTTATTAATAAAGTGTGTTTTAAACCGAACGTACAACTGTCTTTCCAGACCAAAAATTTTTTCGACAATTTTGATTTTTTTATATGATATTCATCTGCTACGTTTCCCACAACATCCGTGATATGCTACTCCTGACAAGAATATTGTAAAAAGTTTGACAATACGTACTTTATATTGCTCTTCAGACGCATTCTTATTTTTGAAAAAAATTAATCTCAATAATTTTCGGCCTCTACTTTGCCATCAAATTTTTTTCTAGCGTTCCTATTAGGAACTTTTTTTACTTTGAGGATCTTCAGGCTACCTTTTTAAATCTTTTGTGATAAAAGATACTGAGGAATTTAATAAGTGAGTCGCATTTCATCCACTTATGTAGAGATTTTCTCATAAAATACGTATTATTTTGTCTGCGATTCTACAGTCCGTAAATCAAATTTTTCATCGGTTATCAGTGTTCCTTTCGATGATCATGAACTGTTTGTATTTTTTATGTTTCAAAAACAGAATTTCCCAACTGACCTGCACTTCCAGCAATTTTGTCTTATGGTCGACATATATTTCAGTTTTAAATTTGAATTATGCGTTTACATAATCCTTGTTAAATTTATAACGAAATTTAGCACAAACAAGCTAACGGTAAAAATTTTTCGTGAGCAGTCTTTATATATATATTATATATAGATTTTAGATTTTATATAGAAATTACTCCCTTATATTTAATGTTTACACTTTTTGCGACATAAGGGGGATGGTGAAGGTACTTATTTGCTTATGCTGCTATATATGTACGTTGTACGTAGTTGTTAAATAAAAGAAAATCTATTTAAAAGTGCAATTTGTATGTAAATATTTTGTTTAGAATTTTTTAATTTTTCAAAGGTTTATTTAAACAATAATGTCAAATTCATATTGTTGACAGTTGCTTGCAAAAGCCAAATTTGTATAAATTTAAATTTAATTGAGAGCTTAATCACGTTTTTTCTAACTTGAAAGAAAATGGAGACAATAGAGTCTTTTTTAGTTTAGATTTTAAGAATTTTATTACACAGAAAAAAAAATAAATGAATACGAATAAAGTGAACTTCAAATACGAATTTTATTTTGAATTTGCTCCAATCACCAAAATGATAATATTAATTAGAATTATGATTAAAAGTTTGCCTAAAATCAACTAAAAATTTTATTGGTTCAATTATCCTCCTTCTATAAAAACGCAAGGATTTAAATATGGTTATTTATTGAATTATAATAAAATGAAAAAAAACTATTAAAACTTCAAATTTGATTGAGGGAAGCGAAACTTGGTATATAAATAGTTTGAACTTGGCATCATATACACCCTGCTGAAATCACTAATAGTCACGTATAAATCAGCTTTTTATAACTTTTGACCTAGAGCATGTCATGAAGATCACATGTGATTATCTATGATTTTTAAAAGAATTTATAAGATATATTTCAAATTTCATTTCCATCCATTTATATTTTACAATCCACATATTTATATTTTTGTTTGTGTTTCAAAAAAAAAAAAAAAAAAAAAATTGGTGATATAAATATAAAAATTTCGTAATTCTAATATTCCCAGCAAAAATAAATAAAAGTAATTTTTAAAAAAGTAAGTTTTCATTGTTTCCAAAGTTTCAGTAAGTGTACGTTTTCTTGTGCTTAAGAAGTTATATAAAAATCATCCAAAGATGTTATTAAAACGCGATTCAGATAAATTTTTCTGATATAAATCGTTGAGAATTTATAAATACTTCCTACTTAATAATAACTTTTTTAATCAAATTAAAAATATTGTTGTGCATATTTTTTTTAAATAAAAAATATATGGTTTATATAAAAATAAAAGTAATTTTCTAAAATAGATAAAACAAGTACATGAAAAATCCATTTTACATGACATCGTGAACATGACTTCCTACTCAGTGAATATTAATCAAAAAAGAGAACATCTTCATCCGAATTTTCACTGCTTCTTGATAACAAGTTTAAGATCTTATTGACTTCTTTGGATGTTCTTTTTTGCTGAGTCATTTACAGAAATATAATTTTATAATTGACGATCTACTTAAACCTGTTTAGCTATTATTATTTTTCGATTAAAAATCGTAATTTCGAATTGTTCAAAATTAAAAAAATTACACTCCTCCCCCCCTCCTTTCAAATGCTTGGTTGGATTCGCACCTGTTTTATATACATATATAAATAATCTTTCGTAGAACAGCTTTAAACAAACTGGGATCTTGAAATTGAATACAATATTCGGGAACATCTACAATAGCATCGTAGGATTAATAATCTCATCAAATATTTAAAATTCGTACCTATCTGTTAATTATACATTAAACACTTCGCCGAAGACTGAGGAAATCACATCAATCTTTCGTATTACAATTTTTTTAACGATATTTTGAGCCCAAATAGTTGAAAATGGTTAGAAATTGAATTAAAGCTATTTGATTTTTATATTTTTTTATTGATAATTTTTCTTTCTTTTTTTTTTTCTTCATGTTTTAGGAGCTGTCGATTTTTGTCAAAAAATTTTAAATCAATTAGAAAGTTAATTATATTATTTAAGAATATAATTAAATTTCGTTACAAAATTAATAAATCATTTTATTAAACAATTATTTGGAATAATTTTTTCTGTGTATGGTAGTAAACAGTTAAATAAAATAAATTTATATGCAGAGGATCGTAAACATAATATGTATTTATATTTAATACATACACCTAGAAAAATATCGACTGCATCCATATACAAAATGACACCATATAATGTCAGTAATGTCAATAGTCAAATCAACGGTGAAGAAGTAATACTGGTATCAATATGACCCCATGCCAGTCTCGAAATTTTAAATCTATGTGATAAGAAATTGTAACCAAATGATGTAAAAAAACTACATCAAAAATTGTCAATGTAATTATAACCGTTGAAATGTAAATTTTTTCTCAATGTGTAAAACATCACTATAGTTCATTTTGTGTTATATATTTGTTTAAAATTAAGAGCTTTTTAAATTATTTTAATTTTCATTTATTGTTATAAACTTTCTTAATACTTCACCATAAACTCGATGTAATTAATAATTTGTACAATTTTTTATAGAACTGTCTGTCAGTTAATGTTCATTGATGATATTTTTCAATAATAATTTTAAAACGCAATTAAAGTCTCATTTGACTGCTAAATAAAACATCATTAAGGATTCCATTTTATAAAAGTGGAAACCTTAAAAGCAACTATTTAATCAATATTTAATGAAATTTTTGTTACTCTCTGACAAACTAAAAAGAAACATGAGCAATAAAAGCGATAAAAAACATAAAACACTCGACCTTTGTAAATAAACGTAGCATGAAAAAAAAATACATAACAAAAAACAGGTTAAAAATAAATTATCGTATCTTTTGCTACTGTGCCCTTGTTTTTTTTTTCTGTTAACAAAGAGCTAAAGGATTAATCACTTTATTTGCACTAAACACTGTGCAAAGTAAAAATTAAAAAAAAATTGAAACATTTTCTTTAAAGAGATAATTTTTCCCTGCAAGCATCTTCTATTGTGTATGTCAATAAGAAGAGTCTTCCAGAAGTTGAAATTCATTGCCTAAACTATTACCAAAGTATCTCAAAAATCATATTCCGTCGGGAAGAACTGTTCCCGTGTTCTTCCAGACAACTCCAAGAAGACAATTCTATAAGTACCGTAATGGAGTCTTCTGAGCGACACCCTAACGATTCTTGCAAAAGTGTCGTCTAGTAGATGTGTTTGCACTTTTATTATTTTTGTATTTATAATTAAAATTAAAGTTTTTTTTTAATATTTCGAAATTATTTTTATTTCTCCCATACAATAAACATTACAAAAGAAACAACTTAAATAAATAAAATCCAAATAAAATCCTCATGAGAAACTTGTGGTTATTTTCGATACCTTTAAAAGAATAACAGAAAATTGGTAAAAATTTTTATAATTAAAATATATTTTGATTACCTTTTGTGCAAAAAATGCGACAAGAAATTTTTACATGCGAAGTTTTGGACGATTTTGTTCGAATGCTAGGGGTTTTCTTTTTTTAATAAATTCAAATTGCGAGAAAAGTCCGATATTACCAAGTTAATGTTTAATAATACTTACTTAGTTACTTTTACAAAATTAATTAAATAAACTATAAAAAATATCTAATTATTAGAAAAATTTTTCTTCTCATTTGTAATATAACCATATTATCTACTAGAAGTGACTACAAAGTATACTTTTGGAAGATGAAAGGACGATAGTAACAATTTTGTTTTTGTGAATTTTGGACAGACTTCTGACAATCATCATCTAAAAGTCACTATGCAAAGTTAATGTATTTTGTTTACGTAAATTTCGAACAATCTTCCGGCAATCATCCAGAAGTCACAAAATAGTGACGTCTGGAAGACTGGCAACAAATTTATCTTTCAAATGTTTGCAGGGTTGTAGCATCCATACATACACAAATAATCAATACACCTACACATACATTTTAATACCATTTACACATGTACTAGTTCTTGTAAAAATTATTTCAATTTCACCTCTTTTTTTCGCTGTGCACAGTGGTCCCAAAGTCCTTTTTTGGAAATAATTCTGTCAGTATAGATAGTCCTTATAAATCTCTACAAAACACACGCTTACATATGAAGGTTATCTCTTTTATAAAAATATCCCCTAGATTCCTTACAAAATTCTAAATAATATTGCTATAAGAATCATATAAATATGTCCATCCGATAAAAGGTTATATTAAACTGAAATAGAAGCTAAAAAAATCATATCTTTGGGGTTTTTTTCCAAAAAGGTGGTAATATTCTTTCACTTCTAAAATATTTTTTATTTCCGGAATACAGAATTTTTGTAATATTTTCTAAAGAAATCTTGACGTAAATGCGTATAAAGCAAAATCAGAGGTGCTTTAGGCTTCCTCCGAGCCCTATCCAAATTTTGTCAATTTTGTAACAGTTTTTTAATATTTTTTCTTTCTTGTAAAATTCTCAAATGTTATAACCGAGATTAACAAAAAAAAAATATATATATTGGCTATATAGCCCCATATGTTGGTTACAACCAGTGTTACCAGTTTAGGATTTTTAAGGCTAAATCTAGCCTTTTTATATTACTTTTAGTCCCAAAATTTTCGTTTTAGCTTCTATCTTTTTCAGCATTTTTTTATTTTTAAAGTAGACCTAAAAAAGCTAAAATGTTACAATTTCAACAACGCAGACAATAATTTCTTATTTGCTATTACTGACTTTATTTTTACAGAATCATCAATTTCATCATAAATACGCAAAGTATTTATTCGCAAAAAAAAATCAAGATTGTTTATATTTAAGAAAAAATATTGCGGCGCTTCATTCTCCAAATCAAAAGTAACAACTAATTTTGTGGATTTACTAAATCGGTTATTATAATTACATAAAATAATGAATATAATTAAAAAAAAGAAAACGTTGGGTTATTTTTGATATAATAACCCAAATTTGTGTGGTAATTTTTTGACGTATTCTTCATTGGATCATCTTACTGGCAGCCGTTCAATGTTTTATTTACAAATTTAATACAATATCTTTAAAAATATCAAAAACTAAAAAGAACGAGAAAATATCAGTTTTAAAATAAAAAAACAATTTTGCTTTTTTTCTGTTGTTATTTTTGAGGCATTTAGCCTCAAAGTTCCATTTGGCCTCTTTTTTTTCTCACCTCCTGGCAATACTGGTTACAATGGCTGAAAGATAATTTTAATTAAAAAAGTCAACTTTTGAAACAAGTTTCCCAGGCTGGGGGCGAAAAAGTGGGAGGTTTTTTAATTCACAGATTTTAAAAGAAGTTTGTATATATTGGAATACCTCTACTTGTTTATTTTTTTATTTAGGTTCAATTTCTCAAAAATATAAAACCCCAATTTTAAGTTTTTCGGGTAATGGTCTGTAGAAGTTTCAACGTATTTTATTTATTATTATTAGCTGCAATTCTTCACAAACTTCACACTGATATAACCTTTCATCGGATATTTAGAATTTTGTGGAATATCTAGTGGATATTTTCAAAAAAATTTAGGGTCCAAATTAAGGCACCCAAATTTAAAAAAAGCGAGTCCAAAACTCAGGGTAAAATTAGCTTCGACCGAAATATCTCTTAAACTGAAAGAGATAACTTACACATATACAAGAACTTCCTATGTTCAATTTTTTTTTACATTCAATATAAATGAATGTTTAACGATTAAAAAAAAAAATCCATATACCCGAGCTGACTAACTTTGGTGATATACCCTCTACACCCGTGACCCGCTAGGGACCTTTGCTTCTCCAAGTCAACTCAAAAATAACTTTTATGTAGATATCACCAACGGTTGGCAAGTTACAGAATTATTTCCAAAAAAAAATTTGTTTTGGAACCACTGTACTGTGGCAACAAAAAACAAAATAACTAGAAAAGATAAAATCCCAGAAAAGTATAACAAACGCTAAAACCCTGCTAAACAAACAATAAATGAAAAGAATCTGCTGAAACAGGTGATCTGGTAAAATGGTGAAAAAGAAAATAAATAGAAGAAAAACTACTTTTAACACCTGAATAAATATTATTTTTTTTTTTTTTAACACAAAATGTTAGAAAGTTTTACAAAGAAAAATTAAGTGAAACTATCATAATCCTTAGTATGTATTCAACAAGAATACAACAAAAGAAACTAATCCATTTAAAAGTGAAAGCTACAATTTTAAAATATTTCTCAACAAAAAAAATTTCCAGGAGTTTGTCATAGAATGTTGTAAAGGATTTTTTTTTTTTATTTTAGATGTGGGATTATTTTTGTTCTTTAATAAAAAATAAAATAAAAGTTTAATATTTTCATTATGGTTGTTTTCATTACGTTTGTTAATTCGAAATATAGAAAATCGTAAAAATATCATAAACAAAGTGCTGAATAAAAAAAAAATATAATTTAGTACAATTAAAAGATTTGGCGATATTTGGTAATAAGCATTTTTTGTATTTTAAGGATATTTTAATCAATGTACATTAGTATTATAAAATTTGGCGATAATCTGGTTATTTAGCTTTTCCATACACTATTATTTCTACTCAGAAAAATTAAAATCACAAAATTTTGTAATCGATTCTCCGCTATTTGGTATTATATTCTGTTTTGTTTAAAAATTCAAAAATAACTATTATTTTAATATTCAGTGTTCGCTCATCGCAACTTTTTCGGAAATTGCAACAACTTTGGTTTGATATCGGTTGCGCAAATCGAGTTTGTAATATAATTGAAAAAAGAAAAATTTGCTTAAAAGCAAGGAACGAAAATAAATGGTCCACTTATATTTTTGCAATTGTATGGCATCATTTATCATTTATAATTTTATTTTTTTATTATATCATTGTGACAAAAGAAAAATCAATATTTTTATACCCTTCGCCACAGGTATAAAGTGTATATATAAGTTTGTCACTCTATTTGCAATCTCTATAATATTCCTCTAGTTCCCAAAAAGTATATATATTCTGGATCCTAATTGATAGGGAAGTCGGTCTAACGATGTCCGTCTGTCAGTCTGACCATCTGTCTGTTGAAATCAGTTTTTAGAAAGCCCCAGATATCGAATATATATGTTTTATACATCAATTTACAGAGAATTTCCCTTAGATAAACGCTAATAAAAATTAGAAAAATCAGTGTATAAATAGCCGAGATATCACCGCAGATACCTCCAAAAACGGTTTTTTTTTACTTTCCTATATAAGCTAGACTTCTTCTTTTTTTTTCAGAAAATTAAGATTTTTTTTGTTCGAATTTTTATGATGAAGAAATTAACTCAGTCGGCTCATTAGCATCCGATATATCAATCAAAATGCATTTGTGTATTTTTAAAGCACCTATATAAGCTACGGACTGCTTTTATGTATAGGTCGTTCATAAATATTTTTCTAAAATTTCCGTTCTTGAATCAAACAAATCGGTATATAAATAACAGATATACTTTCAAATCTTTCTTCATTTATTTAATGGCTGCCTTCCATATATTGTTCTGTTTATGGGCACTGAAAAACAACAACAATAAGCTATAAGCTATTAACACAATTGGTCCACTAGCATCCGAGATATGGGTCAAAATGCATTTTTAGACTTTTTGAAGCCTCTATATAAGTTACGCACAAATATTTTTCACAAATATTTTCTCAAATTTCAAATTTTTAAATCAATCTAATTGGTCCATAAATGTTCAAAATATTCTTTTTTAATTAATATTGTCTTAATTTTTTTAGTATTGCTGTTTCATTAACTTTAAAATATATAAATTTTTCATATAACATCTCAACAGGACACATCCGAATATATCACCCTAACTTGTCTTTTAACTTATTCTTTCGATAAAGGTCAGTTCTTAACTTTTATTTCTGTGATTCAAAAGATAAATGACTTTAGTATTTCATAAAATTGTACCCTATTATATTAAAATTAAATATATGCATTGAATATCATATGTATATTTAAGTGCATTAATTTGTATGGAGACAAAAAATTTTTCTAATGTACCGCTTTAATATTAAAGATTGATAAGCTCTAAACTAATCGCCAAAATACTTCGGTTTAATTACTTCGTTTACGTGAGCTGAACCATTTTTAAAATACCTCCAAAAATATGGTGTAAATAATTTTTAACTTTTTATCAAAAAAATAATAATAAAAAAAATACATATGATAGACAAAAAACGCATCACATATAAGGAGTAAAAAATTTTTTAAATTAGTTTTCATTCTCACGAAATTAAATTTTTAGTAAAATTTTCTATGATTTTATTTTAAATATTATTTTATTAAAGTTTGAATATTTTGAATATTTTCCATCATAATTTATATATAAGGGCATCATATATCAATACTATTAATATAGTATTAATGTAACCCTTAATTTGCACAGATAATATTTTGGGATTTCCGGTGCATAATTAGTTGTTAATTTTATGTCAAATATATGCTTAGTTAAGAAAATAAATGTCACCAAAAGCATATATATATATATATATATTGTTGTGCTTTAATGTACGACAAATACGTTTTTAAAACTTTAACAAATATGTTTTTACTTCTTCTTTCTGCACCTAAAGGAGCAAACATTTCATTTATTAATTGAATAATTTCAATTTCCTTATTCGATATTTTTACAAAAGTTTCTTTGCTCTCATAGTTGGCAATAGCAAAGTAAAAAAAAAAAGATTTATTTTTTATATAAATAGAAATTTTCTATTTTTAGCTCCCACAGAAAAACATATCTTTGCAATACACATAGGGGCAAATGTATACCAAACATGGCATAAAATAAACCGCGATATTTTAATATAAGTGATTGGTATTTTTGAAAAGAAAATTTTCTCTAGATTTTAAATGTTACACTGAACATATTTATATTTTCTTAACTTTTTTTTTTCTTTGGAGAATTTTAAATTTATAAATTTATTAAATAATTAGAAATAAGTATAAACACATGCCAAAACTTATACTATTCTGATGTTTATTCTACATTTATTCGAAATTATAACTATATTTTTTTCATACTCACCACTGCGTTGCCACAATTTCCGATCTGTATAATTTTATAAATTTGAATCTGATATTTAAATTATTATGTGATTTATGCACTGTAAGTGAATTTCGGGAAGTGCTATATATGAAATTTGGTAGAGTGGTAGTATGGTTACCAAAAAAAAAAAAAAAAAATTAATATATATATATATATATATATATATATATATAAAATGGACTGGTGGTAACTAAATTCAGTAGTAATTTTTTTCTAAATAACTATAGATACGAAATTTCATACAATTCTTTTCAAAACTATGAGCCATTTCAAAGTGGCTTAAAATCGAATTTCGCAACAATTCACGAAATGTTAACATGGATATTCCGATCTTTAAGGTGTATGTAAAAGTTATGGATAATTAAGGATACTTATGTTAGTTTTTTTGCTTTTAAAAATATTATAACTTAAACAAACAAAAATTAAAAATAAAATAAAAATAAAAAATAATAGTAATTATGTTATGTTCATAAATTGACAATTTGAACATGTGGCAACTGCACTTTTTACAGAAATGTTTACACTAGTTCTTAACAAAATTTTGCCATCAGAATTAGTAAAAACTTTTTATTTTTATTATAACGTCACATGATATTTTCCGACTCTAATGTATGCCATAACAAAACAAAAATTTTACTCAATTAAAAATTTTTAATTTTTGTTTCACTTTGGACTTATGTCACGAACACACATAAGCGTTGACGACAAATATTGTGAACAAATTATTGTGTTGGGAACAGAAATGTTAATTTTAAAGTTGTATAACATTTGTAACACAAAACGCATTTTTTTATTTTTTAATTATTGCTAATACCCTTATGTACACAGTTGAAATTTATGAAGAATTTGTAATGGATATATATATATAAACTGTGTGCTCCTTTAGTTGTAGAAATAAATGTATATATATATATATATATATATAATGAAAAGTGCATATATGTATGTTCTATTTTTTAGAGAAGTATGAAAATTTAATTTCGTCCTATATGAACATTCATAAGCAAACATATTTATTATGAGTCAGCCATCTCTGAAAAATAATACAACTGACCCGTCGCCAAAGCAAATCAAGTGTATTGCTTTAAAACTTTCGACATTTTACAGAAGAAAATAATCGTTTAATACACACAAAAATTCCTTAATTACATACATATGTACATTAAAGTGCATCGATTTGTTTGAAGACAAAAAATATTGCAAATGTACCCCCTAAAATTAAAGACTGTTATAAACTATTCTCGTGAGTTGAACCATTTTTAAAATACCTTCAAAAAATATGGTTTTCTATAAATAGTGTACACAATTTTAAATTTTTATCAAAAAAGTTACAATACATAATAAACACATGTTGAGTAATACATAATGAGCGAAAGTTTTTTTATATACATTTTCAATTTCGTGAAATGAAGATTTTAGTAAAATTTTCTATGAATTTTCTTAAATACTATTTTATTAAAGTTTGTAGATTTCGGACATTTTCTATCGTAATTTAGCATCATTGGAATGGTTTCATTCAGTACTATTGACATATGTATTCATTTAATCCTTTAGTAACAAAAGTAGTATTTTGTAATCTTCGGTTCCTAATAGGTTAAGTTAATCTTTATGGTAAATAAATGGTTATTTTAGAAAATAAATGTCACAAGAAGCATAAACTTAAAAAAATAAAATATGTATATATATATATATATATATATATATATATATATATATATATATATATATATATATATATATATTATATATCAATTTACGTGAACTGGACCATTTTTGAAACACCTCTAGGAACACAGATTTCTTTCAATAGAATTATGAAAATCTTAGGTATAATTAAATTAACTTTAAAATAGTATATAGACATATTAATGCTTAGAATATGCATTCAAATAATTCTTACATCTATTTTCATTTGCCAAATATTAAGATTTGATTAATATTTTTTGTCATATTTTCATTATTTATACATGTAGCTGTATACTTTTTCGGATATTGTTCAACATATATTGGATTTAAGGTATCTTTGGAAAATATCTATTTTGATACTACTGAAAATTACAGACAATTAACCCTTTTAAAGCAATACGTAATATTTTGGGAATCATATAAGAACATACTAATCTTCATTTCTTGAGCGATACATTTTCAACTTTTTTTTCGTAAGGCACTTTAATGTACATATCGCCCACTTACTTCGAGAACGTCATAACTAAAAAAAAGCAATTTTGCAGAAAACGCATTCAAAGTTTTGAAATTACTATTGGCTTAATAGACAAATGACATATTATCATCTCAATCGTTGACCATAAAATATACGAGTATGAACACGATATTCTTACAGAAGATAAATCTTGAAAAAATTCCGCTTTTTGAGTTATGACGTTCTTGGAGTAAATGAGCGATACATATGTGTGTATTTGTTTGATAAGTTTTATGTATATAAATTTAATATGTTACGCATCACAGCGTATGAATAATATTTGATTTGAGATATTAATAATACGCATTGATGTTGATTTTAATGAATTATTTATATTTTGTGTCAGTGTTGCCATATATGAAGATTTATCTTATTTTTGAAGATTTTTTAAACTTTGAGAAGTTTTGAAGATTTTCAATCTGAAAATAAGTTTTTGAAAAAGTAGTTATTTTGTATGTTTTATTCGAATTAAAATTATTATAAAATTATCCTTAAGAAAAATACAGCTCTGAGTAAATAAATGTAATTGACATCATTCTTAATTATCGCTTTTGGGCATTACGTACAATAAATTTTTAATCAGCTGATTTTTGGACATTATATCGTCTTTAAGTAGTACTTAAAAATATCTATCGCTTTATTGGTCCACAAAAAAAATATATTTTTTTTTTTTTTTGGTCAGAAAAAAAAGTTAATCTGAGTATAGAAAAAAATTTGAAAAAAGCATTTTTAAATTTGTTTATGGAACATGTGATAAAGAATTACAAATTTTTATGTAAAGGGTTTTATTACGTGTGTCTATGCAAAACAGTTAATTTTGCAGTTTTTTTTTTTTTAACTGTTACAATGTTGCCTTGAAATTAAATTTTTAAAATTATAAATTCTATAAAAATTTTACTTTTTTCAAAAATAAGATTTTTTAAGAGTAAATGTAAGATTTTTAAAAATAATATATGACAACACTGTTTTGTGTTAAAACTGTTTATTTGCAATTTATTTAACCTAAATATCTCTATTAAAAACAAGTAAGAAAATTATAGTCGGTCAAGCCCGACCATATGATACCCCACACCATTGTGTATGTCCATCAAAATTCGTGTAGGGGTCTTATATTAGACATGTGGACAATTATCGAACAGAATATTACATTAATACTAACATTTATGGAAATTTATGCACTTTAGGGTGATTTCCGAATGTGGACTTATATGGGAGTTATGGTAAATTATGCACTTTAGGGTGATTTCCGAATGTGGGCTTATATCGGAGCTATGGTAAATTATGGAGCGATCCTCATAAAATTTGTTACTGTAATTTCTACTTATATAAAACTTATTTTTGTCGAATATAAACTTAATATTAACATGTGTATGTGATTTATGCACGTTAAAGTGATTTTCGGAAGAGTGTTTTATATGAGAACTATGGTTAATTATGGAACGATCTTCATGAAATTTGGCACAAAGATTAATACTTACAAAACTTACTTACACCAAATTTCATTAAAATATTGCTATATTTAAGGCATTTATGATAGTTAAACTCCTATTCTGGGAGGACATTTGTATGGGGGTAGGTGAAATAATGGACCTAACATAACCAATTTCAATAGACTTCGTCCTTATATCATGAAAGTCCTACGTACCAAAATTCATTAAATTATACTTAGTGCACATGGTTTACATGGACAGCCAGCCAGCGGACATCGTAAGATCGACTCAAAAAGTGATTCTGAGCCGATTGGTATACTTCAATGTGGATGTTGGATGATTTTTTTCTGTGCGTTACAAACATTAGGACAAACACATAATACCCCAACCATCTATGGTGGTGTGGGTATAAATATTTACTGATTTAGCTGTTTTTTTATTGAAATAAAATATCTTAAAGTCTTATTTAAAAGAGTATTAAACAGAAAAGTAGATATTTAATACTCCCATAAAATTTGTGGTGTCATCATTTGTTAATTTAAAATTCTTTCTGTAACCTTATAAAAAGAGAAACACCAACACATACGGGTATTATAAGCCCACATAGAATTCTTGTTTTTTGTATATTTATGAATGATTGGTTTCAATTTCTTTATTTATTTTCATATGTCATATGAACTTTATGAGTTGAATTTTAAATCAGCTGCTGCCATCACACTCTCAAAAGCAAGCACCCTTTACTGTATTAACAAAATGCAAAAAAAAAAGTCTAATACTTTGTATTTCGAATAACAAAACAAAAAAATCTTTGCAAAGTAACAAACAACATTTTTGATTAATTGACAATAAACTGACATGTACTTTTAAGAGCCAGAGTGGGTATAAATTCTGATATACAAGATGAGTGTTTCCTTTTTTTTCAATGATTTTTTGTTGTTGTTCTTTCGTATTGCCAGTTTTAAAATGGGAGAAAATGTTCATATTGATGAGTTGTAAAGCAAACTGGGAGTAAAACCTTTTTCTCTCATAATAATGATAAATAGAAAAGGTTAAAAAAAAACAATTTATTTTCCAAATGGCCGCAAACCATTTAAATAAATGTGTTGAGCATTTTGGGTTCAATTTGAAAAACAAAAAGGGTTACGAGAAGTTTGTTAAATAAACATTTACTCTTGGGATTTAAATACGAAGTTTTTAAATATTTAAGAGAATTATGTATAGATACTACACGCGAAGAAAAAAACATGGTTACAGCATTATCACTACAACAATATTATATTCTCATTGTTAATTTTCTTGAATTTTAATAACTCTATGTTAATGTTAACAATGTTTTTGTTTAGATTTTCTCATTTAATATTTACACTCAATAAAAATTTTAAATGGTTGACTGCAAAAATTATATGATTTTAATTATTTTGACCAGAAATAAAATTTTATTAATATTGAAAATATCATTACTTCTGCAACCATTAAATATTGCAGTATTTTTCCTTGTTCTTAAACCACATTCTGTTTTGAAACCATATTAATGTTATTATTTCCATGAAAATAAAATTTTCAAATAAATAGAATACTTATCCTTTTCGCTAAACATGTGGAAAAAGTCATAGCTTGTTTGTTTTCAAACTTCATTGTAATTCTCATTTAGTTTATATATGAATGAATATAAATAGTTAAATAAATAGTAAAATAAAGTTTGGATATACTCGGTGCGATTCAAGCAATATAAGATGTTGATATGTTTTTTAACTAAACTATTTAAAGATTTAGGTAAAAAATACATATCTTGCACTTGAACCACATGTGGTAGTACAAATGAATATAATTAATGAACAAAAAATATGTATTTTTTTTTGTTTGCTAATTAATACTTTTCTCCATTATTTTCAATAATAAAAATTTATAAAAATAATTTTTTACTAATAGGTTTTATTTTAATATATGATAAGATAGAATAATAATATGACAAAATTAAATAATAATAATATGATAAGATTGGATAATTATATGATAACATGGGATAATAATATGTTAAAATGGAATAATAATATGAATAATGACATAATAATATTATAAAATGAAATCATAATATAACAATGTGGTATAATAATATAATAAGATAGAATAATAATATAATAACATCAAATCATAATCTGATATAATGGGATAATGATGTAGTAAGATTGTTCAATTATATGTAAAACTAGAATCATAACATGAAAAAACAAACCATAAAATCGGACACAATATGACAAAATGAAATCATAATAAGTATTACATATAATCATTTCTATTTTTCGCCGTGATTATAAGTCCCAATCATAACATATTGTTCTTAGATTATAGTCACTACAACTATATTTTTTCTCTGCATGTATAGATAGAAAGATTTACATAAATTTAAATGTGAACTGTGACACAGTTTTGATAAATATTAAAGAATGTTCACAAATAAGAATTTAAGAAATTTACAAAAATTTTAACATTTTATCAAGACATACATAGAATAATAATAATAATAATAATAATAATAATAAAAATTAAAATAATAATATTAAATTCGTACAACTCTTCAAAAAGCATGTAAATATTTACTTTTTCTCATAGTTTAAATTAAGAAAATTGAAGTAATTATTTTTGTGTTGTGCTACTTGCTTTAACTTAATTGAGAGGTTAACCTTAAATTCCTCATTTCTTTTCTAAATTCATTTCATTAGTCTAAATTCATATTCTAATTATTTGTATCGAAAATTACATCTGTTCAAGCCTTAAAAAATAATTACATAGGAAAATGTGGATTTCAAATCTTCTTGTATAATTTTAAAAGAATGACGACATGTAGGAACATGTCGTCACGTCTCTTTTTGAAACTAATAAATTTTTCCTTTTACAAACACAAACAAATAAGTACATGTAATTTCCGTTAGTGAAAGTGTAGTAGCCTCACTTACATACCTATACCAGTAAACATATGTATATTAGAATGATCCCAAAATAAAAAGTATCAATGTTCCCAGCACAAACGAAGATTTAATTCATTATAAGATAACGTTTTTCAAAATTTTCGTCCTGACATAATCCCTTGGTGAGATGGATCAAAATGAAAAAAACTTTCTTTTTCGGGTTTTTTCGGCTTTTTTTATTTTTTCAAAGAAATAATATTAAAATTTGGTATCGCAAGAAAGGCTTTTGGGACGCCTTTTGACATAACAAAAATCTGGGACAAAATACCCACAAAAAAAGTATATTTGTTTACAGTTTGTTACACACAGAGAGTAATTTCTTGTTGCGAATCACAAAAGAAAATCGCCCTCTGTATAACTTAAACTTAATTTACATCCATAGAAATAATAATCGCAATCGTTTTCAAACTGATACCATTCAGTGTCAATAGTGTATCAGATACGTAGGTGTTAAATTTGAAAACGGCGTGTTCAAATCTGCAACGGGAATTTGTTAACGCAAAGGTATCAAATTGAAACTAAATTTGTGTCGAAATGAACATGACAGTGATTGAACTTGATACCGCATTGATATGGACTTGAAAACGAATCAGTTTCGAATTCACACCGTCTGTTTTTTAAGTCCGCTTTTAATTGAAATAAAATAAAACCGAATAGAACTGTTTTTTATTTGTTGTCATATTTATTATAAGTATTATTACAATATAAAAAATGTACAAATATTATTAAATAAAATATAATCATAATTTATTAATATACATTTTTTCATAAATAATTATTTTTTCCAAATTAACTTCACGCATTTATAAACGCAATTTGATAAAAATTTTGCAAGAAAACCAAGCCGGACAAAAATTCCAGCGTAGTAGGCTGGCAATATAAATGGCGGCGCACATTGGCTCAGAATCGTTTTTCATCGGCAAAAGACTCTGTAACTTTTGAATCGGTAGAGATATTTTAGATTTCCTTCAATTTTTCTCCAGGTTTAATTTCTTAATTATTAATTAATTTTTTTATAGCATTTAAAAAATAAAAAAAAAACATTTTAATAATACCCAGAATAATTTTGTGAACAGTTTACCAGTTTTGATTAAGCAGTTTTTCAATTCTAGAACAGGTTCCACTAGAACCAATTCTTTAAAAGCCGGTTCCACTAGAATCGGTTGCTTTCAGACAAAAAAATTACGCTTTTTTTAAGTTTATTTCGTTTTTTTTTTTTATTATTTAAATAACATTAAGGACAAATATTTTTATTTTTTATAATAACTAAAAGTTTCTAATGTTTATTTTATTTTTTACTTAAATAACAATAAAAGGAAATTATAATTATTATTCATTCGTTTGGAAAATAGCCTGCAAATATTCCATATTTAGTTCTATATTATTTCTGTCTTCTTCATTTGTAGAATTTCGTAATATTTTTCTAGTATTGTGCTCTCTATAAAATCCTTAATCCTTATTTCTTTTTTCCTCTGATAGATCTCCAAGTGGTACTAAATGATGCTTAATGACTAAAGGATTTTGTGAACTGTTGCAGACATATTTCTCTATGGATATTTGGTTGAATGTATTGCACACAAGTACATCGATAATTTTTTTTAAATCCTGAAATATGATTTATATCAGCACCTGTTATTTCAGTTATTCTTTCGTTCGTGTTCCCATCATTCGTATTGCCTGATCTTTGTTTCGGTTGATCTATAATCAACCCATATTTGGGAAACTCGTCCTGAACATGTTTCTTTTTTAAACTTCTTAACTACTTATTGGTTTCGTTGTTTCTTATTGATCCTGTAGATTTAAAATCCAAATCACAACTGATTTTTAGTATGTGTTCCATGAAAAAACTTTGGGAGTAATTTCATTCAAATAGAAAAATGTTCTACAGAAAGGTACAAAAGTATATATGGGGTTAAAGAGGACTCTTTGACCTTTCATCTGGTAGTAAAATTTTTTTAACCCCTTTTGACCCTCAAAAGTTCTATTGCAATAAAAATTGAATGGCATTAAAATTTTGGAAATCGATGTTAACAAAAAATTAGACTTCTTTCCAATGGATTTAATTTCTGAGCCACCGTGCGGCGACTTTTTTAAGTTACAGATATACGATTCAAAAATTGTAGTGGAAATAAATATGCAGTTTGAAATGATTTGAACGAAACTTTAAATGATGATAGTAGAGATTTAAGTTTTGTATTCGGACTATATGGAACTAATAGAGGCGGGTCTATAAGGTTCCAAACTTGTACACTTCGAGTTTGAAAATATCTAAACTGATTTAAAGATTATTATATAAATAAGATCATCCAGCCCAGAACTAAAAAACAAGCTCTTTTAGTTTAGGAGATATTGATCTTCGAATTTTTAAATTTTTCTTTCGCTATACGGGATACAAATTTTCACAGATCCTTAAATCCTCAAATTAACAATTAAAATTAGAAAGCTAAACTTTATAATACAAATAATTGAAAGCATAATATTCATTCTTCAAGAGCTGCGGAAAGACATCTGAAGCATTTGTAGGGGCACAAATATCTTTAAAATTATTCTCAAGTGGCTTGTGGTTAGCATTGCAAAGGTTCTGCGGATATTTCGCAAACATTATGTAGTCATTTCATACACATATGTTAACAAGTTAAGAATGAAAGTTTTCGAAAAATAGGTACCGTGCAAGGTGGCAATGTAAATATAACTGTTGCCGATTTTGCAACGTCATTTTTCCCTCAGTGTATTTGCTGTTTGTTAATAGAAGCATGAAGTGATATGCATCATTTGAAAGCTTATAAAAATTTACGTATTTATGATAATAAATTCATATAGAAATATTTGTATATGAAAGAAAATATGACTCCAAAAAATCGTATAAAATTCAAACAATTTAGAGTTTTAAAAAGGAAAACGCATTTCGGTACAACTATTAAATTATTATATTTTTTATATTAGTATTATTTTCTTAAATATTTATGTGTAAAAAATTTAAATATCCAAATATTTTTTGTCAAGAATTGCAACATTTGGATCTGGTTCCAAATTTTTGGTTTGCAAAAATATAAAAAACCAGAGAAAAATATCTTTCTTCATTTTGGTCCAGCTCACGAAAAGATAATGTCAGTACGAAAATTTAGAGTTAATTAGAAACATCGATATCTTATTTTCCTCCATAAAAACGGGTCCACCCTAATGTACATATATGTTTGCAGGACCTTTCATCTTTTTTTTACACATATAAAACTATATCAACATTAATAAATCTTGTTGTATTAATACTAACTTACAACAGTATAATTTTTTGCTTGTAGTGTTGTTGTATGTTGACTTTTGCTTCAGTGCTATTTATTTAAACACGAAAATCATATTTATATTTCATTCCTTACGCCCAATTTTAAACATTTGCAATTTTGAATTTATATTTATTTTATGTCGGTGACACATTTCACTCCTGTTTTCTTTTCCTAAGTGGCATAAAACTTGTATTTTTTATATAATTATTTAGATGTTGTTTGTTTGTTGTATAATGTCTAATATGAAATGTTTTTGACATTAAATTAAAAATCACACTTAGAACATTATAAAATAAGTCATAAATTTTAAACTTTAATACATTAATTTTTATATAAAAATATTAAAATTAAATGATATCTTTAAGTACTATTTAGGAAATTATTTAAAGTGTTTTATAACTCGAACATAATTTTTATGGAAATTGTGTGTTGTTAAGAGTAGGATGCTTTTGAACCATTCAGAGTAAAAAATATTGTCACTTTTATATTAATATATTTTTGTCAAATATATATCAATGGAAAGCCAAGATTTTGTGTATTTTGAATATATATTTTGGTATTCAATATTTTTACCCTTGCTCTAGTTATAGCCTTTCGAACTTGAAATTTGTAAAATAAAATTTTTATTCTTTTACGTATTGTACAAATAGAATTCAAGAAAAAAATTACCCAAAATTAAGGTCCACTTTATTGATGAAATATTATCTAGCATAGTGTGACTTATATCTTGGTTTTGAAATGTTTTAAAATATTAGCAAAAATGGATCAGCAATAGCAACTAAAAATTTGAGTATAAAAATAGATTTTTCTTTAAAAATTTGTACAGTTTTAATTCTTTGGAAATATGTTTTCCTTGAATGTCATCTATATGGCGTCCATATCAACTTGCATTGAAAGACTTAATTTTTCATGACAAATTTTACATTTTGAAAAATAAGTATTTATGTATTATTTTAAAATTTATATGAAAAAATTACCCTTTTTTAAGTTTTACTCAAATTTTAGTAGGCTTTAGGAAAGAAGTTGGATAATACGATTTCGGTATTTTTTTATGTATTAAAGTTTAAATTTTTACACGATAAAAAAAATAATCGTAAAACGTAACTTTTTCTAAATATAAATTTATACATTTTTGGTTAAAAATACTATTTTTTAAAATTTTTCCTTATTTACAATCTTTATGTAATCTACTGTTGTTAATTTCTAGAATTGCAGCAATCTTTTTAAATCCTTGGTTCAGAATTCACAGATTTGAAGGGGTAACTAAAAATAAATGCCATTATTTAGAAAACTCTTGGGGATCAAAAGTAAGAATTTTTTTATCTGTTGTGCCTTAGTATAATATAGTATAGTATAGTATAGTATAGTATAGTATAGTATAGTATAGTATAGTATAGTATAGTATAGTATAGTATAGTATAGTATAGTATAGTATAGTATAGTATAGTATAGTATAGTAAAATAAAAATGAACCTAATAGAATCCATACCGTTGGTGACAGAAGAGGAGCTGTTTAAGATAACAGAGAAAATCGGAGACAACAAAGCTCCAGGACCTGATGGAATTCCAAACAATGCGTTTAAGTTGGCAGTTAGAACAAGATTAATAGTAAGCTATTTCATAGACAGAAAGCTCTGTTACCAAACCGACGAAGGTATCGTAACATACAATGTCACTGCAGGAGTTCCACAAGGCTCTGTGCTTGGTCCACTACTGTGGAATATAATGTACAACGACGTTCTAGAGCTTAACATTCCAGAAGAGGCGAACATTATAGGTTTTGCAGATGACATAGCAGTTACGGTTACAGCAAGATATATGGACGAAGTGGAGTTAATCTCGAATGAAGTAGTATGGACTATTAGAAACTGGATGAAAAGTGTGGGGTTGGAACTTGCCATACATAAAACGGAGACTGTATTAGTTACAAGCAGGTGTAAAAAAGAGACCATGAGAATAAGGGTTGGAGAACACCAGGTGACATCAAAATCCCATTTCAAATATTTGGGAGTTCTAATAGATGCCAGAATTAACTTTAGGACACATATGGAGTATACTGCTAACAAGACAACAAATATTAGAACCGCTCTTGCCTAATGTAGGTGGACCAACGCAATACACAAGGAAGATAATATCCACGGTGGTCAGCTCAGTTATACTTTACGCTGCTCCCATATGATCAGTAGCTCTAAAAGTAAAGACCTCAGTGAGGCAGCTAAAATCTGTAAACAGGTTATCGGTCCTACGAGTTTGCTGCCGAAGCCAAACGCTTGGATGAAAACAGAAGAGACCCAAACCAACTAGACACTCGTGTATGTAAATTTGAAATAGAAGCAGATGGGAAGGCAGCCGCAAAGGAAGGTGGACCTTTAAACTAATCCCAAGAATAGATGTATGGCTAAACAGACGACATGGAGAAGTAAATTATCACTTAACGCAGTTTCTCTCAGGCTACGGAGGGTACCGAAGTTACCTGTACAGATTCGGGTTAGATAACTCACCATATTGCCCTAACTGTCCAAACCAAGAGGAAGACCCAAAACACGTCGCGTTCAACTGCGCACGCTTTCGCCACGATCGACAGAAAACAGAAGAAGCCCTTGGGTGCCAACTGAATCCGCAAAATATTGTTGACATCATCCTTAATAAGAGAGAAAATTAGGATGTAATATCCTCAATAAAATAAATATATACATTTATAATTAAATTATTTACAAATTAAGGGAAAAAGATAGAAAAAACCTTATTTCTAAGAAAATGTAAAAGAAATTCTTATGATAGCCCTTTTGTCATCTTTCGAGTTAAAGATGGAAAAGAGATATCTATGCAAATTTCTTATTGAAACGTAATTTGATTATCTGCTTTGTGTTAGTTTACTAGTAACCGTTGCAAACAAGTCTTTATATTTCCTATGTAAATGAATTGTGGAGTACCTCCGTGGTAAATTATATATAAATTTTTAAATTTTTACTTTATATTATTTGTAGTTTCTTTAAATAAGTTTTTGCACATTTTGTTGTCCATATTTGGCATCCATAGGTCATTATCGGTCTAATACACATTTTATAAAGTAATATTATGTTTTTATGACTTAAAGTTGATTTACGATTTAATAACGGAAATAGAGCTCTGCCACATTTAATTGCTTTTGTACAGGTTTGTAATATATGCTGTTTAAGGGTCAACTTTTTATCAAGTGTAATTCCCAAGTACTTAACAGAATCTAGAAAAGGTATTTCAGTTCCTTGAATTGAAATTGTTCTACTCGGTATTCGTTTTGGCGATTTATTAAAAGGGAATATAATTGCTTGAGTTTTTAACTCGTTGATTTTAATTTTCTATTTCAAGAAGAAGTTCTTAGTTTGTAATAAAGATTTTTCCAATTTTTTTGACGATTGCATTTGAGACTTTACCAGTTGTTATGAGCGCTGACGTATGGTTATTTAATAATTTTAAATCAGCTATGTATATTGAATATAAAGTTGGTGACAAGACGGATCCCTGTGGAATACCAGCTAAAATTTTACGATCACTAGAATACACATCGTAAACATTCACCACAAAAGATCTTTCATTTAAAAAACTTCTTATTATTTTTTGCAAATAGATTGGGTAGCCAAACCTGCTAAGCTTATAAATCAGTCCGTTATGCCATATGGAGTCAAATGCTTTTTCGACATCTAATAAGACTACTCCAGTAATTTTTCTGTTATCTTTGTTGTGCTGAATAAGATAAACAATTCTTTTTA
Organism: Protocalliphora azurea; assembly: GCA_932274085.1. Taxonomy (NCBI): domain Eukaryota; kingdom Metazoa; phylum Arthropoda; class Insecta; order Diptera; family Calliphoridae; genus Protocalliphora; species Protocalliphora azurea. The sequence continues at coordinate 125,102,218 of OW026519.1, forward strand.
GCTGATGGATGGTCGATTGCTCTTTTCTGAAGACAAATTGTTCATTTTGTAAAATACGATTGGTTTCAGTATATTCCCTTAGTCTTTCTAATATTATTTTTTCAAATACTTTATCTAAAACGTTTAACATACTAATAGGACGATAGCTATTGTGTGATTTGGCATCTTTTCCTGGTTTTGCGATTGGTATAACTTTTGCAGTTTTAAAATTTTTTGGAAAATATCCATTTTTCAAACACTAGTTAAATATTTTTTCAATACAATTAAAAAAATTATCGCACATATTTTTTAATAGAACTGCATTTATCCCATCTAGACCTAGGGCTTTTTGCATTTTTTAGCGTCTTTGTAAAAGACTTCGTTTAATTTTGACATATTGTATGTTGTTGTATACTGTCGAAAACGGTTTGTTTGTCTCGCCATTCACTATATTTCTGGACCTTATGATCAATAGGTGATGTTAGATTACTCGTTGTTTTATGGACTTTTTCAAAAACATCTGCAATAATATTAGCTTTTTGAAAATTATCGTATATAACAGCGCCATCTATTATTAAACTGTCTAACGTTTTTTGTTTACCTTTCATAGCTTTATTCAGTTTCCAAAATTTTTTATTTGTTTTAAAAACATGTAGTAATTATTAACTATACAAAAATTTTAAAAAATATTTATTTTTACTTCACTTACGTGGAGATTTTGAAAATTTATTTTCCCCTCATCGGAATAAGTTTTAGTAATTTTAAAAATGTGATATTAAATTCGAAATTAGCGGACAAATTTACATATAAGATAAAATTTTCATAACAATATAGAAAAAAGTCATCAATCACCAAATATATTGCAACTCTCGCCAAAGTGATCAATTACTAAAAACTGTAAAAATTTCAAAAGAGAAAAAAAATTTCCAATTAAAAAATTAACAAAACAATCAAGCAGACGACTGAATAAATTAAAAATTTAAGTGAGAAATAAAATTTTATTTAAATTTTATTTTTATTTTATATTTACTTGAATATATTTATTAAATTTGGATGCAAAATGAAACAACTGTGTTAATTGGAAAATATAAGGTAATAGTTTTTTCTATATAGGATATATCCTTTTATTTTTTTTTTTCATCTTTCTATAAGCTCGATTTACTCTGTACCAATTATATTTTTTCTCATCGTGGAATAATTATCTCATTTTTAGAACAAAACGCTCACCTATGAACTTTTAAAACAAATAAAGACAATTTAGCCTCTAAAAGTAATTCAATTGATCCATTATAGATCACCTACACAGAAAAAAATAAAAATTAATTTCAATTATGGATTTGCTTATATCAATTAAAATTTTGTTTGATTTTGCTCCAATCATCAAATTGATATTAATTAAGTGAAAATAATTGATTTTTGCAAAATTTTCCAATTAAATTTTCTTACCAAATAAATTAAATTTTTAATTGAAATTTTAATTAAAATTAACTAAAATATTAATTGATATTAAGAAAAAAATAAACCTCCAATAAAAATACAAAAAATATGCATTAAAATCTTTATTGCCAAACCACAAATATTATTTGAGTAAATTTATTTATAGTAATATACAAATTTAAATCAAATGTATGAAAAGTAGAAAATGTACTTTTTATATTGTATGTAATAACTAGGTAATGTATAACACGTAATAGAGTGATAGTCTTATTTCAGCGAATCGTTCCAATATGGGGCAAATATGTCTCTGATGTAACCTTTATAACCTAGGCAAGCAACACCAATAAAACATTAAAATTTAAAATATGGTCAAAAATTATTATGATGAAAACGTGAAGGCTGCACATTTTTGATACGATTTACATAGCTCCTTGATTTTTCTTCCGGGAATATCTAAAATAACAATAATACTTAGAAGTAACAACAAAAAAATAAAAAACGTACACTTACCGATTAATTAATAAAAGTTCTTCAGGTGTAAGGATATCTCCCCATACTATTTTTCATAACTAATGCCAAGAAATCAAAAATTTTCAACGTTTGGCAAAAAATTTCCTTTAATTGCTTTAAGAGAAATTCTTTTTCAAATGTTTTTATTTTTCGTTTGAATTGATTTTGTTTTAAGCTGTAAAAAATTTTTTAACTTGGTTATATTAATTAATTAAATAAGTAAATGTGTATAAGAACTTAAATAATAAATTATTTGAAAAAAATATTATCGAATAATTTTTTTCTGAGTAGAGGCAGTCTAATAACTAGCAAAAAATATAGAATTATTTTTAAAATATTAATATTTTCACTACTTCTAAAGTAGAACTAAGTTATTTAAAATTAATTCTATAAAAGTGAAAATAAAACTCTTCTTAGTAAAAAAACACATTTTTTTCCACTTTAAAAGTATTTTTAATAAATACTAACAAAGTTAAATTAAAATTTTGAAATAAGTTAAGAAATTAGGTTTATATAAATATATTAACGTAATTTGAAAGAATAACTTCGAAATTTCTTACTCTTGCATACTTATTTTAGGGGTTCTTTATTTCAATAATTTTTTCTATTTTTATTTTTGATAATAATTTGTCCTTCAGAGGATTATTTTTGTCTAGAAATCTTTTTAAAAATTTTTCCCGTAGAAAATTATCTAGAAATATTTTATAGATATTTATCTTGTTTTATTATTTCTTAAAAATATTGTTATGACACTAACTTTCCCTAGGGAAAAATGCAATTATTCTAAGCAATACGATTTCTATTAAAATATTTATATTTTGTATCAACTTTAAACTAAATTTGCTAAAAATATAATATTAATTGCTTTTAAGGCAAAACTTCAGAAGCAAAGAATAGGAATCGTAAAAAATAACATTCTTCCAAAGACATCGATAGGTTAAAATTTTAACTTCTGCCATTTTTTTATTTATTATTATTTTTTATTTATTTTATTATTTTTATTTTATTACTTTTATTTTATTCCACGTTATAACTTTTGAAAAATTATTTTACCCTTTTTTTCTTTATTATTATTTGTTTATTTGTTTTGTTTTTATTTATTTTATTTAATTATCTTTTCTTAAAATTTTATTCCTAAATCTAGTACACAGAGATAAAAATCATAAATACAAAATTTTTTTCATAGATTTTATTAAATTTTACTTAACAATAATTTTAGATTATTTGCAACAATTTTGCGAAAATTTTGGCTTTATTTTATAATATTTTATTGCAAATAATAAATTAAAATAGTTATACGTGAAACAATAAAATGGAAATTTTCCAAGAAAAGTATGTTAAATAATAATCGTTTTCATAAAAAGCGCTACATAATTATTTTTTTGTTCCTAATATCTAGCTAAAAATCAGAAAAAAATTAAATATTTCAAAGATAATTTCAAACATTTTCTTTACAAATTAAAAATATAAATAAAAATTTAAACAATTTTGTTTGAGCCTTATTGATTTTATTTTATTTGAAAAAAATATAAAATAAGTTTAAATATTTAAGAAATTATTTTAAATATTATGACTCGAAATCAATGAATACAAATCTTTTAGTGATCTACAAACTTTTTTCTGTGTATTTAAAAATATGTATTTCCGAAATAAAATAAAATTTGTTTTGTGATTGAAATACTAAAGGTACGTTCAGACTAGTCAAATATTTGAACAAAATGACGTAACTACTATATAAATTATTGCCTAATTTCTCTTTTTTTTTAATGGGAAACGATTTTTTGCTTATCATTAATCATAGCTGATATTTTATCGAATTTTATTTGACGCTGTTTTCTCTTACAAAACATTTGCAAGATTAAACAATTGCAAACAATATTTTTATAAAACTATTCGTTACGCAATTTTGATCAAATATTTTCCAAATGTGAACATAGTTAGGAAGTTATTCAGGTTAGTTTACCAGTCACTAACTAAATTTCGATTATGGTTGAAAATCGATTTTCTTTGTCAAAAAACAATTATTTTGTAGTCGATTCTTACCAGCCAGCTTTATACTGAAATCGGCTTTTAGGTTTCGATTAATCGAAAAATTAATGCTGCACAGTAAAGTAGTTTTTTGTAGAAATAAAATGCAAGAATATCAAAGGAAAATTTGAAACTTTCTAAAAATTAAATGTTGGGACAAGTTTTTAAAGAATAAAAAAAATCAGTAAGTACAATTCAAGAAATAATTGTTAATTATAATGGAAGAACTTTGAGTACTAGTTATATAAAATCTACATTCGTTCTCGCAGTGCAGGACATTCACATAAAGAATGTTCCTAATCCTCAATAAAACAAGTTCTGCAGTCATCCTTTTCTTAAGCCGCTTATTTGATAATTCGACCAAAAGTATATGATTATCCGTCTGTGTTTCTGTTATATCCGTAGGCGACCAATTTCTTTCGCATTCATTCGCCATTTCGATCCCACGAATGCCCTATTACCAAGACTAGGCTGATAAGTATAGATACTGATTGAGTGCAGTTGAATAGATATTACGACTTCAAAGCTTACGAATTCCGTGCCTTAATCGCGGCATTACCATTCAAATTAAAATCGATAGTCGATATCTTCCGAAACAGGTACCCCGTCTTGCAGAAAATATTCCAGACTCGGTTCCAGTGTCAGTTCTATATGTAATATTTCATATCACCGCATATTTAGTGAAATGATTAATTTACTTTCTATGTTTTTACAAAATACACGTATTTGAATTCTATGGTGTTAAATTTAAGACATTTAGTTACACAATTAGAGTTATCTGCAGAAGTAGGTTAATAATAAATATATATATTCTTTTTATTATCTCTTGATCTTCTTCGAACAGTCATACGACATTTGCATTCAATGCAAATGTTTAAACATATCGATATATAATATATACATATTTAAACGTCTATAAGTCCTTTAAAACATAATCTAATTTAATTTTATTTAACTTTTTACTAATTATATAAATAACAATCACTTAAAAAATCGATTATGGAGTTCGATTAATCGATTATATAAATCGAAATTAAAATGGTTGATCGAAAAATCGAAAATCGATTACTAACTTTTCATACCATTCACTAATTCTGGTTATTAAAAATATACTGTCTAGATTTTTTTATGAAAGAAAGTTTTAAATTTTAAATAATAATTTATTTCTTATAGGGTTTTAATAAAATGTGTAATCTTTTTCGCAAAACTTTTATACCTTTTAATTGATCGGGTTCCCTTGATACAAAGCAATATTTTAAAACACTAATTATTTAATGTGCGCTCATTTATTTCAACTAATTAAAGAGAGTAAAAATTACATATTTAAAGAGAGAATAAAGCAGAAAATTATAGCAATTAGGGCAGCATTTGTAAAAAACCGGAAACCAGGTTTTGGATACTCTAACAATGACCCAAGAAAATCTGTCTAAAACGTAAACAGGCATGAACATTTCATGTTCATGTTGGTTTTCTTAATTTTTATAAAAATTTGAAGCGCGAATAAAGTGGCGAATTTTTTGAAATTGGAAAAAATAACAATGTGGCTCCATAGGTATTATGCGTACCAAATATGAACAAAATCTTATGACCCTCTATCAAAAGAAAGCAATTTTTTATAAATTTCTCGTTTTAATTCAAAAATTTCCTTACAATATTTTCTTTAATCTAACTATAAAAAATAGCTTTTTCTTTTGTGCGCAGTTTTTCGCACTATATAGAATTCTATAACTTTGAGCCAGAGAAATTTAGAAAAACATTTTTATTATTGATTGTTTTATTCACTTTTTCTTTAACCACTCATAGATATAAACAAAATTGCATGCTTCTTAACAGAAAAAAAACAAAAACGTATAAATCATTTTATTTCGTACGAAGAAAAAATGTAAGATGTTTAATCTTAATCTCATCAACTCTCAACAAAAAATAAGAAAAACAAAAGAAACTAACAAAAAAAATCAAGTAAAATTTAACCTTTTTTATCAGCTTTAGAACGGTTATTAATGATATTATCGTGCTGCCTTAAAAAACAATGCTTTGTCAAGGGAAGGTTCCTTTAAGAAAAGTTAAGCCTATTAAAACACTACAGTACTTAATGTATATATATTATATATCCACACGTCTGTCCTTCCGTCCGACCGTTCATGTATTCTTCTAATGAAACTAAAAGCAATTTGAAAAATTTTTAATTTCATGAAAGTTAGTACACGATCCTTCTTCTTTTATATACCTTATTCCCTAACTTATGCTCTATCAAACATCATTTCATTTCAATTAATATAGGGTGTTTTGTGAACATGCTTAACCGGTATTTTTACATGTTTTAGTTGCCCTTAGTTATTAGCAAATTATATTGTCCATTAAAATCTTTACATATTTTTAATCAAATTGTTATGGCAACCTTCGTTTTCTTAAATCTTATAAAAAATCTAAATCAATAGCTCTTCATTATATATTCGATAACAACTTACCAAAGAAAATCCTTTAAATTACTTTAGTAATCGAAGTGAAAAAAATTGTAACTGTGTTAAAAAAAAAAAAAAAAACAAACATCCATCATCATAGATGATAAGTAATAAAGCATTGAAAACTAGCAGCAGCAACAAGAAATCATGACAACACAAAACAACAATAACAATAAGATTTTAATGAAAGACATTAAGAGGAGAAAGAGAATAGAAACGGTAAAAGAAAAACCTTGTCATATAAAACCAAAATCTAGTTAACAAATCAAATCATATATATTTCTCATATCCCTGTCCCATTTTATTTCATCTCTAGGCGAGTGTAATGATGATAGCACGCGTGTGTGCGAAAGTACTGTGAGTCGAACATATTAGGATAGCCCCAAAGTGAAAGGTATCGATGTTCCCAGCTCAAATGAAAATTTACTCATTTTAAGATGCTATTTCTCAAAATTTTCATAATTGGTATCAAAATATCAGTATTTTTATAAGATTTTTAATGATATATAATAATTATTATTATTTAAAAAAAATACGCTAAGAAGTATCACCCTAAGAATGTATGATTAGGGGTTTTTATTCTGATTAGGGTTCCTAATAATGGGAAATAAAATATAAATTTCCTATCTCCCGGGAATTCCAAGGAATTTTAGTAGAACAATTTATTTAACTAAAACTAAATATTAAATACCTCGTTGCAAGGTAAAAGTTTTCGGTGGAATGATTTAAGCAAAATTTCGTATAAAAGATTATGTGGATTAGTACAACATATTAAAATATTATAGTCTGAAAAAAATATCTAAAAAATTACAATACAGTCTTTTATTTTAATCAACTGAAATTATAAGACATGGCTTTTAACGAATCGACCATTGAAGACTTCATTTAATTTTATTTTAAATTTAATTTGGTTTCCAAAGTAGGACCGAAAACATAGAAATTGGCTCATTTAATAAATAATAATTCATTTTTGTTCATAATTTCTCATATACGTAATATTTAATAAAAAATAAATAACAAAAATTTTAATTTCAGTACTCTAACAATTTGCACATTATTTAAAAAATTGCTTATGTCGATAAACTTTTTAAATTTCAATCACTCCACAAAGGGTCTTAAGCAAGGACCGGAAGTTTATGGAAGTGAATGTTTTATGGCTTTTACTCCTAGAACAGAATAAACTTAATATCTTTGCGAATTAGAGTATATGCTTTAAAATGGCATCAATATGCTGGTGTATACTTATGCATATTTTTTGAATTTTGCATATTTTGCCATAAATGCATATTTTTGTATCATATTTAGTGCAATATTCCAATTTAAAATTATTTTTTATGTAGAAAAAATTAATTCTGTGGACTTTTGATAAAACGACTTAAGTCTACATTTCAAAAATTTCAGAAGAGCTAAAAAATGTTTCAAAATACGAGGGTGGATCAATATTTCAGTGACTTTTCGAACTTCCCTCGCAGTTATATGAAATGCAACACTTTTCCCATCAAGTACCACCTGTTAGTAGACTACTGTCAAATTTTGAGCAAGTGTTGTCATTTACTTGGCATTTAACAGCTATTCAAAACGTACAATCTCGTGTATTTTTGCTAAAAATGGAAAAAAGTGAATTTCGAGTGCTCATTAAATATTACTTTTTGCAAAAAAAAACTGTCAATCAAACCAAAGAAAAGCTCGATAAATACTATGAAGACTCTGCACCATCGATTTCAATGGTAAAAAAGTGGTTTACTGACTTTCGTTGCGGTCGCACAAGTACAAATGACGCTGAACGTTCTGGACAGCCAATTGAGGTCAGTACATCCGAAAATGTCGAAAAAATCTACGATATGGTCTTGGACGACCGAAGAGTAAAAGTGCGTGAGATTGTTGATGGCATATGCATTTCATATGGCAGTGTGGTTCCGATTTTAAATGATCAGCTGAGTTTAAGAAAGTTGTCTGCAAGATGGGTGCCGCGTTTGCTCTCAATTGATCATAAACGTAAACGTGTAACAACTTCAAAGGATTGTTTGGAGTTGTTTAACCGCAATCCAAATGAGTTTTTCAGGCGTTTTGTAACTGTGGATGAAACATGGATCCATTACTGGAGATTCAGCTCCAACAATGAAATTATTGATCAAACAAATGCCTATTTTAAGGACCTCGAAAAATCCTATTTTTTTGGAAGAAATACCAAAACTGGAGAAACGTTGGACTAAGTGTAATGAGTTAAAAGGAGATTACGTTGAAAAATAAATTTTTGTTTTGTTTCATCGAAAAAGTCAAGAACTGATTGATCCGCCCTCGTTTTAAAAATACCATGGACAAATTAATATATGTTAAGATATTTCTCCAAAACTAACAATCACAGAAGGAGGTTGATTATTGTAAAAAATATGTTATCGAAAGGTTCCTTATTTACCTCGTATTAAGATGCGAAATAAATAATTTCATTTCAAAGAGGTATTGACCTAAAATATTCGACAAAATAATGTTACTGAAAAAGATATTTGGTATATCAGCCCTTGGATAACCTAAAACATAGAGATAAATACAGACTTTCAGATTCGAATTTCCAGTTATTTAAAGTTTAAAGTTTAATGTCGAGTTATGTATAAGAAACCTTTGATTTGGTTGCCATACGTTTTTGAAAAATATCAAAAATTGATTAATTCTTTTTAAAGAAGCTACCTGTATAGAGCTACCTTCATTTTAGAAAAATCGATCTATCATTAAGAACACAGACATCGAAAGTAGTTGTTACAATGCATCCATCACATATGTTGATATTGAACGGAAATTTTCTATGTACAAAAGCTGCCTAAGGTCTTTACTGTATAATTATTTTTAATTTAGGTCCTGTGTGAAATAGTAGAAAAGTATGCCCGTTAGTAAATTTTCGACAGTTTTGAGATGAATAAAAAATAGGGCTAGTAAGAATTTTGACAAATGAATATAAATTTTTTTAAGTTTTAAAATTTATAAAAAAAACTTTCAATAGAACAAAATATTTGGAAAAATAACATATTTTAAAACCTTTTAACATTTCAAACACATAACGTTCTTTAAAATTCTTCATATACAATATTCATACATTTCTTTTTGATTTTTTTAATAATAAAATTTAAATTTGTCAATTTTTTTCAATTCCCATTTCACATAGCAGAAATGAAAATTATTTTCACCATAGGAAAAATAGCTTTTATCATACACACGTCCTTGATATGATACTGAATTAAAATTTTATGTTTTATTTTTTTAATAAAAGTTAAGAAATAAGTGCATATTTTATTTGTTTTTATGGCATATTTAACATTTTTGGTTCGTTTTTTAAACGCTTAAAAAACACTTTTTAAATGCATAAACTTTCTGTCCCTGATTATTAGTAAGCAATTTTTTAGCTCTTTTAAATGTCACTAGAGGGTACTAGAATCATCATATATTTGTATTTAGGTGAGAAAAGCATTTTTCATTAAAATAGACGAAATTTTAGTTAAAAATTGTGGAAACAGTGGTATTATTATTTTAAATTTCTTGTAATCTTAACTGATCTAGAACTAAATAATTTATAATTGATAAATTAATACTAGTAAAATTATAAACTAAAAAATAGGTAGGTAGGTAGGTAGGTAGGTAGGGAAGGGTTGCCCAGCACTCAGAAAAGTGCTTGTGCATACACTCGGAGACCTAAAGGTCCACTGTGAGTCCCTTCGTAAAGAATATAGAAAGAAACTACAGATTAGATATAGAAAAGAGCAGGAAGGAAAATGATAGAGAAAAAGCTGAGACCAAGAAAAGTATAGAAAAGGAAAGGAAAAGTGCTATCGCCCTAAATCGTTCGCTCTAAGCCAACAACCTCCTCTTAGCCAGCCTATTCCCATGACGAATCCTATTAGTCTATCGAGATCTATTCTTGATATACTGCCTAATTCGTCAAGGAATCGACTGCCTAACCATTTCTGCCTACTTAGTTGTAGATATGGACAGTGACATATGATATGTTCCACCGTCTCTAGCTCCTCATTATCTTCGCACATTCTGCAAAGACCGGAGGAACCTTTATCCCAATTCCCTATCATTCCCCCTATGGGACAATGACCTGTCAGAATACCTATCATAGTTTTCAGGTTTTCCCTTTTCATGCCCAAAAGTAGATTTGTATCTGCTCTATCAAGTTTGGGCCATAGGACCCTTGATAATCTGCAGTCCGTTCTACGTCTCCATGCATGATTGGTTCTATCCCGAATCTACTCCCTAATGAACCTGAAGTAAAAGCCTAGAGGTGGTCTCACACCGCTTTCACTTGCAGTCCTATCCAAAGCTGAGCCGTTCCTAGCTAATTCGTCAGCTACCTCATTGCCATTTATCTCGCAATGACCCGGTACCCAGCAGAGTCTGATATAATACAAATAAAAAAGCGCTATTTTCCAAAACCTTTTTTAATAATTTTCCAGGAAAATGTGTTAATATTTTTTATAGTTTTTAAATTGTATTAGATTTAGTAATTCAGTAGTTTCTCAATGTAAACTTGTAAATTTTTTTTAAAAGCTGAGAAATATGAAGTTTTTTTAAGAAATTAACTTATTCTTAATTATTATGAAGAAAATAAGATATTTTTTAATTTACTTATTCTGATGGTCTATTAGCGAAAACTTGCGAGATTTTTTTTAATTTTTTTAATTTAAATTAAGCATTTTTTAAGCGCCTAAAACACTTTTTAAATGTATGAACTTCCTGTCCCTGGTCATAAGTCATTTTTAAGAATTAGAAAAAAACGATAATGGTAAATTATTAGGGATATGTTTTCCGAAATTTTGTGTTTGTGATCTGTTTACACCATTTCCTTCTGCATGAATTCAAAGTTAAAGCATTGTTAAAAATGGATATTATAGAAGGAACTTTTTTTTTGTTTCTTGTACATTTATATGGCAAAAGTTAAACATTTGTTTTTCATCGTTTAGCATCTGATTAGACAATTATAAAAAATAACTCGAATTTAAATTCGATATATATATTTTTTTTAATAGTTATTTATAGAATTTTTGCATTTTCGGCTTAAGTTCATTGAATAATTGTAGAATACATTGTAAAAGTTTTATTAGACACTCGTAACAACAACAACATTGTTCATTGCTACTTAATAAGTGTCTAAACAATAACAAATTATACATTGCTGATTTACTACATAAAAACTGGTAGCTTTAAGCATATAAACAATAATAATTGAAAAAGGAGAACACAAAATAATTGTAAAAAGCTTTGTCCAATTCCTAGATTTTAAAATAAAACATAATTTTCAAGAAAACATTTCTATTTTTAATCAATTACTCTGTGCTAAACGTAAATTTTAATAACCCGGGCACCCCACTGGTAAAACTAATTCGAGTACGCTGAATTTAATGTTTTTCGAAGTTAGCGATATTTGAATTTAAACTTTATTATGGAAGCAGCACAAATACAAGAAAATAAAAATAAAGAAGACATTGTTTATGTTAATTAAACAATAAATCAATTAAATATATACTCCAATCATAAGTTTAATAAATTTTAGTCCCATTTTTAAAGTATTTACATTTCTGTTTGAAAAGTTGCTCATTGGTAACACTAGGCAGTTTATTTGCGGAATTTTAGTAACATTTTTGTTAATTTAAAATGTTGTAATTCATCATTTAAAATATACTTAATAAGAAGAATTTGTTCTCCTATACTTCAACTAAAATATTATTATGCCTATTTTGTTAAAAACCAATATGTCACCTTTTCGAGCACAGTGTTATTTATCCAGAGTATTTGCACAATAATATATATATCTCCATTATAATTTTAAATGCAATAAATTTTTAATCTCTAATTACAAACAGTAAAAAAATATATCAATTCCCAATGATGCAAGAAATATTTTAGCTTTTAATGATATATTTTTTTTTCAAGAGCTTCAATTTATAAAAGAAATTTTAAATTTTAATATATTTCCTCCATAACAAACTAAAAATTATAAATTTTTAGAAACCTAGAGACTGGAACTTATTTATAACAGCTTACAATCTACTAATTTGGTAGAAACTTGTATAATTTACATAATACAAGTTTCTCACTAATACATAAATAAGTTAACAAAAAGATTTTTGCTTCATTAGAGTAAGTTAGATAATTAAGATAAATCAAAATTAATAGATTACAATTGAATTTGAATAAATAGACATTACAAACTGAGAACTTCTAATACGTTATAAACTAGAAAATTCGAATATGTTACAAATTAGAAAATTAGAAATTAGAAAAGTTGATTTTTAATATATTCTGCATTTTCTGTGACGATATAATTACATATACATACTTATGTACGCATGCTTGTATAAATATTATGGTTGTCAGTTATTCGAAATAAAATATATTGTTGGAATAATTAATTACAAGTAAAAAAAAAAAAACGAAAAAGAAATATATAGTCGGTCAAGACCGACTATATGAAACCCTACACAATTGTGTACGAGCATAAATATTCGAGAAGGAGACTTATATTAGACCTGTGGCCACTTTTACTAAATGTAAAATAAAATAACATCTAGATTATTTTATGCACTTTAGGGCGATTCCTGGAAGTGGATTTATATGGGAACTATGGTAAGTTATGTACCGATTCTCATAAAACCATATGAATGTTTACTAACATTCGTATGGGATTTATGCAAGTTAAAGTGATTTTCAGAAGAGAGGTTTATATGGGAGCTACGGCCAATTTTGGACCGATTTGCATAAAATTTGGTACAAAGATTGTTACTTGTACAGAACTTCTTTGCACCGAATTTCATTAAAATATTCTTATTTTTAAGGCATTTTTTAGGGTTTAAACTCTATTCCGGGGTAACATTTACATGAGGACTAGGTGAAATAACAATTTCAATAGGCTTCGTTCCTATATCATAAAAGTCTCACGTGCCAAATTTCATTGAATTATCTTTAAAATTGCGAACCGAACTTTGTGCACAAGGTTTACATGGACAGCCAACCAGACAAACGGACGGACATCGTTAGATTGATTTAAAAGGTGATTCTGAGTAGATTGGTATACTTTAAAATGTGTGTTGGTAACTTTTTCTAAGAACATATTTAAGCATTTTGACTTTGAAAGGATTTGAAAGGATGTGTGGAAAATCCTTTCACTACTGTTGATAATGGCAATACATAATATTAAAACCAAAATCTACTTTTTCTGTTCTTAATAGATTTTTCTAAATAAAGTTAATGATCGTCAATATTGCCAAAATCTATTTATTTTTTTTTTTAATTTCTTAAAATACATTGTAAAAGTTTTATTGGACACTCGGCAGAATGGAATGCATTTTCTAGTCAGCCACGACCGTCATCAGCACTCTTCAGCGTCCCACCGTGGTGTTCTCTATAAACATCATCTATTTAACTCAAAACATTCTTTTAATTTTTGATATTATTTATTGATTGATTGAGTTCAGTTAACAAACCATTGTTATACATTTCAGAATTTTTTGTTATTTCCACATCATTTGAATTATTAAAATAATTTTTGAAATAAATGTCAAATTCTCAAAAATAAAGAATTTTCACACACTTTTGTTTCACTTTTTGTTGAATATTTAAAAAAAATTAATATGCGCTGGAAATTTTCCAGATTGTAGTAATAACTTATTCATCTCCGTTTATTCTACACAGAAAAAAATAAAAATGAACTTCAATTACGAAATTGCTTATATTAATTAAATTTCTACTTGATTTGGCTCCAATCACTAAAATGCTATTATTAAGTAACTGAAATAATTGATTTTTATTAAAGTTTCAAATAATTTTTTGAATTAATCCAATAAGAACTATAATTGAAATTTCGTTTAAAACCAACTAAAATATTTGATTGATCTGATTCTAAAATTAGTTAAATTTGTACGATTGCTCAAAAATGCTTCTCTTGATAATAAACGAATTTTATCAAATATTTAAATAAAAACTGTTTTACAATCGTAATGTGGGTAAAACGAAATATATGAAAATCTACATAATAATAATGTATGTTCTAAATATATTTAATTTATACTTATACTTGATTTCCGGGAAAAGTTAAAAGTAATAAAGTAATAATCAGTTATCATCTCTACTGTATCTCCAAAAAGGGATTATAATTATCATTGTGGTACACTTTACAACCTAGGAGATGACATACCAATAAAAACATTAAATAGCATATGACAGCCTATCTGAAGATATGGTAAAATTAATCAATATAAACTTGTATAAATATTCATTCAAAAAGTAGCATGTTGATGCAAACATGGTCCTTGTCGAGAATATTTTAGTACAATAACACTAGAACGATTAGTAATTTTGTCAAATCTTAAAATTCTACATATAATTCCTAATTCACATCATCCTTAAGTCAATACACGGCACTAGTTTTTCTTTAAATAGCTCACAAAAAGACCAAGCGGTTTTAAATCTACGATTGTTTACAAAATTATATTTATTTTGTTTAAAATATTTTTTCTTCTTTTTATTTTTTAAAAAGCTGTTGATTATTGTCAAAAAAAATTAAAACCGATTAAGAAGTTTGTTTTATTAATAAATAATTTTTATTAAATTTAAATCTAAAATTAATTAACAAATTAATTAAACCATCATTTTTTCTGTGTAACTTTAAGAATTTTATAAAATTTTTAGAAAAGCTATTATATATATATATATATATATATATATATTCGAGTAATACTGAAACTTCAGTGTCCGTGAAAGGCTTTACCCCGAAATCTATTAAAACGTGGTTTACACAGTTATATATCCTAATGAAAATTTTAATCATTTTCAACAGGGTTTTCCAACTAAACAAATCTTTTTACACTTATAATTTCTAAAAGGCATAATAGTTTAACAAAAACTCATTATGAGAATTTATTCGATTAATCGTTCAAAATTGATAGAATATTTTTTTATTCTAAATATAAACATTTTGTTTGTTCGAAAAGAATATAATATTTGTTCCTCGAATAATCGAATAATTTCTGTTCGAATGACAACCCTAATAAATACTTATATAAATAATTTTTAATTAAAAAAAAAAAATCTTGGAAATCATGACCTCAAAAATTTCCGAACAAAATTAATAAAATAATTAAAAGAACATTATAAAATAATTAGGGAATATATTGAGTGCACCATTTTTTCAAATTCAAACAAAACTTAAGTTATATACGGCAACATAAACATGTTGAACGACATATTGTTTGCACTATTTCGAATTTTTAATATTTTCATTAGTTTCTAGAATACGAACTTGTTCTTATGGATTTCATCCTTTACACTTTCGTCGAACATAATAAAAATTTCATTTTTGATGAAATTAACATAAACTTAAAGAAACATAATGAATTCAGTTTTAGATTAAGTAACTCTTAAACAGCCGTTAAATAATTTTGACTACCATTTTGGTTCCGCCATTTTGTATTTTTTACTTTTTAGTTCATTTTTGGAATCAGCATTCCCAATAACTCTATAATGCACATTTTTTGCCATATCCGACCCACTGTGCACTGGTTAAAACATTCAAAGGTCATGTTTCCAATATTTCTTGCCACATCTTGTGCAAGAAAAATACATTCGCATTTTATAAAAATATTGGTATATTTTTGAACACGTCATCTTATAAATATTTTAAATGTTCTCTCTTATTTCCTGTGATTTCAAGGCCCATTCCATTTTTAAGATGTTCCTTGATATTAACAAAATGCTGATTGTAAGATGATAGTACAGCAAAAGATTTATTAATTAATAGTTATTAATTTTTATATAAAAAGTTAATT
Source organism: Protocalliphora azurea (assembly GCA_932274085.1). Classification (NCBI taxonomy): domain Eukaryota; kingdom Metazoa; phylum Arthropoda; class Insecta; order Diptera; family Calliphoridae; genus Protocalliphora; species Protocalliphora azurea. Next base: position 125,118,449 of record OW026519.1, read on the forward strand.
TAAATTCCCGGTATAAATTTCCCGGAATTTTTAACAAAAAATATTTCCCGGAAGTACCCCGGAATTATTTTCTCGAATAGGAACCCTTATTCTGTTCAATGTTAACGTATTTATATCACGTTCAAGTATGACATTGTTAGTGACTTTTGTAAATTATATTTCTTGCATTTTTATTTTTTCTTTTTCTCTGTTCTAAACTGCATAATTAGAAGATTAAATCTATGTTTAAAAGATATATACATACATATTTATATTATTTATACATAATGCATTATACATAACGTTATATAAGCATTTCCTTAACTGCAATATACTTGTATAACAATTTAATTGTAAAGTGTACTTACGAAATAGTTTGGTCAAAAATTAACTATAAAAAATTGTTCACGTTATCGTTGATATGATATTTTTTAAGATTTGCTATGAAAAATTGTTTGCAATATCGTTTAATATTTTCTACAGAACATTTTTCGTGATATTGTTTAATACTTTACATTGATCATTTTTCATTATTTTTTGCTATATCGCTAAAATTTTCATACATATCGTTACACAGAAAAAAGTCACCAATCACCAAATTTATTAGTATATAATTCATTAAATTAAAAACTTTTTTAAATTTGCACCTCTCACCAAAACAATCAATTATTAAAATCTGTAAAAAATTAAAAACAGAAAATTGTTTCCAATTAAAAAATTAATCAAATCAATCAAGTAAATGATTGATTGAATTAGAAATTTATTTGAGAAAGAAAATTTTACTTAAATTGTATTTTATTTTATATTTACTTGAATATATTTATTAAATTTAAATGAAAAATGAAACAATTGTGTTAATTGAAAAATATACGGTAATAATTTTTTTCTATGTATGTTAAATCGTTAATTTCTTATTAACAATTGACGATATCGTTAAATTTTTACTAGATATTTTTCGATATCGTTAAATTAATTTTTATCGATTTTTTTTTTTTTTTTTTACTTAAATTTCCTCATTTTTTGCTGTTTCTGCTGTTCTACACTCACATGTATATATTCAATGTTAATTGTTTAACAGTGTGTATGGGGAGTCCTCTTCTATTGTCTTTTGACTAAAGCGATTCATTCCTTTTGTTAAATGCATTCCTACATACATACAAACAATATAGAGAGAGAAAGAGAAAAAGGAAGTAAAACACTCTTTTGTTTTCAAACAACAACTAATGACATGGACTATAGAGAATATTCAATTTTGAATAGACAACTACTTAAATGATTTTCGAGATGTTGTTTCAATGATAATAACAACGATGATGAAGCGCAGGATGAAGAAAATGATGATGCTGTCACTGATATTCAAGGGTACTAATACTAATACAACAATAACTGCAAAGTTGTTACAAATTCTTAGTTTAAAGAATTTTTCACAGAAAATATATTCGAGGGATTGTAACAGATTTTTATTTTTTAAAAAGAATTTCAAAATGTGACAAAGACTGTGAGTGAGTGTGTGTATGACCATGGCATATAAAAATATACTTAGAATAAAAAAAAACAATAGCAATAAAAAAACACTTCAAACTAACTGCACAAGTGTTTAAATATGTAAAGATTTTTCTTTTTTCTGTATGAATAAATGATTACATTTTTTTCTATGTTCTTTAAGGTTATTTTAAGTGTTTCTGACTGCCATGAATGAGCAATTATCGAATCAATATCAATAGATGAACAATGTGCAGCATGAATTTATCTTTTGGTTGTTCTCGTTGTTGCTTCTCTGCTCTGTTGCTGCAATGGATACTTTTGCAAATGCCACTGAATTGCTAAGTAATCAACCTACAAAAGCGTATGATGTCAAAGTCATAGTCATCATCTTCATTATCAATACTCGTATAAGGACAACAGTATATTTTATCATCAATAATATTTAAAAATAATAATATTTAAACACGATATTGCAAACAATTTTTCATAGAAAATATTAAAAAATATCGTGGAAAATCTGTATTAATTTGATTAAAATTATGAATATTTTAAATGATAGAAAAAAAAAAACTAATAACAAGGTTGTTGTTGAACGATAAATATGAAAATTTTATAAGTTAATTTTAATTTCAGAGAAAAGAAATAGTAATGAATGCTGATTTTATTTACATGCATAGAGATTTTTTGAGGAATTAAATTAAAAATTTACTATATTGTATAATTTTCTATAAACAGTTTTAAAAGCAAAAACTATTCGCAAAATTCATTATACAGATATAATAAAAGTTAGCGAAATATTTTTTATAAAAAAAGTTATAATATAGAATAAATTTTTCGAAAAATTATCCTTAGGAAATTATAGTTATCGAAAATTTTTCTATTGAAAATTATCTTATCAAAAAATGTCTAGAAAAACTTCTAGAAAATTAGCTATTGAGAATTTTCTCAAGAAAACATCAAAAAATTCTTTATAAAAAATCGTTATTGAAAATTTGTCATCAAAAATTTCTATAGAAAAATTTATTATCGAAAATTTTCTATAAAAAAAAAATTCTAAGAAAATTTGTTATCTATCAATTTGTTGTCCATAGGAAAAATCTGTGTTATCTATAGAAAAATTTGTTATCGAAAATTTTCTATAAAATTAATGTTCTAGGAAAATTTGTTATCAAAAACTTTCAAGAAAATTTTTTATCGAAAATTTTCTACAAAAAAAAAATTCTATGAAAATTTGTTATCAAAAACTTCCAAGAAAATTTGTTATCAAAAATTATTATAAACATTTTTTATCGAATTTTTTTTTAGGTTTGTTGTTAAGAATTTCTATAGAAAAATTTGTTACCGAAAAATTTCTATAAAAATAATTTTCTAGGAGAATTTGTTATCGAAAATTTCTATACAAAAATTTGTTATCGAAAATTATCTATAAAAAGAATTTTCTAGGAAAATTTGTTAACAAAAATTATTACAAAAATTTTTTATCGAAAATTTTCTATACGAAAATTTGTTATTAAAATATGTTCTATGAGAAATTATCGTTATCGAAAAGTTGTCTGTAAAATTAATCATTATCGAAAAACTCTATATTATCAAAAATTTCTAGAAAAATTTTTTGTCGAAAATTTCTGTACAAAAATTTATTAACAAAAATTTTGATAAAAATAATTTTCTAGGAAAATTTGTTATCGAAAATTTCTATACAAAAATTTGTTATCGAAAATTATCTATAAAAAGAATTTTCTAGGAAAATTTGTTAACAAAAATTATTACAAAAATTTTTTATCGAAAATTTTCTATACGAAAATTTGTTATCAAAATATGTTCTATGAGAAATTATCTTTATCGAAAAGTTGTCTATAAAATGAATCATTATCGAAAAACTCTATAGAAAATTCAATTGAGCACAACAACTAGTTCCAGAACGCATGCAAATAGTCTGTATTTGTTCTACTTTGGTGTTACTACCAATGATTCTTATTTGAAATTGTCACCCCAGAACTATTCCCCTGGTCTTAGCTAGCCGGTACCCATTCTGTGAAACGGTTCTAGAACTAGTTCTTTAATCAATGATTTTTGTTCGAAATTGTCACATTCAGAACTTATATAGGAACTATAACTGTAAACTGTTCCAGAACAACCCAGCAAAAACTTTGGTTGCCATGTAATGAGTTAAGAATCTAATATAATGGCTCTTCACTATGTACACATTAGCTATATAACCCATTATTATAGATTTTATAAATTTTAATTACAGATTTAAATTTTTCATTTTGAAATTGCAATTGTGAGAACATTGCAACTTCATATGGAAAGTACTCCTTTTCATATATTTATCCCTTCTTTAAATATGTATATGAATTGGTAAACTCAATTAAAAGATCAATAAAAGTAGCATTTTCAAAAATCTGATCATAAATAAGTAACTACATACTGGTTTATAAATAAGTAGTTACTTAACTACTTCTTTGCAATGTGGAAGGTATGTTGCTGTCATTGAAAAGTAAATAGTTACCTAACTACATGCCATTACAAAGTTTTTGCTGGGAAGGTATTAAAATCAAAGATTTTTTTGTTTTATTTTTCATTCTAACGAACCATCTACTAAAGCCCATTTTTTAATATAAATTAAAATAAAAATTGAATTTTTTAATTTTGCTACTCTTTTTTAAAATTTATTAGATTTTTTAAATTTATTTTAAGTTTTTTTAACTATTCTAGGAAGTCATTTAGGAACCAGTAATTTGCTCATAGAAGTAAAGTAGAACTATTTCATAAGCACTAGTTCTCAAAAGCCTTCTTTAAACCCAATTTAGAGTAAAAATACGGTTCTACTTCATGAGTACCAGAGTTGGTTGCGAAACCACTAGTTCTAAAGATATTACTAAAGAATCTGAAATGGTTCTGATTACACCAGTTCTAGAACTAATAGTTTTAGAACAAGTTCTGAAAATTTTTCTGGGTTGTTATGTATTATATCATTTTCTTTTTACAAAATATTTAAAACGTTATAACTAAATTGAAACATTTTTCTTATTTTTCAGGTAAGCCAATTTTAAACTTTAAACGTGAGTACAAAATATTTTGTGTATTTAATAAGTTATAATATGTATGTATAATATGTTTAATAAATATCTTGTCAAAATACTTTTGAAATTAAACAAATTTGATTTGAATTACACAAGTTAAAATAGAAACTTTTAATAAAACCAAAATCACATGAATACAAATTAAAATAAGATTTTTTCTTCTTAAGAACCTATTATGATTTCCTCCCTTTAAACAATAATTTAGTTGATTATTGAACAAAATTACATTAAATATCTTGTATCTTTTTACTGTGTATCTGTTATGTTCTGCCAACTAAATCTAAAAATCTATAATAAATAACAATGAAATTTAATCTTAAGAGCATTTTCTCCAATATATTATTTTTTTATTATTCTTATTGGTTTTCTTTAGATTGTTTTGTATTCTTTCTTGTCTCTGTCGATTTTAAGATACTTTCGTAAAGTTTTTAATGTATTTTATAGATTATTATTTTAATAAAATATAAGTCTGTTTATATCTATGTATGTGTGTGCCAGTGTGTTAGTGTATAAAGTAGTTGCTTGAATTTCTTACTTTTATTATTCTTTATACCCTACACCACCATAGGTGACTGGGGTATTATGCTTGATGATTATAATGGGTCCATTATTTCACCTAGTACAAATGTCCTTTAACAATCATAAATTCCTTAAATATAGCGATATTATAATGAAATTCGTCAAAAGTAAGTTTTATATAAACAGAAGTCTTTATTGCAAATTGTATTTCAATCGGTCTGTAATTAACAATAGCTCCCATATAAGTCCCACTACTGAAAATCCCCTTCTAAATAAATAAAGCCTATAAAAATGTTAATACAAACATAATATATTAATCATAAAAATATGTAAATATGTAATACATTTAATACAATTATCGGTCCGCAATTAACCACAAGTCCCATGAAAGATCCTTCTCCGAATTTTTATGCACATACCCAATGGTGTAGGGTATCATATAGGCTTTATCGGCTATACCTTTCTTACTTGTTTTTCTTTTCATTATAGAATGTTACAACAACCATAATAACAACAATTCAATTGAAATCTATCTATCGTTTGGCCATTTAATAAATTTTCAATACACTGCTGTGTTAACATTTTAACCTTTTTTGTAGGTGGAATGAAAGCACAATGGGTCAAATTTTTTAATTCAACTTGAAAAATATAAATAAATAAATAAATACTATGCTATTTATTGCACTGGTCAACAAAACAAAAAAATTTTTGTTTCCTGTGATTTTTTTTTTTTTCTTCCATCTCAAATTGACGCGTATTTTTTAAATGCGTCAACAATTTTTTCCTAACAGCTTTTATTTTTCAGTTATAGCTAACTACCCTCATTTACAATTTTTACTTAGATTTTCGTTTTTTATTGGACATTAAAATATATTTTGTTGTTGTTTTCGGTCACAAAGATGTTGTGTGTTTTCGCTATATTTATGGTGAATATATATTTGAAAAATATCGAAAACCTATATCAGACTTTGTGAAAACTGCGTATCATCAATACTTTAAAATAAAATGGTGTAATCAGAACAAGCCATGGGTTCCTCATATTGTGTGCCAGAAATGTGTGGCATGTCTACGATTATTGTCCAGTTTATATATTTTTAGACTAATAAATAATGTTCGTAGCACCCATGATTTCGCGAAAATCTCGTAACCATGCTATTGTGTTATGAAAATAAATGGAATTAACCTTGGAAATTGAAGTAAATGGTCATATCCTAACTTATCTTCTGCTCAACTACCTAAATTGAAATCTAAATCTTCTGACGATCCAAATCTCTGTGAACCCGAACGAAATACATCAAGTGAAAACTCTGTTCCAGATTACAAATTTAGTCTTTCAAAACCTCAACGAATTAATCAGAAAGAACTGAATGACTTAGTAAGAGATCTGAAGTTACCGAAAGAAGCTTCTGAAATTTTAGCACCTCGTTTAAAAGAAAAAAAATTACCAACATCACATTTTATCGTACCCGAGAAAAAAACCTGATACCGTATTTTTCTCAAGATAAATTTTACAACAGATAGGTTTAAAAAAGTACCAACCTAGTGATTGGCGTTTTCTAATAGACTGCAGCAAAAGTATTTTAAAGTGTGTTATGCTTCATAACGGCAACAAGTACGGATCCATAACTTTTACACATTCGGCGACTTTAAAAGGAGAATACGCAAATGTTTCTAAGGTTATGTAAAAAATTAAGTATCTAGACCACAACTGGGTCATTTGTATTGATCTGAAAATGGTTAACTTCCTTTTAGGTCAACAAGGGGGGTACACAAAATTACCTTGTTTCAAATGTCTTTGGGATAGTCGTGACAAACAGTACCATTGGTCACAAAAAGTTTGGCCAGTGCGGGAAGAGCTAAAAGTTGGTACAAAAAATGTTATAAACGTACCTTTAGTTAGCCGAGATCGCATCATACTTACACCACTTAATATTAAACTGAAAAGAAAGATCCTAATTTTGTCAAATCAATAACTGAAGTCGAATCCAAAGCTTAGAATTCATTTGTTTTGCTTATGAGTTTGCAACGAGATCTACTTAAAGTCGTTCATTCAAGGAAATCTTATAAAAGACCATTTGATAGTATTCGATATAAATTTTGTTAACATATATATTAATTTTTTGGCACAATAATAAAACTATATATTTCAAGAAGTGAAGCTTTTTGTAATCTCCCAGTATTTTTTCATAATCAGGGCCATAAAATACTCAATAACGGCAAAAAAGGAAACAAAAATTGTATTATTGTATATTAGGAATTTGATTATATTAATAAAAATTTTGTTTTCTTTTGCTCCAATCATCAAAATGATAATCTTAATTAAGTGAAATTAATTGATTTTTTGTATAATTTCAATTAATTATTTTAATCAAATTAATTATATTTGTTATTGATTTTTTTATTTAAAATAACCAAAATATTAATTGACTGAATTAAGAAATTTACTATTACTAAAATTTACCTTTATTTAAAACTCTTTGTCCCAATAAAATTACATAAATATTACACTGCAACTATTTAATACAAAATTAAATATATTATTTCACAATAATTTGTATTAATAAAGTGCATGTAGTATATGTTATATACTATGTTCCAAGTTGAAATTAAACTTAATGTAATAAATTGTAATATTGAAGGAATATTGATTCAATACACATTAGAGAAAAAAATATAGGAAGATCACTAAAGTGATGCGTTTTGATTACCTGAACACGGAAAAATATAAATAAAATACTTTCAAAAATTCGTCTTTGGCTTCCAATCAGAAATTGAAAATCACATTTCTAATACATTTGGGGAAAAAAATTAGAGTTTTTCTTAGAAATAGGAAATTTTGGTACATTTTTTCTTTAAATTAACACTTTCTTAAATTATTTTCTTAAACTCAAAACGAAGAATTATTTGAGATCTCTTTTAAAAAAAAAAAAAAAACTCTTAACTTTATTTTTGTTTATAGGAACTCAGATTAGCATTAGCGTTGAAAAGTACTCCTACATCGAAATCGTCTGGGGACACTTAGATCCACATGGATAGTGACATGTAAATAGAAAATAGAGTGATCTTAATGTGTAGTACATGTATAGGCATAAGACTCTGTTATAATAAAAATAATAATAATATTTTGATTCAGCTCCAGAGTTTCGTTTATTCTACCATCCCCGCTAAAAATTTAAATTATATCTAATAAAGATCATTATTCAAATTGAAAAAAAAACAAAATTTTTTTTACTGCATAAACCGGAGATCCAGAATCAAATTCCTCAGAACATACCCAACAATAAAGATGTGACATAAATTTTTGGGCGGATTTGATTGTACATAAAACATTATAGATTGAAGAGTCTTATGGGAATTATCTAAATGAAAAAAGAAATATGCATTTCTATATTTAGAGGGATCCACTTAATTTAATATGACTTACCTCTGGACTTCTTCAAAAGACATGGATAAATGTCGAATTCCTTTAAAATTTATTTTTTATTTAAAAATATTTATATACTTTTCTTTTTGCTGTTGTCAGAAAATAGTTTTTGTTTTTAATTTTTCTTTCAAGAAAAATTTTTAATTAAACAAATTACTTTTTTATTGAATTTAGATTTAATATCAAATACTACTTTAGCTAAAAGAAATCTAGTCATAATTTTGTCTGTGTAAAACTTAATTTATAAAAATTTAATTTAATTAATTTTTCTTGAATTTTCTTCACCTTAAACCCATAGTATTTTGCCTAGTCTATAAACACTTCATTAAACTGTGAATATATGTATGAATATATGTGAATATATATTTCTTTTGTGTTTAATTCATTCTCCTTATACTAAAAACAATGAATAAAAAATTCCAAAGGAAAATTTACAACAATTTTTTTCTTCTTCTAAGATTTATAATATAAAAGTGTAAAGTTCATGTTGAGATCAAATATACTTTTTTTTTTCTTGTAGAAGTTCTTATCATTTTTGCTACTACATACAGTACAATATGTGAAGTAATTATTTTTACATTGAAAGAGAACATTATTTTTCCATTATTTGGCTTTAAAAAAGTATATAATATTCAGCTAATGTAATATTTTTTTAATACGAATATGTTAACTAATATATTTATTAATATATAACACAAAGAAAAATAAAACATAAAAATTTTAAATATTAAAAAGACAGACGAAATTAAAGAAACGGAAAAATGTTCTTCTTTTTACACTTACGGCTAAAGAAAATTAGAAAACTGCCGGATTTAAAATTTAATATGGCTATAGCTGCATGTATAAGTGCTTTTCGAATCTTTTTTTTTTATTAAATAAATTAATAAATTTATATCATTGGAATTTTATATATTCCGCCAATATTGCGTTTTTTTTTTAGTTAATCAGTCTTGTAATACTTACCCAGCAAAAACAACTACTTATTAAAGTAGTTACTTGGTAATGAGGCGTCATTATTATTTGCCTACTCTGTATTACATTAATAAGTTCTCAATAGTATAATAGCACAGTAATACTGCAATCACGTGGATGAGTTGGCTAGAGCGCCGGATTAACAACCAGAAGGTTGTTGGTTCAACCCTATTCTGAAGCTGTTAGTTTTTTATAACAAAATGTCTAAAAAGATATTTTAAACTAAATAGAGTTTTTGTCGCTCAGGATGCTATGTGCGAGATGGTGTACTGAGTAAGACTTTAGTCAGTAAAAACGAATGGTTAGTGTGTGTCCAAGTTCGAGTCTCACTGACGGCAAAATTTTTTTTTTTTTTGTTTTCGTTTAGGTACATATTTTTGAGTACCCCTAGAGGCAAAAAATAACCACATGAATTTGTGGACAAGTCGAACAAAAATAACTAGTTATTCAGGCAAAAAATAAGTAGTTTACTTTTGTTTCCAATTATTCCTGCTAGCTTAACAGGAAAGCAAAGTTTTTGCTGCGTATTAGCCACTTTATTCTTTCTTTCTCTCTTTCCCTCTATATATATATATTACTTATGTATTCATTTTTTGCAATTAAACAATATCCGGATTATCACTCTTTGCCGTATGTGCTTGGAGTCATTATTTCAACATAGCTTGAATTTTGGCTTGTTGTCTTTAATAAGCTCAAATTTATTACCTCAGAGCTTTTAGACTTCAAATATTGTTATATAGAAATACCGAATCCCCAAATATTTTGAGCAAAATAAAAATACAAAATATTTTTTTATCATCAATTTATTTATCAATGTATGAATACTTTTTTTTATTCTAAAGGCTTTTTTTAATTCTAAAGGCTTTTGAAAGTTTCTACCATACTCTGTGTGGATTAAATTACACCACAGCATAATTTTACCATTCCCACAAAATATAAATTTGCCCCAGAAATTTTTAAGCTTGTCAGCACGAATCATAGCGAATGACAATTATTTCCAACATTTTGCCCTAATAAGAGTGTTTTTTTTTCCTCGTAGCTTTTAACCTGTATTTGTATTCGTTAATTGTTTTTCTTATTATTTCTTGAAAGAAAAAATGATATACTCTTCCTGGAGTCCTTTAGCAAGAGCCCTGGTAAATATTTGCAAAGCATTCTTTATTTTTCTATGTTCAACTCTGCCGTATATTTTATGTATATAGCTACACTAAATTTAAGCTCATTTATGGAGCGATTTGATACTATTTAATTTCGTATCGTATCGTTTGCCTTAACAAGAAATACATTTATACAACATCTTTGACACTTTTTCCGACTTGGGGGTTATAATAATCCCCAAAAAGGTTTATTCTTTACAGTTCTTTCAGTTGACATACTTAATATATAATTTAAGAATCATTGGTGATATATATTATATACCACAATGCAAATTCTTGTTTTACGTGATTATAAGCATATCACTGAAGCATATGATGCTTATAATTCCTAGAATTGTTTCAAATAGCAACAAAATGCATATAATTTCTTGACAGATAGATTAACGGATATGTGTAGTTTTTATTGTTGTACTTTTGGAATTACAATCAAAATGAATTCTTTTTTGGTAAAACCCATTAAAGAAATGTACAGAAAACAAAATGTAAAAAAAAAATTTTGCAATGTTGTAAAACATTTACGAATTTTGTAAAATAAAGTTTAAATAATAATTTTTTGTTCATTGTAAAAACAATTTCTTGACAGACTGTATATATATGCTCTAGCTTTTGCCATTTTTCTATAGTAATTTCATTGAAACAACAATAACGAGAAGTACTCGATGTATTACGAGTACTTGTAGGCTTCATTCATATCATTATATACATACATGACTATACAAATACTATTGTATAACCAAAAGTGTATATAAGTAGACTTTTATACTATAATAATAGTCACACTTGCAAAAAAAAAATACAAGATTTTATTGCTTGTGTTGTTCCTTGTGGGTGGGCATTTTCACTTGTCTATATAGATGTCTGTATATCTATAAAATGTGTATGTAAATGTTGTTGTACTTTCGGATTTAATACCTCCTGGGCAATAGCACTTGTAAAACAATTATTCTTTTGTTGTCATCAACCAATGTGTTTGTGTTTTTCAGTTGGATGTGGGTTCTTTGGTGTGCTGTTATTTTCTTTTTTGCTACATTAAGAGGGAGAGAGAGAGAAATGAGCAATAAGAACAATTACTGAATAAAAACATTTTCCAATTTCATTCAATTGCGTATATTAAAGAAGTCAATGCCTGAATGGCAATTTAATTTTCACCAGAAATAATTACAAAATGTAAAAAAAAAATATAAAATGTTTGTGTAATTAAGGAAACTTTTGGAGAAAAGTAATAAAATTTAATAATTAATTTAAGGCATTTCTTATATGGCAACTTTATATATATATTGAAAATTTTCTTAAAAAAAATTATAAAAATTTGTTTTAAAAATTTCTTACAAAAAAAACTATTATAATTAAATAATATAATTAAAAATTGTTATCGAAAATTTTAGTTCAAAAAATTTTATATTGAAAATTTTCTTAAAAACACTTATTGAAAGTTTTCTTTATTAAAAATTATATTCATAGATTTTTCTGCAAAAAAATTCATATCATAGATTTTTATAAAGAAATGTTTTTGTCAAAAGTTTTCTATAAGAAAATATTCTTCATCAAATTTTGTAATCGAAAAATGTCTTTAAGAAATTTGTTTTAAAAAAATGTTTATAAGGAAATATGTAATTGAGAATATCGAAAATATTTGTAAGAAATTCTTTAATCAAATATGTTATCGAATTTTTTTTTAATTGTTATCGAAATTATTTAATAAAATTTATTATCAAAAATTTTCTTTAATAAAATTTGTTATCGAAAGCTTTTTATTACCGACTTCTGTAATAGAAAAGTAGTTTATTATCAGAAATATCTAAAAAGTTTTGTTATCGATTTTCCTTCAAAAATGTTCCATCCTAAATGTTTTTAAAACAAATTGTTATCAGAAATTTTGTTTAAAATTTTTTTATTGGAAATTTTGTTGAAACTTGTTATCAAATAAAAAAAATACAAAAAAAAAAAAAGAAACAATTTGTTTTCGATTTATTTTTTCTTTTTTATTTGTTATCGAAAATTACCTTTAAAGAAAAAAAATAAACAGCAAAAAATAAATATTTTAATCCCTTTTTTCTTTAATTTTTTTTATAGAAAACTTTGTTTAAAAAGATTATTATGGAAAATATTCGAAATTCCTTTGTTTATTTGAACTCATCAAAATATTTGCAATTTGTTATTGGTAACTGAAAACCTTGTTACCTAATTTTTGGTAAAGAAAAAATTTTTATGTAAAGAGAAAGGAAAATATGCATTAAAATATTTTATATGTATCCCTACAAACATTTGGAAGGTACTTTCCTAGAAGAAATTTACGCAATATCTTCCTTTAATTATTTGGACAAAAATCATTAAAGCAATATTTTTCTAAAATTAGGCAATGAACAACAAAAAATATATAAAATTTTATTATTATTATTTTTTTTTATTAATTTTATCCTGAAAATATCTCCCTTTTTTAAGTAAGGTGATTATTCGTTGTAAATTGATGATATCCTATTGAGATCAACTGGAAGAAATAATATCAATACTTTTATTTTTCAGTCACAAGATTTTCAGTTATCAAAAAATTGTTCAAGAATAAAAAAAAATATTGCAGAAATTTCAGTTATCAAAAAATTGTTAGAGAATAAAAAAAAATATTGCAGAAATTTGTTTGTCTTTTAGCAAAAAAATGGATTTTATGAGAGCGTTTTAGCTTTCGTGCTTTATGATGTTAAGATTTATGTTCATGCAATCTTTACAAGATGTAAAAGTTTTCTTTATTATATTATTTCAAGATTTATTTATTAATCATTTTTGTATATATTTATTACATCATTCAGAAGACTATCTGGTGGTATCTTATTTTTTTCACCTAGTTGAGTATCTAGCAATATTTCATATTTTTCTTCCAGGCGTACTGATTTCTTATTGCTTAGATGTATCGCCTGTGATGCACAATCTCTCTAAATGGGGAAACTTTCGCAATACGAATATGATTACTGCGGCAATAAAATTTTTCTTCTAAGCATTAGGTATTCGAATCACCTTCGTAGTATTTTGCTTGTAGTGTATAGTACTATCACAAATCCCATATAAATATTAATATCAACATAATATAATGTATGTTTTATCGGTCTAAAATAAGCCACCTGGTTTTCTTTCTTACATGTTTTTTTTTTTTTTTTTTTTGGTATCGAAATCTTTCTCATCAAAACTATCAACCAAAATGTTTTTCAAAAATTCTTGAAAGAGAGTAGAGAAAATAATTTAAAATAATCTAAATCTCATTCCCAAAAATTTTCATCGCGATGATAAAGTTTACCTTCCCGAGTTTTGATTTTGAGATCTTCGTGTGCAAGATCTTGAACCTTTTACGTTATTACATATTACAAATATGAGTATTTATATCTACAGTTTATTTTTATTTGATTTAAATTTTAAAAACAATTTATTAAAATCTCAATATACTGTAGAAATTTTTAAATTAAAATTGTCTATAAAATTTCTATAAGATTTTAATTAATATTAGCAAAAATGTGTACTAAAATTTATTCAAGTGAAAAATTCCATAAAACGAATACAAAACTCATAAAAAATCCGTTTTAATCTAGTTAAAATAAATGTACTGAAATCCTATATGTTTAGTGGATTTTAATTTCAAATTGTTGACTTTTGTTGTAAACACATACATATATATGTATGTATGTACTTATATATGTATTTATGTATGTATATGTCCAACAAAATCAAATAATAATATAAAAATTCTAAAAATAAACTAAAAGTAAACGCATCCATATGAATAAAATCATTTTTTTTTCATGATGATGTTAAATAAATAAATAAAACATGTAGAAATGAACTTAATTAAGGGATTAACGGCAAAAAATAACAAAATAAAGAACTAACATCAGTAGTAGTAACAGTAGCACTAGCAGTAACTGCAGAAAGTAATTTATTAAATACTAATAAACTTAATAACGGATTTTATTCACACTTTATAAACTTTTTTTGTATTTGTATATAGTAGCAAACAAAAACAAAAAAAAGCAGTAATGCACTGTAGGGCCAATCGCATAAGTTTTCACTTTGCGTCGCTGTTTAAAATTTCAATTATTCGATTTGCGTCTTTGTAATTCCGATTTGCGTCGCTACATAAAGAGTTTCATAGTTATTAATAACAGGTGTAAAGGTATTGAAAAAAATGTTAATGGAAAAAACTGAAATTCTCTGTGTTAAGTGAGGAAATCAAAATAAAATTTTTTTACAAAAAAAAAAAAAAATTATTAAAAATTAACTTCTTTTCTGTTCAAATATTTTTATTCTGGAACCAATTATTAAGAAATGGTATAAATACATAGAAAATAGTGATTCGATTTGCGTCATTTCAGTTTGCGTCGCAATTCTCCGATCCCATTTAACAACACATATCGGGACCCTAGTGTATATCCTGAACTACTAATCGGATAGAATTGAAATGTATGGAAAAGTTATAGAGGAGGACTTAGGCTTTCAAAAGATTATCTCGTAATCACCCTGTAATAATACGAGATAAGGTGACAAAGTTGACCAACTCGAGTATGTCAAAGTTTCAAAAAATCTTAACTTTTATAAATCAAATCCGATTTCAAAGATTTTTATATTTCTGTAAATTGCTTGGCGATATAAAGAAAAGAACTACGGTTAAAAAGTTACAATTAAAAAGATACTTACGATATTTAGTCCTGAGGTATATGGAGAACTTTTTTTTTTTTGATATTCTGTAATTTTAAATACATGCCAAAATGATGTGCTAAAAAAAATTGTTGGTTTATTTAAATTCGTCTAGTCGTGAAAAATGTTCAAAGTCAACGCACCCTGAAATCAGTATAAAAAATTGATATTTTTTTTTTTACAAAAATATAGTACAATTCACTTTTTTCACTTTTTTCTTAAAGTTTTGTTAATAAAAATTGTTTTTCATAAGAAAAGGCTCCTCAAGCGGTTAATAAAGAAGTTTTAAATTGATTTGGATTTGCTCCCTACATCCAGCATTTATCGAAATTGTCAAATTTTAGAATAGAAAGTTTTCAAGGTTATCGATTAATAAAAAAAAATATCACGCGATTTTTTTTTAATTGATTAACGCTATTTTATGAAAAAATATATTTAGATCGGTTTAGCACTAAACTACTTTCCGATCGGCAAAAAACGAATGCAGAAGTTCAAATTTTATGAAAAAAGTCAACTTTTCAAAGGACTTTTTTTAAATTGCACAAAAATACATATTAGCATTATATTATTATGCTATTATTTCTTATGTATTGTATAAAATAAATATCAATCTTTCATTTCTCCAAAAATCATTCAAATAGCTTAAACAACGAATTTTTGCAATCTTTTAAAAATAAACAATATTTAATGAATTTAATCGATTATTACAAATATTATATTGTTACAACAACTCGCACCAGCACAATTATTATAATAATATTCACAATGAAATATTATAAAATAGTGAACACGAGTTATTGGTTTTTAGGTCAATATATTATTTTTTTGAAACGACCTATATAGACATATTATATATTAATAAATTTATAAATAAGTCTATTTTTATATTCTTTTAATAGTTTATAAGTTTTTGAAAAATAGACAGTTTTTTTTTAGTGTTTTTACTTTTTTAAATATAATTTATTTTTGAAAAATTGCCAAAAATTGGTTGTTGAAGCTATTTGAATGATTTTTTGAAGAATGAAAGACTGATGCTTATTTTACATAATAATAAAAAATAATAGTAATGATTAAGAAAAATTTAAATATGCACCCAAAAGTTGAAAATGTGCGCTTGAAAAAGTACGAAGAAATGGGATAATATGCACAGAAATATGTATAGAAGAAAGATCATATAAATCATATAAATATGCATAAATAAGCATTTTTCTAACTTTAAAATTATATTAGTTTTACATTTTTATATAAAAAAGTACAATTATAAGTTAAAAATATTGTACGACCGAATGTTCGGGTTCGCCTACGGTATTTGGTAAAATGTGATTTTCGGTGGATGTTTGGCAAGTATTTTGCGCGTACTTAAACGAACACCAGCCTTTTTATGAAATCTGAATATATAATTTTATACTTTTGTTGAAATTTTTATCAACAAAAGTATAATAACAGAACAATTGAATTTATCATAATTAAAAGTAAGCAAAACACAAAGAAAAATATAAAAATAAGTTTAATACAGAAAACTTTTTGTTTTTTTACTGCATCTTCAACTTCTCAAAATGCGAATATATATAAATTTGAAAATTCTAGTCCATTTATACGCGTTGAAACAGCGTCTAGAAAGTACTTGCAGGTATTTTTGTTAATAATAAATATTTTTTTTTTTTTTTTTTTTTTGGATCGTATAACAGAAAGTTCAAGTTTGGCCGAACTTTGTAAAATTCTAATCAAAATCTACAATCTACCACAGTGTCAACTTAATGCCAATTGGTATAAATTTTCGAACATATATGAAGTATATACGCTAATGTTACCGAATGGTATCGTTTTCAACACGTATGTGGTTGATCTTTCTATGGGTGAAGTTCGGGTACGGGTTCGGTCTGAAAGAGTGCATTCGATCGGACTTTAGTAAAAGGTGACAACGTTTATGCCACCTTTTTTACTTCTGATTTTTTTACAATTATGTATGTACTAGGTATTAAAAAAAATTTGCAAAATAATTTATACAAATCAGTGAATCAAATTCTAATTCATTATATGCAAATTTATGCACATATTTGAAAAAATGCATTTTTCTAAAAATATTTGTGAAATATGCAAAAGCTTAATTTTCAAGCGGAAAACTATTAAGAAATGGGATATTACATTTTCAAGCAAAAAGCTTGAAAAACTTGCCCTGGTGATAATATAACGCTAATATACTTTTTTGCCCAATTTAAAAAAGTCTTTTTAAAAGTTGGCTTTTTTCATAAAATCTGCACTCCTGCATTTACTTTTGGACAGGCGAGAAGTAGTTTAGTGCTAAATCGTTCTAAATATGTGTTTTAGTGAAACAGTGTCAATAAGTTTAAAAAAGCTTGCGTAAAATTTTTTAAATTAATCTATAAACATGAAACTTTTTGCTCCAAAATTTTTGAAATATGTAAAAAAAATTATTAACAAAACTTTGATAAAAAATTGAAAGAATTGTACTATATTTTTGATTTGAGAGTGCTGACTTTGAACATTTTTCAGGGCTAGACGTATTAAAATAATCCAAAAATTTTTTCAGCATATTATTTTGGAATATTTTTAAAGACAATTTTCCCTCATATACCGCAGGATTAAATCCCGAAAAACTAAATAAAATCGAAGCAAAAAATCAAAAACTCAAAAATTCAAGCGTACATATCTGTTAGAGATAACTTAGGTTCGTAAGAACGTGTTTTTTTTATATCGCCAAGCACTATACAGAAATATAAAAGTCTTTGAAATCGGCCTTAATTTATAGAAGTTAGGATTTTTTGAAACTTTTACATACTCGAAGTGCTCAACTTTCACAACCTCTAGCTTATCTCGTATTAACGCAGGGTGACTACAAGATAACTTTTCTGAAAGCTTAGGTCTTCCTCAACAACACTTCCATACATTTCAATTCGATCCGACCAGTAGTTTAAGAGATACAGATTTATTTCAATTGAAACCACTGTGTAACATTATTAAAAATATTAAAACAAAAGTTTATACAAAAATTTATGTTTTTTTAGTTTATAATCTTGTAAGCAAAGTTCTTAATGTTGCTGTTTCAAATACACAATTGACAAAAATTATGATGCGAAACTTGACTGTAATTTTTTATGTAAGAAAGTTTTTTTTTCTACATGGCAAAAGTTTTTTTCCAGTGAAATTATGAGTAATATGGTAATATGCGGCTCATTGCTATCATCATCATCATCATCATCATTATTATTAGCAATAACGTGATAAGTATGATGAGTGTTAATAAAAATTATTTATTTAAAAAGGTATGTTGGTCGTGGGTTTAAAGGAAAATTCTTACATTTATTTTAAATTTTAATGATATTTTTTAGTGGTTTGTTTTATATACATTAGGGGTATAACTGTTTGCAATTTTTGCAAAAGCCAAAAAGACCTGTAGACTATGGAAAACTATTAAAAAATACGATATTACATTTTCGCGATCAATAAAAATAATTCCGCAAAAAACGCATTGAAGTTTTCGAATTAGGAATTTTTATAATCTTGAAGTATACAGAAAAAAATTAAAATTAATTTCAATTACGAAATTCCTTGTATCAATTAAAATTTTATTTGATTTTACTCCAATCATCAAAACCATAACATTAAATAAGTGAAATAATTGATTTTTTAATTTCAATTAATTTTTTAATCAAATAAATTATGTTTTTGATTGGAATTTTGATTGTATTCTAATCAAAATGAATGAATGAAAATATTAATTGATACAATCAAAAAAATAAAAAATAAAATAAAATAAAAATAACTAAACCTATACCTTTTGTAAAAATGCTTTCGTAAATTAATTGCGTTCAAATTACTTATTTCAATATTTTAAACTTTTGTGTAGTATCCAAATGGTTATGTGGTTTTAAAAATAAATTCACTTATAATTATTTCACTGGCAGTTCCGATAAAAGCGGTAATTACTGCGAAGTGTTCAAAGTAGGAAATTCTTTGAGTTGACCTTTATAACCAGCACATACATAGAGAAAATAGATTCATTACGGCAACCGAATTTTTTGTATCGCATAGCATAATTCGACTGCAATTATCAAATATTCATGGTACTCGTAATTCAATTTATAAAGAAATCTTTGGATAGGAAAGAAAATATCAAAACTATTGTGAATTAATTTTTTAATTTAATTTGTTTATTTTTTTAATTTATTAATAATACTTATGAACAAGGAAACTACAAATATGCCATAAAAAAAGTATGTTATGCGCATTAAACATGCAGTAAAAAGCTGAAAATATGCTCTAAAAACGATATGCTCTTAAAAAACAAAACAAACATTTTCATTTTTAAAGAAATAATTATTTTTTACATTAAAATAAAATGTTTTATTTATGTATATTTTATATTAGCTGTATCGAAATGCCCTGTTTTCAGTTCCCCATTTTTTTTTTTTTTTCTTTTTTTATTATAGCATATATTTTGATCTTCCATTTGCATCTAATTCTAAATATTGGTATTAATTCAGAACTAATCAAAAAGATGCACAGAAAAAATTATTACTGTATATTTTTTCAATTAACACATTTGTTTCATTTTGCATCAAAATTTAATATATATTCAAGTAAATTTAAGTAAACGTAACATACCTAAATTTTATTAAGTAAAATTTTATTTTTCAATTAAATTTTTAATTCATTCAATCATCTACTTGATTGATTTGATAAATTGTTTAATTGGAAAAATTGTTCTGTTTTTCCTTTTTTATAGCTTTTAGTAATTGATATAATTTTTTGATGTGAGGTGTAAATTTAAAAGAGTTTCTTAATTTAATGAATTATTTATTAAAACTTTTTTCTGTGTATGTTCTAAATAACTATTTTAACAAAAATTTGCAAAACTATGTTTCCTATAAAAATAAATCAATGTTTTGCAATTCTAAATTTATTACAATCTGGTTTGCATACGACATCATATTATAAGGATGTGAGAATAATTAAATGTTTATTATTAAACGTTATCCCAAACCCCTACAAATTGGATCAGGGACCACATTTTAACAAATATTGTTAAATATTTAAATTTTAAATATTTTTTTCTCCTAAAGACTAACTAAAGTTTGTGATTAATACGCAAAGTATTTAAAACCTGAAAAAATATCTTAAGATAATATTAATTTTTATATAAAGACTTTTTTAAAATTTGGTTATTTTGCCAAAATTTTGGTTAGAAAAAATCTTTTGCCATGGCAACACTGGTCGCAAGTTACATAGAGAATATGAAAATAAAAATTCAACAGCATTTTAGTCGGAAAAAGCCAAAAAGCAAGATAAATAATCGGGGCATAAATAGTACTTTCCTTCAAAAAATAAAATAACTATTTACCACGAAATGTTAAAAATATTAAAATCATTAAATCGTGTAAAAATAATTATACTTATTTTCTTCCACTTTCATTATGTTATTTACAACAATTTAAATCAAATTAGTTTAAAGAAAAAATTGCCAGCAAGAAAACACACACAAGCAAAAAACATGTTTCTCAAAAGTGTCATATTTAAATAAAAATCCATTTGGAAAATAAATTGAAATTTTGCGTGACTTTTACGGGGTATTTTAGTCAAAGAAATTTTTAAAATATACTTCACTTCCTCCTCCCTCTATGATAAGATCCTGTTAATAATCAAACAATATAAAAATTAACATTTAAAAAGAAGAAGAAGAACTTCTATAAAAAGAAAATTGTATAAATTTATGAAATTATACTTATGTTATTTTCTTAGTAATAAAAACGAAATAAAAGAAACAACAAAAGATCTAAAAAGCAAAGAAATATTAGGGGTTTTCATCCAATCATATATTTTGCCTTGTAACTCTAATAAATATAATAAAAATACAAGCTCGTAAAATATTTGTCAAACTTTGTTTAAAAAATTATTTACACAATTTATAAATGTTTACGCTTCAATTTCAATTTCGCAAACTTGTATTTTTGAATATTCTAATTTGAAAAAAGAAAAGAAATTTATTGTTTAAATTTTTTAATAATCAAATCGAAAGAAAAACAAATTTTAAAAATTAAAAAAGTTTGGAAACATATTTTATTTGCCAAATAATTTTAAGAAACTTAAAGGAATAAACAATAATTCTCAAGGGACGTTCATATAACACGTAAGTGTAATGTATTATTAATAATTTAATAATTATGTAAATTTATTCGTATGTAATTTACATAATTCGTAAATTTATATGTTATATTATCACGTGTTACATAAACGCCCCTTGAAAATGATTGTGTATTCCTTTGTGTTTCTTGAAATTATTTAGCAAACAAAATAAGTTTATAAATTTTTTTTTTTTTTTTAAATTTTGTTTTTCTTTCGACTATTTCTTTGACTATTAAAAAATTATAAAAATAAATTTCTTTTCTTCTCTCAAATTTCAATATTCAAAAAAACAAGTTTACAAATTCATTTACACACTGAAATTTGAAGCGTAAACATTTATAATTGGTGTAAATAATTTTTCAAACAAAGTTTGGAAAATATTTTACGAGCTTGTATTTTTATTATATTTGTTAGCTTTACAAGTCAAATATATGACTGAATGAAAACCCCTAATGTTTTTATGTTTTTTGAAAACTTTACATTTAAATATATTTAAATTGTTGTTTAGCATTTAACAAATTATGCCTTCGAGATATAAAAGACCCAAATGAAGGTGTGCATATATATTTTAAGATTTAATGTTTGTGTTCTAATGTTTATGTATATGTTTATATCCATAAATACCAGTGATGGAAAATTGAATGATATTTTTGAAGTGGCTGCTTTAGCAATTTGGCCCAAAAACATAACCACAACTTACAAAAGTGCTTTTTTTGTTTAGGGTTTAGTAAGATTTTAAAATCTATTTTACCCAAATATAACAGAAAATTATTTGCATTCAAAAGTACTGTGCTTTATATTTTGGTACCATTTTAAAATCTCCATTTTATTACCTCTGAAAAAGGCCAAAAAATAATAATAGTAACGAGAAAGAAAGATATAGTCGGTCAAGACCGTGTATATGATACCCTACATCATTGTGTACGAGCATAAAAATTCGGGAAGGAGATTTATATTACACCTGTGGAAAATTTTACTAAATGTGAATTCAAATATACAAATACCGAATAATGCGTTGATACTAACATCTAGATGATTTTATGCACTTTAGGGCAATTCCTGGAAATGGGTTTATATGGAAGCTATGGTAAATTATGGACCGATTATCATAAAATCTGGCAATGTTGTTTCTACTTACATAAAACTTGTTTGTGTCTAATATTAATTTGATACTATATGGGATTAATGCACGTTAAAGTGATTTTGTGGAAGAGGGGTCTATATAGGAGCTATGGTCAATTATGGACAGATCTTCATAAAATTTGCTACAAAGATTGATTGATACTTGTACAGAACTTCTTTATACCGAATTTCATTAAAACATTCTTATTTTTATGTGTTTAAACTCTATTCCGGGGGGGGGGGGCATTTGTATGGGGGGTAGGTGAAATATCACAACCAATTTCAATAGGCTTCGTCCCTGTATCATAAAAGTCCCACGAGCCAAATTTCATTGAATTATCTTTATAATTGTGACCCGTACTTTGTGCACAAGGTTTACATGGACAGCCAACCAGACGGACGGACGGACATCGTTAAATCGATTTAAAAAGTGATTCTGAGTCGATTGGTATACTTTAAGGTGGGTGTTGGATAACTTTTTTACAAACATCAGCACAAACGTATAATACCCCAACCTTCTATGGTGGTGTAGGGTATAATAATAATAATAATAATAATAATAATAATAATAAAATACAGTCGTATGCACGTAGCAAAACAAATTCATTCACACTTTTATTCTCCTCTGCTAACAACGATACCAAAACAACAAACACACCCAGCATTTAAGACAATTATATTTATACATACACAAATATAAAACTATACACGTTGCATGTGTATACGTAATATTACTGTTATCTACAAGTATGCGAACAAACATAATTTTAACACAAAAAGTTACGTATACGTCGTTTTCCTTTTTTATCTTTTGTTTTATGAAAAAGATAATTTTTTGTTTGTTTTAAACGCTATCCACATTAAATTCTGTGTAAAATTTTACTATAGCCACTAGTGTACCTCTTTATGAATATCGTGTTCAACCAATACATTTGCAATTCGCAAAGAGCAGGAAAGAAAACATCAAAAACAACTTTTTGTGGTTTTAAGGGAAATTCGTAATTTAGAAAATACTTACATACAGTTACAAGCATGAAAAATGCAACACTAGGTATATGATTTTTAATAAAATTGCTTAGGGATAGAACGTTATTAAATTAGACAACTATTAAATATGAAAACTATGATTTGATTGCATCAATTACTACCAATGCCTATCCAAAGGATATAATATTCAAAAAACACTCTTTCTCAATTTTTTTTTAAAGAATTTAGGAATATTTTAGATTAACATTATTATGATGATACTGAAATAATATTAATGTGTAGTTGTAATATGAGGATTCATAAAAATCATCTTAGAGACACAATATTGAAACGATCATGTCCGAAAAATTGATACAAGTCATGTAACAGTTTATATTTGATGTTACTCGAATGAACACATGTGGCCATTTAAAGCTACCCTTCTAACATACCACATATTAGTTACTAAAATCAAACTAGCAACTTTACTTTTGGAGGCAGGTCATTTATTATTTTAATGAGTACTGTTTAATGGAAATGAGATCCTATTGAGACAACTTGAATTAATTTGACTTTAAACGTATATATTTTGCATTTAAACTGTCTAGGTAGACATATTTCCTTAAATATTATTTTCTAAAAGTAAAAAAGTGCCACAGTCCAATAATCATGAAAGATGTAATTTTAATTATTTGACATAGGATGAGTGTCAAAATAGGTATAATTCCTAATTGTCTTTCCCTGTATTAGAATTTGTTCCAAAAGCAAAATCAAGGGTTATTTGAACATTATTGCATTATTGGTCATGAAAAAATATATTTAGCTGTTGGTTCCATTGCAAAAATGATCTAAACTGGTTGAGTTTTTTTTTTCGTTCTAAACCTCTTATACGATTATAAATTATCAAGTTAAGCCAAACTATTATGAATATTTGATCGCTTTTTTATAGAGAATTTTTGTAAAATTTCAAATTAATAAAAAAATAAATAAATACATAATTCCAAAAAATATCAATCTTTATGGAAAGTTGTTCAAAATAGTTTAGAAAAATAGCAGAATTTAATAGAAAGTACAATTATTTGCTAATATTTATATTATCTGTAGATTTCAAATATCATGGTATTTAATATTTCCAATCTTTTCCAATAACGATTTTTATAAAAATTTAAAAAATGATGTTGATTTTTTAGAGTTGCACTTTTTTTTGCTCTCTCAAATTTTTGCTCGCTTTTACTAAGCTTTTAATAATTTTCCTTAAATACAAAAAATATTCGACAAAATTATATTTAAAAGGAGTATATGGCCACAAATAATAAAATCACAATAGTACTGTTACATCGGGTCTCGCTATAAACAAAATATATGCGAACAAAAATCACATCACATGCTCGCAACTGTACCTAAATTATTTTACTAGAAAGTAGCAAGCAAATACAAAAATTATATTTTCTAAATATTGTTAATAAAATGAGGGAGGAAATAGGATAACAATAGAAATTCTTTTAGAACTTTAAAATAGAATAAAACAATTAAGAAAGATATAGTCGGTTAATCCCGACCATATTATACCCCCCACTATTGTGTTTGTGCATCGAAATTCGGGAAGGTGGCTTATATGGGACTTGTGGCCAATTGTTAACAGCTTCTTAGAAGAATTATAATTTGCACTTCTCTAAAATATACTTGTGCATCATACGAGTATTATGTTGACACTAACATTTAATGAAGTTTATGCGTTTTAAGGTGATTCCCAGAAGTAGCCCTTATATGATAACTACCCAACAAAAACTTTTTGGTTTTCGGTAATGTCAACTACTTATTTGAGTAGTTACTTGGTAATGAGGCGTCATTATAGTTTGCCTATCCTACATTATAAAAATAAGTAGTCAATAGTAAAATAGCATAACAATATGGAATTCAGTTGGCTATAGCGCAGAATTTACAATCAGAAAATTCTTGGTTCAATGCCAGTCTGTCTATAAAAATATTTTTATACTAAAAGAGTTTTTGTCGCTTATTAAAGTAAGTGTGAGATGGTCTAGTGAGTAAGTCATTAATCTTTAAAAACGGACATTAATATCCAAAAAAAAAAACTCTCAGCATTCAAAATGTGTCTCATTTTTTATTATGTAATTGGTCTGCATAAAATAGAACGACTCTAAAATCGAAGAATTTTTAAAGTATTTTTATAAATTTAGGTAACAAAAAACTCGTTTGGAAAAAAATTCGCAAAAAATCAGTTTTTATATCCTTCATCATAGGTGTAAAGGGTATATATATATATATATATATATAAGTTGTAAGAAATTATGATGTCGATAGGACGAAATTCTGTACCGATGAAAACAATTTTTTTTTTTATTTCCTGTCTCCCTTTGTTGCTTGTAATTAAATTTTTATTTTCGAAAAAAAATATTTTTATAGACCCTACCTATATGTATAAGCTAAAAATTTTACCAAAAATTTTAACCTTAAAGAACAAAATCCATTCTTTATTCACAAAATAAAAAAACGAAAACGAAAAACCAAATTTTAACCAATAAAATAAAAAGAATATAAAACATTTCAGAAAAAACCCGATTCTTCATTCCAACATGTTTATGTTTTATCACTATTCCCATTTGAGCTTTGCCATTTTGATCCCAATAGAAATGTAACATCCAGACAATAATAAATAACATCAACAGAAAAAATAACTTTAAACTACTACAGCCACTTGATGCCAACTACATAAAAATCATTAAATTTTCAGGAAGGATTCTTGAAAGTTTTTAGCCGAAAGTGGTTGTTTGAGAGTGTGACCCCATTTGTCTGTATACATACGAGTATGTACATATATGATATTACACAAAAACGTATCATCTGGTCGCTGTTATTTACAGTAAAGTGCATAAAGTGAATGTTGTAGTGCAAATAAGCGAATAAGCGCATAGAAGAGCTTTCACATTATTTCAGTTCATAAATGCTGTATACAAACGTACATACATACACTCATACTTCAATGCATAAACACTTATAAACATACTTATACTGTTTTATTTATGTATGTTGGTTTGTACTTGAATATTTTTTATTTAATCAAGTATTTTAATTCTTCGCCTTTTTTGGATAAATGTGCGTGTTTGTAGACAAGTTACTTTGTTTTTCTCTTTTCTTTGGTATGTGCCTGTCTGTGTGTCAAAAGAAAATTTATAATTAAATTAATTATTTTTTCTACTTTAAGTTTAACTAAATGTTTTTAATTAAATTCTTTTACATTTTTATTTAATTAGATTTAAGTTATTTTTATTTTTCTCTTATGTTCAATAACACTTATTACACGCTGCTTTTATTATTTCAAACTAAACAAGTTTGCAATGGTAAATTGCCTTGTTGTCACTGTTTGGCAGTACCAAAGCAGAGTTTGTGGACTATAATTAGACTCCAGCAGAATGTGGTGTCTTATCCATTTTGATTTCGTTGAAACCTAAACATAGCGCCCGCCTTGCATTGGGTGCAATTAGTAACGCCAGGCGTTTGG
This sequence comes from Protocalliphora azurea, assembly GCA_932274085.1. Lineage (NCBI taxonomy): Eukaryota > Metazoa > Arthropoda > Insecta > Diptera > Calliphoridae > Protocalliphora > Protocalliphora azurea. The sequence goes on from OW026519.1 coordinate 125,145,500, forward strand.
GGCAAGTAAGAGAGAGATTGAACCTAGCGTCGTAAACGCTGTTATAGATGTGGTTCCAGTATCCGGTTCGAAGGACCATAAACAAGTTTGCAATCGTAAATTGCCTTGTTGTCTGTGTTTGGCAGCACCAAAGCAGAGTTTGTGAACTATAATTAAACACCATCAAAATAAAATACGTATTTGCTGTGCCGCTGCACACTTCATCAACGTTCGTGGTGTCTTATCCATTTTGATTTCGTTGAAACCTAAACACAAAGAATATTAATAATAATTTGATACGTTTCAAAACTTCTACAATTTTTGCATAACATTTTTATTAAAGTAATCAAGCAAAACACATAGGTCTACTTTTTGGCTTAAACTTAAATCGCAGAATCAAAATTTTTTACTGTAATTTAACAGTAAACACTTCAATTAAGCAGAAATTTCATTTTGTTTTTTGAAAAAAATAATTTCGCTTTAGCCAACAATGAACGCTAACAAACTTTGTTGCTTAAAAAAAATAATTTTAGTTGCTTTAAAACAATTGTTTTTGTAATTAGAGAGACAAGACCATAAAATATTTATTGTGCAAATCCAAGGTAATGTTACATATTCCATTTATCAAGAGTGAAATATATGAAAATCTATAATGATGGGAAAAAATAATATGTTTTTTTTTTTATACTTTAAAAATTATATATTTTTTTTTTTAATTTCCATACGAACTTTATTGGACAATAAAATATAATGTTCGCATTATCCCAGCAGGAAACTATAAATCGAAATTATAGTGATTTCTTAAGCTTTAGATTCATTTTTAATATTTTGCCAATTCGAATAAAAAAATGTCTATAAGTATTTTTTGTTTAAAAAATGATGATCTTGTTTTAATTTTGGCTAAAAGGTTACTCGAAATTGGAAAAAAAATAAATTCTTAGACAATATATTTTGAAGGAGGTTATATTTAATTATAAAATTAATTAAAATTAAAAAATAATAAAAGTCCTCATTTATATTTTTTTTTTGTCTCAAAAGGGTTAAGAAAAAACTTAAATTGACGTAAACCTATTAGAAATTGATAAAAATACAATATTCAATGCGAAAAACATATGTATATAGTTTCTGCCAAAAAAAAGTGCACAGTGGAGCAAATCGCAAAAAAATTTTTGGTCGGCTCGAATTGAAATGTATGGAAAAGTTGTACAAAAATCATCTTGTAGTTACCCTGTAATAATACAAGATAAACTACAGGATGTCTCGAGTATATAAAAGTTAAAAAAATCGTAACTTCTACAAATCAAGTCTGATTTCAAAGATTTTTATATCTCTTAAAGTGCTTGACAAGATGCTTATTCATCTAAGTTTTCTGTTACAGTTAAAAAGATACTTATACTTGAATTTTGAGTTTTTGATTTTTTAGACTCGACTTTATTTAAATTTTCGGGAATTTGTCCTGAGGTATATAGAGAATTTAAAAAATATACAAACGGTTTTTTCAAAATACTAAATATTCGAACTATTCGAAAACCGGTTTCTACAAAAAGTGAAATAATCGATCACCCTAATAACTAAATATTGTTTTTGAGCATGACAAATTACATTTGAACTTGTAACTTGGCAACTTCTAAAATATCTTGACAATCAAATTCATTCAAGGCTATCTGGTAAAACTCTATAGCTGCCAGACACATTAATTGTAGTGGGCAGGAATATTAATGGCCATAGGTCCCAGCAGGGGTTTCAGATGTGGCGATTTTTAATTGATTTTGGCGACTGAATTTTCCACATGATGGCGATTTGTTTGACTAAATTTTAAAGTTTGTTTTAATAAGTAATTGTCAAGAAAAATTATTAAATTTTCTTACTAAAAATCGATTATTTTTAGTATTTGCCTATCTAGCAAAATAAAGACCCTCAATTTTTAAATATCTTCAACTTAGTTTACGAAATTTTATCTACAAAAAATATATTTTACAATACTTATGTATTAAATATTTGATAATTTTAAAAGTTGATGATCTAAATAATCAGAAAAATTGTCAGAAAATTGTATTTTAAGTTGATTTTTTTTTATTCAATCACACTGTGCTCGAAAATAAAACTAATTTTTTAACAATGTGGGTACCCATTGGGTACAACTACACTGAATTTAGTAGTATTAACCATTTTTAAAAGCGCTCGTTTTTAAGATATATCATTTTAAAATGCTAAACAGGGTTTAGGAAAATTAAGTGTTTTAGTTTAAATTTAATAATTTACCCCCGTATTCGCAAACAACTTTTAAATTTAAAATGCATTTTAAATCAAATTTTTCATGCAAATTTTATTTCTAGAATGTATTTTAAATTTAAAATTGGTTTATGAATACGGGGGTTAATTTTGGAATTTAAACAATATAAACAATTAAAATTCCATTGAAGTGCATAATAATGAATTCTTATTATCAAATATATTTTAAACACTAATAAACAAAATTTTAAACTGGCAAAAAATATTACTATAATTCTCAAAACAAGCTAACTAGTGTTACCAATGAGCAACTTTTCAAACAAAAATATAAAAACATTTTAAATCTGACTAAAACTGATTTAATTTATGATTGGAATATATTTTCAATCAATTGATTTATTTAATATACATAAATAAGTCCCTTTTATTTCTAATTTTCAACTAATTCAATTAATTAATTAAACTTCGAAAAACGGCCATTGAATTCAGTATACTCGAATTAGCTTTACCGGTAGGGTGGCCAGTTTCTTAAAGTTCACAACTAGTACAGTGTTATTATTAGTTATTGCAATTATCGTTGGATTTGTTAAACCTGAATTTACATTTACAAATTATAGGAAATTTTAAGTACTAAAAATTGTATGACACTTAAAATTTTAGTTAATTTTTTACTATTTCTTGAAAAAACCAAGTAAAATTTTAATTTGGCGATTTTTGGCGATTTCTGATTAATAATTTGGCGACAGCGGTTCAAAAAAATCTGACAACCCTGAGTCCCAGGCGTAGTAGTGACTAACACACTAAAAACTCATAAAATTTCCCAATAAAAGACTACTACTTCTTGCTGGTTGAGGAGTTGGTGTTTAACACTACACAGTGGGGCAGAATCGAAATTTTTTGGAAATAAATCTGTAACTTCTGATCGGCGGGTTGAATTTTCATGAAATTTGGTATAGGCGTAGCAGAGGAGTGTACAATGTTATGTTTGGAAGAGGAGAACAACAATCCCTCCAGGGGCGGAGCTAAGGGGGCTCAAAGTTAGGTACCTCCGACATAAAAAATTTTTAATCGCTTGCAAAATTTTTGTTTCTCGTCCGATTTCAAATATTTTTATATAATGTTGTAGACCCTGATAAGGCTTATAACAATATATAAATATATTTGTTTATAAAGATATCTTAATGAAATTTGCAGGAAATATGGATCTTATTAATATAAATAAAATACAACCGGCCGATCAGAAGTTACAGATTTGTTTCCAAAAAATTTCGATTCTGCCCCACTGTGCATTATAATAGGCAGGACGCTGCACGTTGTCTTTTAAGTCAATTGCTGACTGGTTCTTCTTAAATATTTTGTAATTTCGATTTTATTAATAAAGTATTTAATAAAACTTTGTGAATTATAAAAAAAAATAATCGTTTATTTAATCCTGGAACCGAATAGGATCATCCTGGCGAAGATTGTTATATATCTAGGTTTTTTTACAATTTATTTTTATTACATTTAATTTTGTATAACTTATTACCTGATCGAAAATGATAAAATTTAAAAATAAATCATATAAGATGGGTTTTTAAAAAAGTAAATTTTGTTATTTAAATCATAACTGAAATATATTTACAATATTCATATTTAAAAACGAATAAGATAGAATACCCTATACCGTACAACGAAATATAGCATAATCAAATAAAACTATTCAATTATAAATAAAAATTAAAAACATAATACTAATATTATTTATGGCACATGGATCTAATGACCTCAATCCATGTTGTCATGTAAAACTCTATTTAGTTAACATGTTCATATAATATTTATTTACCCAGTCTGAGATTTTTTGGCAACAAATTTCAATCTCATTAACACTTACATATATTTCGATTACATTACACATGCAGATTTACAATTTTAATTACATTGAAAATAAATGAATGATAATTTTATATAACCTATAAATACCTGATTTTACATAAGGCAACGTCATTTTACAAGTGTGTTTTTCACATGTTAATTTTTCTTTTTTTACTTTTTTTTTTTTTATTCTATAACAGTTATTGATTTTTAATTAAAAGAAATAACAATAATGTAATAATCTATGCAATATCCGTTAAAAACTGATTATTTGCAAATTAGAAATTCAAAAAATAATAAAAAGATACATATTTTCTATTTAAACTTTATAAACTAGTTGTAATACACTACACAGTAATAGTATTTAAACATACAGCTTTATATTCATATCGTGTATGCATTAGTATGTGTGCATATATATATATTAGACTGCACCAAAATTTACCGACTTTTAAAATTTGACCTAACTCCCCCTAGAATCGTTCATTGGAATGTCAAAAGATATTGTGTGAAATATTAGTGAAATCGGAATCATTAACACGTGCCACATCGGACCTGAAGTTTGTATGGCGCGTTTATATGGGGAGAATATGGCTTTTTTTACAGTGTTTTAAAAAATTTAGCTATTAAGAGCTTCGGTTTGTAATGACACATTAAAAAATCGTAATCTACACATAATTATCTATCAAACAAGATATAAGAAGAAGAAAATCGATTAAAAAATGTTTAAGTTATTACGAGTTCCCCAGACTATTAATGTGTTTTAAACTAATTGTGTAAGGAAAGTATAAACAAGTTTTAAACTGAGAAATGGTTAAATAAAATGCTTTTTTTTTAATTAAATTTGAAGCATAATTACTGAAAAATACGTCTTTGTTTCCGCAGAATAATCCAAAGGTAAGGGTACCGTGTTGGCATTTTTTAAGACTGTTTCAAAACTCCAATTTCACTTTTAAAAAATTTGTTAAACAAATTTCAAAAAACTTCGAATAGAGCTATGCAGGTTTACAGACAACACTACAAGAAATAAAATTAAAAAAGAATTAAGTCAATTTGTTTTTTTTTGTAGCTGATATTAAGCCTTATCTCAAAAAGGAAGGAAAAGGATCAGCTTTAAAATATGAAGGTCAAAGGTCAAAATTTTATACGTCACGATTTTTTTTATTCTGGATTTTGATTCAGTGATTTCTGTGAGGAATTTTGAATGGTTTAGCAAGACTTTACTTGTCAAAATGAGGTAATTATCATTTTGTAAGAATATTTAAAAAAATGATAATAAGAATATTTAAAAAAATGCTGACCCCAAGCTCTGTTGAGGGTTAAATTTGCCTTTCTACTGATAGTAGCAACGAAGGTCTTTCAGTTAAATTTCCATAAAATTTTGACGAAATTCAGATAAAAATAAATAAGTTTTCGCTATGTTTTCCTTAAAACTTTTAAAATTTTTAATTTTATCTTTGACCTTTGCGTTTTAAAGATTATCCTTATCCAGTTTTCGTAAAAACTTCAGAATATATTTCTTGATATACGTTTTATCTTATTCTGTAATAAATCTTTTAATTTGAATATCAGTTCTGAAAAAAAATATATTTTATAACTAAAAAACCTAAAAAAATGCCATTTTGCCGAAATCCGCAAAATTGAAATCGCAGGTACTGTTTAGTCTTACAAATTATTGACCTAATTCTTTTTCAATTTTATTTTCTGAAGTATTATCTATAAACTGTATAGTTTCATTCGAACTTTTTTAAAATTTGTTTAAGAAAATTTTTAAAAGTTTGAAATTGGAGTTTTGAAACAGTCTTAAGAAATTTCAAGACTTTTTAACCAAGAATAGAAAGGGGTTGCGGCATGGATTAATGATATCCGATTTCACTAATATTTTACACAATATCTTTTTACATACCAATGGTTCCAACGATTCCAGGAGAAGTTACGGTCAAATTTCAAAAGTCGTTAAATTTTGATGCAGTCTAATATACATACATATATTTATTTGTTTGTTTGTTTGTTTTTTTAAGTAATTTTCAATTAAGTGGTAACATAATTTGTGTATATAGAAAGTGGAATTGTGTATATTTTTAATATTATTCCCAACCATAAAGAGTAAACAGTGGTTCAAAAACTGGAAAAATATTATAGTTTTTTTAACCCAACTGTGTAATATTAAATGTTTCATTTAGAGTTATTCCAATAAGTTTTAAAATTTATTTAAATTTATTATATTCTAATTTTTATATCTAAACTTGACCCACTGTTACCCATATTGTGATTATTAAATTGTAAATTGTTTAGCTGTGTAAAACTGTACTCGTATGAGAATTTGACATTAAATGTTTTTCTTGCAATAACAGCTGACATTTTTCTAATGGTATCTAGATGCTGCTGCTTCTGCTTGCAATAATGGTTTAGTTAAAATGTTTGTAGGTTTATATGTTGTTTAGGTGTTGTCTGTTAACAAAATGTTGCTGCTGCTGATGATGATGACGATGGTTCCCTAAAATGATAAATGATGGTTGTTTAGTTGAAAGTTGGTTTTGTGTCGTTTAGTTTATGGCGGCGGTTTATATGTTTTTGTCGTTGCTGATGACGATAATAATGATGGTGATGGTGGCAGCAACTTGGTTCGTATATTAATTCATTCTTGGCCCTGGTTTCCTTTTTTTCTGATGAATCTAGGTTAATTGATGGTACTTCAATATTGTAATGAATTTTTTTTGTAACTGTCTGTCCGTTGTTCTGTCTGTCGATTTAAGGTGTTAAATGATAAACGAACAAATATTATTTGCTCTTGATTCTTTTAATTTATTTTAAAAATGTATTTTCATTTTTGTTGTTTTTGTTATCATTTAGGTGTTTGAAAACGTGCCAAAATTAATTACGTCCTTTTTTTTCTTTGTAATAAAATAAATCAATTTAATATGAGAATTTATCTTTTGGGTTTTGATAAAGGATGATAAAAAAAAGGTTAAAATCAAAAAAAAAATTAAATACATTATGACGTGTTAGACATTGTGATTTCTAAATGAATTTAATTACGGTAGGAAAAGGTTTAGCTATAAAGGATTTTAATCTAATTTCAAATTAGTGACTTGTAACTATCGAATGGAACTCATTACCAGATGCTTATTTCACTAGTGATGTGTCACATAATTTTCACCACTACTTGATAACTTATGAGAAGGCACCACATCCTCTCATAAATTCTGAAATTAAAAAACTAAATTTCTTCTAAAATACTGATCAGAACTTTACCAAAATTTTTGTTAGAATTTCTGCTAAAAAAACTGGTCAGAATTTTACTATTGCAGATTGGTTGCAGTTGAATATAGATTATTTAAAAGTCTGCCAATTTTTATTTGAATCGGAACAAGAACATCCCTACCTCCCATATATCCTATAATTGGAAAAAACAGTTGAAGCTAAAATACTAATCTGAATTTTATAAAAATAGAAGACATTGTCATAGAAAATTTAAACTTGGTATAAATATTATTTTGGAGCCAAAGTGAGTATATGCAAAATTTTTAAGAAATCGGATCAAGGACATGCCTACCTCTCATATATCCTGAAATGAGAAAAACTCATTTTCTTCTAAAATACTGGTCAAAACGTTATCAAAATTTGTGGTAGCTATTAAAAATATGTTTTTTATGGTTTAGACAATATTTGATTTAATAAGAGCAAGAGCTCCTATTTTAATATTATTTTAACTTCTGCACATAGATTTTCTCTTCAGTAATTAATATATTAGTTAGCCTAAATTTGCCCGATATTCGGTCCAAATTTTATATTTTTTTTAATTTAAAGTAATATTAATTTAACATCACGAATTATTTTAACATTAAGAATTCTTAGAATAAAGAGAAATTTATAAATTTTTTAAATTAATTTTTTTTTACGTTGTGGTAAAAAGTTGGAAGTAATTTCTCTTTTATATAATAAAAAAACAATAGTAAGATGCAGAATCAAGCAAAAAAAAATTATAATTTTTTACATTTTTTTTTAATACTCCATTAAACTCATGTTTGTATAAAAATTTTAGAAAGATCTATGATGAGCGCCATTTTGCGCATTTTGTGCGAACTTTTTTGAGTCCAGAAATTATATTTTTTCTCTTTCTTAAGCTAAGCTCACACTGCGCTAATATTTGACGATTTCTTCAAATATTTGTTTTGCGCAATGTAAACACGAAATATTTTTACGATAACAGCTGATTTTGAACAAATAAACTATTTGCCCTAAACTATAAATATATCGCTAGTGTGAACACAAGTTGTATGTAAAATGTTTGCCACTATTCTGAGCGAATTTTTGTTTGATATTACAAAATAAATGTGTGATAAAACAATGGCAAACAACAACTGATGCGCTGGACGGCTTGAGTTGAAAAAAATATTATTTTTATGTACACAAATTTCCTAAATTTATCTAAATATTTTCCTTTCTAAATTTTATAAATTCTTGTATTTAAAATAAATAGAATTTTCGGTTTACAATAAATAAAAATGTTACAAACATTACACTGACGTCCACATATTACGAACTTCTCTCATAAAATTGTTCTAAATTGATTAAAATAAAATAAAAAATAAGATATTCCTATAAATTAATTTAATAATTGATGTAAAATATATTTATGGTTGTTGTGTGTTTAATCAAATAATTTTGATCAAATAATTTACGTCTAATTTGAATAAGCTTAATATATTATTCCCCTTATTGTATTTTACGATATTTGATAGCTATTTCATCAAATAAAAAACGTCAAATAAATGCGCGTAATGTGAACAAAAAATCAGCTCTGTATTTAGTAGCAAAAATTGCGGGAAAACACAATGAAATATTTCGTGTCAAATATTTGCGTAATCTGAACGTAGCTTTAGTTGTTACTTAAATTTTGAATTAATTTTAATTAATTTTTAACACAATAAATTACATTAACATTTGAAACGGAATTAAAAAACAGCAAATCAGACACTTTCTCAATTTAACTTTTTTTAAATTGTGGCAAAAAATAGACAAAAATTATTTTTTAGTCTGTAAAATAACTGTAAAAAATTAAATAAACAGTAAAAAGGAGTGTAATTTTTTTATAATTTGTTTATATCCTTTTCTCAAAATCAAGTAATTTTTAGGTTTTATATAAATAAATTTGTGTAAATTTTAGCAAAAAAAATATATTCGAAACACTATTTTAAAAATAATAATTGTTATTTATAGCTTACAAATATACTGAAGTATTGAAAAAACTAAATTTATAAAATAATAAAATTTTGTTTCTGGTAAAAATACTTAAAAACATAAAATTTTTGTAGCCAACTACGAGTATATTGAAATTTTTATTGAATATAAACACTGAATGATAAAACTGAAACAAAAACATTGTTATCATAAACATAGTATTATTAAAATTAATGAAAATTAAAAAAAAATAACGTAACATTGTTGTAGTGATAATGGTGTAATCATGCTTTTTCTCTGCGTGAATTTTTTCAAATATAGAGTATTTTAAAATATTTAATTAGTTTTGTCATTTCAGTATTTCTTTGTTCGAAAAATATTTTTTTCTGGTATTTTAATAAACACCTTAGAGCTATTTGCATCGAGCTGGGTGCAAAGCAATATAATCATCTAACCGTATATTTTATTAATTATGGTTAATCAACATGTTTTATAGAATTTTTTATTTTTAAACATTTACATTTTTGGTAGTTTTTAATTCCCTAGATTCCCGATAAAGAAACCCAGAAATCGGGAAGTGACAAAATTGGTAAAATTCCCTAAAAATTCGTCCTGGGAATTTTCGGGATAAAAACCATTTTTCTAATTTTTGTCTAGTCTTTATAAGGGAATCATTTTACTGTTTATACCAATCTGCTGTTTAAATCACGACGTTAATGAAATAAAAAGTTACTGCTTTCATTTCAAAGAATGACATTTGCCAACAGTAACAAGTGAGAAATACAAAATTTTTATTCTCTCTCAGTATAATAGACACAATAATTGTTAAAATATAAAATGTATGATGTGGTTTTAAAACCACTAATTTTCGGTTTCATATATCCTGTGTACTATTTTTATTTTACTTTTATTTGAAATTTTCAATGATACTTAAGCAAAATGATAAATGTTTATTTCTTAGTTATATTTTTGTTTTATAATTAAAAAAAGAAAAGGATATAAGAATAACATTGGAGTGTTCAATTATACCCATCAAAAAAAAAAAAAGGCTGAAAAAGTCATTATTTTAACATTGTGTTGTCATTGGAAGGAAGTACTTAGTGCTAAAAAGGAGCTGCAGAAGTTCTTTTTTTAACCCATGGTTGGCACTAGAAGACTGCTCTTCTTTTATGCTTCTTATTCATTGCTTTTAAAATACTACTCTTAAAACTATGTTTAAAAAATTTGTTAATAAAAAATCTGTTTAAGCCTTATATATCGTAACTCCACACTCCACACAACTAATTAATTGCAATCTTAGCTTTAATTGGTTAAACAATTCAAACTGTGGACTTTATAACAATCCGTTTAGTAAAAAAATAATTTGCACATATAATTATTTTCTATCAAAATTTATATTATAACGGTACTACGAATAAAATGCCAAGAGGTACCTAAAATTTAGCTAATAGGGAGAGTAGATAAACATGAAAAAATTACAGACCAAAATAATGTTTACTGCTTTTGGAATATATATATTTAGCTAGGAATGGCTCAGCTTTGGATAGGACTGCAAGTGAAAGCGGTGTGAGACCACCTCTAGGCTTTTACTTCAGGATAATTAGGGAATGGATTCGGGATAGAACCAATCATGCATGGAAACGTAGAACGGACTGCAGATTATCAAGGGTCCTATGGCCCAAACTTGATAAAGCAGATACAAATCTACTTTTAAGCATAAAAAGGGAAAATCTGAAGACTATGATAGGTATTCTGACAGGTCATAGGGGGAATGATAGGGAATTGGGATAGAGGTTCCTCCGGTGGAACATATCATATGTCACTGTCCATGTCTACAACTAAGTAGGCAGAAATGGTTAGGCAGTCGATTCCTTGACGAATTAGGCAGTATATCGAGAATAGATCTCGATAGACTAATAGGATTCGTCATGGGAATAGGATGGCTAAGTGGGGGTCGTTGGATTAGAGCGAACGATTTAGGGCGGTAGCACTTTTCCTTTCCAGATTCTTTCTATTCTTTTCTATACTTTTCTTAGCCTCAGCTTTTCTCTATCATGTTCCTTCCTGGTCTTTTCTATGACTCGTCTGTAGTTTCTTTATATATTCTCTTTCTATATTCTTTCTATATTCTCTACGAAGGGACTCACAATGGATCTCTAGGTCTCCGAGTGGATGCACAAGCACTCTTCTGAGTGATGTGTAACCCTTCTCTACCTACCTACCTACCTTTGGAATATATAATAACCAGAAAACAAATAATTCACATATAATTATTTGACGGGGGTATTTAACATTTTTTTTATTTATCATCCAAAAGGAGTATATTAAGTTTGTTATTTCGTTTATAACATATCGAACCACATAAGGTAAACTTTTTAATAAATAGATAAATAACTTTTGTATAAATAGATAAATTTAATTTATTTGACTCAAAGTTACATATATATATATATTTTTTTTATTCCATGACAAATTTTGGACCACTATATACACATCCCACACAGATGGTTGCTGTTTTGTGTTTTTCTCTAATTTAAAATTTTTAAATTTGGAAGCTTTTTAAAAATAAGTAATGTTCCTTTTTTTCTTAATTGTTATACATTTGTGCCAGTTGTCCACACTATTTAGCGTATCCTCGTATATATGTAAATTTAACAGAAGTAAAAGAGATAAAAAATATTAATAAATAAATTTGTTGTTTTACCACATCCATACATTACATTCACACATACAAAAAGATGTACAAGTACATATTTGTACCGGAGAAAATACGGAGAAAATTAAAAACGCAATATACAGAATAAATACAAAATTATATTTTGGGACCAGAATTTTTATACATCGCGTAAATTAAAGCAATAATTAAATGAAAAATGTTAGTTTGAGACCTAGAAATCGCGTTAAATAAAAACATATTAAATTATTTTTTATATTGGTTCCAACGATTTTCTATATTTCACACATAGCACATAGGACCTTTTGGTATCGTTATTCATACCGTGCTTTATTAATTGATTTAAATTTTATGATAGAAAGGTTTCAGTGGCTTTGAAATCACCAGACAAAGATTCTTCTTCAATTAAATAATTTCGTGAAAATCCCATTGATAGCCAAAAATTTTGTTCACGGAATTCGTCTTCAGGTTGTTATAAGCAATCACAATTTTTTTTATTTTTTATTCAATCATACACGCAGAGAAAAAACATGGTTACAGCATTACCACTGCAACAATATTATGTTCTCATTGTTAATTTTCTTGAATTTTAATAAGTCTGTGTTGATGATAACTATGTTTTTGTTTCAATATAATAAAATTTTAATATGGTTGACTGCTAAAATTATATGTTTTTAAATAATTTGGACAGAAACAAAATTTTATTAATACAAAAAATTCATAAAAATTCATAAATAATTTGTTTGTAAATCTCACTTAGTTTACACAAGAATAAACATAAATGCACAAGTTTTCGTTATGCTCGGTGTGATATATATATTGTTTGATAACATGGGATAATAATATGATAAAATGGATTAATATGACAATGTGGTATAATATAATAAAATAGAATAATAATATAATAACATCAAATCATAATCTGATAGAATAGGATAATGATATAGTAAGATTGTTCAATTATGTAAATTATTATGTAGAATCATAACATAAAAACATAAACCATCAAATCGAACACAATATGACAAGATGGAATCATAAAAATTATAACTTATAATCATTTATATTTTTCGGTGTGCTCATATATTCCAATCATAATATGTTGTTCTTAGATTTTAGTCACTACAACTATATTTTTTCTCTGTTTGTACATATTTTTTTTATTTTGTTTTTATACTATTTTGCTAATTTGGTTATGTTCAAATTATAAATTGGTCTAATTTTTTTCTATTAAATTTTGCGAGGTTCTTTTGTTTTGGATCTTTATTTTTAACATTTTCTTAAAATAATCAATAATCTTCAATAACCATTTCTGAACATGATTCAGTACACAGTATTGTATTTCACGCAATTTAAGTTTGTAATTATTGTTTAAACGCGTTCTATCAAGTTCGTATTAATTAAATAAAAACGCGTATTTCAAGTAGTGGTCACTATTATTGAATCGTGTTTATAAGGAAATCATGTAAATGAAATACCGCTTAAATCGAGGGTTACATGTACACAACAAAGTGTATGAATGTATTTGTATATTATCGTTAGAAAATTGAAATTTGTTTTGTATTTCTTGTGATTATTATTATTTCCCCAAAAAAATAAAATAAAATAAAAATTACAAAAAGTAAAAGTAATAATCAAATATTTCAAGAACATATTTCATTTGAAATTGCTTATGTACTCCATATTATTTATTTTATTTATTTCTTTTTTTTAATCGGAAGAAATAAAACATAGTATTTCCTTTTAACAGTCAAAACCATAATGATTTCAAAACGTCAGTAAAGTGTATGATATATACACACTGGGCCACAATCCCTAAATTTTGACCATAATTAGAAACTTGATTTACGTAAAAAGTAAATATCACATATAAGGTTTTTGGGTACACTGATTACAATTCTGCAATAAAAAATGACTGATCCAATATGGCGGTCAAAAATGTGTTTTCTTATTTGATGAAATTCTAATAATCACATTTGGCAGATTTGTGGTCCCTGAATACGAATATGGTTTTAATTTTTCGTGTTCGGAAAGACGAAACCAGGTCGGCGTATCAAAGTAGGCTGTGGTCCCTGAATTTTAGCCATAATTAGAATAATTGGTGCACATAAAAGATATATGTCATATAAAGTTTTTGGGGACGCTAATTAGGATTCTGTAATAAAAAATTCAAAATTGCGAATCCAATATGGCGGCTAAAATTTATTTATATTTACGAAATTTTAAATAATCACATTTCACAGATTTGTGGATCCAAAAACGAATTTGATTTTTCATTATCCAAATTTGGAAAGTCGGAAGAAATTTGGCAGATCGAAGTGGGCCACGAATTCTGAATTTTTGCCATAATACATAGTGCTCGTAAAAAATATATATGAAATTTAAGTTTTTTGGGGTGTTGATCACGATTCTGCAAAAAAATAAATAAAAAATTCAAAATGGCGAATCCAATATGGCGGCCAACAAATTTATTTTATAACTTGACGAAATTTTATATAATCCCATTTGACAGATTTGTGGTCACTGAATATGAATTTGATTTTTTATTTTTCGAATTCGGAAAGGCAGAAGCAGAGAGTCGGATTATAAGTAACTGAAAAAGATTTTTCGCCTTATAGGATAATAATATATCTTATCGTATATAATATGTGTATATATGGTTTATATATTTGTTAAGTTGATGATAACGAATTTGAGGTGAATTAAAAAAAAATTAGAATGGCGTATGAATAGTTTTATACAATTAAAAGATGTTTTTATTTTAATCAAAAAAAATTTCTTTTCAGACTAACGCTATATTGAGTTCGACATATATTATATTATTATAAATTAACTATATATTGAAATGAATTATAACAAATTGTTGTCGCCATACTGCTTCGCCAATTTGTTTTATTCCTTTTTTGATCAGAAATCATAAAAAATTATTTTATTTATTTACTAACTTATTTATTTTAATAGTTTTTAAGCCATTAAGGTCCAACAAACCACTGCAGTATAAATGGCATACAATTTTCACTTAAAGCTAATTTTATGCATTATATAAAATTCAGAAATACATGGAATTATCTGGAGAAAAAATAAAGAAAAACGTTGTTTATCGATTTGATATTTATTTTAAAATCACATTTAATTTACAAATAATAATAAATAATAACTGTTTTAATTAAACGAAAAACATTGTTATGCGTATTTTTTGTTTTTTTTTTTTTAATCAAAAATATTTGGTTTATATAAAAATTAAAAATAATTCCCTTTAATTGATAAAAAAGAACATCAAATAAATCATTTTTACATGACATTGTAAATATAACTTCCTACTCAGTGAGTAAGTATCAAAAAAGAAAACATCTTCCAATGAATTTGCACTACTTCTGGATCACAAGTTCAAGATCTTATTGACTACTTTTTTGGAGTTCTTTTTTTGCTGATAATCAATTATTTTATTTTCTTAATTATTATTAAAAAATTGTGTACACAATTTTTTAAGTATAAATTAATTAGGTTTGAAGGGTCTTTTTTAATTAAAGGGCTAAGAATTTATGAACGGTCGCAAAAACTTAAGAAGAAAAGACCTCAGGGAATTCACCAGTATTATTGCCATGAAGATATCCCTTGGCAATGCTTGGTACTAGTCTTTGAAAATTCATGATTTTGCAGAAAAATCACATTTTTGATAAAAAATATTATTATTTTATATGAAATTGTCTTATAATAACACGATTTTTTATTTAATTTAGTTATCTATTTTCACCTTTTTAACCTGAGGCCATTTTCAAATACATTTTATGTATTTATGAATTATGAACACTATTTCAAATAAATAAAAAATTTCAGAAAAATATGATATTTTGAATTTGACCTCTTACTATTAAGAAACGGTAAGCCGCATTAATATAAAAATTTACGGGCATAAAATATAAAGTCTCTAGATTATTAATCTGTATAAATTTTTTCCCTCTACATGAATTGAACTTTTTTCCAAAAAATCGAACTTGTAGCACAGAGTGATACAACTTAATGTAAGAAAAGAAAAAAAAACTCTTTTGAAATTCTAAATGTTTCATACAGTTTGCAAAAAAAATTTCTAAGTATGTATATCTGTGAGAATATTTCCTTTTTTTTCTTTTTTTTTTTTTTTTCTTTTTTTTTCTAAGTTGGCAAATGATCTGAATCTTTGCACAAAACTTCGCCAAACAAAATTGAAAAGAGGGAAAAAAAATGTTCGTACTTTTTGCGTGGGCATGCAGAATTTAATGACGCTTGAAGGGAAAAAGCATTTTAAATTAATTACAAGACTAAACATTGAATTTCAAGAATTTTTTACTTGTATTTTTCGAGGAAATTACTTTAAGATTTAAAAGGAATATTTAATTTTGCACATGTTAAAAAATATTTTACATAAATTATGAAAGCATTTTTTCGTTGTAAAAATCATAATACTTTTACAAATTCAGATATTTTCATAATTTAAAAACCCATAACCGGTTCTAGACCCACAGGCGGCTCTAAACTTTTATGCCAAAATTCAATATTTTTTGAATATAAATTTTACAAATTTTATTTACATTAAATTATATATTTGTGTATCAAACACACATTTTCGAAATAGGATGTTAAAATTGGTTATGGTCGATCTATTATTTCACCTGACCTCATACAAATTTCCTGCCGAAAAATAGTTTTAAGGTTATAAATAACTTAAATATAAATACATTTTAATGAAATTTGGCGCAAATAAATTTTACATAAATATAAAATATTTATATATAAAAATATATAAATAACTATAGCTCTCATAAAAGGCCCATTTCTGATAATCACTTTAACGACCACAAATTTCATATAAATATTAATATCAAAAAAAAAAAAAAAATATTTTAAAGAAATAAGTTTTATATAAGTAGAAAACACAAAATTTTGTGAACATCGCTTCATTATTGACAATAGCTCCCATATAGCGCCCACTTTCAAGAATCACTCATAAATGGGTAAATAAGTAAATAAATAAGGCTAAATCTAGCCTTTTTATTTTTCTTTTAGCCTCAAAATTTTCGTTTAAGCTAGAAGCTTTTTTCAAGCCTTTTGATTCTGAAAATTGCTTTAAAAACGTTAAAATATTGGTATTTCAACATTTGCTATTACCAATCTTATTTTTATATAATCATCCATTTAAGCATTTTTAAGTATTTATTCGGACGACAAAATCAAGATTATTTACATTTAACAAAGATTTTAAACTGCGGCGCTTCATTCTCCAAAAAAGTAATTTTATGGAGTTACTAAATCGATAATTATAATTATTTTTTTACGAATATAATTAATCAATTCTTATAAGAGCGAAAAATCAACTACAAACTTGGAAAAGCTTAATCAAAAAGAATTATAGCTCAAAAATTGCAAAAAGACACTTTAAGTTTATTTATAAATTTATTACAATATCTTTTAGGGTATTTAGCCTTTTTTGATTTTTTTAAAGTCTAATTTAGCCTCTTTTTTCTCACCTCCTGGCAACACTGGTATCAAGATAAATAAGTTTTATATAAATAGAAAACACGACACCGAGTTTTATGACAATCGGTCCCCTATACCAGCATCAACATAGAATAGAATTTATTTTGTGAGATTTTTTAATATTTTATTGTAATTTAGTATCTTCACAAATTTGTGAATAAAATCAAAATTTATGCATTGATTTGAATGAAATATATTTGGTTTTATTTGCAACAAATTTATCTTTATGATTAAAGAATAAAAATTTGCAATTTCGATATTAACGAATTTTTGGTAATCCTTCCATTAGAGATTTGATTTGTTTCAGTCACTTTTTTGTAACAGTTTAATCATCTCCTTTTAAAATCTTCGATATTTTAGGACACCCTTTTTCAATTCTTCTTTCTCTCCACTGGTCTTAGCTCTGAACAATTTGGAGAATTGACCTCTCTTGCTAAAAAAAAAAACTATGTTATTATTTTAGTACCACTCCAGAGCTTTCTTATCGTAGTGACATGATACCAAATCGTGCCAAAAATATATTTCGGTATTTATAAAGCCCACTGTAACAAATGACTTGCATCTTTTGCCGCTACAGTAAAAAGCTCCCCATACCAGGAATTTTTTTAGGAATTTTTTGTTTGCTTTTGGCTCCTAAACTTGTCTTTAGCATCAGCAACATACAAATTTTATCCCAGAACATTCGTTTCATCGTCCATTATACAATATTAGTACTTTTGCATGGAATTTGATTTCAATTTCCGTGCCCTATTCTTGACTTCTAAATTTTTTGCATCATTCCTGTCTGGAACTTTTTGGACTTTGTATGTTTTCAAGCGTGCATTGGCTTTATTTTTTCGCACCAAATAGTCAGAGTACTGAGCTAACCGGGCTGCTTTTATACCAGATGTTTTGGAGCTCTTTTCAATATGCTTTCAATTTTCTTGGCCTTCCCAATATCATGTGGACCTTTCTTTCTTAACGAACCAGGTTTCCTATCAATAGTCAAATTCTCCTGATACTGTTTAATAACATTGGAAACAGTTTGACGCAGTTTGACCTTTAATTCTTTCGCCAATCTTTTGTAGGACCAATTTGGATTTTTTTCAAAAGAAAAAAGAAGTACGTGCTAATTCTTTTTTGTCACTCATTTTGATCAAACTCTCAACAAATCGACATGGTTGTCAGTAAAATAATAACTGACATGTCTTTCAAAGATAACTAGATCAAAAAGAAAAAAATAATGAATAAATATTGCTTCCGAAAAAAGTTAAGAGGCAAAGGGTATGTTAAGATTTTTTTCGATCTCACTCCTTATAATAAAATATTTTGAAATCATTAAATTGATTATAAGTCAAATTATTTTATGAAAAATATTTATTCAATTAAAAGAAATTTAATTGCAGCAAAATCTCAATTAAATTTGATAAATTTCTATTTTCAACGTTTTTCCTGCAATAAAAATACAACAAGTTAACATTTAAATTAAAACCATAATAAAAAATATCGAACAATTTTTCCTTTCAAGACACCTACACAAATAAAATAATGAAATAAAAGACATTTACAACCGAACTAATTCACAAGCACGAGAGTACAATGACAATTTATTATGGAATAAGAGTAAAAATAAATTTATTGTAAAAGTACAAACGTACATACCAGGGATGGAAAATTAAAATATTTTTCGGTATCAAAATATGGTACTTTTTTCACACTCAGAGTACTGAAATTCTATTTTCTAAAATGTAAGTAGCAAGACGTAATTCATATCATTTTTATATCAAAAAAATTAAAGACAATACCAAATATTGAATCATTATAATTAGCGCTGTCTTAAATAAAAATTATAAATCTTAATTTTGTTTTTATTGAGGGAAAATAATGTAATAAAATGGAGATTTTAATACATTTAACCCTGTTCATGAGATCAAGTTCAAGCGAAAGTAGAATTGGAACAAATACCCAAAGATAAGTTCCTTTACAGCATTAATTTTGCTACCATTTTAACCGTCGCACTATGTAATTTTTTTGAGGTCTGAGTGTTCAAAAATAAGTAAAAACATAAAAATTTATTTTTAAATAATTTAAATTGTAATATTAATCTTATTGTAAAACATGATGCATTTTCTAAATCGACTAAATTTAATTAAAATGAAAAAATAATTTTTGTTAGGAAAATTTTTAATATTTCGGTACGTATTATTCAGAAACGGTTAGATACATAGAATTTTTTATATGAATTATATGTTCTTGTCTAGTCTAGTGCAAATTCTATTTTCAATTTTCGATAATTTGAACATAAAAAATCTTTACTTTACTTTACTTTACTTTACTTTACTTTACTTTACTCACTTTAACTATATTGCTAAAACTTGCAAAAATTCTACGTATATGGGAGATAATCGGATTTATATATAATTTTCTAAGCATTTGATTCCTTTCCAAAGCTTTTCAAAGCTCCCAGATGACGTGGAAAATTAAAAATAGGGTTACTTATATAACTATTCGTCCCACAAATCCTAACAGAGTCTTATTTTGAATTTTTTATCAGGGATATATCTATATATATATATATATTTCCTAAGCATATTTTCTCTTTCCAGAGCTTTCTGAAGCTCCCAGACGACGAAGAAAATTTGAATTCGGCTTCCTTATAATACTATTCGTTATGCAAATCGCAAAGGAGCCATATTTTTAAATTTCCAGGGAGCGGAGATAATCGGATTTGTATATAATTTTCTAAGCATTTCTTCTCTTTCCAGAGCTTTTTGAAGCTCCCAGGCGACGTGGAAAATTTAAATTCCGCTTACTCATGTAACTATTCGTGCTACAAATCCTAGAAGAGCCAGATTTTAAAACTTCTATCAGGGAGCAGAGATACATGTATTAATTTTAAATTTCTGTGGTATTTTTAAAATTCGGTTTTAGCTTTAAAAATTTTAATTTTCTATAATCTTTGTTTGCTCACCAAATCCTACGGAAAACTGATTATGTACTTCGATCAGGGAGCGAATTTATGCCGATTAATTTTTTTTAATCTTTTTTTTATTTAAAAATTAATAATTTAATTATTATTATAAGGGATTAAAATCTTTCAACTCCGATTAGGGAGTAGGTAAGTATATGTGGACAAAATGATAGAGATAATTTTCATTAAAGTAAAATATTTAACTTAACTTTGGAATAAAAATGTGAAAACTATATGAAATTCTTTTATTTACCAGAACCTATTTGTTTATATTTAAGAAAAAAGTATGAAAATATTATAAAGATTTATAGACATATGGATGACACAATAACGAATAACCTTTAGATCCTTTTTACGTTATTTGATAAACATATTATGTTTTAATTATGTCCGTCCGCACGTCCATTAGTTATGGACATAGTACTACAATATCTCGACCCATACATTTTAAAATTCAAAAGCCTGAATGAATTTCGCCGTAAAAAACATATTACATAATTTTGGTTGTAAATTTACAAGATAAAATATGGAAATATGTAATGATTACTGTATTGTTGGCGATATCTATTTTACGCAAAATAACATGAAAAAAGTCACAGACAAAAATGTTAACCAGTTCAAAAAGTTACTGATTTTTTACCACTTATTCCCCAAAAAAGTATACTGTGCGTCGATATAAGCATATATTTTGTATAATTTAGTTTATTTGTCCTATGAACTTATTTATATGACGAAATTATCTAAAATGTATTTTTTTAAACTCGAAAAAAGATATTTCAATCGTTTCGTTAAAGGATATTATTCATCCAAATTTCCTATTTACTTGAGAACACCAAGTGGATAAAAAGCAAGTAAACCAGAATCGAATTCCAAAAATTTGCTGTAATTCTATTAAAAAATTAAAGCATTTGAAATTATCTGTAAAATATATTATCATTTGAAAAAGTTTAATTTCGAGTCGAGTTACAGAGTATAAAATAACTCTCGGGAGTACTATTTTACTTGTGAATACTAAATAGTATCAAAAAAAAGTACGATCGTATCAACTTTTCTATCCCTGGTACATATGTACATAGTTTGTTCTTAAATGAACGTATAATAATAAATAATAAACATGTTTGGTTTTTTTTTTTTTTTTTTTGTTCTCTTCAGGTTTTTTCATTATCAGACATTATTTTCTTGTATGAATGTATCTGTTTCATTTCTAATACAATGCGAGTAAAAAACATTTTCTGTTATGATATGAAATTGTCCCAACATGACATATAACTAGGGTTTTTCTTTTTCCGGTCTTTTTTCGTTTCCAGGAAATCGGGATTGATTTTTAAATTTCGCGGGATCCCGGGAATTCCCTCTAAAAATAAATAATTAAAAGTTTAAAATATTTATAAGGAAAATGTTAAAGTAAGCTGTGACATTTTGAAAATTAAATTTAAGCTTTTTATTATATAAAAACTCATCCGAAAGTCGGACTTTGGTTTTCATATTGAATTGTGGATAAAACCAGCGTTAGCGTTTGGCGACTTTAGTCGCCAGTTAACCCTTTTCCAGCCACTTGGCTACTTTTTTGCCTCTTTTTTAAAATGGACTTTTTAAGACTAATTATGTGATAAATGACAAAAAATTAAGTTGTTTAAAATATCTCGACCCATTATATATTAATTTCAACGAAGAAATTAATTAGTTTGAGATTATTTCACAGTATAGTGAAGAATTTATAAATTAACTGAAACTATTAAAAACTAAAGCTAATGATAAAGTTTATGAACAACTATTTAAAACATCAAATATCGAGTCTTTTTGGTCCGTATTGTGAAAATTAAAAAATAGATTTGGTGAATACTTATATCCTAATTTATATTTTCACTTTTTTCTAAATTATCATTAATGAAAAATAAATTATCCAACAGTCTTAATGTCAACACTTATAGTTTCAGTCCTAAGTTTGTTAGAAGGGGATTTATAAGACCGGAGTCCGAGTGAAGACTTCGTACAAAAATATATGGAAATTTAATTAATAAAAAGACAATTTTATGTTAACCATTTTTATGAGTAAATCTAAATTTTTGCCATAACAAAAATTATTATAAATAAAATATTTTGTTATTAATAAAATTGAGTAAAATTGAGTGGTTTTTCTTAAAATGCAATATTTTTTGTTTTTACCAAATAAACAAATTTTAAGGAGTTTTTTAGGTATTAAAGCAGTTGGCCGCTTTTTCTCAAAAAATCCCCTTTTTTGGAAACTTTTTAAAAATCCTCAACGGTAACGCTAGGTAAAACTTCTTTCGTCATTTCTACGGAAGTAGGCCCCAAAGAATTTTACAGATTTCTGAAGCCCTATTCTTTCTAGGTTTATAACCCATTTTTATGAACAATGGTTTTTCTCATACAAACATATAATTAAGTTTCTTCTATTTTTATGCTACACTATTAATCTATAGCTTAGGAAAACCTGAGCTCAAAAATTAATTAACATCATGTTCAGTTCTGGGACAATTGAATTATCTGATAATTGATTCATATTCAGTTATTAGTTTGGATACTTTTAGTCCCACGTCCCACTGGTACTTTAAAAATGTAAGTTGTTGTTTGAGGATTCCAGATATTTTAAGGAGATTTCCCTTACAATTTACACAACGTTTAAATTACATCTTAAAATCATTTCATAAATATACTTTTTTAAATATAGAATTTTACTTCTTACTTGCAACATATTATTTTTGGTTAAAATAAAAAAATTTGCAGAATATATTTTTTTATTTAAAATATTCTCATAAATAGAATTATTTATCTTTATTGGTAAATAACAACATTATAATTATATAATAATTTAATTTTATAAATGCAGATTTGCGTCATTCACGACTTTTTTTACTTTAATAGAATTATTTTATTTTCCATCTGCATGATAGACTTTGAAACTATTAAATAAATTTTTGGAAATTTCCTTAAAGATACGTATTAAAACTCGTATCAAAATCTAATAAAACAAGTAAGAAAGATATAGTCGGTCAAGCCCGACCATTGCATATGTCCATCAAACTTCATGGAGGGGTCTTATATTAGGCATGTGGACAATTGTGGACCGATACTTTTACTAAGTGTAAGATAAAATACCAACATTTATATGAATTTATGCACTTTAGGGTGACTTCCGAAAGTGGGCTTATATGGGAGCTATGGTAAATTATGGAGTTATAAAACTTATGGGTGTTGAATATAAACTTGATACTAATATGTGTATGGGATTTATGCACGTTAAAGTGATTTTCGGGAGAAGGTTTTATATAGGAGCTATGCTCAATTATGGACCGATCTTCATAAAATTTGACACAAAGATTGATACTCACACAAAACTTCCTTACAACGAATTTAATTAAAATATTTCTATGTATGGGGGCTAGGAGAACTATTTGACCGATCATAATCAATTTCAATAGGTTTCGTCTTTGTGTCATGAAAGTCCTACGTCTCAAATTTCATGGAATTATCTGCAAAATTGCGACCTGTACTTTGTGCACAAGGTTTACATGGACAGCCAGCCAACCGTCCAGCCAGCCAGACGGACGGACATCATTACAAACATTAGCACAAACGCATTACGCAACCACCTATGGTAGTGTAGGGTATAATAAATAGAAGCAAATATAAAAACACATTATATGCTAAAATAGCCATATATGACTAAGAAAATATAAACATTTTGTATCTACAAGAAATCCCAATAATTCCCGTATGATTTCCCGGGATTACGGGACTGAAAATTTTGCGGAACTCCCAGGGAATCTCCGGACGGGGTTATACATATAACACAATAAAAATGATATACATTTCAACAAGCACGCTCTTACTCTATTTCTTAAATTCTGTTTTATGATTTATAATTAATTGATGGAACAAAAATGTATACCTTAAATATAAATAATTCTTTGGCAACAAGGAAAAACTACATAAGTAGCTTTTTTAAAGTAGTTTATATTTTTTAATTTCCATGCAACACTATAGAAAATTTTAATTTTTTAATTTCTTTTTACAAAAGATTGACACAGCATAGATCTGGATATAACGAATTAAAAAATGGAAAAACAAGATTTTTTTCATATCTTAAGTTATGTAGTTTTTCCTTGTTGCCACAGAATTGATAAAAAAAAACTCACAATAAATTGAAACTGAATTTTTTTCTTTTCTTTTTAATTCGAAAAAAAATTATTAAAATAAATTCCTTAAACTGTGCTACACACAATTGCAAATTTTTACTCGGCAGTGGGCTCCAATGAGGCGTCTGTTGTTATAAGAGGAGCACCAATTCTGCAGGCTTTAGCACAACCCAGATTACCGGTAGTGGCTCTCTTGGAAACGCTGCCGAGACCAACTAAGACACCAAGTAGGTTTTCTTTGACATCCAAAACTAACTAATTAAAAGGATTTTTTTTTTTTAATTGTAGTTTTAAACTTTTTTTTATATTTAAGTTAATGTTTTAAATTAACAAAAGCTTTTTATACACTAATACAAAATCCAAACAAACACTTTAATATTTTAATATATGAAAACATGAAAATTTAAACTCATTTCAACTAAACTTTTGCTTTTATTTTAGAGCGATTCCCTAGAAAATCCAATTTTACACAACACACATTACTCATTAAACCACAAATAATATCAAAGGATTCTCAAAAGTGTTTTCCATTAACGGCTTTTAAATTGTAATAATTAAAAAAAAAAAAATGCATAATTTTATTGATGCTTTAATAGAGAAAAAAAATTAATTATAATATATAAAGTAAAAGCATAAACAATTTTTGTTTTACTTAACTAAGGAACTTAAAATTTGTTAAATGCCTAAAATTATGCTAATTATTTTTGATTTATACAATTATAATTACAAAAGCCAAAATAGCAAACATTAATTTGGACTCCTTACTGTCTTATTAAATAAATAATGGCTCTTAATTTTAAAATGGCTGTAATTGTTTTAGTTATATTTTAATTTCTTTTTCTAAAGGTAGTGTTTTCTTTTTGTAGAAAACTAACAAGAATTATATTAAAATGTGATTATGATAATAAATGTTCTGTTCTAATTTGTTTATTAAAAATTCTTAAAATTATTATTTTTTTCCTGTTATAAATTTCTTTACAGAATGCGATCAAACATTTGTCTCCCGTATTGGTGGCCCTCAAAATGGCACATTTTCTGCTCCATTATTGCACAATCATAAAAATCATTCACGTCAGTGTTTATACACATTCCTAGCAGGACCTGGACAACGAGTTGAAGTCATTTTTAAAACATTTAATCTAAGAGGAAATCCACCAGAGTATGTATTATGATAATATTAAAACCATTCAATTTTCCAAGAGTAAAATTAGTCATAAAAATATAAATGCAAATTTTACTTTTCTTTTTGCTTATTTTGTTTAATTGTGCCACTTAATCATATGTTTAAATGTAAAATTGTAAATTATTTTTAATTATTTAATTAATGTCATTTTTTGTTTCTCTTTCATTTTAGCGGTTCGGCCGTTGGTGAATTACCATCGTAAGTAAATTATTTTAAATAAATTATATATATACTTTATTTATTATCAGAGCAACCAAAAAAATGAATTATAAAATGTATTTTATGCGCATAAAAAATGCTTTTAAAAAAGGAAAATATACCCTTAAAAATTAAAAAATATGCTTTTAAAATATTATTTTTTCTGGCAAAATTTTAAATTATCTACTATTCGTAGCAAAAATAAGTTGATTTTTATTAGCTTTTTTTTTGCTTAAATATAAAAACATTCAAATCTGATACATTGTATCAGCTAATATTTACACTGTATCAGAAAATAAGCAATCAGATTTGAAAAACGCATATATATAAATATAAAATTTGCTTCTTAAGTATAAAATATGCATAATTATGCTCTTTAGTGTAATATAAGGAAAAATATGCTTTCAGGTATAAAAAATTCAAAAATTGTCATTTAAATTGTTAAAATATGCTTTAAATTAAGGATTTTTTATGAAAATGTGATAAAAAAATATGCTGCTAAGCTTCAAAATATCCAAAAATATGCTGTAATAAGTCGATGCCAAAATTATCATAAAACATACCAAGGTTTATTTTTAAGGGTTAACAGGTTAACAGAAACACTTTTAAAAATGTTTATCCACTTGACATGACTTGGACAAAAGAAAGTCCATGCATATTCTTAAGATCATATTGAGCAATTATTTGTCACAATAAAATCAGTTACTATTTTTGAAAAGTATTCTAGAATTTTATTATTTAAATAATATTTTATATATTAATGAAATTAAATTTTTTTTTGGTAGTACGAGTTTTTGCCCAAATAAAGTGAAAAAATGTTTTAATGACAATTTTTTATTTTAATATTTGTCCAAAACATGTGTTACCATATTGATTATTAAGTAGCAGTGAACAATGTTGTTGTTACTTATTTGATATGTCCCTTCTGTTTGTTTTCTATTACTTAATAAGTGGCTAAACAATAACAAATCATACATTGCTGAATTAATACCTAAAAAACTGGTAGGAAAATATAAAATAATTGTAAAAAGCTTTATAGTAAACCATTCGTCTTACTTAATAACATATAGGGAAAAATAAGTTACAGATTCCATTTCCCAAAAAGTTGTAAGTTAAATAGATGATGTTTACAGAGAACACCACGATAGTACGCTGAAGAATGCTGATGAAGGTCTTGACGGACCGAGTGTCCAATAAAATTTTTTTACACTGTATTCTTCTACAATTATTCAATGAACTTAAGCCGAACATGCAAAAATTCTATAAATAACTATATGAAACAGTTCAACAAAAAACTATAGACTAATTATTCAAAATTACTTTAAGATAGCTTAAAGATTACTGTAAAAGCTTCGTTTACGAAACGAAAGTGATAAATATATATTGTTCTTTTTTAAAGTAAAAAATTTTCAAACGTAAAATAAAAAAAGCGAAGAAGTTTAATTATCTGAAAAGGAAGAATTTAAGAACACTGATAATTTTTTATGGGCACAGACCTGCGGCTTTAGAAAAGTACATATGGAAAAGGTTTAAAAGCGTCAAATCGCACTATTTCATTGGCTAGTTGTTCTCAAATCGTTCGTTCATGATCCTTTGCACAGTGAGGCAGAATCAAAAATTTTAGGAAATAAATCTGTAACTTCTAATCGGGTGTTTGGATTTACATATGAGTAACAGAGGAAAGTTCAATTTTAAATTTTGAATAGGTGCCCACAAGACCCTTCGGAGTCGAAGCCATTGGGGCTCAAAATACCTCCGACATAGAAAATCTTAACCGCTTGCCAAATGTGAGTTTCTTATCCGATTTCAAGTATTTTTACATCTTCTTAAAGCTCTCGATAAGGCTTATGCTATTTATCTCTTAAAGTTTTCAAGTTATTTGCATTTGAAATTTCAACTATCTCAATTCTGCAAAATCGTGGTTCAGATTTTTCATTATATAGATTTTTTATTCAATTAGTTATGAAAGTTGAAGTAGATATCTTTTCCGAGTCCAAAAATAAAAGATTTGAAAATTGAAAACTATATGATTTTGTGTTTTTGATTTTTTTTTTTTTTTTTTGCCGGAAAGCATATTTTGTCTTTTTTCTCTAAAATAAAAATTTTATACTTTTCTGAAAGGTTTTTTTTTTAATAGAAAACGACCCCGATCAATCTATTTTGTATCGGAATTTAAACTTTAGTTGATAAGCTCTAAAATCCCAAAGCATGAATCTTCAACAGAATGCTTTTTCCAGACCTGAAACAAATGTGGACTTTATAGAGAAAATAAAATAAATCCATTTTTGGGTTTTTGTCTTTTTTTTCGGAATCATGGGATTCATTTTCCAAGAATCTTTAATCATCCATCATTTGAAAATGATAAAGTCAACAATCACTGAAAATTTCGTTAGGATATCTTAGCTAACAAATATATTATCTTTATCTGTACAATATTTATAGTTTCTCTAAAAACCAAATTAAAAAAATATATTTAATTCGAATTATCGAAAAAATTATGGACTCCAATTTATTCAAATAAATTCACAGCAGACGTAATTCTTAATTGCATACAGAAAGATTAAAATGAATATCTTTTTCTAAGACCAAAACTACGCTACTTTAAAGTTTAATAAGTTACGAAAATTTCTAAAAATATTGTACTATTGTGGATGATAAAAAGTTATAAATAAATAAATAAATGTACAATTTGTTACCGCAGCAAATGTTCAAAGATGCATAAAGTTCTATTTTTTATGAAATACTAAATTTTAAAGTAGCGTAGTTTTGATACTATAAAAAATACTGAATTTAATCATTCTGTATTTAATTAATAATACATCTGCTAGATAAGTGAATTTATATGAATAAATTGGAGTTCATAGTTTTTCTGATATCTGAAATTAAATTAAAAAATTTGATTTTTGGAGAAACTATAAGTATTGTATCTGTAATAAAATCTTTGTTAGTTAAGATATTCTAACTAAACTTTCATCGATTTTTGGCTTTATCATTTCTAATTATGAAGTGTAAAAAAAAATTAAGATTTTTGAAGGACGAATCCCACATTCCAAAAAACCAGAGTAAATCACAATAATAGGATTTTTTTAATTTTCTATAAATTACATATTTGTTTCAGATCTGCTAAAAGCCGTTATCAAACTTTTAAAAACACATCAGAGTTTCCAAAATTGTATTCTTTTAGTAGATTCATGCTTTGGGACTTTAGAACATATCAACTAAAGCCAAAATTTCAATAAAAAATAGATCAAATTCGGGATGGTCTGTGCTTAGCCCTATTTGGTGATCGGGATTTCTATTCGTTTTTTATTTTAAAATTATCTACGTTAAAATAACTTTCAGAAAAGTATAAAATTGTTACATGTTTTTATTGAAAATTTATTTTTTATTACTTTTTTTATTTTATTTTTTGTCAAAAAGACAAAAAAAATAATTTTTTAAATTTTCAATTTCAAAATCGTTTATTTTTGAACTCGGAAGAGATACCTATTTAAATTTTTTTATTCGATACATAATTTTGTTCTTAAACTAATTAAATAAATTTTTTACAAAATCAGACGAAAATATTGGTTTATATAATAAAAAATCTGGACCAGGATTATACAAAATTGAGATAGTTGAAATTTCAAATGGAAACAACTTGAAAACTTTAAGCAATAAATAGCACATTTAAGCATGTTTTTTATAGGCCTTATCAATTGCTTTAAGAATATCTTTGTGAAATTTTATGTAAATTTAACGCCGGCCCACAAAATATCTTTATCTTTAGTTAGAGCACTTATTGCAAGCCTCGTATCGCTAACGTATCAAATTATTATACCGCATTTGTACCTTGTATTGCATGTAATGCTCAATCTACTGTTCTTTTTGCTAAAATTGTTGTCAATACTTTTTATGCATTTTAAATCCTTTCATTCAAATGGAAATTTAATTTAAAATCAATTATTATTCATTTATAAGTGAATAAGTAAGTGCCACCACACCGCACAATCAATTAGCAATAAAATGCTGGATGTATATGTTCAGTAAATAAGAAATAATTTGCTTAAAGGAAACATATTGCCAGCAAAAAATATTGCTTATTTGAATGCAATAACAACTAATGGAAGCAATAGATTGCTTACTTAATTGCATATAGCTTCCAAGAATGCAATAGCGTAAGATATTGACTAAGTGCAAAAGACACTGTTCCTTTAGAAACTCCATTTCTATTGCTTGTAGGCGGCTCATCTCGTACAAAAATAAATTCTCTTTAGTAATGCTTATATTATCCTTTTTGCAATTTTAGGAGAAGGTGCAATATATAATAATTATTTCAGGAAGCTTGTGTTCAAAACAATTTATTTAGTTACTATAAATTAATCAATTATATATATATACATTATAGTACATTAATTTGTATGAAGACAAAAAATGCTGCAAATATACCCCCTAAAATTAAAGATTGATATATTTTAAACTAATACACAGAATATATCGGTTTAATTATTTCGTTTGCGTGAGCTGGACCATTTTTAAAATGCCTCCGAAAATATAGATTTTAACCTTTTGTCAAAAAAATTACAAATATATGCTGGACAAATGACAATTAATACTTAATGAGTAAAAACTATTTTAAATTAGTTTTTACTCTCGCGAAATTAAAATTTTAGTAAATCTTTCTATGATTTTATTTTAAATACTATTTTATTAAAGTTTGAATGTTTTGGACATTTTCCATCGTAATGTATACTTTAGTACATCATTGGAAAGGTATCATTTAATAATATTGATATTCATTTAACCCTTTAGTTGCACAAGTAATATTTTGGGATTTCCGGTATATAATTGTTTAAGTTACTTTTTATGTCGAATAAATGTTTAGTTAAGAAAATAAACTAAACATTTAATAGTGAATAAATTTCAAAAATCTTTGTAATTCGATTATTATCGCAGTTTTAAAAGAACCTATTATATTTTTAATAAATTCGTCTATATTTATGTATAATAAATACTTCTATGCTAGTTATTTGCAAAAATTGCTAAATTAACCTTTTGGCAACTAAATGCATAAAATTGACCCTCTTGCTGTTAAAGGGTTAATTACGTGTAATATTCAATAGTATCAGAATAGACTATTCCAATATATGTTGAAAAATTTCCGAAATATATAAAGTTATATGTTTGAATAAAGAAAATCTTAATATTCCGCGACTAAAAAGAGACATAACAATTATTTAAATGAATATTCCAGGCCTTAGTATGACTCTATTACAATTTGAAGTTAATTTTCTTTTAACGAAAATGTTGCTAATGATATTGAAGGAAATACCTATTGTTAGAGGTTTTTTTGAAAATGGTCCAACTCACGTAAATTTAAACATTCAGATGTAATATTTTGGGAATCATATAAGAACAGACACATCTTTACTTCTAGAGGGGTACATTTGCAACTTTTTTCGTGAGGCTGTTTTATATACATAAAGGCAATTCACTCCCTATGGAAGAAAAAAAGTGTTTTTGTTACCCCACTGAAAATAAATCTTGGTATGTTTTATCAGGTTCGTGAAAATATAACGGTTCTACTGATAGCCGTTCGTGAGCTGGATCGTTTTTAAAAAAGGTCTTTTTTAGCTTTTGAACTATTTTTATATTTTTTTTCCAAAGCGGCGCATAAAAAATATGATATCATTTGTAAGGTATTTGAAAGCCAAGTCCATTGGTATATAAAACATATCCGTGAGTGACCTCAATATTTTTATATCCGACAAAAATAACGTATTTTTCAAAGTTTTTAATTTTTCTTATTTTTAATAAAAATTCAAATTTTAAAATCTCTACTTATAAATATAAGCTGTTAGTATTTGATTTATTTCTATTTTAGTTTTATTGCTATTTCGCTATTTATCAGACAGTTAATCTTTATATCAGATTTTTTCATAAAGGTAATCAATATGAGTATCAAAATTCTCCTTTTGATAAGATCTACCCACTTGAATTAAAATATTTACAAAAATTGCAAAAATACTATTAAATAGAATAAATAACTTTAACAGTGAATGTACAAAAATACAAAAAAGGCAAATTAATGTACTGAAAGTGTTCATTAATTGTAAAACGTTAAACAATAGGATAAATTACAGTTTTAATCCCACCAGCGCTGGAAACTGCACCACGATTCTATGGAAAGTAGTAAAATACCAGGTAATATAATATTTATGAGTTTTTAAAGGACTTAATTTAGATTATTAAGCCTATATAGCAAATAAAGTTAAATCGCACAAGGCCAAAAATATTTTTTGTAAAAAATTACTTATGTTTTTTACAATTCCTGTTAATATTTTTGTTTTTACATTAATATTTTTGTAAATTTCGTAAATATTTTAATTTAAATTCTTATCAAAAGAAGAATTTTGATATTAATATTGACTATGTTTATGAAGAATTTAGTAGAAGTAGTTTATTTTTGTTTCCAATTATTCCTGCTAGCTTACCAGGAAAGCAAAGTTTTTGCTGGGATAGAAATATTACGATCACTCTTATGTATGTTTTATACTTCAATAGACGCGTCTTTCAAATAAGTTTTAAATGATACCACATTTTTTATGTCTTGCTTTGGAAGAAAATAAAAAATATTCCAAAAATACCTTTTTTAAAAAGTATCCAGTCCACGAACGCTCATCAGTAGACCCGTTATATTTTCGGGAACCTGATAAAACATACCAAGGTTAATTTTCAATTAATATACATATATTAAAAACTATATTTTTTTTATTTCAGATGTGTTCATGAGTATATGGATATATACTCAGAAGTGCAATCATCGGAACCAGCAGAACTGATAAATTCACCATTTGGTGGCCGTTATTGTGGTACAATACCACCTAGACAACGCATTTCCATGTATCGTGCCATTGCCATTTCATTTTTTACAAATAAGAATATCACAACACCCGACCTATTCGAAGGCACATTTCGTTTTATAAATGCATGTAAGTGTTACTCTCTCACTCTCTCCACCTATCTCTTTACTTCTCTTTATTTACTTAAAAAAATTTATTAAATATTAAATATTTTTATTCAAAAATTTTAATCTATTATTTCACTAATATTTTAATAGCGGAATATGAAATTGGTATACCAATAGCTGGTTCACCATGTTCCTATACAATAACACCCAGTTTGAGTATAAATAAAACGGGCGTTTTAATATCGCCCACCTATCCGGGTGCCTATCCCAAGGATATGTCTTGTACATATCAATTTTTGGGTGAATCGAATCAAAGAGTTAGATTAGAATTTCGTGATTTTGATCTATTTTTTGGTGGACCACAGTGAGTACCATTTAATAGCTGTCATAACAAATGTCATTACAAATGGAATACAAAAAGATCTCCTTGATGAAAGCTAACTTAAAGTATATTTTTGACTGTTAAAAAAAAATCTAAATATACTTTATGGTTTTTACAGCTTTCTTTTAGTAATAAATATACAATATATTTTTTTTCTTTTTATTTTTAAAACAAAATTAATACAAAATTTTAAAATCATTTTTTCTTTAATTCATTTTAATTAGCTGCCCATTTGATTATGTTAAAGTTTATGATGGTCCCGATAATTCATCAGCATTAATTGGTACATATTGCGGACAGCAAAGAAATTTAGTTTTATATTCTAGTGAATCAAGTCTGTTTGTTCACTTTTTTACTTTGTCACGTACGGCAAATACCCAAAATCGCGGTTTTAAAGGAATTTATGAATTTAGTGAAAGTTTTGTTAAATTAGATTTTATACGTAAGTAAATGAACAAAAATTTTACTAAATCTTTGTTGTTTTATATTGTATGCAAATTTATTTTCTTGGTTGTTAATATATACAGATATATATATATATTTATATATATATTCTTTTTCATTATTTAGATATCATCATTTTGTAAGAATTTTATTTATATTTACGAGTTAATCAAAGTACTCCATTTAATATTATAATTAAATCACATATAAATTTTATGTTTCCTAAAGCGTTTTGAAATAAATTTATATATATATAAGAGTGCCATTTTCGAAAAATACCATTTTAAAAAAGTATAAAGTTTCGAAATATTAATTTTTAAAAAAAGTACGGTACTTAATAAAAAATTTTACATTGCAAAAACATATACATTTTTTTGTGAAAAATAATATTTTTTTATAAAATATTTAAAAACGAACCTATTTTAAAAAAATGTTAATATAATTTTTAATTCACTCGTAATTCAATATTAATTCCCTGTTTTTATAAAACGAAAAGAAAATGCGTTTCGACAAATTGTATGAAAAACAACAAATAAATTTTGAAATATTATTATTGTTTTTCATATCGACAAGTCTATGAAAGAACACCCAAAAATTGACCGGGTGTCTTTCGATTTTCATAAAATTTTGCATGCAAATAATTCATGTTTGACTATATCGTTATCAGTTTCGATAAATTTCGAAAACTCGCGATTTTATTTCGCTTTTTCACTTTCTAAAAAACATAAAAAATCTCAAAAGTATATAAGTTTAAAGAACAATATTATTAAGAAGGCTTTCAATGATCTAAACGGCGCACATAGGGGTAGAAACGCCAAAAAATTCCGCTTAATTTAGAGAAGGAGTATAGGGCATTATTTATAATATTGTTGTAATAATTATCTAATAAGCACTTAAAAAAATAATTTTTTAATTTACAAAGTTTTTTTTAGTTCAAACCACTGTCTTTCCGGCTGTTCGCGCATCAAAAAACAATATTTAAGCTAATATCTAGATTACCGTTTTTAAGCTAACTTAATGAAATTTCGTATATGATCTTTTCTTGAGTCAATAATATAGTATATTAAAATTGGTTATAATTAAATTATTATTTCACTGAGTCGCCATACAAAAATATTGCCGTAAATAGGTCAAAAGCTTATAAAATTCTTAAATATGTCTATATTTACGTAAAATTCATAACAGCAAAGTTTTACCTTAGCATACTACAAAATTTCATGAGGATCTATTCATAATTGACGATAGCTCCTATATAAGACTCACTCCCGAAAATCACTTTTAGGAGCATAATTCCTGTGTTAATATCCACATAAAGATGAAATTTAGTACACATAAATTTTGTTAATATATAAGTCTTACAATCAAATTTCACAAGGATCGAAAATTGAAAATAGCTTCCATATAAGGACCTGTCACATCAACGCTAATTCGAAAATATTTTTGCGCAATAAAAAAACTTTCCTGATTGTAACTTTCTTACTCATTTTCAATGTATTTCTATAATTCTATATATATATATATATATATATATATATATATATATATATATATATATATATATATATATAATTTATAAGAACGTTAAATAAAAGTTTCGTAGAATTTATTCTTATTATTTTTCAATTTCAATCATTAATTACAATTTGCACGTGTTTTTTTTTGGCATTTCAGACCTACTTAAGACGAAAAAAGTACCGATATTATTGCACTATTGTATTTCTTGCCTTAACGTCGAGTCTATACTAGAGACATTTTCATCAAGACAAACATCAAAATTTTATCAAGATAAAAATTTACCTAGTGTAGACTGAATTTGTCAGTATCATTGCAGCGTTAATACAAAATTGTAAGTGCTCGAGTAAAAGGCGCCATTTTGATTTTCGTTGGTACTTTTTACATATACATTATGACATATGTTTTCCCTTATAATTTGACGTTTGTCTTGATAAAAATTTGACTAACATAGACTCGACGTATTTGTTATGACATATGTTTTCCCTTATAATTTGACTAATATAGACTCGACTTTATCCATATACCTTGTTAAATTGTTGTTCCATTTAACGAAAAATGCATTTAAAAAATTAAAAAAAAAGCGTTTAAAAAAATCTAAAACCGAACGCCATTTAAATCATGAAAATTCATAAGGTCTTTCCAGGGATAATGTTATTTAAAGTTACATATTTTTGAAATTTTTATGGTTTTTATAAAAGTGAAAAAGCGAAATGAAGTGCGAGTTTTCGCAATTTTGCAAAATTGAAAACTTAAATTGATAAATGGCGGGTGTTCTTTTATGGAATTTTCAATATAAATTTTCGACACGAATTTTCTTTTCGTTTTATAAAAACAGGGGGTAAATTTTTAAAAATTATTAAAAAAAATTTTTGAAACAGAGTACTTTCGAAAGCACAAATTCAAAAAATAATTTATAATAGAAGTTTTCATATAATCACCTAAATGCCTCAAAAAGATATATTGTATAAATTTATAAGCTCGTAAAGCATTTGTCAAACTTTGTTGGAAAATTTATTTATACAATTTATATTTCTTTACACTACAGCTCTGTTCCAGTATTCGTCAAATTTACAGGTTTTAGTCAGAAATTGTCAGAAAAATAACAAAATACACATAAGCTCTTAGTAGGGAAATGCTTTACTGTAAATTCTGTATAATACTTGCAAGTTTGACTAATACTGGAACAGGGCTTATGATTTCAATGTGTAAACGACTTTGTAAACTTTTATTTTTGAATTATCAAATTTGAAAAGTAATCCAACTATTTCGTTTGTTATTTTCTAATTTATTAAAAAGAAAACAAATAAAAAATAGTAATTTTAAATTTCAAAATACTGTTCAATTGGCAATTTTTTTAAATAAAATAAAGAAATACAGCACAAGGGGCGTTTATGTAATGCGTAATTAAATCGTATAAACTTACGAATTGCGTAAATTTATCCGCTTATATGAAAACCCTTAATAATTTACCCAATAAGCATTTTTGATGAAATTCAAGTTGAAACAAAATGCATTTCAAGCCTTGAATCCAAAGCCAATCCAATAAAAAGGAAATTTAAATTCAAATCAAATTTATTTTACTTGAAAATTATTAAATTTTCAATCATATTACATGTTTCAAAATATTTTGATATATGAATTTATTTTGGATTCCAGCAGAATTTTAATACAAATCATTTCTATTTTTTTTTTTTTTACTAAACGTTTATTAATTGGTATAAAAAAAAAAAAAGAAAATTTTAATAAAGAAGTCTTACTGCTTGGATTTATAACACGAGGCCAAAACCAACTCGTCTAACTTACATTTAAAACAAAAGCAAAATTTGTTTTTGTTATATAAACAGGCAGTTAACTTCAAGTTATGAAATTTTTGTTTGTACCAATTCCTCATTTAAAGTAAAAACCAAGTTTGTATTTTTTATCATTTCTCCTGTTAAAAATATTTTAATTAACTATAATTTTAACAAGTTTTCAGCTGTTTAAATTATTTTGTTTTGCATTTATTAGCTTCATGTATGTGTATGTTATATTTTTGTAAAAAAAAGGCGAGGATTATTGATGCATTTTTTTCTAAAAGTTTTTAATTTTTTTTTAATTTCTAAATTTCTGTTACTAAGTTAATATTATTTAATTGGTCATACAACAAAACTAATTATAAAACCAAATTTACTCTCTTTCTTAAAACAATTAAATAACTTCAAAAAAAAACTACAAATTGGATCTAACAAACTCAAAAACGTATAACGAATCCGAACTCTGAAATTGTATCTCTCTATCTTTCAAAATCTATACAACAAACAAAACAAAATACTCTATTATCAATGCAACAACAAACATTTCGCTTGTGGACAAAAAAAAAACAAATATTTAAATATTTTGTCTAAAATTAATAAAAAAAAAAAAAGGTGAAAATGATGGCATTCACATACGTGGCTCAGAATGTGATCAAAAGATATTGTCCAGAAAGGAATCAACAGGTTTTGTACTCTCACCAAATTATCCTTATCCTTATATACCAAAAACAGTTTGTAGGTAAGTAAGCAGATGCATAATAATTTATTTTTATATTTTAAAATCAGTTTTAAACTATTTTCTTTTATTTTTTTAGATATTTCATTTATGGTATGCAAGATGCTCAACATTTGGAACGCGTGCGTTTGGAATTTACAGCATTTAATATACCAAGAGTGGAGAGTAAAGATAAAGATAAAGAGTAAGTTTCTTTTTCTTTGAAGTTTTTTTTTTTTTTTTTCTTTTGAAAAGCATAAATGTAAAACTAATTTTTATTCTTCAGAACCAATTGTTCCGATGGTTATTTAAAAATCTATCTTAAGGGCCAGGAAACTGCTGATGCTTACGATAAATTCGATTATGAATTGTGTGGCAATGAAACTCAACGTGTTGTTAGCGATGGACCTCGCTTGGCGATGGTCTTTAGTTCGGGCGAACTACAAGGTCGTGGCTTCAAGGGCAAATATGTTTTTGAGACAGAGTATAAAATACCTGGTACAGCAGCTCCTGATGGCAGTTGTAGTTTCACATATGTAAGTTCTTCGAAGAAACGTGGAGAATTGAATAGTCCTCGCTATCCATCCAATTATCCGTCTGATACGAATTGTTCGTATTTATTCTTGGCGGAACCTAATGAGCAGGTGACAATTGTATTTGATCATTTTAAGATTAAAGCGGATGGCAATTCAAATGTAACAGCAGGGGCGTATGGGTGAGTTGAAACAATATTTTTACTTCATTTTATTATTATTAATTTATTTTTTTTTAAATTTCTTATCTAATTTTACAGTTCGGTTATTTGCTATGAAGATTGGTTGGAAATGTACGTCGTCTATCGGGATAACAATGATCGTTTTCTTGGTCGCTATTGTGGTATGACAGCGCCCGGCCCCGTCGAGAGCCCAAGGGGTGCAGTGGGTCTGCGTATTACATTACATACCGATCAAGAGAATGTCGCTAGCGGTTTTAAGGCTCGTTACTTTTTCGAAACTGCCAAAAGTGAAATAGGCGACTGTGGAGGCAACTTTTCCAATGAAGATTCAGGCATTATAACCTCACCCAACTATCCGGCCGGCTATAAAGCACCCGGCCGTGGTATGGCTTCAATGGCATGCAATTGGTTAATGACCGCCAGACCCGGCTATAAGTTGTCAATACATTTCGAGCAGTTCTCATTGGAGGGTGATCCAACAAGTAAGTTGAAAATATTGAATCAAAATTATTTGATATTAGAAATAATGAAAAATTATTTGTGTTTACAAAAGATCGTGGTTGCCCAGCTGCTGTTTTACGTCTTTGGGTTAATGTTGACTCGGATCAGCCGCCTTTGGAATTGTGTGGCGAAAAGCCACCCATAGAACAATGGCATTATATTTCTACGGGACAAACGGCTCGTATTAGTTTTACCACCAGTGATAAAACTGTGGGTGCACAGGTGAGTTTGTTTA
Organism: Protocalliphora azurea; assembly: GCA_932274085.1. NCBI lineage: Eukaryota > Metazoa > Arthropoda > Insecta > Diptera > Calliphoridae > Protocalliphora > Protocalliphora azurea. The sequence goes on from OW026519.1 coordinate 125,184,680, forward strand.
TTTGTTTAAGTATTGTTGTATTTTATTTCATTTATTATTTTAATTTTAATTTAAATTTTTAGGGCTTCCGTATTGTTTGGACTGAAATACAAGACTCTGGACCAGGACCACCATCAATTGGTTTGTTGTGCGAGTCCACCTATCATTTTCAATGTGAGGTGGGCTATTGTATTTCGGATAAGTTACGTTGTGATGGTGTCAAAAACTGTGGTCCCAATGATGATAGTGACGAATTGCACTGTGAGTCGTGAGTGAGTCGAACGGTTCAGTTCATTTTTTATTTCATTTTTTATTATTTTTTTTATAATTAAGTTGTATTTTGTTTATGATTCTTCTTTTTGTTTACAAAAATTTAATTTCTTAATCAAAAGTTTTAGCTAAATTCCCGTTCTTAATTTAATTTTTCTCAATTAAAATTTGAAAAATTTTAGTACTAATAAATTAAGAAATTTTAGCTCAAACTTTGCAGAAAGTAAAAAAAGAAGAACTTTAACAATTACTGGTTTTGTAATTAAATCAAAACACTAATTGTTTGCTTTTCTTTGTTTGAAAATCAAACAATTTTTTAAATGTTTTTATTTTGAATTTATTTTCATGGAATTTAAAATAAAAACATATTTTTTATTATTTTTCTTATATATTTAAAATATTAGCTATTAAGTTTTCTTATTTAGTAGTTTTCTTAGTTTTCTTTCTGTTTAGTTTTTCTTTATTTTTTTTTATTTTTTTTTTTAAGAAAAAATAATACTTATGAAACTTGAACCCGACGATATACACTTTTTCCAAATAAAACATATTTAAACATATATTCTTAAAAAATTTTAAACTAATTAATTAAATTACTAATTTTAAAATTATTTACTAAATATCAAAACTATGTATTTAACACACATAATATCTTCAATTAACAGAAAACAGTATTAATAAAAAAAAAAGTAAACAACTTTATGTTTGAAAAATCACTTGCCAACGAAAGGAAATAAAATTAAAAATCAAAATTTTTATTTTTAAAGAATTCAATTAAATTCTTGAAAATGTCTATTCAAGCTAATAAGCATTACATTTTGTATATGTATATTAGGGGGCCCCGTTTGTATGGAGAGAAAATAAAATATCGATCTTCCCAGCTCAAATGAAAATTTACTTCACTCTAAGATACCGTTTCCCAAAATTTTCATCCTGACATAATCCTTTCGTGAGCTAAATCAAAATTGAAAAAAGTATTTTTTCGGGTGTTTTGGATTTTTTTTTTATATTTCTGCCAAAGAAATAATATGAAAATTGGGTATCGTAAGAAAGGTCTTTAAGACTTTTAAACCAGGATGAAATTAGTCCGAAATTATGCAATGTTTTACAAAAAAAAATTGGATATTTGAATAAATATTTAAAAAAATAACACCAAAACTATACAGTATAATCCTTTAGCAGTTATATCGAATCGGATTTTCCGTTTTTTTTATTTAAATTCGACCTTGTTTGAATTTTATTCGATTTTTTCAAATCATATTTTTCTTCATATACCAATGCTTCTATATAAGGACAAGCTAAATGAATTTAGCATCAAGATACGCGTATTTTTTATAAGCTTTCTAATGATATATAATACTTTATACTACTGTTAACAAACAACGAATTAAATAAAGTTTAAGTGAAATACCCACAAAAATTATGCCAACAAGTGTATCAGTTTACAATTTGTTACACACAGAGAGTAATTTCTCGATGTGAGTCAGGAGCAGTGTTTTAAAATTTAAAATTTATTTACGCAATTCTTCATAATGATCGTTTAATACATATAAGTTTTAAATATTTATAGTTCAATAATATAAATTTAATTATTCATAATACCCCTGCCAGCAATTAGGTGATAGTTTTATCCACTATCAGAAAAATGACTATTTCTAGTGTTCTCAAGATGTTATTTTCCTGTTAATAAACAATTTTACAAAAACAAATATCATCAACTTCGATTTTTGATCTACCTATTCTACATTTTTTACTAACTAAAATGTCGAAAAAGTCACTTAAAAGTTTAGTTTTTGGATAAATATAAAGTTACTAAAAACTGTCTCCCATTAGTGTTCTCAAGATGTTATTTTCCTGATAGTAAAAAATTTTACAAAAACAAATAACATTAATTTAGATTTTCGACCTTCTGAAAGTAAAAAACCATTACAATGTTTTTAAATTAAAAACAAAAAATGTGAAGAAGACAATGGTACTTAGTTGATGTATTACTTTCAAAAGCAAGTAATCGAATCTGCCGTAAAAATTCTGCTTGTCCACCACGTTTTGACACAATTCTTTTTTCGATTTCTTTTTTCAACAAATTTTTTTTAACTTTTAATCGCCTGGCTGGATTTACATAAGTTTTCATATACAAGTAGCAGAGGAGCGTATAATTTGGATGGAGGCTCAAAATAGGTTACCTCTGACATAGAAAATATTTGATCGCTTGTCAATTTTTTGTTTCCCATCCGATTTCAAATATTTTACATCTTATTAAACTTTAAAGTAGTGTAAATTATCTTCTGTAAAAGATATTGACTTAAATTTTTATCTACATAATGAAGAATTATGTTAGATGTTAGTAACGTAATTTATTTGAGAAAAAAACATGGCGTTTGGAGAAAATATAAATATCATATCTGTAATAAAATCTTTGTTAGTTAGGATATCTTAACGAATTTTTCGTTGATTATTTAAAATGAGAAATTGTAAAAAACTTTAAGATTTTTGTTGAAGAAATCCCACATTTCACAAAAAAAACCTGAAAATCCCAAAAACAGGATTTTTTACATTTTCGCCTATAAATTTAAATTTTTCTGGAGATTATGATTCAAAACCCTTAAAAACATATTATGGATTCCTATATTGCAAGAAGGCCTATCACGTATGCTATGTCATTTCTCGAGTGATTTTTCGTTGTATTTCCTAAATATGAAAATTTTAAGTATAGGTTTGTTATGGTATGGTTTGTTGTGATAAATTTCCTATACCACTCCTACCCCCGTGGATTCGCGCATGATTGCAATTTTGTGTAATTTTATATTTAAAAATTCTTCTCTTAAATTAAATATTTAAAGCCAGATTTTCCTAAGCACAACTAAAACCGATTTTGAATAACCATAAGTGACTCTAATTCGTCAAACTGCAATACAGTTTTGCCCGAGCAATGACTCTTCTTCTATAGGAAAATAACTTATTTTTCTTTTACTATTTTAAAATAAATATGGATACTATTTAGTCAAAGTTTGGATAGTAATATTGATAGTATTAAGTTAGAATTTCAAATGACTCCAATTTGACACATAAAAAAAGCACTTAATAGTGTCACATTTCTTCCCGCATAGTGACTCTTCTTGGATAAGAAAATGATATCATATTCGTCTGTTAATAACAACTTGAGGTTACTCTTTAGTGCAAATTTGGATAGAAAATGTTGGCAGGGACAAAACGTTAAAAAAATTTTATGTTAAGTGTGTTGATATCAAGCCAAATTATAGTAAATTGAAAATTTCAAAATACAATTACATTTTGTCGACAAGAAAATTACAAGTTATCACGATATGGACAATACTTTAGTGATGTAAGAAATAACAAGTCATTTTGAGACAAAAACCTTTTGCACCGAATGTAATTTCTAAAACCTTTCAGAAATTTTTTGTTAGAAAATTTTTAATTTTTAAAAATATGGAAATAAAATGTTTATATATTAGCGATGATTGTGTCTAAAACTAATAATGGTTTTAATATATTGTGTAAAATTTCTTAATTAGTTGGTTAATATTAACCATAAAATTGAAATATCAAAACAGATTTACCATATACTATATTGTTTTATTTTTGAGTTATTAAAAAAAGCGTTTCAAATTTGCATATAAATGGCAAAATGAAACGTAGCTATACGATCATTTGATAAAAACATTCTTAAAATATACGATTTTACGAATTAAATAAAAAAACTGTTTAACATTTGCAAAAAAATCAATATTTTTGCATTAATGACACTTTTTACAAGAAAAAATACACATTTATTACATATGTATGTATATAAAATAATCCGAAATACTTTATGATTAAAAATATGCCTAATTTTAAAACTTCAACGAGTTTGGAAACTTTTTTAATGATCGCAAAAATGTAATATCTCATTTCTTAATATTTCTTCATAGACTACATAAAATGTAAATTTTGATATTAGCAAAAATGCCAAAAACTTATACCCCTAACATATAAGTACAACTGTTACAAACAAAAATTATTTTTTGAAGGGACTTTGTCAATTATATAAGTACATTTGGTTATAATACTTCTATATTTATAAGCTTTGGCTTCTATAGGCGGTATAATCTATATCTACCGATCTTAGTACAATTTGGCAATGTCATTTCAGACATAAATATGATTGAATATAGAAATTTGTCACATCTAAAAGAAAAGATATCTTTAGTGAACCAAACCACAATCATGTTAATTTGCATTCCGAAATTACCCTAATTATCTCTATTTGGCGGAAGAAAACTAAAGTTTGTGGAGTGTAATTAGACAATAGAATACATACTTTCTATGCCGCAACAAGCTTCATTAGCATTCTTGATGTCTTTAAAGTTGTGGTTTCTTCACCGTTGCCAGTTAAATTTGGAAAAAGGAGTCATGAAATTTATGACTGTTTTTTAGAACAAAATTGTATTGATGTTCATTTTATTGTTGGCAAATACTTATATACAAGATTTAGAGAGTAATTTAAAAAGTACTTTAAAACTTGTTTATAAAAATAAAAATTTGTTTTAACAAATAAATAACCAAAATGGAAAAAGTCATCATGTCTACATTGGAAAATAAAATAAAAAATTTTGGCCAAAAATAACCAAAACGGCAACTCTGGTCACGAGAAAAAGTCGCTTTCTGTGTGTATAATTGTAAACAAATACCCTCCTTAGCATATATTTTCTGGATACTTCACTTAAACTTAATGTATTTCGTTGTTTGTTAATGGAAGTATAAAGTGTTATATATCATTAGAGAGCTTACAAAAATACGCGTGTTTTGATATTAAATTCATTTAGTTTTTGCTCATATAGAAACATTTGTTTATGAAGAAAAATATTTTTCGAAAAAATCGAATAAAATTCAACCAAGTTCGAACTAAAAAAAAAAAACGGAAAAAATCTGTTTCGGTATAACTGCTAGAGCATTATATTGTATTGTTTTGGTCTTTTTTTTAATATTTATGTGTAAAAAATTCAAATATCCAAATTTTTTGTGAAAAATTGCAAAATTGCGTACTCAAAATTTCTTGCGATATCCTTAGACAGAAAAATGAAAAAATCCAAAAACACGAAAAAATTACCCTTTTCATTTTGATCATGCTCACGAAAGGATAATTTAAGAATGAACATTTTGAGAAAAAGCTTTCATTTATGCTGGGAACATAGATACTTTTTATTTTGGAGCCACCCTAATGTATAAGCGATAAATTAATAAAAATTTCCAGAATATTTTATTCTGAGCTAAAGTTTTTAAGAACAATTCTTATTATTTTTGTATTAATGAGAAGCAAATTTGATTTAAATAGGAAGATAATAAATAATAAATGATATTACGAAAAAAATCGCTAAAATTCGTTCATCTTAATTTGTCTCGAAAAATATATCAAATTTAATAAAAATTAAGTTCCTTTTAGACTTAATATATTAACCAGTCAGAAATGAATTGTTTAATTTAGAGACTATAAATTTTATAATTAATTGTTCGGTGCTACAAAATAAAAAAGTTGAATACACTAGGAATGTAACATAGTGTAGTTTGTAACTTTGGGTTCGTAGATTATTATTTTCATTTTCAGAATTTTCGATCAGTTATCAGGAGTTATATCCAATAAACCGATTTGGTGGACTTTGCGGTTTTAAAAAGTTTTATTTCGAATATCTGTTAACCTATTTAAGTTTTTTAAACTACATCAGAAAGAAAGTACTTTATTCTTTTTAAAAAGTACATACATATTTGTATTCATAGCCAAACTGTGTAAGATCTTAAAGACAGAAATTATTTTTTTTTATCTATTTTTAACTCACACTTTATTAGAAAACATATTTTTTCTTAATACCATATATTTTATTAGGAATAAAATCAGATGAGAATTGTAGAACATATGATTTTTTTCAAAGTTGTAAATCTTATAAATTCCTGGTATTTTAGGTGTATTTTGTTTGTGTCATATTTATGATGCCAAATAATGGCAACATAAAAATATACGTAAAATTACAGGATTTTTACATATATTTAAATATGTAACAATTTTGCAACCTTTAAAAAATCATATCGAGATTCTATATTCAAAACCGCAAAATACAACTTTTCAGGAGAGCAAAAAAAAACTGTTATTTCTCTTATTTTGCAAGTATTTAAACAAATTTTTTACAATACATATTTATTTAAAACCACGATTCGATTTTAAATATAAATTGTTTTTAATATCTTACAATATTGGCAATTTTAAAGAGAGTTAGGGGATTTTGCACTTTTAAGATATTCAATGTGTATAAATAAAATAACGATATAGATAAAAAATAATTTTAATTACAATTTAATGTATGATTTTTAAAGTTTTTAAAGTAGCTAGTAATTTAAAAAGCCAATATAATTTTAATAGGCTACTTTATTTTGGGATCGGAACAGAGGAAATGGTACTCCTCTAGTTTATTCAAAAATCGAAACCGGTTAACCAGTTTTACTTTTTTTTCGAATAATTCGACAGATCGATTCTTTTTTATCGGTTAACCAGTTTTATATGAAATGCTCCTTCTTTTATTTTTGTTTACTGAATTATTCTATATATTTTTTTTGTATTTGATAATTGAACCTTATTTTTAGTCTTATGCATAAAATGTATCAAATTGTTTAAAATTAAAATTTGCATTAAAAGTGAAAATTTTTCAGTAGTTTACATACAAATTTTTTTAGACTATTCGCTTGTTGTACTGAATCAGGGCCCTGATTTTGTAAAACGAAACGAAAATTCGTTTCGGAATTTTATATTGATAACAACAAAAAAATTCAAATTTATTCATTGTTTTCAATACAAATTATCGAAACGAATTTTCGTTTCATTTTACATAATCAAGCCACAGGCCCTTAACTATTTGAAAGTATTTTTCATTTTTATTATGAACTAATAAAGGTTTTTTTTTTTTAATTTCTAATTTGAGATTTGAGTAGCTCTAGATGCACCTAGAGCTGAGATTTCTATGTTTTTTAATAGATTTAAACTAATTTTTATTAACAGAATCTAGCAAAGGAGTAAATTTAAGTTTTATCGTTTGTCACAAAAATAAAATGAATTTCAATAAATAGGTACATAATTAGAGTTGGATCATTAGAAACATTATCAGAACTCAATTAAAAAATGTAAAATTTCAGCATTATCCTTTAGCTGCAGAAGAGCTATATGACTTTTTTTCATATTACTTGTAATTATAAATAACATGTATTATAAGTGCACTTTCTTTAGTAAAAATAATAATTTTTTAATTATTTGTATTTTTAATAAACCAGTTTTTAACCTGTATTAACCAGTTTTTTAGGTAAAACCGTATTCGAAACCGGTTTAAAAAAAAGGCTATTTATCGTATAACTCGAAAACTGGTTTTCTGAAAATATTAGTTTTTTGAGTACACTATACCCCTCATACAAACCAAATAATAATTACTATTGGAGTGCAAATTATTTACCGCTTAAATGAGGAACTATAAAAGCAAAAATTTTTAAATTGTGTGGGCATAATTTCCTTATCAAAAAATAACTGAGATAAAAATAGGGCGGACAGCTCCAGGGAAAGTGCTAGTCCAAATACAAAATAAATCTTAATTAGCGCAAGGAACTATAACAATGAAAGTCTCGAGATTTCATGGGTATCATTTTCTTGTCAAGTTCCATAATTGATATGAAAATGGTAGGGTAGAATTACAAGCGGTGGCAGCTGCCATACAAAGTAAATGTTTGTTATTGTATATCTAAAGAACTATTCAACGAATTTAAATTTGTTCATATTCAGCCAAATTCGTATTCAGCATGTATAAATTAGTCGGAAATGATATATGTTATGGTTATATTATCAAAAAATAAAATAAATACTCAGATATAAAAATGGTTTTGCTCTCAAAAATAAAAATAATTATTTTTTAAGATAGAGGAATACAAAAACTTAAATAAAGTCGGAAAAACTAGGAATTTTCATTTGAAATTTATATTATAGATTAGAATTACTATAGAGAATATAATGACATCAAAAATGCAATTTCATGAAAACCTGAGCTACAGAGTTTTAAATATAGGCCCTCGATATGTTCTACAATTCTCATTGGATTTGATCAAGAGATAGCTCATTTTATTCCTAATAAAATATAATTTTAAAAAAATAATATAAAAAAATATGTTTTCTAATAAAGTTTGGGTCAAAAATGGCTGTAAAATTAAAAAAATACGTACAAAAAAACTAAACTGTGTTTTACACAGTTTTGCTATGAATACATATTTATTACAGAGCCTCACGAAAAAAGTTGTTAATGTACCCCTCTAGAAATAAAGATTGATCTGTTCTTATATGATTCCCAAAATATTACATCTGAAATTTACGTGAGCTGGTGCATTTTCAAAACACCTCTAAAAATACGTTCTACTTTTAATATCATTATCAAAATTTTCGTTAAAAGAAAATTAACTTCAATTTGTAATAGAGACATACTAAGGCCCTGAATACTCATTTCAGTAATTGTCTTTTCAGTCGCGGAATATTGAAATTTTTCTAAAGTTTTTTGTGATATTTTCTTTATTCAAACATATAATTTTTATATTTTGGACATTTTTCAACATATATTGGGGTTTAATGTACCATTGGAATGGTCTATTTTGATACTATTGAATATTACATGTAATTAACCCTTTAACAGCAAGAGGATCAATTTTTTACATTTAATTGCAAAAAGGTTAAATATGCAATTTTTGCAAATAATTCGCATGGAAGTATTTATAATACTTAAATACAACTGAATTTATTAAAAATATAATAAGTTCCTTTAGATTTTTGAAATTTAGTCACTATTTTACATGAATTTATAGTTTTTATGATAAATATATGCTTTTGATGGCATTTATTTTCTTAACCAAACATTTATTAGACATAAAAATTAACTTAACCTATTATGACTCGGAAATCCCAAAATATTACTTATACAACTAAAGGATTAAATGAATACATATGTCAATAAATGAAAACTTTCCAATAATACCCTAAATTATAAATTGCGATGGAAAATGTGCAAAATATTCAAACTTTAATAAAATAGTATTTAAAATAAATTCATAGAAAATTTTACTAAAAATTAATTTAATGAAAAGTAATTTTAAAAAACCTTTTGCTCGTTATGTATTAATCGTCATTTATCCAGCATATGTTGTACTTTTTTTGACAAAAAGTTAAAAATTATGTACACTTTTGATCGAAAACGAAATAATTAAACCGAAATATTTTGGGAATTAGTTTAAAACATATCAGTCTTTAATTTTACAGAGGTACATTTGCTACATTTTTTTTTTTTTTTTTTTTTTGTCTTCATACAAACCAATGCACTTTAATATGTGTATATACTTTTCATTTTTAAACTTAAATTGGATAACAGGTATTCGAGATAAAAAAAAATTAAAGCCTCGAAGTTCGAAAAATCGGTTTTTTGATATAACTCCCGATTTTGGGGATATCTACCATAACTACGAACTAAAATATGTTACATTCCGAGTGTTTTTCGCTGTAGCACCGTGTTATTTTATTACCTTTTCATCAGAAAGTGAGTTTTTTTAGATTTTATATATTACAATTAGTTGTAATTAAATGTAATGCATGTTTTCTTTATTTCAGTTGTTTACTTTTTTCCTTTTTATGTATTTAATATATAAAATCCTTAAAATTGCACTGGGTATACGTATACAAATTTTGTTTTTTGATTTAGGAATTTTTATCGTGTTCTTTTTTGATTTTGTTTTATAATTTTAAGTAATAATCAATTAACTGAGAAAACACTTCAAATGTATTTAAAATATTTTAAAAGTTTAGTTTACCTAAAAAATTTCAAATGTGTTATTTATTTAAGAATAGCAAAATAACCCTAAATGAAGTCAGAATTTGTACTCAACCCGTAAATATAATATATTTCTCAAGTTAAATTTAAATTTGATTTGTTTACCTTATAATAAGATTTCATAAATTAAATGAAAGACTTCAAAAATTGAGTCAATTCAAATTTAAATGTGTTAATAGTTCTTAGGGAAAAAATTTATATATGAGCCATTATAAGAAATTTTTAACTTTAGGTTTTACAAAAAAAATACATATTTTTAATGGCACCTTAAAATCTATTTTTATAAATATAAAGTGGCTCGTATGCATATAGACAGTGTTGCCAGTTTAGCCTTTTTAAGGCTAAATCTGGTCTTTTTATTTTCCTTTTAGCCTCAAAATTTTCGTTTTACCTTAGCTTGTTTTAGCCTCTTTTAATTCTAATTCTTTAATTCTAAAATTTTAGTACTTCAACAAAAAAGAAAATAATTTCTTATTTGATTTTACTATTTCATTTCTACAAAATCATTAATTTAAGCATTTTTCTGTATTAATTCGCACAAAAAAAAAATTGAGACTATTTATATTTAACTAAAATTTTCGTCTGCGGCGCTTCAATCTCCCAATCAAATGTAACTTAACTAATTTTATAGATTTACTTAATCAAATATTATTATTATTAATTAAAATTAATTAAAAATTTGGAAATGATGAATGAAAAAAGAATTATAATTCAAAAATGACGAAAAATCACGTCAAAACTTTGAGTCATTTTTCATATGAAATATGCATAAGCCAAATTTGTATGGAAATTTTGTAAATGATTTTTTATTGGATCATTTTGCTATGTTTTCTTTATAAATTTATTACAATATCTTTAAAAAATTTTTGAAAACTAATGAGAACAAAAAATAAATAAGTTTTTAGATAAATAAAATATTAGCTTTTTTATAGTCTTATTTTTTGAGGCATTTAGCCTTTTATGACCTTTTTGAAAGTTCAGTTTAGCCTCCGTTTCCTCATCTCCTGGCAACCAGCATGTAGAATCAATACGCGTTCGTCGTGAAAGTTATACCGGTTTTCAGTTGAAGATATACAAATTTTTATATGCTAGAAGTTTATGTATAATTCTGAGTTAAAAACTACCCGTAATATCAAAACTTGTTGAATTATTCAAATAAAATTTATGATATTTTCAATGTTTGATGGTATTAGTGTATATTCTTTATTCTTTATACTAAAAATCACCATTTTTACAAATTTTGAGAAAAATGGAATTCGAATCTAAGTTAAATTAAATAATAATCAGAAACTCCAACTAGTTATGCCAATTATAGTCAATTTCCTGCTGTCCATGCGATTTTCCTTAGTAAAATTTGTTTTGACGAAAGTTTTCAACTATCAATGACATTTTACTTAAATTTTTGGCCATTCTTATATACAAGATTTTTACAAATTGCAATTTGCAATATAAAAATACAAAAGCAAAAAGTGTAATTTTTACGTATTTTTCAAAAAGTTTATACAATTTTTTATTAAAGTTATTTTTAATGCTCCTTCTATTTTATTGTGTAAAATAACTAAAAATTAACATCACGCAGTAATCCATGCTATTTCATTAGAAACTATGTATGTGCCTCGCGAAAAACTAACTTTTTTTTAAATTTCGCTCTTATTTTCCAAACTTTGAGACTATCTACTGCGTTGATTATTTCGGGTAGATCAACGAGATCAACGAGCGCACAGTAGTCATAATAATTACAACAAGTAACAATCCCTATTTCAAAATTTGTATTTTGTTGAGGGACGCACAGACCCCGCCCAAAAAACCAAAAATTTTAAAAATTAAAAATTGTATGTATGAAACTAATGAAAGTCTGCACAATAACAAAGAAGGTGTAGAATTTATCGACAAAGTCCGTTTAGTTTATAAAGGATTGCATAGGATCAAAAAGTATAAACGCTCGAAAAAACAGTGTAGAAGAATGGAAAATAGTTAAGCAATTTTTAGCCCTATGGTGCTAAAATTTTCCACTCTATTAGTTTCAAGTCTTGTGAGTTCAGATATGTAATCCGTTGGTTTGAAATAGTATTATCACAAAACTTATTAAGGATTAAACTCAATTTCAGCCAGGGTAAAAATTGTTGGTAATGACCCATATACATCAAGGCGATTTAATGAAAAAAAGTGTTTCTTTTAAAAAATTTCGGAAAATTACACATAAGTCTTTACGTCAGCGCACCAACGATATGGTAATTAATCAGATATTTTTTTTTTAATATTCTAAAAGTTTAAAGCAAAAAATGTTTCCTGATTTTGTTTGAAAAGACAATTTATCCAGTACATCCAGTAGTACATCGAATAACCTTTTAAATGGTGTACAATTTATTACAATATGTTCGAAAATAAACAAGATTTAAACAAGATTTTTATAATATAACTTTCGTAAGCTGTATTTCTAAAAACTAATATCAATTCCTATTATATGGACTATTTTTGATCTAGTTGAATTGCTTTTTAACACATATCAAACAAAAATTTGGTTCAATCGGAAAACTTTTATTTTTCGACTTTTTCTCAAGCTAATTTGACCAAATGTCACAGTGTGCAGTGTGAGATTTTGCCATATTGGCTGGCCACAATTCTAATTTTGACATTACTGAGTTAAAAACTGCTCTAAAACATATTTTATGCATCGTAATCAATATATTGGATAGAAATAAGATCGAGTCATATTTTAACCCACGTTCTTTATAAATCATGACCCCCAGAATTATTTCAGAGCTCCTAAATTCTTGAAAATATATGGTATCGAAATGAAGCTCTACGAAAATAAATTTTACGTATCACAACTTATTATCATTTCCAGTCCCTATTTGACCCAAATTTTCATATTATCAATATGAAGGTTAAAAATATGGGAATAAGCACCTGTATGACCAATTATAGTTTAAAACTAATGTGGTTGCAATTTCCGCAAATAACACAAATTGTACCTTAAGGAAAACAATTGATTCACATTTATATTTTCGTAAATACCCAGCGTCATTATTATTTGCCTACTCTGTATTACATAAATAAGTACTCTATAGTATAATAGGACAGTAATACTGCAATCACGTGTACGAGTTGGCTAGAGCACCGGATTAGCAACCAGAAGTTAGTTCAACCCCATTCTGAGGCTCTTAGTTTTTTATAACAAAATGTCTAAAAAGATATTTTAAACTAAATAGAGTTTTTGTCGCTTAGAATGCTATGTGCGGGATGGTGTACTGAGTAAGACGTTAGTCAGTAAAAACGAATGGTTAGTGTGTGTCCAAGTTCGAGCCTCACTGACGGCAATTTTTTTTTTTTATTTTTGTTTTCGTTTAGGTACATATTTTTGAGTACCCCTAGAGTCAAAAAATAACTACATGAATTTGTGGACAAGTCGAACAAAAATAACTAGTTATTCAGGCAAAAAATAAGTAGTTTATTTTTGTTTCCAATTATATCTGCTATTTTTTGCTGGGTAATTTTTAATTTTTTAACAATTTTTACAAATTCTTTTTCTAACAAATTTCTATGTACTAAAAATACTAAAAATTTCTTTCCTGTATGGAAATTTAGTATGTTTTTGTGTGTTAAATAATTAAACAAGTCGAATCGATATGCTTTTTGACTTTGAAATATATGAAAAAAACAAATTATTATTTTTTTCTATTTTTTGAGAAAACAACTCGTTTAAAAAAAAAACCTCTAAAAGTGAACAATGTACTTTTTCGCGGGTATGAGTGATCAAAAATCAATAACTTTTGAACTGGCTAACTTTTCGGTCCCCGACTTTTTTTATGTTATTGTGCACAAAATTAGCCATCGTACACAATACAATAATCAGTACAAATTTACATATTTTTCTTGTAAAATTACAACAAAAATTATGTAATATGCGCATTTCGATTAAAGTCATTCAATGCTTTTGAATTTTGAAATATGTGGGTGAGTAAATTAAGGCTGTCTATGATTATACACTTAAATCTTCAACCAATATAGACTATGCTAACAGAACGCGTATTAAGGTCAAATATTTAAGCTTTGGACAGACATATTTAAAACATCATATAGTTATCAAATGACGCAAGAGGCAACTAAATATTGTTTACTATTATATTCCCCATACGTCCATTAACTTTCATAATATTTTCTTAATTTTCTTCTTGAATTATAAATAAAAGTGTTCTACTAAATAAAAGATCGTCATACAAATTTAATATTCTTAATTAAATAAAATGAAATATTTTCTTACTCTTGCACTTTCTTGCAGCTAAATTATATATAGAATAATGAAAAATGACTTACACTGTAAGCCAGTATAAGTAGAATTTTTGCTGGTTTTGGCAAAATATTTAAAAGCTTTGTTAAAGACAAAGAATCCAAAAAAAAAGCATTTTTTTAGCAAAAAATTTATATGCTGAAGTTTTTAAAAAGTAATAATCCAATAATAGTTAAAATTGATAAATGATGAGCATATCGTTCAAGTAAAAGAATAAAAGGTAAAGGCACATAACCGTTTAAAAATTAGTCGCCCCTAAATATTACAAATTTTCCTATAAAAAATTATTATTATTTTTTTTTATTCTGAATAAATTTAGGTGATTTCAAAAGCAAAAAAGATAAAATAAAACCAAAAACGGATTTAGATAATTGAGCATATTTTACATTAAGATCAATGTTAAAATTAAAATTATTCAAACATTGATTTTTATGTTTTAACTTTTTTTGATCACTCACACCCAAAAAAAAAAAAAGTACATAGTGTGACGTTTCAAATATAAGCAATTTTTAACAATCTTATTGAGTTTTTTAACGCCTAAAAAATAAAGTCAGTGATAAAAAATTTGACTTTTGGCCGAATAAATCATTAAAATCTCATACTGTGCCCGGCTTCCAAATAACTTTTAAATGATGTCATGTTTTCTATGCATTGTTTTAGAAGAAAATAAAAAAATCTAATAAAATTAAGTACATTTTTTCTTAACTGTTTAGCTCACGAACGCGTATCAGTAGAATTAAAATATTTTGGAAAACATTAAAAACATATCAAGGTTCATTTTCAGGGTAGTAACAAAAACACTTTCTTTCCTTTCATAGGAAGTGAATTGCCTAAATATACATATGTTAAAAAGGTTTTGTCTTATTTAAAATAAGATTAAAAATAAAGTTTTATTGAATAGTTTCGATTAAATAAATGTTAATAGCGATATTCAGTAGTTAGGTTGACACATATTATTAGAAATCAAAAACAAGTTCAATTTTCTGAAAGTTAATATATTTTTCCACACTTCTTAAATTTACTGGTTTTCTTCATCAAAACATCGTTTCTTAAAATCGTTATCACTGTAAGCCTGTTAAGAAATTGGAAATATTTCAGTTGTCTTTGCAAAATTTGTTAGTCTAATTTAAAAAGTCTTTTATAAAACTTTGAAATTTTAATATATTTTTTTAATTTTATCTGTGTTTGTAATATAGTTTTAAATGTGTTATTTTTAATAATAATTAAATCAATCATCTAACTTTTAAATAAATTCTTAACAAAAATTTAAATCAAATCATCCTTTATCTTAAGTTTATATTTTAGTTTACTTTTTTCCACCTTTTCCTTTTTCTAATTCATAGTCCTCTTTCCACTACACACTATATTTCTTCCTGTCTATTTGATTTCCTTTCTTCTACATAAAATAAAATATGTATTCTTCTACTTTTCTTGTTTTTTTTTCTATTCTTATTCTTGTACTTTTTTCCTACCAAAACAAACAACAAAAATTTAAAAAAAATCATTACCTATTTATAACAAAAATAACTAAAATAAAAAAAATAAAATAAACACAGGTGACGGAACAGTTTCAAATCATTCAATATCAATATTATTACAAATTATTAATTTAGTAATATGTTTAAATATATTGTTTTGAATTAATAATTCCTTAATTGATAACATATTGTACATATTGCTAATTTAGTAATTAACTGCCTCTTTTTGCTCAAATTACAAATTCATTTCAATATAAACTTTATCACTACAAAATAATGTTTAAAACACGTGAGTTTCTATTCTCTATCTCTCTATTTTAAACAAAATACTTTTAAAATTATTTTTTAATTTATTTTGTTTATTAATTTTTTGCCTTTTATTTGTACAAAAATAAAAAAATAACATTTACCACTTAACCAACAAACTCGTTAACATTTTACATTGCCACCAAGATAATTTTTTATTCTATTTTATTTACACTTCATTCAACATTACTGCTTCGGACTTACAATATAAAGCCTTTTGATCTACAAGATATTCAATAGCAAGAGACTTTTGAAGAGCTTTAAGTTTTTTATAACCTTCACAACAGGTATTCAGGACCCTTCTGTTAATATTACCT
This sequence comes from Protocalliphora azurea, assembly GCA_932274085.1. Classification (NCBI taxonomy): domain Eukaryota; kingdom Metazoa; phylum Arthropoda; class Insecta; order Diptera; family Calliphoridae; genus Protocalliphora; species Protocalliphora azurea. The sequence continues at coordinate 125,201,208 of OW026519.1, forward strand.
TTTTTTAACTAAGGCACATGCCAACCAATAATAATTTAGTTCCTTTTTTGAAACCCTTCCTCATATTATAATTATTAATTTGTTCATTGAAGAAATCATAGAAATTTTCATTCTTTTTTTTAATACTTCTATAAAAATGCCATTTTCTAAAAAAGTAGAAATTAAAAAAAGTTTTCCAAAAAAATACAAATAAAATTAAAATAAGTAAGAATGTTATATTCGGCTTGACCGAATCTATATACCCATCCTCAGCAACTTTTTGTTAAACCCTAATTTAAAATTTCACCTTATATGGGAGGTAGGTGAATCATAACCATTTTTGAATTGAACTATTTGTACAAAATTTCGTTTGTATACAGGCGTTTTTGTAGGAGATATCGGTGGAAAAGTAATAACTGGAGTTACAACGGACACCCTGTGTTTCTAGCCCATAACTTTTTTGCCCATTTTCAACGTCAAACAAACATTATATAAGACAAATATTACAGCAAAATTTCGTGCCCCTAAGTAGTTCGCCCGAGCTTTAAATCGTCTTAAATTTTCACTAGGACAAAATAAAATATATACTTTATGGGGTCTTAGATGATTATTTCTAAATGTTACATACGGAATGACAAACTCAATGTACCTTCATCTTTTTTGATGCTGAGTATAAAAAGGTACTTATTTCCAAAAGTTTTCAAAAAAAAAAAAAAAACTAATAATTATCAAAAAAGGGACAATTTTCAAAAATGCAAAATGTCCGTGTTCAAATTGGTCCTTGAACTATTTGTATAAAATTTCGTTGGCGTACATGCTTTTTTGTAAGAGATATCGACGGAAAAGTATAAACTAGAGTTACGACTTACGCCCTATTTTTTAGTATTTTGTCCATAACTTTTTTGTTTATGAACCGATTTTGCTAATTTTCAATATTAAACAAACCTTATATAAGATAAATATTACATAAGATATCGAAATAGGCCCCGAGGTCTATCCTGGTTTCAACAGACAGACAGACAAACGGCCGGACATCATTAGATCGTTTTAGATTTTCACGAGGACCCAGAATATATATACCTTATGAGGTATTAGATGATTATTTCGACATGTTGCACATGGAATGACAAACTCAATATACTCCCCGTAATTTTTTATGGTGAGTATAAAAAAGTTCAAAAAGTATATCAATTTAAAAAAAATTTAAATTTTTAAAAAGAGTATTATTTTTATTTATTTATCTACCACAGGTGTAAAGTTTGTCATTCCGTTAACAATTTCTACAATATCCATCTAGGATCCCAAAAAAATATATATGTATATTCTGGATCTTTATTGATATGGAAGTCGATATAACGATGTCCGTCTGTCTGTTGAGATCAATTTTTGGAAATGCCCAGATGTCGAATATATATGTTTTATATAACAATTTATAATTTTAGATAAACGCTATTAAAAATTAGCAAAATCGGTTTATAAATACCCGAGATATCGCCAAAAAAAAACAAAAATACCTCCAAAAAAAGATTTTTTTCGACTTTTCTTAGCTCCTATATATGCTTTCACAGAAAATTTGGATTGGGGGGGATGGGTCAATCGGTCCATTAGTGTCCGAGATATCGGTCAAAACGCAGTTTTGGAATTTTTAAAACCCCTATATATGGTACGGTCTATAAACAACCGGGTTATTAGCAAATCGTTTTTTTTTTTTATTTAATGGCCGCTTTCCATATATTTGTTGCTTTTATGGACACTGAAAAACAACAACAATAAACTATAAAATATTATTATTATTTTTTTTCTGGTATTTTTGTGCTGAAGAAATAATCTCAATCGGTCCATTAGCATCCACGATATCAGTCAAAACGCAGTTTTGAACTTTTTGAATCCCCTATATAACCTACGGACTGCAAATTTCAGTTTTTGGAATCAGATAAATTGTCATTTTTTATTTATTTAATGGCTGCTTTCCAAATAGTTGTTGTTTTATGTGCACTGAAAAACAACAAAAATTAGCTATTACATATTTGTTTTTTTTTCAACTTTTTGAAGCCCCTATATAAGCTAAAGATTTCGTTAACAGAAATTCGGTTTTTTAAAATTTTTTGAGCTGAAGAAATGAATTCAATCAGTCCATTAGTATTCGAGATATCCCCCAAAATTCCCCTATATTAGCTACCGGCTTCTTTCTTTTTAAATCGGTTTAATCGGTCCATCAATTTTTAAAATATACTTTTTTTAATTAATGTTGTCTTCATTTGATATTGTTGATGTTTCATTAATTTTAAAATATATTTTTATTTTTCTATGACATCCCAACATGGGTGAAGGGTATATAAGATTCGGCACAGCCGAATATAGTACTCTTACTTGTTTGTTTATTTGATATTTATCTTATAGATAATTATAAGAACAATATACTAATATTAGCACTGGCTACCTGGGTCATTAGCTATATTATTTTTAAAAAAGTATTATTTTTTTGAAAGAAGTACCATTATACAAAAATAGTACCAATTTTAAATTAGTAAACAAATATATCATTTATACAAAAAATATTGTAATTATTAAAAATTTTCGGAAATTTAAAGCTCTTGCTTTCAATATCTTGATTTGATCATTTGTTCTAATAAAATCATTAAAAAAAAAATTTTCATTATAAATTGTTTTTTAAAAGCACTCACACTACTTGTTCAAAACAAAATAAGTTTTCAACAGCATTGTCATTTATGTATGTAATTTCATAAAAAAGTTTTGGTAGTTTAGTTAATTCAGTATAGTTTAGAAACTTTTCTATTACTCGTACGTCTTCATAACCATTGCTAAAAAAAAAAAAAAAACACATTTGCCAAATAATTCAATAAAATATACTTATTTCATAATTATAATAAAAAATCGTCTTAGAATAGTTGTTATTCTTTAATAAATTAAATGTAATAATTAAAGTAATAAATATACCTAGCAGCACGTGATTGTCTTAATTAAATGCACATTTTTTTAAGTATAAGTGATTTAGTTGGTTTCTAGAAAAAAACTTACGAGTATATAAAGCATTTTCTGTGTACATAATAATACTTTCGCTAAATGAAACAAATAGAATAGAAGTCTATCAAAACTTTCATTAAAAAGCTAAAACAATTATATAAAATACTGTAGAAAAGCTTTAAAACTAAAAATGTTAAAAGCTTGAATTAATTAAAAACATAAATTAAAATTGACTACAAAGAAAAACAAAATAAAACAGCACCTTAATAAAATACTACCTACAAATTAAAAGAAAAAAAAATACAAAACAAAATTAAACATTTTATTTTTTTATACATAAATATGTAAAAATTACATACATACATACGAGTACATATGTTATTTTTAAGCTAAATATTTTTTCTCTATAAGATTATATATTTACTATAATCTTTATGTATTATATACTTACTTATTCCTATATACATATTTATTAATGATACAAATTGTTTTTGTATTTATGAAATTAATAATTTATTTTCTTATTCTCCTCTTTTTTTCAAAATTTTCTTTATCCTTTTTCCTTTTAATCTGCTTTTGTATTTTTTAATATGATTTGATTGAAAAATAAAAACAAAAATACTTTTAAATCCATAATATAAAGGTATCACAAAAGCGCAAGCGGAGGATCACGGCGTTCTAATTATAACAACACTTCTCGTCGTCTCGTTCCTAATTTGTCTCCTATGCATACTCTATCACTCCAGAAGAAAACGTAGACAACAACTCCATCAAATGGGTTTACATCGTAATGCTCATTATGATTCACAAACAAGTGCTACAGGTAGGTCTACAAAATTTGTATTAATTTTTTATTATTTTATAATTTTTTATTTTAAAGTTTTGATTTTAACAATTGTTGTTTTGTGTTTTAAATTTACAGTTTTTAGAAGATTTTAAGTTTGTTCAAACTTGGGTTTTATATTTAAGGTAAATTTGTGTTCTATTTTTTTTTTTTTTTTTTTTTTTTGTTACAATTGCTTTTTGTTTATAAAAAATATATATCGAATTTATTAATATTTTCTAATTTAGCGTTTCCCCTTTCTGCAGGTTTAAATTCAAGTCGACGTCATTTACAAAGTGGTGGTGCCAGCATAGCTGGTAGTTTGCATGGTATCAATAGTGGCAATTTAATAATACCACCGGCGCCCTTACCACCCAGAGCCATACATCAACCTCCTCACATCTGTATTTCGGGTTCCAGTCTGGATTTGGGACCCGGTAATTATCCAGGCATCTTGATAAATGGCGATTCACTTGATGATTCATCAACAACCTCCAATGATTCCATAGGTAGTATACCATTTTTAAATGAATGTGAAACAGATAATATGGGACATATGATAGTGCAACAGGTCGAGAATGTTTAACAATTAAATAAATTTAAAATATGCTATAAAAAGTTTTAAAACTTTTATAAAATTAGAGGGAAGACGACACAATGAACTTAATGGAAAGTGACAAAAAAAAAACATAAAATTAAAAATTCCTTATTAAAATACATAAAGAGAAGAAATGTGCACAAATTTCCAAAGACGAATAAAACAAATTTTAGGCTTAGCAAAATTATATAGAGAATAATTATTAAAGAAATAAAACTATTTAAATAAGAAATTATGAGCATGAGAAAAAAGGCATACAAAAGAAAAAAAAAACATTTAAAAAAATAATAGAAAGAAAGCGATTGATTTTTTAATAAGTAAAATTATAAAAAACAAGTAAAAATTTTATATTCGGCTTGGCCGAACCTATTATACCCTACCATCTGCTACTCTTTCTAAGTCACCCTAATTTAAAATGTCGCCTTATATGGAAGATGGGTGGTAAAGTGGGCGGATCGCGATCATTTTTTAGTTTTTAAGCTCATATTGATCCTTGAACTATTTTGTACAAAATTTCGTTGGCGTACATACTTTTGTTTAAAAGATATCAGCGGAAAAGTATGAACTGATGTTACGATGGACACTAATTCTTTTTAGTATTTAACGCATAACTTTATTGTTTGTTAACCGATTTTGCCCATTTTCAATACCAAACAAACCTTGTATGAGATTAATATTCTTCTTTCAACAAGCGATCAGACTCACGGAGATAGCTAGATCGCCTTAGATTTTCACAAGGAGCCAGAATATATATAGTAAATGCGGTCTTATACAATTATTTCGACATGTTACACACGGAATGACAAATGGTGGGTATAAAAAAAAAATATATATATATACACTGATTATGAAGGATAAAACATAAAAATATATGTTTTTAGCATTAAAAACAAAAGAAAATAATTTTTTAAAACAAAAACCAAAAATAAAACAAATTCAAAAGTTAACAACACCCCAAAAGACAAAATAAAAAAATTAAAATAATTAATAAAAATAGAATATTAAACTAAATTTAAAAAAAAAATCATAAAGATAAACTAACATAATTCTATATATTTAAAATATAAACGAATTGAATTAAAAGAAAGAACTAAACTATAAATAAAATGATTAATAAAAAAAAAACAAGATATTAACTAAAATCACAGGACTAAAGTAGAGAATGTTAAAGGAAAACTTCCCAAAAAAAAAAAATAATAAATTTAAATCGTTTAAGCAAACAAATAATTCAAAAATACGTATTAATGAAAACAATTAAAATAATTTAAAAAAATAATAAAAGAAAATTTGCCAAAACAAAAAACTCCAAACAAATTTAATTGCATTAATGCAATAATTAATTAAAAATAATAATCAATTGCAAATGATAAAAGATACTAAAAAAAACTTGTTGATTTTTATATTTGATACAAAATAATTATTCTTATATATTTAGGAGAAATATAAATAAAACATTAATAAATGAACTTAAATCACACATTTACCATTAAATTAAAAAAAAATAATAATAAAATAGTTTTTTTAACGAAAAAAAAATTAAAACAAAATCATTAAATATCCATTTGACATCAAACGAGCAGTTAAACAATATTATAAAGTTTCATATTAAACAAAAAACAAATTATACATAAATTTAATAAAACAAACATATTTTTTACCATAGTTAATTAAACAAAACAGCAAAGAACAAATACAGACATTTATAATATATTAAACATAATAATTTTTTATATAATACTAATATAAATGCTACATAAAAAGAATCCATAAATATAGAATCCAAGAGCTAAATATTTAAGGAATTCGAAAAAAATTCGAATTACAAATTCTAGTTTTAAAAATTCTTAACTAGGTCCCAGCAGATTATTAAGTGGCAATTGAACCTTTTTTGACGGTAAAATTTTTTACCGACTCATAGTTTATCAATAAAATGATTGTGTCTGCAAAAAAAGTCCACCTCGTAGTTGTGGTGGTGGCTAGTCAAAAGTCAATAAAATAACTAGTAGTGCCCTAATGTAGTCAGTAAAGTAACACCAAAAACTACTCAAATAGATTTTTTTCATGCAAAAATAAAAATTATTTAATATAACAAAGTACAACAGCATTTTTCACACATGAATGAAACCATATACACATGAAAGTAGAGACATTTTATGATGGAACTGCATACTCAGTTTTTCATTTCTTGTACGAATATCTTTTTAAAAGCACTTTGAAATTTCAAAAATAATATTTCTTTTATTAATTGTTTTAAAATCTGTTAGTTACTAAAAAAAGATTCCTTGAAATATGTTTTTCTTAAATGTCCTTGGGGTTTTCTAACAAATTATTCTGAAATTATATTAATTTTAAAAACATCATAATGAAATTTCTGAATCCCATATTTTATCCCTTTAACCTGAACAGTTCAAACTTTATAAAACTTTAAAAATTTTCTGTCAGTGTATGTAAACTTTGCTTTCGAATTATATGCTGTAATTTTAAATATTATTTAATGATAATCGGCACAGTCGTTTTTTTAGACTTAAAGACGAACCCTATAGAGAATGTTTGAAATCGATCCATTATTTTAAATAGCTCCCTTACAAATGTTTCCGGGAAATATGCTTAAGTGATAGGAATTGTCTTGAATATGCAAATATTTGGAGATAGAGAAAGCTCAACTTATCGTCGCACTATGTACTTTTTTGGGGGTGTGAGTGATCAAAAATAAGTAAAAACATAAAAATCAATGTTTGAATAATTGAAATTGTTATAATGATGCATCTCTTTTAGTTGTAAAGATATTTGGTTTTAAAATTGGCTAAATTTAATCAGAATGAAAAAATAATTTTTGTTAGCAAAATTTTAAATATTTCGGTACGCATTACTTTAAAACGGTTACATATTTAATTTATTATTCTTTTATTTGAATGACATGTTCATGTCTAGCCTAGTGCAAATTCTATATTCAATTTCTGACAATTTCAACATATTTATTTCTTGCTCTCCAAAAAACCACCGAATAATTTTATTTATATGGGCTTATAGTGCATATATAACATAGCTATATAGCTTAGCTATATAACTTAGCTACAAGAAATTGCAAGACTGGATGGAATGTAATAGGAATGCTTTTAATAAAAAAAAATCATGTTGTTTTGTACTTTATAAAAGAAAATAAAGGTACGTTCATACTAGTCAAATGTATGACCAAAATAACGTAACCACTATATAAAATATTTCCTAATTTTTCTTTTTTAATGGGAAAATATTTTTTACTTATTACTAATCATAGTTGACATTTTATCGAATTTTGTTTGACGCTGTTTTCTCTTACAAAACATTTGCAAGATCAAACAACGGCAAACAATATTTTGGTCACGCAATTTTAACAAAATATTTGCCTAATGTGAATGTGTGAAATGGAAAAAGAAAAGGAAGCTCTTAACATACCATAAAAAATAAAATAAAATCAATAAATAACCAAAACAGCAATTAGTCTATGTGTTTAAATTGCGGCTAATGTGAATATTCTGACAAAAATTCTCATATGGACGTAATGGCAAAGAAAAATTTCGTTTAAGTAAAATACTTAACTTTATTTTGAATAAAAATGTGAAAATTATATAAAGATCTTTCATTTACCAGAACACTTTTGTTTTTAATTAAGAAAAAAGTATGAAAATATTATGAAGATTTATAGACATATGGAAGACATAATAGCGGATAATATTTAGATCTTTTTACGTCATTTGATAAACATATTATGTATGAATATTACATCTTTGACCTCTATACGCGTATCATTAGCATTGTCCGCATTGACTGAAGTTTTGCGTCTGTGAGTTATGGACATAGTGCTACAATATCCCGATCCATATATTTTAAAATTCAAAAAAAGTACACTGTGCGTTGTTTAAACTTTCAAATATATTTTAAAGTCTTTCAAATTATGTTGTCATATTACATTTAAGGTAAGAATTACTTTAAATTTAAATACGAAAGCTTCAAAAATGACTATATTGGTTTTGCATGCTCAAAGTCTTAATAAACTGAAAATTAAATTTATACTTTTGTTCATAGGAATAATTTTCAAATCGTTGTATAGATTAAAGTAATGAAGTTAAAACTATAAATCTTTAAACTGGATATTGGCATTTTTAACATATATTATTTTTGAAATTATTTGCTGGAAACTTTTAAAGATATTAAAGTATTAAACATTTGAAAGATATTTTTTCAACTTTTATTTTGATTATTTTAACAAATAATAATCCGATTTAACACCAAAATACTCTTTATTCATTTGCTACCCATATAATACTATAATATCAATTAGTAAGTATCAAAATAAAAAATTAACCTTGCGCATATTTCAAAACTTAAATGTAATTCTTTAAAAAAGAAAAACGAACACGAAATGGAAAACTGAAAACACAGTTACACTATATTAAGTGTATATTTTCACATGTGTGCATGTGTAATTTATCATGTTTGATTTTTGTTGTACGGTGTAATATTTGTGTTTTTTATATTTTGTGAGTTTATTTTATAATTAATTTATTCTTCAAATTTCTTAACGTTTTATTTCTGGTATAATACATTTTTGCCCCAGAATAATTACTTATGTAATAATAATAATAATTACTTATGTGCAGTGTAGTAAACATATTTATTATGATTGCATTTTGAACTTTACATCGGCTTTTAAATCAACAAAATTAAATGCATAGTTCAAGACTTATGAATAGTACTTCAATTTGCATATTACTAAATGAGAAAAATAAAAATATTATAAAAAAGTAGTGTAGTATAATAAATTATTTAAGATGTTATCACCTTGTTAAAAGAAAATTAAAATCGAAGAGGTAAAAATTCAAAAATGATATGTAAAACTACAATTGCATTACGAGATCATTTTTAAATAAACAATTTATCTTTGAATTATTGCCTTCATTAGAGCTCCGAACAAATAAAATCGGTGTACATCGTAAATAGATATGAATATTTAAAGCTACATAAAGACTGTGCACGAAAAAATTCGTGCACACTTTAAGGTTTATAACTTTTATTATACATGAAGAAATTAGTACCCTTAACTAGTTTAAATTTATTATTCTCAATAACTATGGGCAATATTGTTGTAATAGCGTAATTAGTTTTTCTTAAAATGCAAAAATTTAACAAAGTAAAGCAAAAGCATAATTTAATTTTTTAACAAAAACACATATCGAACACATATAAAACAATTGCTACGAGTGCAGATGAGTTAGGAAATTCAGTTTTTGTTGAGCCATAAAAAATACAAGCAGTTCATGATCACTGAAAGGAATCCTGACAACCGAAGAAAAAGTTGATTTAAGGACTTTCTATTATTGGAAAGCACAGATAATTCTAATTTTTCTGGCCTGATATCGCATCTCATCATTACAGCAAAAAAGTAGCTAAGTGATATCAAGCAAATGGTGCTGCTATATACCAAAGAGAAACCTATCCACTAAACTGTCCAAAACTCAGTTCATTTGAAATGTATTGGGTCATAGTAAAAAATATTTAAAAAATACTTAAAGCTAAGTAAAAAATAAAATAAAGTTTAAAAAGAAATGGACCCATTCCAACTAAAACCGAAACAAAATAAAGTAGGGTATTCCAGAAAAATTAAATATTTTAGTAAAAACGAATAAATTTAAAACTTGATTATAATAGTCTAAAGTGACAAATTTTTTAAATTGGAAAGAATAACAACAAAAAATACTAAATGGATTCCATAGGTTATATGCGTATTAAATATAAATAAAATCTGATGATTCTCTGTCAAAAAAATAGCCATTTTTTATAAATCTCTCGTGAAATGTACGAAACATATATTTTCATTTAGCTCTCTGGATTAGTAAAATTCGTTAAATTTTAAATATTCTATAAATCATATACACTTAAAAGATAACATCCCGTTGATATTAAAAATTCCATATAATAATCACTCCACCAACCAACCAACCACAAAACTAAAAAATACGAATAATTAAAATAATTACAATAAAGTTAAAAAGAAAATAATAAACATGAATTAGTGACTATCAAAATTGGATCTTCCAACAAAAATAAATCATAAAAAATAAAAATTAAAATGAAAACGTTATAAAAATTGTAATATTTAAATTTTTTTTTTTATAAGAAAATAAAAATCAAGTTATTTTGTTTAAGTCTATGAGAGAAATATGAATACTGTTGACAATTGCCCTGACGTATGTATGTATGTCAAGGATTGTCTTAAGTTTTTTAAATAAGTAGTACGGAATTCTTAAAAAAAATTTTGTCTGTAAAGAAATTTGGAATTTTCTAAAGAAATGTCAAATATTTATTTTTATTTATTTATTGCTAACGTTCATAGGCAATTTCGTACAAAATTAAAATTTATATACGTTAGACATATTTATATTGGCAGTTATCAAATTCTCTCTCTCTTTAAAATGTTACGTGCGGACCAATAAAAAATCTATTGCGCAATAAACTTATTTCGCAATAAATGTTTAATTACAAAACTGAGCAATAATGTTTAACATAAGCTGTCAAATTTATGATTCGCTTAAAATTTTGCCCTTTTTAACAAAAAGAAAAGTGCAAATTAATTAATTTTGTTTTGAAAAGGCAAATAAAGTATAAAAATGGGAAATAAATTAAAATTTTCGATAAAAAAAAAAGACAATTTAACATATAAATTTCTCATGTACGTTTTCTCCACCGCTTAACACAAAGTTCGAAATAAAATTGTTTTCCCGTTATTCTGCCGGCGTTATTTCTAATGTTAAGAAATAAAAATATCTTCGTGTAGACGTAGAGTTAACTTTAACGTCGATAAAAGTGCTGCCAAATTATGAACAAAAATACAATTATGAATTTATAAATATCAAAAAACGAAAAGATATAAAATAAAAATTAAATACAAATAAAAGAAATTTAAATTTATTACTTTATCAAGAAATATTTGAAGATTTCTTTGTGCAATTTCTGATGGAATATTAAGTGATGCCAATTCGGATAGCACTCAATGGGAGCAACAAAACACAGCTAATGTAACATAAAATGTTCTAAAGAAAGCAATACAAAAAATACAAAATTTTCTTATGAAACTTTTGTTACAAAAATTTTTTTTTTCAAAATTTTATGCAGCATAAAATTTTCTAAAGAAATGTTTATCATACAGAAGAAAGTCACCAATTACCAAAATAATTGATTCAATTAAAAAATGTTAAAATTTGCACCTCTCACCAAAACGATTATATCAATTATATCAATTAATAACTGTAAAAAATGAAAAACCCAAAATTTTTCCAATTAAAAATTTTATTAAATCAATTAACTAGATTGAATGATTTAAAAATTTAAATGAGAAAAAACTTAATTGAATTACTTGAATATATTAATTAAGTTTTGATGTAAAATGAAACAACTGTGTTAATTGAAAAATATATGGTAAGAATTTTTTCTGTGGGTACATTATATTTTCTAAGGAAGTTTTTATGTAACATACATTTTTCTTAAGAAACTTATTGGACAAAATTAAATTTCTTCAAGGAATTTTGTAGCTGCCATATATAGTTCCTTTGAAATTTTTGTAGAATTTCTTTTAAAAATGTCACCTAACAAATAAGATTTTTTTCAAAAAATTTCACATAGACTTTTTTTCTTATTTATTATTTAAAAGATTTAAAATAATTTTAGATAAAAAAAAAATTAAATGTTTCTTAAATTTACATAAATGTTGGTAGTACTAATAAAACTAAAAGGAAATATAATATAAAATTCATAAATGAAATTAAAAAGAATTAATAAAAACACGTTATTAAACACATTTTATAAATATTTTTCCTTTTTATAATTTAATTATTTTTAATTTTTTATTCGAAAAAAATGAGATAAAAAAAGAAAATAAAGTTATTGGTTTCATAGAGCACTTACGTTTTGCAATAAAATAAAAAATAAAATTAAACATAAAAAATAAAAAATCAATAAAAAGAAAAATAAAAAACCTAAACATAAAAGTTAAAATTGTTGTTAAAAAATTATAAATTAAAACAAAGAAAATTTTAAAAATTAGCTATTAAGATAAAAAATCCAAAAAAAAAATAAAAATATTTAAAACCCTCTTAAGTTATTTTTCTTTAAAAAATTTTATTAAGATGATCATTTTTTGTTTAAGTTTGTAAAAAAAAACAAAAAAGGTTTACTTTTGTAAACATTATAAAAAAAATAATAATAATTAAATAAAATTAAAAGTATTGTTAGTATATTTAAGCCAGAAGAAAATATTAAAAAGAAAACAAAAAATTAATGATAAATAAGAAAAATAAAACGAAAATAAACTAAAAAAATAAATAAGACAACTGCTAAAATAAAATAACAAAATTGCAAAATTGAAGAAAAATTAATAATAAATTAAAAAAACATAAAAAATAAAACAAGACCCCAAACAAAAACGTATAATATTGTATTGTATTAACTGAAATCCAGATAAGAAATATTACGAAACTCCCCCAAAAAATTCATGTTAACATTAATGATAATGACAAAAAATTAAAATAAAAAAAGAATTATTAAAAATAAATTAATGATAAAGAAATCATATTAAAACTAAATAAAATCAGAAATTAAAAAATAATTAATTACATAAATGTTTAGAAAGGTTTTAATTTAAACAAAAAACAAAAAAAAACTAAATAAAAAAACATCAAGTAAAACAAAATGTTTGTCAATATTATGTTATTTATATATTGAAAAGAAGAGATAATCCAAAAAAATTGTATCTATGTGTATGTTATCAGTTAAAAAATATATTATTGTAACATTTAATTTAATATCTATTTGATTTTATTATAAATTTTTATGTTATTATTATAATTATTAATATTATTTAAAACAAAAAAGTGCTTGCCAAAAAGAAAAAACGATTTTGCAAGTATTTTGAGTAAAAACGATTAATTTTAAAATAAACAAAAAACAAATAAAACAAAAAGAAAATATTAAATTGAAAAAATAAAATTTTTAATAATTGAGGTTATTCATAGTTTATGTACTAATAAAAACAATTCAAATATATGATAGGTACTTAAGCCGTGAATAGCCCTAATGTTGTTTTTTTTTTTTCTATTTGAAAAAGAAGTAAATTTGTTTTTCAGACATAACTGTTATACGATTTTTGAAAACAGTTGAGTCATAGTTAACTTGACCAGACATCCCACTTTTGGCGGGATTATCTCCCGCTTTTCATTAAAAAATGCTGCTTTTTTAACTCTAAATATTCAAAACAAAAAAAGACAAGAAAGAAAGACCAACCGTCGACTATACACCATTCGGGAAGGGGACTTATATTACACCTGTGGCCAATTTTACTAAATGTAAAATAAAATATACAAATACAGAATAATGCATTGATACTACCATCTAGATTTTATGGACTTTAGGGCGATTTCTGGAAGTGGGTTTTTATGGGAGCTATGGTAAATTATGGACCGATTCCCATAAAATGTGGCAATGTTGTTTCTACCTACATAAAACTTATTTGTTTCGAATATTAACTTGGTACTAACATTCGCATGGAATTTATGCACGTTAAAGTGATTTTCGGAAGAGGGGTTTATATGGGAGCTATGGTCAATTGTGGACCGATCTTCATAAACTTTGGTACAAAGATTTATATTTGTACAGAACTTCTTTGTACCGAATTTCATTAAAACATTCTTATTTTTAAGAAGTTTTTGAGTGTTTAATCTCTATTCCGAGAAGACATTTGTATGGGGGTTAGGTGAAATAATGGACCTATCACAACCAATTTCAATAAGCTTTGTTCTTACATCATTAAAGTCACTCGTATCAAATTACATTGAATTATCTTTAAAACTGCGACCCGTACTTTGTGCACAAGGTTTACATAAACAGCCAGCTGTCCAGCCAAGCGGACGGACATGGTTAGATTGATTTAAAAAGTGATTCTGAGTCGATTGGTATTCTTTAAGGTGGGTGTTGGATAACTTTTTCTATGCGTTGCAAACTTCTGCACCAACGCACAGTGGGGCCAAACGCAAATTTTTTGGTAATAAATCTGAATCTCCTAAACTACTGGTCGGATCAAATTGAAATGTATGGAAGAGTTGTAGAGGAGGACCTAAGCTTTCAGAAAAATCATCTTGTAGTCACCCTGTGATAACACGAGATAAGCTACAGGGTGTCAAAGTTGACTACCTCGAATATGTAAAAGGTAAAAAAAATCGTAACTTGTACAAATGAAGTCCGATTTTAAAGATTTTTAAATTTCTGGAAAGTGCTTGGCAAGATAAAGAAAAAATAAGCTTGCTCATCTAAGTTAACTCTTGCAGTTAAAAAGATATTTACGCTTGAATTTTGAATTTTTGATTTTTTTGCTCGACTTTCTTTCGTTTTTCGGGAATAAGTCCGCAGATATATGAGGTAAAATTTTTTTAAAAATATTCTGTAATTTGCTATATATTTCAAAATAATATGCTGAAAGAAGTTTTGGATTATCTCAATTCGTCTAGAAGTGAAAAATATTCAAAGTCAGCAATCTGAAATTGGCATGAAAAATGGCTATTTTTTTACAAAAATATAGTACAATTCATTCACTTTTTTCTCAAAGTTCCGTTAATAAAAAAATTTTTTCCTTATTAATTTAAAAAGATAAGGCTTCATAAATGGTTAATAAAGAAATTTTGAATTGATTTAAGTTTGCACCCTACATCCAGCATTGGCCGAAAATTGTCAATTTTAAAAAATAGTTTCATTTTTATCGATTAATAAAAAAAATGTCACACGAGCTTTTTTAAATTTGGTACCCATATTTTTTATAGAAATAGATTTAGAATGATTTAACACTAAACTGCTTCCCGCCCGGCCAAAAACGAATGCAGGAGTGGAGATTTTATGTTAAAAGTCAGTTTTTTTAACGACTATTTTTAAAAGCATATTAAAAGCATATTAGCATAATATTTTTAATATTATTTCTTATGTAATGTATAAAACACAAATCAAGCTTCCATTCCTAAAAAAATCAATAAAATATCTCCAATAACCTATTTTTGGTAATTTTTCAAAAATAATTTTTTTTTTTTTTAAATAGCTGAAAATCCAAACTAATTTAATTTTTTTAATACAACTCCACTAATTTTGCAAACACTTTAAAAATGGTAAAAGAATATAAAAATAGACTTATTTACCAATTCAACGATATATAAAGTGTTGATATAGGTCATTTAATAATAGTAATATAATGGCCTCAAAACTACCAAGTCACGTCAAAAGTTGCAAAATTCACTATTTTGTTCCGTATTTCCATATGTGTGTATACGTAACATTTGAGTTTTCTAATGTATTATGTAGGTATATATTTGTTATTATAAAGTAGTAAATTCTTTATTTGAGTAATGTTTATTTAATTTGTTCTACATATTTACATACTTATTATACATATATCCCGTATATTTATTTTATTAAGAATATATTATCGAAGATATTATTAGAGATTTTCTTGAAAATAATCAGAAACATCGAACGTTAGCAAATTTTTAACTTCCTTAGCTTAGAGGATTCTTTTTCTATTTCAAGAGTGATTTTTGGTAGCCATCGTGTTCTTATAGAATATATAACTGGATCTGATGATATTAATAAATATTCCATTAAGTCCATATTTTGCGCTATTTTCGAACATTTTCGGGTATTGAAGAGTCGGAAATGTTTAACATCTTTATTTCGGTCTTCCTGTGCTTCCTCTGTTAGCTCTCCCAATGGCAAAATACTATTTTCTATTATTTCTTTACCATGAGCCAATACTTTGTGAATTTTTGGAGTCATTGATATCCAGGGGTATGTAATGTTAAGTAGTTCTTCAGTTTCGTAAGCAAAAATTTTAAATTTGTCCGGATTAATTTGTTTTTTGCTGTTAATGGCTGCCAATATAATCTTAAAACGCTACAAAATATTTAAGTCAATGCCTGTGATTGAAGATGTGAGTTCCGGATTTTCAAAGAAACGTCTTGCTGTATTTCCATCATTTGAGCTTCCATAGCCATGTAGAGGTTTATCAATTATTAATCCGAGTTGTTCTTTGAATTCTAATTGAATTCTTTTCTTCTCCTCTTTTCGTAATTCGTGAAGTTCCAAATTGTTTTTTACTGTAGCATTTTTCTGCCCGGGAATATTTCTGTACTTCATATCATATGCAAGATGTAAGCAGAACTCCAAAAATCTTATCCTTGCGTGGAGTGGTGATATTCCATAGGCTGTAAAATATTACTTTTCGCTTCTCTCACTGATTTGCTACTGGAAAAGATATCATATCCTTTTTCGCTAACAGATTTCCTCAAAATCTCGTATTGGTTTCTTGATAATCCTAAATTTAATATTAGAGCTAAAGCATCTTCAGAGGTAAAGGACGATGTTGATTTCGGTGTCACTATGCTTTGGATTATCCGATGTAATCGATTGGGAGAAGCTGTTGGTAACACATCTATAACTTTTTCTACTTCCTTTGGTTACGTACGTGGTACTAAAGCTTTAAATGTATCTTTTATTTCGGCATTCGTATGTGAATTTAGAATAGATTCCTGCTTGGTCCTCTTTGTTCTTAGCTGAACTTCATCGTAACTTTTTTTGGTCGACCCTTTTTCTGCTTTCCGATGAAAATTGGTATTTCTCCCTCCAACCACTCTTCATTTTTCTTCTTGAACTTTGGTATTGACCAATCTGAAGCTTGCATCCTTTTTTCGTATGATTTATAAAAATTTTCGAGCTTTCAACTGTCTTCTGCAGTAAGAGTTAAACCAAAAGATACTACTGTATCAATGAGTTTTCTTATTTTTTCTGGACGATTTATAATATCAGATAGATTATCCCAGATTACTTTGCAAATAGAAAAGTGTTTTAATGTAATCTCCATAATGGCAAATTCACTAATAAATCTGCATATTTATAAGGATACTTATATATAGAAAAATAATATTTATATCAGGTAAATGGTGACAGGCAAAAATGAATTAAAAAATTTAAAATTTTGCTCAAAACCCCCAATTTCATTCAGTTTATTTTTATGACCTGTAGTGTTAAACAGATACGTCAAAAAATGTACCTATGCGATTGTAAAAAAATCATTTTTGTTATAATACATTAATTAAGTAGCTAGGTAAATTATTTAAAAACTTACACAAATGTAATAAAAAACGAAGGAAAATATACTTATTTATGTACTTAGGTAATTTTAAAAACCTTTTCTGTAGAAAAAAATTATGAAGACTTTAAATAAATTCATTAATAAATATTATTATCTCGTAACAAAAATAAGCAATGCAATTGAGTTTTACGTATACACACATATGGAAATACGGAACAAAATAGTGAATTTTGCAACTTTTGACGTGACTTGGTAGTTTTGAGGCCATTATATTACTATTATTAAATGACCTATATCAACACTTTATATATCGTTGAATTGGTAAATAAGTCTATTTTTATATTCTTTTACCATTTTTAAAGTGTTTGCAAAATTAGTGGAGTTGTATTAAAAAAATTAAATTAGTTTGGATTTTCAGCTATTTAAAAAAAAAAAAAATTATTTTTGAAAAATTACCAAAAATAGGTTATTGGAGATATTTTATTGATTTTTTAGGAATGGAAGCTTGATTTGTGTTTTATACATTACATAAGAAATATAATTAAAAATATTATGCTAATATGCTTTTAATATGCTTTTAAAAATAGTCGTTAAAAAAACTGACTTTTAACATAAAATCTCCACTCCTGCATTCGTTTTTGGCCGGGCGGGAAGCAGTTTAGTGTTAAATCATTCTAAATCTATTTCTATAAAAAATATGGGTACCAAATTTAAAAAAGCTCGCGTGACATTTTTTTTATTAATCGATAAAAATGAAACTATTTTTTAAAATTGACAATTTTCGGCCAATGCTGGATGTAGGGTGCAAACTTAAATCAATTCAAAATTTCTTTATTAACCATTTATGAAGCCTTATCTTTTGAAATTAATAAGGAAAAAATTTTTTTATTAACGGAACTTTGAGAAAAAAGTGAATGAATTGTACTATATTTTTGTAAAAAAATAGCCATTTTTCATGCCAATTTCAGATTGCTGACTTTGAATATTTTTCACTTCTAGACGAATTGAGATAATCCAAAACTTCTTTCAGTATATTATTTTGAAATATATAGCAAATTACAGAATATTTTTAAAAAAATTTTACCTCATATATCTCCGGACTTATTCGCGAAAAACGAAAGAAAGTCGAGAAAAAAAATCAAAAATTCAAAATTCAAGCGTAAATATCTTTTTAACTGCAAGAGTTAACTTAGATGAGCAAGCTTATTTTTTCTTTATCTTGCCAAGCACTTTCCAGAAATATAAAAATCTTTAAAATCGGACTTCATTTGTACAAGTTACGATTTTTTTTACCTTTTACATATTCGAGGTAGTCAACTTTGACACCCTGTAGCTTATCTCGTGTTATCACAGGGTGACTACAAGATGATTTTTCTGAAAGCTTAGGTCCTCCTCTACAACTCTTCCATACATTTCAATTTGATCCGACCAGTAGTTTAGGAGATTCAGATTTATTACCAAAAAATTTGCGTTTGGCCCCACTGTGCAACGCATAAAGCCATAACCACCTTTGGTGGTGTAGGGTATAACAGGTAAAAGAAGTAGTAAATGCATGTGTTCACGTGATAATGCACTGGTACATTTTTAGGTGAAATATAGATGATTTTCGCATTGGTGTGTCATTGGAGTGCATGGGTTCACTTTAGAGAAACAAATCTTCATTCGAATGAGTCTTAAAACCAATGAAAGTTTGATGATTCGACTACGTTTTTTCATTAGTAAGCATATTAATATACGCAAATTTATATAACGAAATATTATTTCGGACATAAATTAAACTGCAGATTTTATCAAAAAATTTATTAACAAATAAATAACTCAAATTTTTAAAGTTTATTATTAATTTAAGTATAAAAAACCATAATCTTATATAATTTACAAGTAAAATCGAGAAAAAGTCAAATATGAACGTTGTTTTCATGAGTTCACGAAAAGGGTTTCGATTTTTTACTTCCCGATTCCCGGGAATTTTAGTCGGGAATCACGGGAATTATTAAGTACTAAAAATTCATATTTTTAACTATTTTATTCTACTAATTTTAATATTTTTAATAAGTAAGTATTATAATATCGACAATAGATAAATGCTTTGTATTAAATTTTTTTTACAAAAAGATAATTTGAATTGTTTATTGAAGTTTAAAGACAATTTCAGTTTAAATACAACCGTTTATTAACTATCATCTTGAAAAAAAATTCAAAATAGATTAGGAGTTGACCAACAATATCTTTGGTGTCCACATAAAAAAATAAACGACTTTTTAAATTTATTTGTTGTCTGGGAAGAAAAAAAAATACCTACTCCGAGATGACTGTTTTTAAATAAATATACTTTTATGCATCAAAATCGATGAAATTATAAAAACCATAATATTTTCACTCTTCATTTCAGTTCACATTTGAGAATTATTTTTTTCGTATCCTTACAAAGCAGGATACTTCTGGTAATAGTATGAAAACTTCTACTTATTATAAAATACGTCGAACTACATCAAATCAACACAATAAGTCAAAAGAGTTTTAAAGATGAGAAAGTATGTTGGAAATCAAAATCTTATATAAAATGGTAGAATTTAAAATAATGCCTTCACTGAAGAATTAGAAATGTGAATAAAGGTTAAAAAGAAAAATCATTGTGTTTAGGTGGATGGTGCTTTGGTGTTCCCAAATTTATACCCATCAATGTACAATTAGTTTTACAGTAACCAAAGCTTTTGCTTATAAACATTTATTATTTATACTCTCAACCTCTTTCTTTATTGGAAGGAGTTTCTACTTTTATATTGTAAACTTCTTGTTAATGTATTATAATTTTTTTTTTTTTTTTTTTTGGTAAAGCCAGTCTTGAAAAAACATTGTGAAGTAAAGTCAACATTTTGTATTTGTTTAATATAACTAAATCCCTTTTCGTTTTCTTATTTGCCCCCTTTAAAGTATTGAATATTTGTCAAGTACCTCTACGCCCCCCATAAGCACATTGTTTATTGTACGTCTAATTAATTTCTTCGGGAATTCCCGGGAACATAACAAATTTTCCTGATTCCCAGGAATTAAAAATGTTGATAATTACGAAAGCCTATTCACAAATGATAAATTTATTAGAATTAAGGAAGAAATTAAGAATGCTATTAAATACATAAGTTCTAAAGAAATCATGAAAATATTACATCCCTTTGAAATACTTTTTTCTGAAAGAGGTTAATATCTACGGAAAAAGTATTAAAAAAATTTGTTGAAATTCAGCTTCAATTATCTACCACTGAATGTCTGAATTCTGATACATTATGGCCAAAAAAAAGTTTTGAGTATTTTAAAATACATATAAAAAAATTTTTTGTAGAAGGAATTTTGTTCTTTCAGAGTAGTGACTGATAAATCGATTTCTATTATGGTCGAAAATCTACTCTCTTTGTCAAAAACGATTATTTTGTAGTCGATTCTTACCAGTGAACTTTATACTGAAATCGATTTTTAGACTTCGATTAATTAAAAAATCAACCCTGCACAGATTGCAGGAATTGCTAAGGAAAATTTTAAGCTTTCTAAAAAATAAATGTTGGGACAATTTTTTGAAAAATAAAAATATCAGTAAAAATACAATTAAAGAAATAATTGTCAATTGGAAGAATAGAAGAACTTTGAGTACTAGTTATATAAAATCTGCATTCGTTCTTGCAGTGCCGGGCATTCACATAAAGAATGTTCCTAATCGTCAATAAAACAAGTTCTGCAATTTCTTTGGCATTCATTCGCCACTTCATTCCATATAGATAGTGATTGAGTACAGTTGAATAGATATTACGACTTCAGAACTTACGAATTCCGTGCCTTAATTGCGGCATTACCATTCAAATTAAAATCGATAGTCTATATCTTCCGGAACAAATGCCTTGTCTTGCAAAAAATATTCCAGACTTGGTTTCAGTGTCAGTTCTATATGTAATATTTTATATCAGTGCATATTTGGTAAAATGATTAATTTACTTCCTATGTTTTTACAAAATAAATGTATTTGAATTCTATGGTGCTTAATTTAAGACATTTAATAACGTTGTTAGAGTGATCTACAGAATTAGGTTAATAGTAATTTTATCGATTCTTTTTATTATCTTTCGATCTTCTTCGAACAGTCATACGACTATTGTATTCAATGCAGTACACCCTCAAAATGTTTGGTTCAAAAAGTATACTCTCTGGTTCAGTTGTTAAAAATATCGACATACAACATATACATATTTAAACGTCTTAGGGTCCTTTAAAACATAATCTCATTTAATTTTAATTCATTTTTTATTTATTTTTCAAGCAATAATGGATTAAAAAAAGATTATGAGGTTCGATTAATATAGACTATAAAAATTTAAATTAAAATGGTTGATCGAAAAATCGAAAATCGATTATTAACTTTTCATACCATTCACTACTTCAGGGAGCTTTTTTTATGCATTCTGCAGATTTTTTTCGAAACTTACAAAGATGGTAAATAAAACTTACTAAGATGGACCTAAATTTCTGCAAAAATACATACACATAAAAAGGATTGCTTGGAAAACAGTTACTATTATTAAAATTCAATTGAATAAACAAAAAATATACTACAAATATAAGCATAATATCAATTCAACAGAAATTTTTTAACTATAGAAGTAAAAACATTACTCTAATGGTATTAGGGTTCTTGCAAATGCAAAGTTATTTATCTGAATTAATTTGAGTTTAATAAAATAATTTGAAATAAATTTTTCGGTATAATCTTATTAAATTTATTCTTTTAAATGAACTATTAATAGTGCATCTTTCAAAATTTAAATAATTTTAAATATTTCATACAAATAAAATAAGTACCTACTGTAAGTTATAGTAAAAACTGTATATCTCAAATTTTTAGGCTAATTAGTTTCTCATGCCAAAAATTAAAAGAATAAACCCCAATCTATGGTACTATATTTAAGCTTCAATACAAATAGTTTTTCTTATCGTTTTATTTCCATTTTATCTTCATCTTACATTACACTGTGCGACAAATAGTAGGGGTCAGTGATCGGGAAGGGTTCAAGCTACCGGGGAAAGTTATATCGGTAAAAAAGAAGTTATACGTGTCCCGGCGTTTCGCCGGGTCACGTCTAGGAATCGAGATATATCGATTTGAAGTTAGTAACTATCATATAGGGGAAATTGTGACCTTTGGTGGTGTTTTTTTTTTTTTTTTTTGACATAACTCGAGAACCACCAGTCCGATTTGAAACAAATTTAAAAAAATTAGGAATTATAATTCCTTTAATCTGTTCATACAACGTTTCGTTACATAAGCAATAGTTTCGCAGTTATAAATAAATGTATGAAAAAAAAACTATTTTTTGCCTAAAAAATTGAATTTTTTTATTTTTAATTCATAAAAAATCCAAAACGGTAAAAAAAGTGTCAAGTCCTATTACTTTCACGTAAAGTCACATAACCTTTAAACAAAATGAGACATAGATCATGAAAATCGATGAACGCGTTTCGCTTTTATTCACAATTAAGTGAAGGTATCTAATTTTGACAAGAATATTGATTTTATGTTTCAATGAATTTGGATAATATTTATTATATATTATTTATTATAATTATTAACACGTAAAATTAAAAATTATTACAGGTAATTATTAGGTTATTACATAGATACATAGGTTATAAAAATCGATGTACGCAAAACTTATTTTCGTTTGTTTGCGCCCTTTACTTTCTTGCGTGGTGGTTCGCCCACTTGTTCAGAGTCTGTATCGGATGAGGATCTGTCTTCATCTGGAAAAAATCAATTGTTTTTAATCAGTCAGTTAACTTCATTTTTGTGACTTACCCTCGGAGGAAACTCCCATTGTATATGATATTGGAATTATTTTGTTCAATGGGCCGGCTTCTGGTGTTGGTTTATAGGTGAAATCCGATTGAACCATTGTTTCAATAGAAAAAGAAGTCTCTCTGTCAGGACTTGGAAGCGGTGGAATTGGTATTTCATCCGAATGCGATAGAGGTATTTGTGCACTTTTAACAGATATGTAAACTCTTCGTTTAAGGCCTTTACGATTTACTCCACACATTTTGTTTGCGCAAGCGTAACAGTTGTCGGAATTGTTCTCTCATGGATCAGTCCAAATCATTGGTACACCAAAACGAAGTGAACTGCGTTTCCCTTGGATCCACATGTTAAGACCATT
This sequence comes from Protocalliphora azurea, assembly GCA_932274085.1. Lineage (NCBI taxonomy): Eukaryota > Metazoa > Arthropoda > Insecta > Diptera > Calliphoridae > Protocalliphora > Protocalliphora azurea. The sequence continues at coordinate 125,224,949 of OW026519.1, forward strand.
GTAGCACGTTTTACAAATTTTGTCTGGGACCCACGAAACGCAGCGAATTATTTCGCAATCAAAATAAAGTTTAAAAGCGCGCTCCACTTGCTCAGTGAGTAATGCAGCATTTGTTGAAAAAGCTCTTTTGCCACAAACGTAACAAAATAAATTGATATTTTCTGGACAATTTGCACTCATTTCTGTTTTATACTTTTATTACTTTTTATACTTTTATCACTTTAAAAAAACCGTACTTTACGCGTTCGGAGACACTTGTTGAATGACAAAAATCGATCAGTGAACACCTATAAATACTACGTAAGTTTCAATATTTTACTGAGAGGTACTTATGAATTCGCGCATCTTTTAAGGGTGGCTATAAACCTGATTCGTGTGCGTTTTAAATTTTTCGAAACGTTCTAAAACATGACCACTCATAAATGTGGGTGCAATTTGTGTAAAAAAATCATGCAGGTAGCCAACGGTCATAATTGTCCACGCACATTTATGACCGTTTTTTAGTTTGTTACCGCTACCATAAAAAGCAAATAACCTTTTGTTTATTACTTTTTTTTTTAATTCTGACAATCATAAAAAAAAAAAGTCATCAATGTTTTTTCCAAGGAATTTTGAGCATATCTCGAGCAAATTTTTGAAATTCATACCTTCACTTAATTGTGAATAAAAGCGAAACGCTTCCATCGATTTTCATGATCTATGTCTCATTTTGTTTAAAGGTTATGTGACTTTACGTGAAAGTAATAGGACTTGACACTTTTTTTACCGTTTTGGATTTTTTATGAATTAAAAATAAAAAAATTCAATTTTTTAGGCAAAAAATAGTTTTTTTTTCATACATTTATTTATAACTGCGAAACTGTTGCTTATGTAACGAAACGTTGTATGAACAGATTAAAGGAATTGTAATTCATAATTTTTTTTTAAATTTGTTTCAGCAAAATCGGACTGGTGGTTCTCGAGTTATGTCAAAAAAAAGACCACCAAAGGTCACAATTTCCCCTATATGATAGTTACTAACTTCAAATCGATATATCTCGATTCCTAGACGTGACCCAGCGAAACGCCGGGACACGTATAACTTCTTTTTTACCGATATAACATTTCCCGTTGGTTTCAACCCATCCCGATTTTGACTGTCGCATAGTGTTATTAATTAATTCTTTTTAATTTAGAGATGTAAAACACAATTCTGGAAAATATTTAAAATTGGGTCCATTAATTGTTTTAAAATCATCAGTTAAGTTTTAATGCTTTAACATTTATATATATTTCTATATAGTTTTATTGCTTGTATAAGACATGAGTGTCAAAAGAACTGAAACATGTTGTGTTTTCAGTGAAAAAACTCTCAACTTAATATTTCTTTTATAATAGTGAATATTTTCAAAGTGCAACTTATTTAATATTGATTTCCACAAACCAATAATACAATTAAAAAACTCAAAAATTTAACTTTCCAAAAGTAAAATTATTTTGAAATTTCATTAAATTGTTAAAGCATTATATGACAAGAAGTATTAATACTTTTGAAAAATAAAATATTTCGTATTTTATCAGTATGTCAAAAGATTCGATAGGGAATATTTCATACAGTATCATAATGATTTTATATTTAATTTAGTTTTAATTTTTCTTTCAATATTTTATATTTTTAATTCTTTTAGAAAACTTTTGTATAATGTTATTTTTGATAATGTAGAAAAAATGCTTTATTGAGGTAAATGAAAATCAAATGTTTTTAAATAATTTAAAATATCACTTTTGAGCGTGTGCTAAACGGTGGCAAAATTCTGTGAAAAATTTCAATTTTCCTATGTTGAACAAATTTTACACTTTTAATGTGCCAAATAAAAACTTTTTCCGTGTTAAATTTTGACATATTTTTCTACTAAAACTTAACAAACTTTTAGAAAATTTAATATGATTTTTAATAATTTTTTGTTTCTATGAAAAAAATAACACTTTTTATAAAATAAACATTAAATTGCGCAATGATTTTTAAATATATTATTTTATTATTTATTTCATAATTGTCAAAATTTTCTATTTATTTAACATTAATCTATGGGCTAATGAAATTTTGTTCACCTCAAAAATGTCGAAAATTTACTTTCCTACAAGCTTTACTAGAGTTTGGCACACACTTTTTGTATTGATTTTTTGACAAATCTTAATATTCAGTATTACCATCTAAAAATGCCTTTAGTAAGTAGTGTGTGTACAATAATATAAGTTTTTCATTGAGGCGTTAAAAACATTAATACTTTTGCTATAGGATTTTAGAATTATATGTTAAATTAAAATTAAATTTCTTGTTTTCCCGGTAAACCTAAAAAAAATCCCGGGAATTACCGACGACATTTTGCGAGAAATCCCGGTATTTTTCGCACATGGATTACCGGACTCCCGGATTAATCCTGCAATTTCAATTTTAATCTATTCTCAAATATCTGTACTAGATCTGATGTTCTAAAAAGAATTAATATGTAATTTTGCATAGTTTTCATACCAACAGTTGTTCAAGTCATGAACAAATCTAGTAACAGTTGTGTCCATAGGTGAATAATTATTTAAAGTAATAGTGTGTGAATTACCAAATACGTCTGCTATTGAATTGGCGTTTTTCTGCGCCCGTTTTTAAAACTTCACCATATTTTGTTTCCTTTAAGGGCTTTTATTACTTTCCAAAATTTTTTAGAGTCCGAGGGCAAATTTAAAATAAATTTTGACCAGGAATTATTTCGGTCTTTATTGAAAATACCTTTCAATTGATTTTTATAATTAAAACCCCTACATCCTTCAAAATTTACGTTTGTATTTATTTCTCTGACTTATTAACATTTTGCTAATATCAGTGATTTCTCGTTGCCAAGAATTTTTATGACCGACAGGTATTTTATCAAACGCTTCTTTAACTATAGATAATAATTAATTAAAATAAAAATCAAGATTACCTGAATTAATAACAGGTTAGTCTGACACCTAATTTCATTTTCCACCCAGTTTTTGATTGCTGACCAGTCTGCGCGATTATACAGGGGAACTGAATACGTCATTTTTTGGACTTGTCCAGAAATAACACAGGATACAAGATACATGGTCCGATTGTAAATCATTTGGATGTGTCTCAAGGTTTGAAAAATGGATACACGAGTTAGATAAAAGAATGTCTACTGTAGACGGTTTAACAGGGTTGATATTTTGTCCAAAGCAAATATATTCATTTGGGTAATGTAGTTGTTGAATTGAAGGCAGAGGCTGTAGAGCTCTTTACCAGCCGAATTATCTGACATACAATTCCAATGTGTATATTGGGCATTCAGATCACCGAAAATAAAATAGTCGTTTGAATATGAAGTTAATTTTTGCAAATCAGCTTTAAAGTTTGTAGAACGAACTGTATTATACGCTGAAGTAAATATAACTGGCCTTCTATTAATAATAACTTGTACTGAATTACTTTCAGCAGTACTGGTACCTTTAATTTGCAATTAAAACCCCTCCGCCATGCGTAGATCGATCCTCTCTATAAATTTTATAGCCACTAAGTTGAAATTTGTGGTATGATTCCAAAAAAGTCTCATTTGAAAGGAGAATATTTATTTTCCAGCTGAGCAGCTGCTGAATCAGTTGTTATTCCTTGAGCATTCCAGTGCATTGAATTATGTGGCATGTTGAAGGATCATACCCAAAACTCGTAGCTTGTAGTACTTATTCTGACATATTTGCAAATCATCGACAGCACCAAAAAATATTACTATTAGCCTACATTTGAAATATCAACGTTATTCCGAATACAAAATGCCATTAGCAAGAGAATCACGTGTGGATCCTGTCTTTGCAAATCAGGAAAATCATGATCATCTAGGTTAAAATACGAAAAAGATATTCTGTTGGTCGCCTTACATCTAAATGTCACTTGATGTCAGATTTCTAAGTATTCTTAACGACTTGTGCACTTTGGGTCATCAGCTCTATGGATAACGTTCCATACATAGCACACTTAAATCATTGTGTGGGACCTTTGTAGCCCTTTAAAGGTTTTTTCTAATACACAAAAATTTTACAAAAATATCTTATTTTCATAACCTCTCTTTTTGAAACATTTTGACGAACAAACTCGATAAGATAGAACGCGTCATCTACATTGGATCTCTCTGTTTCTAGTTACTTAATGCTTACCGGGTATATATTGTGAGAGCTAACAAATTCTTCGCCAATTGTTTTTTTGTCCAGTTTTAGTAGGCCAAATAAAACAAATTTAAAAGTTTTTGCATCCTTTAACTCATCCGTATAATACTGAAATTTTTTGTCTTTGAGAATACTCAAAGCTTCATTATACAGTGATAACGAGTTTGATACAATTTTCGTATCAATAGACATTCGTATATTTATCCCCAGTTAATGCTATCACAGTTGAAAAACTGTTATTGGTGGAATCCTTTCTTTGAAAACAACTAATTCTTCTTCGTCTTCAGATAGAAGCTGAAACCTGTTGGCACTAGTGCTGGGCCGTCTAAAGTTTTTGGCACCTTGAATTTAGGGCTATTGCGCCTATGCTTTCTTCTTTTTTGAGCAAACATTGCCAAACAAAAGAAAGTTAAAGCAAATTTAAATGTTTTTTTACACTTTTTAATTTAAAAATTCAATTATTCATTGTTTTTAGCAAAAATTAACACGGCGTTTTTATCTTGAGGCAGAGGTGCCAGATCATATTAAAAATTAGTAAAATCGGTTTATAAATAAAAAAAAGTTATGGACTAAATACTAGAAAAGCAGGATGTCCATTGTGACCCGAAATCATACTTTTACGAAAATACCTCTTCTAAAAAAGCATGTACGCCAAAGAAATTTTGTACAAATAATTCAAGGAACAATGTAAACTCGGAAACCAAAAATGAACGCGATCAGTCTACTTCATCGCCTAATCCCATATAAGGTGAAATCATTTGGTTTTCGGAAACCAAAAATGGACGTAATCAGCCTACTCCACCGCCTAATCCCATATAAGCTGAAATTATTAAGGTGGTGCAAAAAGTTGCAAATGGTGGGTATATAAATGTGGCCATTTTGACTTGTTTAATATAACTTCACTATTTTAAAAATTTGATTAAGTGAAATAGAACTTGATGTCGGCTCAAAAAATCAGCAAAGAGCAAAATGAAGATGTTGTCAAACCATTAACAATGATATGCCACATGCTACGATCGGACTTAAAATGGCGAAACTAAACACAAAAAGGGCGGTATTTTGGGGCGTGGTAAAATATTTTTTTTCAATTTTGGAAACGCCATTAACTATCCTTTCATTCTAGGGGGTGACTGGAACAACTTTTTCTCGAATTGTGAATAATATCATTATTTGTTCATCAATTTTCATGATATACTTATAGAAGTATGGCTTATTTAAATCGTACTATACCTAGCTTTATGATAAAATATTAGAAACTGTCTTTTTTAATTTTTAATAACTTTTAAGGAGCAAAATTTTAACAACTTTACATGAAAAACGGATTCATTTTGCCACCAATTTCCAAATAATTCTGAATCTTTTAAGCAAATAAAATTAAAATAATTTGAAAATAATTTTAGTCGGCACCTATTGGAGTTTTATTTATCTAAATTGGGAAAACCGCTCCTGAGTAATACTAAAGTGATCGCCTGAAAAAATGTTTTTTGCAGACCAGTGTAAGAGTTTTACACTAGTGTAAGAGTTATACACAACACCAAAAATTACATCATCTTGCAACATATTTTTATTATATCACAGACTGAAGGTCTTTAATAAAAATCTAAAATTATTAGATCCATCCAAGTTAAAAAAGTAATATTTGTATTTATTAAAAAAAAGTAAATAGATAAACCAAACGATATTATAACGATATCGAAAAGATATCATCTAGGTGATGCAAATTATTACATATAAAATATTCGAATATGAAACAATAGTTTTTACGTAACTTTACTTATGAAATCGTTTAAACGATTTTTCATTAAAACCCCGGTTAGAAAAAAACTCTCAAAAACTGTTTTTTTGAAAAAAAATTATATACCATATTTATATTTCGTTACTTTAAATTATCTTCCTAGTTTTGCGAAAAATAAAAATTATCAATCTTATTTTGTTATTATTTGTTACTAATTGGCAATCTAATTGGAAAAAAATATAAAATAAATTTCATTCGAACGGCTTGCCATTCAATGGCAATGTGGAGTCAAATTTGTATGGAACTGCTGCTGTCGTTGGGTGTACTTCTTCACAACAACAACAACAACAACAACAACAATTATTATTATTATTCTTATCGTAATATATTCTTTCTTCTTGTATGATCTAAACCATTAATAATAAAGCTGTTCTTATGGATCTTTTAAATAAAAATGGATCATTTATTTTTATAATAAAGTCTCTCATGAAATAATCGGTATTTATCAGTAGTAAATATTTTTGTATATTTCTCTTTATTTTCTCATTACACTTTCATAAGAACATTTACTAATAAAACATACAAAGCTTTTATAAGACAAAATATAAAACAAGTTTTAAATCAATAAATCTTTATAATGTATTGAATTTTACTTTTAAAACTAAACAGTCATATACATGATAAGATTATTAAAATATATAAACGCATTATTCTTTTTTAGGCATTAAGCGTATTTTCTCTATCATTTTATTGAAAGCTTCCTTATCCCCTTCAATTTTGACCTTGTTCTAAAATAACACAAATAGGCAGGTTATAATGTTTGAATTTAAGCAAATATGAAATAATTTACATCTGTTATAAGATCATCAAATGTTGTTTGTCTGGAGCCCACCAAATAGAAATTTTCATCGCTTATTGTAACTTCGGCATCCGGTTCGGTACAATTGCCCTCATAGATATTAAGTTCTTTAAAATCAAAAACTAATAGACATGAATTAAAAACTATTTGTATGCTGTTTTTTTTACACTTGAACCTGTAACCTACCTACACTTTTTATTAATTGTCCATCGGAATCGGTGAAATGAAATTGAAATATATTCATTACCGTGCGATTAGCAGGATCAGATTCACTTAATTTATTGCGTATTTTTTCAATAATTTGATCGCTTTGCATTTTGTCGTTAAGTCGTAGAAAAATAAAAATAAAATAATCTTTAAAAATGTGTTGTGTCTCTGTTTGATGTCGATATATAACTGAAACTGTAAATTCATTTCAAACAATCAATGTGGATTATTGTCTACTGGATGATCAGATCTATTGCTATCAATTAAAGAGTAAAGGAAAAGAAGTTTTTAGATACGTAGAAATGTGCAATGTACGTCGCTTATATATAGGTATATATATTTTTCTTTTTATTTAGTTTTACTTTAAGATTGTTTTTAGATGTTGCGAGTTATATTTTGCATAATTATTAATTAAATTCAATTTGTTGTAAGATTTTACGTAGGTTTACGTTACGTTTTCTTTTTTTTTTATTTATTTTCTTTATGTACATTGTTATGGGATTTATATAGAGACAGACTTTATTAAAGAGTTTTTAACTGTAGTAGTTAAGAGGGCAGATAAAAATTTCTTATAATAAATAAAAAATTGTATTATTACATAAAGATTGCTTATGGTTTCCACAATTTTAATAGACCGTCTTCACTGTAGGTGGCCAATAAGTTTTGATGGGGATGATGTGATAAACCAATTACATCTTTTTCATGCACCTATAATTTAAAAAATAAAAGCTCATTTAATAAAGTAATAAAGTTCAATGATGGGCAACTATGCGTAGCTTACATTTAGTGTTCTTTCTAATTTGCCCGAAGATACTGAGAAACAGTACAACACTTGATCCTCACCAGCACAATAAATAAATTCCCCTCTTGGCGATAGAGTGGCCGCTATGAATGCACCACCTTCTCTTTTACCAGAACTGAAAGATCTTACTATTTGACCAGCCATATTCATAATGACAACAGTATTTGAACGGTTGCAGACAATAAAATGTTCGGGATTTTTGGGTAAAATAAGAACTGTATTAACAGCCAATTCATTGCCCAACGGCTTATAAGTCGACAAGCATTCGGTAGTTTTTAAAGACCACACTTTAACGGTGCCATCGGAGGAAGCACTTAAAATACTATGGCCGTCTGGTGTAAAAGTAACTTCGTTGACAAATGAGGAGTGACCTTTGAATTCCTTAAGCATTTTGCCAGATTTTAAGCCATGCAAACGAATGGAATGATCGAATGAAGCACTTAGAACTTGACTGTTATCTCGGGCAAATTGTAAACATGTTATACCTTTTGTATGGGCCTTATCGAATTTTCTTAAACACTGTCCGGTCATAATACGCCAAACTTTAATTTGTCCATCTTGTGAGCCAGATGCCACCATTTCAGAATCCCTAGAAAACGATAAAGCCAATACGGCTTGTTCCATCATCATGAATTGATCTTGTGCTTGGTACTTTAAATCTTTTCTTATTTTGCCAGTGGTAAAATTCCAAACTTCAAGAAAACCATCTACACTGCCGGTTATTAAATATTGACCATCCGGAGAAAATTGAGCACATTCAACGTGAGATTTTTGTCCAAATTTAATTTGACGATACATTTGTGTCGGATACATTTCCTCTTCTTGATCTTTCATGGCAGCCTTACCACGGAACAAATCGATTGTGGTGCCAGGGGGCAATAAACCTTGATGTTGTTGCCATTTTAATGCTTGACCCAGTAGAGCCAACAGACGTGATGAGGGTACTACATGTACTTCGCCACTTAATTCTTGTGCAATTATGGCACGTCGTTTTTCTTTGCTGCTACCTTCAGGGTATGCCTCTCTTGGGTCGAAATATGCTCTTTGCAACATATTTTCTGAAATAATATTGAAACTGGTTTTATAATTCATACTTTAATAACATCAACGAATACAACATTTTAAATTTAAGTAATTATTCTAGTGATTAGTTTTTCACATGCTTGTTTCTACTGTATTCCGAATTGGAACTGTTAATTTCTTTTATATTACATAGTAACTTGTTGCTTTTTAAGAAAATTGTTATAAAAAACAAAAGAAAAACAAGGTGTCTCTTTTTGCCGGTACCAAAACAAAGTATGTTGATTATAATAAGACACCAACCCTATGGAATACGTATTTTCTGTACCGCAACAAACTTCATCAGCATTCATTTCTAAGCATTAATTCTAACTCAAAATTTACTTCATAGCTAAATTTAAAGAAAAAACTTCGAATCTCTTATATTTCTTAAATAATAATTGCCAATCTTGTAAGAAGTTCACATAATATTTCCCAATAAAGCAAACGATATTATAACGATATCGAAAAGTTATCATCTAGGTGATAAAAATAATCGTTTTCGCATCTAAAATGATAGTTTTTATATAGACTTATGATATCGTTTTCGGTATCGTAATTTCCAAAAATAACGACAGTAAAATCGTCATGGTCCACTTTTTGTTCTGAATGTCATTTAATACCAAAAACTATGGCTTTTGCAGTTAAATATACTAAATATAACAATTAAAAACAATAATCAGCTAAAATAAGAAAAAATCCTATATATATATATATATATATATATATATATATATATATATATATATATATCCTATATATATATATATAGTTTCCCTTACGGATATGTTTTTGCAATTACGTTCCTAAAAGTTTGGTTTTAGTATTAAAAAGATGTTAACAAATTATTATTATTTTTTATATTTGGTTCTCGGCTACTTTTTGTTTGTTGTAAATTTTTTAATTTTTATTTCGAAGTTTTTTCCAAATTTTATGTTTTTAATTTTGTTGGAAACAAATATTTCGAAATTTCAGTATCATATGTTTTCTGCAATACAATATGATATTATAGTCAGCACCTAATATGACATCGTTTTCGCTATTATATCGTTCTATGGTTTATTGGGTTTATAAGAATATCTCAAGATTTTGAGTTTATTTCAAAAAAATTAATATAACATTGTTAGGTTATTTTGAAATAAATTTATGGGTTTTGTTATAGAGAGTTAGTCTTTTTTCAAAAGGGATATCGGTAAATCAATTTGAAAAATTGGCATAAATTATTGATTTTTAAATAATTATTCAGTGGTACTTTTCTTGTGATTAAAGTATACATGGGAGTAATTAAATAAATCGACTAATGAATTTCCAACTTATTTTTTTAATTATTTTGAATAATATTTTATAAACTAGCCTTTTGGCCATAATCGGTCACAAATTTCTACTTAACAATTTAATTACCATTGAATTAAGCAAATGAATTAAACAATGGTAATGCTTCTTTTAATCATACCTTTTCATTAATAATTATTAACAAAATAATATCATTATATCAGTATTTAGCGTAATTTTTCGTACAATTAAAAATATTTTTAAGTTATATTTAATTTGTACTAATTTACTCTTATATTTGGTACATACATATAGATAGATAGATAGATAGAGAAGGTTGATGTGATACCAGATAGTACCACATCTCCACCCAGAGACCGATCCCGGTTCATTGTGAGTCCCTTCAATAGAATAGCTGTGAAATATAGAGTATAGAATACAGAAAATAGAAAATACAGAAAGTACAGAAAATAGTAGAGTAGAAGATAAAAGGGATAGAAATGTTACCAATCCCCCTAGGGTTATACCCATGATTCTCCCTTAAGCATCCGATTCCCATGACGAAGCCTATGACGTCTACAAGATCTGCGTCCCGAACGTCACTCAGCCCGCCGAGGAACTGGCTACCCAGCCATTTCATCCTACGATGCTGCAATCGTGGACAATGGCACACAATGTGCTCAATAGACTCGGTCTCGTCGACGTCTCCACACATTCTACAAAAATCGGAACTGCTAGCGTCCCATCTAGACCTCATCTTCACTATCAAACAGTGACCCGTTATGGCCCCTATCATGATCCTCAAGCTCTTCCTATTCATGCCCAGGAGAGTGCTAATGCCTGCATTGTTCAGTACCGGCCATATCGCCCTCGACACTCTACAGTCCTCTCTACTCTTCCAAGCCGAACTGGTTCTGACTAGATCCAATCATACATATATTTTTGCGTAAGTTTTAAAAATATTACATTTTATATTCCTCAAAAGTAGCTGTAATGAAGATTTATATTTAAATAGCTTAAAAATCTTTATTAAAACGATATTAAACTAATCCAAAAGTAATATAAACACATTTAATAAATGTTTTTATACAATGTTTTTTTCAGCAATTATAATTAGTATTTAAGCACTTTTTTGTAATTTCATTACCATTAATTAAAAAATTATAATTAAAAAAAAATTACTATTATTAAAAGGTAATTAAATTTTTTACATTATTTTGTCAATCGAATAATTCATTTCGTTTGCAACTAATGAGGTATTTGGCAACTCAATTAGCTTATTTTTATTATTGCACTAAGTGGGTAGCAATTGTGTGACTTTCTTTTTGATGTTTATACTACTTATGGGACTATGTAACTTTATGCTGTTTTTCTTTTTTTTTTTTTTTTGATGTATTATTATATATTCTGGCTCGGGAACCATTTGAGTTGGAGTATTAATATGAGTGAAAATGATTTTTATAGTTTTTTTAATATTTAATATATCCTTATTCAGGAGTAAATCTTTGTAACATATATTTATTGGCCTAAGAAGGTTTTTTATATTACTGTAAATTGAAACAAATAAGTAAAAATACATAATGAAAACTCAAATTTCAATTAATAATTTCCATGTATGGATTAACAATGTAAAAAAATCCGTTCGCTTTTAGTTTACGAGTTATTAGTCTCTAAATATATTAATATAAGTTAACACACAAATTAATTAATTTACCTTTTTAAAACTTATTCTACACAATTGACACAAAAAAATTATAAATTTACTTTTAAGCTATTTCCACATAATTGACACAAAAAAATTATAAATTTACTTTTAAGCTATTTCCACATAATTGACACACAAAATTATAAATACATTTTTTATTTAATTTTGCAGATTTGCAGTTTCATTTTGTTATTTACCAAAATTTGGCAATAATTGCAAGATCAGCGTCTGCAATTAATGCCAATTCAATATTAAAATTAATAAGAATCAAATCACGCCACATTTTTTATTGTATAATTTTTGTCCATATAAAAATAGAGAAATTTTGTAAAGTAAGTTAAGTTCATTTTTATACTGAATAAAGACCGGTCATGGTGACCAGAAAAAAAATAATTTTTTAAATGTTTTATTACGCGTAGTAAATAAGTGGCGCCCGAGGCAAATCTTAAATGCCCGAGCAAATTTAAAATCCTTTTATTTTTCGGTACGTGTGAGTGTCCTTTCTGCAAAAAGCTCTCAAGTAGTGCAGCAGAAAGGAGTAAAAAGTGTCCTCGCAAAAACTAAAAATAAAATAAATTAATTCCACATAGTGGAATTTAAAAAAAACAGTTTTACATAGTAAAACTTAAAAATAAAAAAATCCTACGGGAAAATTACTAACTGTAAATATTTGGATATTCCGTGAAAATAAAAAAGGAAAATTTGTTTTGAACTGTTAATTAATAAAGAAATATAATAAAATACATTAAAAGACAAAAATTACTATAAGAATAAAAAACAATCATGAGTGAACTAAAATAATTGTTAAATAACAATTATAATCTGAAAAATCGAACTTTTTTGAATGCAGTGATCGTGAACAAATCTTAGTGAAATCAAAGACTACCAGGAGACATCAATAAAATATCAACTGTATATCTGTGAATCCTTCAAACAACGATAGTCGGCCCCTTAGTAGCAGATTCAGCAAAAAGGACGGTATTACGTACCAGCCAATTATCCCCAGTAAAGAAGAAGAGGAAAACCACGATGCAGAAAATAATATTGCGTGAAGATCACACCAAATCAAGACGATAACTCAGAAATCAGGCCAACAAATATAGGTCATAACGAATCTTTTATTTTGATTACAAATCCACCCAAATCGCCAAGAGTATCTCTTTCTCATGTTTGAGGACAAACATTCTTAAGAGGGGAAGAGTTAACACATAAATTAATTAATTTACCTTTTTAAAACTTACTCTACACAATTGGCACAAAAAAATTATAAATTTACTTTTAAGCTATTTCCACATAATTGACACAAAAAAATTATAAATTTACCTTTAAGCTATTTCCACATAATTGACACACAAAATTATAAATACATTTTTTATTTAATTTTGCAGATTTGCAGTTTCATTTTGTTATTTACCAAAATTTGGCAATAATTGCAAGATCAGCGTCTGCAATTAATGCCAATTCAATATTAAAATTAATAAGAATCAAATCACGCCACATTTTTTATTGTATAATTTTTGTCCATATAAAAATAGAGAAATTTTGTAAAGTAAGTTAAGTTCATTTTTATACTGAATAAGGACCGGTCATGGTGACCAGAAAAAAAATAATTTTTTAAATGTTTTATTACGCGTAGTAAATAAGTTATATAAATAATTTAAATAATATTGTTACCGTTTAAAGGTACTTTCAAATACCTTTTTTATTTAGTTCATATAGTAATACAAAGGAGAAACAACTCCGTAATATAAATGTTTAAAACCATGGAAGTATTTATATATGAGAAACAACAATGTAGTTAAACAGTTCTAGATGAAAAGCAACTTTTAAATGATGTACAACATGTCCACATTCATTAAATGATTGGTAGGAAAAATTGAATTTTTATTGATATAACGGTACTTAAAACATTCTTGGATTCTTAAAAAAATTTATTTAGCGAAGTCGGTGTTCGACATACATATCGTTGGTGCGCTGACGAAGAATCCTATATATATATATATATATATATATATATATAGAACAAAAATATTAACTAATTAAATTAACTAATTAATTAAAAATTTCTTATACAAAAATAGCTGTGAACATTTATGATGAAATATAGAAATAAAACAAAAATAGACTTTTTTCATAAAAAAAATATTTTAATTAGAAAATTTGTTGCAATAAAATTTAAATTCATTGCAAAAAAATACAATTTCTTATACCGAGGAATGCAGCATTCATTTGAAAGAGAACTGCGTGTGGATAGCCGCAGTGTTAAAGCAAAATCTTTAAATGGTAAGTTATTTTCAGTTTCATATTGGTCAAATATGAAATAAATAATTTGGAATAGGATACAGGTCAGTTCAGCTATTTTTTGATCGACAAATTGTGTGTAATAAAGTTAAAAAAATAAAATATTTGAAACTAAAATTATTAAACTACTTTGTGACCTTTAGTATTAGTATTGGTATTAGTATCATTAATGATTTTTCATATTTTTTTTATAATAATATCATTATAATTCATATATCCTTCGAATATCGATAAATATACCGCAAAATTATCGCGCTGCTTTCATTTTCCGATATCATTACTAATATCATTATCTTTTAAAATATCATTTTCGAATGTACCTTTTATTATATTATTTTTTTTTTATACTTATTTCTATATCCTTCTGGTGCACCTTTATCGTTGAAATGATATCGTTATATCATTTTGATATCATTTGGTTTGTTGGGTATTGACGTTATTTTTTTTTTTTTTTTTTATTTCAAGTGATTTTTTTAATGCAACAGATATTTATTCTAAAAAATTTTAACTCTATATGCCCGCACCAAATTATTATTCCAATTACAAGATTTTATCTGATTTTTAAAACTTACCCAAGTGTATGTACCGCTCTGGCTCATGTTGTTTCAGCATTATCATTGGATCTGTTTGCCTGAGTAGTGAACGTGCTGCACCCAATTCTCTCAATTCAATCAATTCCAAAACAATTTGTTCATATAAATTCAATAGCTTTTTATCCGGCAACTTAAGACTCTGTGTCACCTTCAACACTGTGTCCCAATGACCATTTGTTATGTCCTGTACAAAACCATCTACACTGTCGACAGTATTTAAAGAAACACCAGTTTCTTCTTGTAGCGTTTGTAAAGTTTTATACAAATTCGATTCCTTGAGATACTGTTGGATCAGGCGGATAACACTAAAAGAAGAAGTCACATATATATGTATTTAGGCCGGCTTAGTTGCGATGAACTTTTCCAAAATACTTACTCAGCCGATTCAATTTCAATAGACATTTTGATTTAATTGATTAAATTAATAATTGTATACCTAGTTTTATTTATAATTGTACAAAAAATTGTGAATCTTGTAATGCTTACATTAATTTTGTTTGTACTTAAACATTGACATATGTTTCTCTTTTTAGTTGCAGAGTTGTACTTTTAACATTAATGTATTTAACAGCAACACTGTAAGTAACAGCGAATATGGGTGTTTTTATAAATTTTATGTCTCATCGGAAATATTTCACAAAATTAACATTTTTAGAAAAATTTTCATATTATTTTAACGAAAGTTTTATTAGGGTATGTGATGGAAATCGATGTATTTGTTTTTCGTTTTTTTTTTTACTGATGAAAATTACAGTAAACTCACTTTTTATCACATTTTATTATAAAATTTTAAGTGTTCCACGAAAATTAATTCCTTGGTTTTCAATAGTGCTGTATCTTGTGAAGGAAAAATAAAGCATTGTTCCAAAAATTGTTCTTAAAATCAATCGAAATTCATCACAACTTTTCAAAGAGTTCGATTTGGAAACGATCGATTTCCATCACATACTCGATTAATAAATTAAACAAAATTCAATTTCGATTTTCACCTACATAAATTTGTAAATAAAGTTCTTATTTCGATAGGTTATCGGTTATCCGATGAGACACAAATTTTCACCTCACTTTCAAATATGTCCATACAAATTTTTGAAAAACTAAAATAATTTATATGAAACATTTTCAGTGTTACTAAATTTGGCCCTTAATTTTTAAATATATTTAAACCCCATACCGAACAATTAGTTCCTCAATATTTGTTTGCTTTACCTGACAACATTGATAAAAGAATAAAAATTATAAAAGTCTGAAAGTAGGAAAACTTCTCTTTAAGACTGATACTTTTTAACTGAATCTGACAACAGCCGATTTTTCTAGTTTTAATAGTATCGGAAAATACTATCAAAATCAACTATGCTGAAGTAATTAACTCTTTTGTTTAGAAGTATAGATTCAATTAATTTAACTAGTTTATTACACATTTTACTTTAATTTATTGTTTATAACATATTTTATGAATTTACAAATTATATGTTAATATAATTCTTTATACAATAGAATACGTATTTGCATGATGCTTTAATTACAATATAATTTATTATTTTATAAACAAAACAAAAAGTCCAAAATATAGAAATGGAATATTTGTAAGGAAAGGAATTATGACAATTTTATATTTAGAAAAACAAAAAAAAAATACTAAGAAAGACCCCAATTCTTTCTATGGATGTATTTTTTAAATGTACAAATAATACTTAAAACTTATATTTAATAATAGTTGTTATTGTTGTCTTTGATGCATATTTTATATGTATAGATAGATATCTTATAAAGTTTATAGATTTATGATGGTATTTATGAAATTCACAACAATATTATTGCATATTTTGTAAAGAAATTAAGAAAAGAAAAACGAACAAAAAAGTTTGTGGCAAAGATGTTATTTTTAATTATCTTTCTTCATTCTAGTGGAGGTCATACGATAGATGATGGAATCGCGGCCAGGATCCATGGATCCGATTGCATAACAGATGGCCAATAGGGCAAAACCAAAGACAACCATGAACCACAAGATGATGTTGAAAATGACGGGATAATCTTGATTGTAGTATTCAGCCAAATTGTAAAGATTCTGAAAAAATAAAATAAAATTAATAATCAAAATGCTGAAAACTATAGTCTTACTTTGGAGTCCTTAGGAGCGACTTGACGTTTGCTACGACTGTTGCCATCGGCTTTATTAACAACGACTACAACTAAGGCTTCATTATTGCTGGATTTCTGGGCAGCTGTGTTCAAATGTTTAACAGCAGTAGAGAAAAGATCTAATGCTTCATTGACAGCTTCAGAGTTTTCACCATGAGCCTTAGTAATAGCGTCAACAAACAAACGAATGGAAATGAAATTGCATGACTTTTCCATGCTAACCAAGTTATCAGCAATAGCATTCACGTATGCAAGGCTTTCCAAAAATTGTTTATCTGCCGTATGGAGTTCACCGTTCAAATATTTGGTATTCGCAACTGCTGGGATATCAACATCACCAATGGTATTTTTGAAACTCACTTTACCTTCTTCCAATTGTTCGAAAGAAATGTCACAAACTGGCTCATTATCAGCTTCCAATTGAGCGATAACACCATTCAAGGACTGTTCAACAGCATTACCTTCAACTGGATAAGTTTTACCTGCACCAGAAACTTTACTGTGTTTAATACCATCCAAATATACGGCAATGATACCCTTGGCTAAATTGAAGGGATCATTAATCGTCAAACCAGACCACTGACAGTCTCCAGCTACAGCATTTCCCATAGATGCGTACAAGACATCCCCAACATCGCTACTTTGTAGGGGCTCAGTACCCTTAAAAGACAACGATTTTGGTGTGCTTAAAACGGTGAATTCACCGGTGGCTCTAGCTGGAACAGAAAAATAAAAGAGCATTATATAAATAGAAATGCAAATAAGAGAACAGTCATTACAAATTATTTTACATATTTTATATATTTTTTGAAGGTGAAGCACCCCTTTTTTATTACTTTATGCACATGACACATATACACACATTCAGCTGACTTTAAAAAATCAATAACATTGCATTTCAAGTTTCTGGGTGCTTCTTTCACAAAATCACATTTCGTTCAACATTTTTTACATATTCTTAAAAATTTCAGTGTTTTCCTAACCTTTTGGATGAAATTAACATTATTTTTTTAGATTTTACTTACTTGCCACTACGCACAAAGAGAAAATTATCAAATTTCGCAGCATTTTTGTTCGTCCGATGAAAATTGATCATATGACAATCAGGGAGACGACAGTGTATATTTTTCACTGTTAATAACAGAGTTGTATTCCTCTGTAGAGCTTTTGTCACATGACAAAAGTCAGTTGTCAGTGGCTGAAGAAGTGTTTAGTAGTTATATGAGCAAAATTGATATCAAAATCGCTAGATTTTAAAATGATTTTTCAAACTAAAATGGTTCTTCTTCTTCTTCTTCTGAGTTATGTCATTCAACCCTGAATGACATGCTGAGGGGAGAAAAAACTACCGGAGACACGAAGTCCATGTTGTAGTTTTTACTTAAATTGTTATTGTTATTTTATATTATCAATTTTATGTTAACTATTTTTTTTTTTTTTATATTAGTTGCATATAGATGTATTTTTTTTTTTTTTTTTTTTTTTTTTTTAAATATTCTGTTTTACAAATGATTGTTGTCTTATTATTATTATTTTTTCCATATATAAATATTTTTTCTTATTTCCTTCTTCCTTCTTTTTTTTTTTTTTTTTTTTTTTATTTTTTAATGTATTTTTATCTTTTATATTTTCGTTAAACGTTATAAATGTTTCTAGATTTAATCGACAATATAATTAGTTTAATATCACAGAGTACAATAGGATTGTTAACATTATTATCACAGGTATATTTCATAATAAATACAAATATGTAAATTACACACGCACACGTACATAGACACATACATTCACATACGTGCACACGAACCTACATGTGTACACCCACACACACCCACACATATATGCGTACATATATATATCATATATATACACATACATATATGTAATTTTAAGAAAAGATAAAGAGAGGAAAAGATTGTACACAGAATAAATATGTAACATATTAATTTGTGGACAAAATATGAAAGAAAACACATAGATAATACGTATACAATACATATACATAAACTACATAAATTACTAGAACATAGAAAATAGTGCATATATACAACAGCAGAAGTTTTTTAACTTCCACTATTAGACATAGGGACCATGAAGGAGGAAGAAAAAGAGTTTCGAACACAGAATGAAAATCCATTTATGAATTTTCATTTGTGAAAAAAAGGAATAAAGAGAAGTAGCATAATATATAGATTATACGTATACAAAACATATACATAGACCACATAATATACAAAAAGACAGAGTACATAGAGATAGGAAGAAATTAGAAGGTAGAAAGTATAGGGATTCTTGATTTGAAACCATATTCACTAAATTGTAAGTTCGCATTTTCTGCTAAATTCAAATAGAGTCCTGTATATTGCAGGGTTGTCGAGTTTCAAGATGTGGGATAAGTTAAATATGCCAACGTTCAGTTGGGTAAGTCTAGATATTAGGGCTGACCTGAGCCTCTGGTCTATATTTGTACAATGGAAAAAGAGATGATTCGCTGTTTGAGACTCCCCGCAGGAACACAAGTCATTGTCTTTGATACCAATTTTATGAATGTGATCCAAACATCTGGTATGATTAATTCTAAGTCTATTTATGAACACAATTAAAGGTCTACTTAAAGATGTCCTATAAAACCACGGATTAACATTAATTCGGGGAGCAATCTCATACAAATGCCTTCCAAACTCCGAATTGTCCCAGCGAGTCTGCCATGTTTCGTTATATCTTTCCCTGTCTAAGGAATTTAAATCCGAGCCAATTATGGGTATTGAGTCTGCATTTGTAACAGAGCCGTGATTCGAAGCTATAGAGTCCGCTATGGCATTCCCCACTATACCCATATGTCCCGGGACCCACAGAAAGTGAACAAGCAGATTTTTAAGTCGACAGTGCCAAAGTGATTCTCGGATCTGGTATACTAAAGGGTGTGTTCTGCTAGCCGGATGAGCCATCAAAGCCTGCAAAACTGATTTACTGTCTGAAATAATAAGTATTTTAGCATAGTCCTGCAACAAGGCCATTTTTAAGGCCTCAATTATAGCAAAAGCTTCCGCTGTGAAGATGGATGATTTGCTATTCAGAGGGAAATAAGCCTCAATGTTCATGTCCGGAAACCAAACACCCGAACCTACAGAGCTATCAGTCTTAGACCCGTCAGTATAGATCGGATTAAAATCGGACCAACGGCGCATCAACAAATCATTAAATTTTGAATACACTTCGTGTTGCGTACACAAGGATTTCCGTACGTCTAAGAATCTGACTACTGGTCTGTATGTATTAGCCTCCAACGGAATAGAAAATTGGGGGTGGCGGAAGCCAGTTATAATATTGTATTTTTCCATTTTCGATCTTATCATTAATGCAAATGGGTGATTAAAGGAACTTTCTTGGGATAACTTTATGGCTATATCACGAGCGGGATTATTGACACAAGACAGTAATTTGTTAACATATTTTTCGGAGAGAAATTGGAGTCTTTCACGAAGAGGCATGACATTTGCCATCTGTTCGAGACCCATTGTATGTGACGAAGTCATGGCTCCTAGGGATATACGCAGTGCCTTCCATTGGATTCTCTCAAGTTTAATAAAGTTGGATACTGGGCAGGACAATAAGAGGGGGGCAATATATTCCAGTCTTGGTCTGATTAGTCCAATATATAATCTAATTAAGCATTGGGGATCAGAACCCCATCTTACACCGCACAAGGATCGCAAGACATTCAAGTAACGCAAACAACTACTATGGACTGAGTCCACATGGGGTTTAAGATTAAGGTGTTTATGAAACGTAAAACCAAGAAAGTTAAATGTGTCCACATATGCAATATGTTCGGAGTTAATGGTCATTGCTGGTTCCGGTAAATATTTTTTCCTGGGAGCAGAGAATATTATAGCCTTAGATTTCCTGGCCGACACTGTGAGTTGCAATTCATTAAGACGAGTCGTAATAATGTTAATAGCTTCCTGAACTTTCGATCTAGCTACAGATATGTTGCGATCAGCACAATATACAACTATATCATCCGCGTAGGCTAATATGTTGATATCATTATGCAGATTTTCGAAAATACTATTAATGTATAAATTAAAACAAAAAGGACTTAGTACACAGCCTTGGGGAACTCCTGTATAGGAGTGACGGTTTTCAATATCGTCCTGAAAACGGATATAAAGATCCTTAAACTGGAATAAGCAATAAATTATCCGTGCAAAGTGTGTGGGAATATTAAATAAGCGAAGTTTCTGATATAGTAATTCAATATTCACATTGTCGAACGCACCTTTAATATCTATAAAAGCAGCAGTTACACAACAACCTTTGAAAATTTGAAGTGAAATAAAAGACCAGAGCGCTACCACATTGTCCATGGTAGATTTACCCTTGCGAAATCCTGACTGATTATTACCAAGTTTACATTCAGATTCTATGAACCATTCTAAACGGAAGTTGAGGATTCTTTCAAAGAGTTTCCTTGCACATGAAGCCATAGCAATTGATCTATAAGAACTAGATAAATTTGCTGGGCATAATTTCTTCTTTAGAGGAATAATTGAGTAATTAAACCACGAAAGAGGGATCATACCGGTTGAGAGTATGTTATTATATAACTCAAGTAAAGCAAACTTATTGCTTGAGTTGAACTGCTTAATATGCCCATTACGTAGGCCGTCAAGACCAGGAGAAGTATCTTTTGATAACGAAATAGCCCTATCCAGCTCGTTAAAGGTTATCGCCGAGGTGATTGGATGATCCTCCTGAGGGGGCCCCGGCATATAGAAAGACCAGGGTCCGGAGGGTCCAGCAAGGCAATCACAAAACTCGGAAACACACTCCTTGAAACCCGAAAGAGTTTCTGAAAATGATCCTTTAAAACATTTTATGATTCTCCATAATTCTGAGACTGTCATATTAGAATCAATATTCTCGCAGAATTTCTTCCAGCCTTTACGTTTCTCGTGTCTAAGTGTATATTTGTATTTACGACGCGCAATGGACAGTTTTTCAAAGTTTTCTCTAGATGGAGTCTTAAAGTACCTAATTAAAGTAAGTTTCTGTTCAGCCGAAACTCTGTTACAAATAGAGTTCCACCATGGATTTTGAGTTCTATATCTCTCCTTTGATTTACGTTTAAATTGCTCGTAGAATAGTTCACCAAACTTATCAAACCTATCCTCGCTTGCAGTTGCTAAAAAGGCATCTGATTTAAAGATCTTCGAGATTTCCATATTGAGTAGGGATTTGCTGATGGTCCTTGGGACATTATAGTTCATGCCTACTTGAGTCATTGGGTCCATTTGAAAAAAGGTCTCTATAATACAGTGATCGCTACCAAGTGTTTCCCTATTAGGAATCCAGGTGGCAGAAATACTCATATTCGGTGAAACTATTGTCAGATCAATGGCTGATATACTTCTACCGAAGTATGTAGGGGAGCCATCGTTTAATAAAACCAAACCAAAACGATCGATAAAATCAAGTACCTTCTGACCTCGTGAACTATCAGTCGCACCACCCCATGAGGAGTGATGGGCATTAAAGTCACCGCAGATTACCAGCCTTGATGTGTTGATCGACTGCAAAATTGATCCAAGGTATGACACCGAAAAATCCATATTCGGTGGTAAATATACGGATAGAATTGTAACGGAGCCCATAGTGCACTCAATTTCACAACCACACACTTCTATTGCCCTATGTGGAGAAAATAATCTAAGATCCCTATACCTAAGTTTCTCATTCAATAAAATGGCGACACCTCCACCTATGTTGCTATCGGAAATCCTATCAGATCGAATCATGGAAAACCCCCTTACTCGAAAAGAGTCTGACGGTCTCAAATATGTTTCGGATAAACAAGCAACTGAAACTTTCCTGTCCAGAAGAAACTGAGCTAACTGTGGAATTTTATTCCTAACACTTAAACAATTAAGCTGACATATCTTCATGATTTGTTAAACAATTTTTGAAAATAGGAGACATCATTGTCTCAAATATGTTCTTATGTATTATATTAACATTCTCACTACTATTCACAGCCTTCATTAATTTTCTAAAAAATGGTTCAACGTGTCGTCTTGTATCCTGGTCTAATAATTTGACCTGTTCGCCGATGACCTCCTTTATCTCCAATGAGACAATTTCTACATTAGTAGAATCCGTCGCAGTAGATACTACAATGGATTCCTTAATTGTAGGAATATTAGAAGCCACTGGCAGCTCAGGTAAATTATCATGTGACCTAATACGTTTCGCAGCTCTAGGGGATACGGAAACCACTTCCTTGGGAAGTTTATTAGGTATTCCAGAAGCACCAAGTGCAGGAAAATCAGCGTTGTTGATGGTGTAATTGTATTTCTGTAGGTTTGCAGACGGGTTATGTGAAAACAATGTGGCCTGCGGTCTTATCCTATTAGCCTTTTCTAATTTAGACTTCTTAAGCCTTTGTAGAACAGGACATTCGATAGACGAAGATATGTGGCGACCACCACAGTTCGCACATTTTACGTTGTTGGTACATGCAGTTTCATCATGTGTGCCTGCACATGTTTTGCATAGTCTCTGTGGACGAGTGCAAGATTTTTCATAATGGCCGAAATGCCAACATTTGCTGCATTGAGCTACCTTTTCACGGAAGGGAGAAACAGGGAAATTAACCCCGCCGATATTCACATGTGAAGGCAGTACTCTGCCAGTAAAACAAATCAGAACCGTATCTAAATTGTATTTTATCTCCCTATTCTTAGAGTCAGTACGAGTGAATCTACGAACCTCTGACACACCGCAAGTGTCAGGTACTGGCCCGTATTTAGATAAATTTTTACAAACTATCTCGTTAAAAATTTCCTCTTCTGAATAGTCCGCTGGGATTGGTACTACTCCCTTAGCCTCGCAAAATTCAGAGGGTATAAAAATACAAAATTGCTCATTGAGTGTCTCATTACCGGCAATTTCATTAATTGTGTTCATATTAGTACTTGTTATTTTCAGTTTACTTTTGGAAATAAAAAAGATTTCCACGTCCTTATATTTTTCATATAATAACTTACCCACTGTGACCGGTCTCAACGCGCCCATGTTCCTATGGGGAGTCAAAAACAATTCGAAACTCATCCGAGAGCCATCCGCCACATAAAAACGTGGTCTTGGCAGCGTCCTTTCAATAACACCGTCAGTGGTGTTTCTTTTGAGAATTTTGCCCTCAGGCCACACCATGGCTCAAGCCAGCTAAGTATCTTATTTTTCAAGGGGTGTAAATTATCTGTGATTTCCTTTTAAATCTCTAATAGAAATTATCAGTAATAAGGTAGATTTTTTTTCCCTCCTTTTTATAAAAGTTTGGTTATATTAAATGTGTTCTTCTTCTTCTTCTGTGTTAATTTTAATATGTTGTAAAATGCGTCTTATCGTTTGAGCGGTCAAATCAAGAATCCACTAAAATGGTTCAAGATAATTATCCATGTTTAAGATGTTTGGCAGTGTCTACATTACATAGTGTCTACATTAGGCAAATTTTTATCAAAACAAACGTCAAAAACAGTGTGAATATATGTATAAAAGGTAGCCATAGTTAAAAAGTTGTCAAACTGCATATATAAAAAACAATAATGAATACGCCATATTGTTGTTTTTGTGCAACTGTTCCCACCTTCCACAAATGCGCGTTAAGTTTGACGTTTATCTTGATAAAAAATTGTGTAATGTAGACACTATGTTAGGCAAATTTTTATCAAAACAAAGGTCAAAATCAGTGCGAATATATACAAGGTAACCTTAGTTAAACAGCAGATTACTATTTTGGTTGTTACAGTTGTCAAACTACATATATAAAAAAACAATAAGGAAGCGTTAAGTTTGATGTTTATCTTGATAAAAAATTTTCTAATGTAGACACTAGGTCAGGTAAATTTTTATCAAAACAAACGTCAAAATCAGTCCGAATATACACAAGGAAACCATAGTTACCAACTGAAGGAGGAGGATATCCTGCTGGACTCGGCGATGGATTTTGTCAGTACGACGGAGGGGCTGGAGGACCTGACTCTTGGGTCCGATGAAGAGCACGAGATAACAGTTATCTCTGCTCTTGATCGGAGCAAAGAGCATGGAACTGCAACCACTGCGACGACACTAGATATGAAGCAGGAGAGCTCGACGGGGGCATCAGGCAAAACAACTGTTCGGCAAGTAGCGGTAGAGCATCCAATGGATGAGCAGGCTGCAACCGACAGTCGAACGATATTTAATAAGGCGAAAAACGGCGCTAGAGCCTCCATAGCTGCACTAAATAAGTTGGCTAAGAAGGACCCATCGCTGATAGATGGACGGGATAGGCATGTTCGCAAGAAACACCGAAAGTTTATATACAGGTTTGAACGGACCTATGGCTACATCGGTGATGTCTTGGGAGTGTCTTAATCAGAAGGTTTTAAAGTTTTTAAAGAGGAAGGTCCGGAAATTGTTCGCAAGGGTAAAGATTCCGTGTCTATCAGTACTTTGGAGTCACAAGTCGCCGCTAACAGGCATGGAGTTGCTCACAAGCCATCCAGCGGTCTTGTAAGTTCTCGCAAGGGAAAGACACAAGTCAACTAGGATTGGTAATGAGGCAACTCAAACTGGGAAGGGAGCAGAGATGGTAAACCAAACTCCTGCGAGCCTCGTTAAGGACTACCAGATGAGATCCATTAGGGGAGCTCTGTCTAAAGATGAGATACCCTATACTTCCAAAAAAAGCTGGTCATGTACCACATGACTTTTAAAGGTCCTGCTAAGGAAACCATAAAAAGAGTGAGGTTTAGGGATGACCAGCAGATACCATCGGCAAAGAAGGTGGGTAAGGCACCAAGTGGCTCGCTTAAAAACTCTCGTAAGGGATTAGTACGGAAATGTGGAAATGTAGATATCACATTGACTAACTCTAGTTGAGGATTGGAGGGTGGCTATGGGTGTTCTTTTTCTGACCATTGCAGGATAACCTTTAGTCTGAACTTTCTGGGTTCAGAGAGGAAACCTTTTAGGAATCCTAGAAGGATGAAATGGGACGCTTTCGGGCGTGATTTGAGGTCAAGACTGACTGGAACTCCGAGGGAGTTTATGTCGAGGGATAATCTTGACGAAGTGGTGGAGAGAATAACGGGGTCCATTATCAGAAGCTATGAGCTCTCCTGTCCGGGTAAGAGGAAACAGCCGGTCTGGTGGTCAGAGGAGTTGAGAGTTCAACGGACCACAGTTGGCAGTCTATATAACAGGGCCCATAGGACTGGTAAGGACGAAGTTTGAGACACCTATAGGGTGAGTTTTAATAAGTACAAAAAGGACATTAGACGAGCGAAAAGGTCTTCGTGAATTAGGTTCACGAGACCATTGACTCTGTCAATAAACTATCCAGATTCAGGAAAATACTCTCGAAGAATCCTAGTGTTCCGGGAAGTATCCAGAGATCAGATGGTTCATGGACGGGGTCGAGGTCTGAGTCACTTAATGTGCTTTTGGAAACCCATTTTCCGTATTGTAAGGATCCATTGATGGAAGGATCAGGTGAGGAAGAGCACGGTAGTGGGAGACCTGATTGCGGTTGAGAAAGTAACATGGGCGGTAAATTCATTAGAGCCTTACAAGTCACCTGGCCCGGAAAAATTCATCCAATCTTGCTAAACAATATTTCAACAAAAAATCCGATTCAAATCATCTAAAAACAGTACTTTGAAAAAAAAAATAAATATAAATATCCCGTTTTATTTGTAACGTATCTAGAAAAAAAAATTGTTATTTTCTATTTTTTTTTTTTAACAAAAATACTTAAAATTTTACATTAAATTTAAAATTTTCGACATTTTTTTGAAACCTCTTTAGCTACTGAACATATTAAACAAAAATTATTAATAAAACTAAAATTAATTTTTTGGTATTTTGTTTAACAAAGTTGAGCAAGATGTTTTTGAGATATGCTTCAATATGTAGAGCAATGTGTTATTTATGGTTAAACAAAATGAAAAATTTTAAAAACTGTAATTCAATTCAATTGGTTTTAGCCACCTCTTGCAGCTCGTCTACACGTTACAGAATATATACGATTTTTCTGTCAGAGTGTGAAATTCGCTATCTGAGAGAATTATCTCACATGTAGATTCAAATATTAGAAGCTTTATGAGACTGTTGTGATGAGATTTCTCTACACAACTATCTTATAAGATGAATTATCAAAAAAAAAAAAAAAACACATACGAACTGAGAGAATTACCTAGTGTCTACATTAGGCAAATTTATATCAAAACAAACGTCAAAATCAGTGCGAATATATATAAGGTAACCTTAGTTAAACAGTTGATTATTATTTTGGTTGTTACAGTTGTCAAACTGCATATATAAAAAACAATAATGAATACGCCATATTGTTGTTTTTGTGCAACTGCTGCCACCTTCCACAAATTCGCGTTAAGTTTGACGTTTGTCTTGATAAAAAAATCTCTAATGAAGACACTATGTAACGCTATTATAATATTTGAGATAACGCCGGCAGAAGAGAGAAATCATTAGTTTATATTATATTAAATAAGGGTACGAGTATTCACAGAGTAAACATGTCCTTTTGTCGAACCTTTTTAGCACAATTTTTATAATTTTTAACGTAAAGCAATCATTAAAAGGAAACAATTTTACAAAAACATTGTGTTTTAGTAATTTCCGAAATACACATACACACACACAAACAAACTTTCGTATTACATATTCTGCTACTTGTAGATGGGCTGTTAAGTATTTCCAAATTTTTGGGTCTCTTATATGAATTTTTTTAAATTATATTCATAAATTTATATTCATAAATAGTTTCTAGGGTTAATGATATATATATAAGAAAATAACTATAATAATCGATTTTGTAAGTCTATAGAATCAGTTGTTATTTTTGATTTGACAAAAATGTTTGTTAAATGTAAATAATATCGATTTTTTGTGCGAATAAATACACAAAAATGCTTAAATAATGATTATGTAAAATTAAAATTAGTAATAGTAAATATGAAATTATTTTCTTCGTTGTTGAAATACTGATAATTTAGCCTTTTTAAGGCATTTTAAGGAATAAAATAGTTAGAGTGCTATATTCGTATGTGCCGAATTTTATATATCCATCATCCATGTTGGGATGTCATATGAAAAATTAATATATGTATTTCAAAATGAATGAAAGAGTAACAATTCTAAATGAAGACGATATTAATTAAAAAAATGGTTTTGAAAACTAAATTAATTTAATGTTCGAAAAAATATTTTCACACATCTCTGCCAGAAAAAAACCAAAAATGCATTTTGGCCGATATCTCGAATATTAAAGGACCGATTAAGTTCATTTTTTAGCACAAAAATTTTGAAAAATTTTCTGTGAAAGAACGAAGTCTCTAGCTTATATAGACGCTCCAAAAAGTTGAAGAAAACAAATTTGATATAGATTATTGTTGTTGTTTTTCAGTGCCCATAAAAGCTCAACTATAAATAAAAAAAAGATTTTTCAATAACTCGGTTGTGAATAGACCGATTTGACTGATTCAAAAAATCGAAATTTTAGAAAAAAATATATGACCGACTTATATAAGTTTTCCGAGTTTTCTGTGAGAGAACGAAGTCTCTACCTTATATAGAGGCTTAGAAAAGTCGAAAACAATTACGTTTTTTCGGGGGTATCTTCGTTTTTTGGCGATAACTCGGCGATATCTAAGAAAAATTGTCTGTAAATTGATGTACAAAATATAAATATCCGAT
The DNA here is from genome assembly GCA_932274085.1 of Protocalliphora azurea. Taxonomy (NCBI): domain Eukaryota; kingdom Metazoa; phylum Arthropoda; class Insecta; order Diptera; family Calliphoridae; genus Protocalliphora; species Protocalliphora azurea. Next base: position 125,253,581 of record OW026519.1, read on the forward strand.
ATCTGGGTCTCTCTAAAAACTAATTTCAACAGGCAGACAGTCAGACGGACATCATTATATCGACTTCCCTTTCAATAAGGATCCATAATAAATAATTAGCCAGAAGCTAAAACGAAAATAAAAAGGCTAAGCTGGCAACACTGAGCGTTATATTCTTGAAATCCAATTCAGCGTCTAAAATCGCCAATTAGACATCATTTATTATTGTTTTGTTAAAAATCAAAAGAAACTCCTTCCACAAATTTGTGATTCCAACAATGGATTCTTTAGATCAAATAAAGGATTTATTAAAATCATGTCTACTACCAGAACTTAAACATGATTTAGACACCATTCCCATTGAAAGAGAACATTTCCAAGGCTATCAGAAATGTTTAGAAATACAATTACCGTTATTGTACGACTGGATACAGCAGCAACCCAAAAATTTTGTCGAGATCGGCGAAGAATCAAAAGAAAGTAAACGAAAGGTACGTTTAAGAATCCATAATACTAGAAATTAAAATTTGTAATAAATTTCATAAAAATTGAAATAAATTTCTTTCAGATTCAATCTTGCCTTATAGTGCTTCTTTGTGAAATCAGTTTTCCAAATTCAATTTTTCAATTAAATCAAAAAAAATTGATAGAGAATGCCGAAAGAATTTTACAAAACATGAATGATATATCTAAAGAGGTAGAAGATCTGATATTTAAATATTATGAAGACAAATTACATAAAGATAAATGGAAGAGACAATTGGGGGCGGTTCATGGTTTTGTAAAGTATTTGGAGGTAACATACAAACTTTTTTTTTTATTTTAATGTTCTAATTTTTCACTTTAGTTACGATTTAGAAACGGTCGTCATCCTGGCCAAATTATGAGCCATAAATTACTTATGTTTTGCTTATCAGTCGCTTTAAATATCAGATCCTGTTATGAGACGCACTATAAAACTTTAAGTACATCAATATTTCTGATTATGCTACAAAAAGAGGTAAACATTTTGTAATTTCATACTTAAAATTAGCTTTTGCAAAATAAGTTTATTAAATTTACAGGTTAACGATGATATTATTTCTATGAATATTCATAGTGTTATTTATAATGCAGTCATTAAAGATATCCATATTATGGATTCTATTACATTTATTGTTAAACAATGGAATTGTTTGATAAGATGTTTAGATTTTTATACAAATTTCGATAGTTTTACGGTAATTTAAAGTTTGTGTAAATAATTACTTTTTTTTACTCATAAATATGTATTAATTTGCAGTGGAACTATTTAGATGATATGATGGAAGTATTACTACGTAATATATCTCTTGCACCTGTTAGTGCAGCGTCCATATGCCTACTAAAGTTTGTAAAAAAATTAGTTGTTTATTTTACAATAAATCACAAAGATTTTGAAGTGTTTTTTGATAAAGACCTAACGCAAGTAGATGATATAAATGAATGTCGTTTATTAGGCAATAGAAATACTAGTTACACTTGCTACAGATGGGCTAAAAGTATATTGCAAATGTTTGTATTAGAATCACATAAACTAATGCAATCAACTGAAACTGCCAATAAAATATTACAGGTATTTTTAATACTTTTGAAAGTTAGCTTAAAATTTGAAACTAATAACACATTGTTTTGTTGTTTAAGGAAATGCATAAAATTTATATATTAGCTATATTGCCCATAGATTTATCTGTAATAGAACCACATTTGATTACGTTTTTGGACAAGTTTATAGCTGTATTAATGGAAACGATAAAAGTACACAAATGTCAGGATATAATGCCTGTGAGTAAAAGCTCAGTTAATGTTGATATATACATATTTTAAACAATTGTATGTAAAATATTTTTCAGGTAATTTCTTCGTTGTTAGAAACATTTTATTTTCATCTTCAAAATACGGATGAAGGCGAGAAACTATACCAATATAAACAAAATTTATATAAACTTTTAAAAATTGAAACGTTTAAAAAGTATACAACAATATAAAAAAGTAGAAATATAATTTATTTAAAAATTTAATAAAGTAAACAAAATATATGAAATTTAATTAATTTTGATAAAATATTTGCAAATTATTAATTTCCATTATTATATTCTGATATACATTCAGAGAGAACATTTTGTAATTCACTTCTTATATATTGAACATGTTCTTGTATAGAAGGTTCTTCCTTTAAAAAGTCACGACTATTTTTGGTAACCACATTACGTACAGTAACAGATGAAAGAGTTTCTTCATCTTCACAGCAAGTATCACTGTTATTTAACATATTTAGATTATCAGCCACTGATTGTACTATATTCAAATTAAATGATTGTTTTTCTTGTTCAATTTCAGCCTTTAAAAGCAACATTTCTTCTTGTAATTTTTTGCGTCTCTCTTCTAATTCCAATAACTTAATTTGTTCATTTTCCAATGTTTTAGATAGATCTCGGAAAGTGTTGTTAGCTTTTTCCACCAAGGTCTGTTGTTTATCACAAACTCCATTTGTCAATTGCTCCGTAGTATTCGATGTGGTGTGCATTTCATATCTTACTAAAACTTGATCATCACTCACACATTGTTGGGCTTCATTAGTTGCATCAGTTTGCATATTTTTTGACATGATTATAAAGAATGTTGAAATTTCTATTGTTTTTTAATAAAATGCATAAAAATATATTATTTTTTGAATTAAATATATTTTTGAACAATTGGTTTGTTTAAAAAAACGGATATAACATTTGACAATAAGTTCACAGAATTTCCGATAAATCTTTATGTAAAATGTGACAACACATCTACAACAGAACGAAGCGACAGTCATTCCGATTTATATATTTTACAAAAAAATTCTTAAAACTATAGAAAAACTATATTATAAAAAAAAAATTTTAATTTTATCATCAATCGTAAAGAGAAAATGATACTCAAAAATATAATTATAGCGATTTATAATTAAAACATTGTTAGATTTACTTTTGACCCAACCCAACCATCCTTGACAGAAAATGTACTTAAATAACCTTATAATTCAATATTAAATGAAATCGATAATTTTTATTGCGTATGAAAAACAACTAAAACTCGAACTAGGATTCGTTGGTAAGTCTTTCAATTTCCAATTGTAATTTTCGTGATTCCAATAACATTAAAGTTCTTTTGATTTTACAATTTTCCGTTAATTTTGTAAAATAGGCAGCCTTGCTACGATAGTATTCGGTCTCAGCTTTGGACAGTTCATCTTGTAATTGTTTCGATTGTTTAGAACGTGGCATTAAATTCTGTATAACATCTAGTTCTTCTTGAATATTTAATAAATCTTCGTCATTGACTTCTTCAATATCATCTTCAATATCGTGAGTTGATGAGGTGTTGGTAATAGCTGCATGATACGACTCGAAAGGTTCTGGAAGTTGTTGCTCCTGTTGTATAATAGCGGGAGACTGTATGGGATTTTCTTCTTGCTCTATGGTATTACTAGTCTAAAAAACAATTTTTTTAGAACAAACAAGTACTAAGTTGTTTTCTAAATAGTTACCTCTATTATTTTAGGTAAAGTGGTGGAAGAATTATTCATTTCATCACATGTGGAAGTTTCGCGTGCTCTTTTTGATGAGTTTGTAACCTTTGTATTCATATGAATTGTGTAGCAATTAATTATTAAGTATATAAATATTGTAATTTAATTATTAATTGAAATTAATTTATGTAATTACATAGCAAACGTTCTACCTTGTGAGAAAATAAAGCTATTTAATGTCTATTTATTTATGATGGTAAACTATACTTTAGGCCATAATCGGTAATATTTATTAAACAAATTTATATTACTATTTTTTATGTAATAATTAAAAAAAACAAGTCAGTTAAAAATTTTATATGAATCTATAAATTAGTTTTGAAAAATATTAATTTTCCAATTGGAAAAATTAATTGTACGCTTCTAATTGTTTTATTTCTAAGCGCAATTTCTTTGCTTTTAAAAACATCAATGTTTTTTCAATTTTTAAATTATTCATTTCGCTAATGAAATATTTAGATTTTTCTTTAAAATATTGTATTTTAGCTTTTAATTTATCATCAGTTTTATCCTTTTTTGTTGTAGATTTACGTGATGGTATATAATCGTGTAAATTCTAAAACAAAAAAAGAAAAAATGTTTTGTTTTGTTCATGCTTTTCTTAGGGATCTAAATCGTTTTTTATATAATTATATATATTTGTTATAAAATGTATTTATATGTATATATATATATATATATATATATATGAAATAATTACTTACTTCTACTGTATCCTCATATATTGTATTATCATTTGCATTATCATTAATATTTGTATCTTCAAATTCCATACTACATTGTTCCGTTTTAACATTTGAATGTATATTTTCATTTTGCTGTATTGCTTCCGATTTTGATGTTATGTGTCTCTGTAAACATTTTAAATTCAAATTAAAAATATATATTTTCCAAACGATTACGTTATACTATGTTTCCACTGGCAGGTTTTGGGCAAACATGTCCTTTTAAACAAAACTAGTTGTTTTCAATTTGATTTCCTATACGTTTTTATAAACCAGAATATTGTTTTTCGAACTAGTTTTGTTTTAGCTACACTGCGCTGTGTCTTGGAAAAAGCAAAACACTTCTATGGTATCAATTTGCACTGAATATTTTTGTCGAAAAATGACATTAAATTTTTATTTTACGTAAAAAATAAAATGTTTAAACAATTGGCGATATAGTAATTGCTATGAATTTGTGGTGATAGCAAATGTGAGAAATAGTTCGATATAACGACCATACGAAAACTAGTCAGATCAATGGAAACGTCATAGATTAATATAGATATGAAGCTCTGTTCTAAAAAACCTAAGTCGGTTGTCAAAAATAAAAAAACCTAAGTCTAAGAATGTGTTAGTAAAAAATTTCATTGAAATCAAAAACAAACAAATCTAGCACGAGCGTTTTTTTTTTTTTGTAATTTTTTTCAACTTTTTTTAGATTCATATCTATATTAATCAATGGAAAACACTTTCAAGTCCCTTATTCATAACTGGTTGTTTTAAACTCAATGGAAACATAGTATTAGCTGCAATTCAAATCACGTTACTAACATTTTAAATTTACTTATAGTATAAAAATGTGTTATAATTGTGAAAAAATAAATTTTGGAGTTTTGGAGATTAAATGAATATAGAATATAGTAATATAAATAAAAAAATAATAATTAATTCGGTATTTAAACAGTTTTTAGTTAGTTCCCCCTATAAAATAATTAAATATTAGTGATTTTGTATTTCAACTATGTATACCTATCAAGATCACCAGCACACTTGATTTTTAAATAATTTTGCTAATGATTGGTAGTACTTTTATTTGTGATTAAAGTAATGTAAAAATTTTTTCCCGCTCGCTTTTAGCTTACGAGTTATGGCCATCTAAAGTATTGATACATTTTTGTGAATATCTTTATTACTACATATGCGATTTAAATAATATAAATATTGTTTAAAAGTACAATCAAATACATTTCTAATGATATATAAAATTTAATTTTTTATTGATATAACAGCACATAAAAAATTTTTTTATTTCCAAAAAATTTTTCAGCGAACCCAATGCTCAACATACATAGAGTAGAAAGTCCATAAGCACGGAAAGGCCGGCTACACAGAAAACCCTTTTTAATATAAAAAAATAGTTTAATTTCAACAGTGCTGCTAATCATGATTTGTTCCTATAAGTTTATGTAACATTCTTTTGTTTCACTAAAGTATTTTTCATAAAAATTTGTATTTTTATACCCTACACCACCATATGTGGTTGGGGTATTATGATTTTATGTTGATATTTGTAACGCATAGAAAAAGTTATCCAATACCCACTTCAAAGTATACCAATCGACTCAGAATCACTTTTTAAATCGATCTAACGATGTCCGTCTGTCTGGCTTACTGTCCATGTAAATCTTGTGCACAAAGTACGGATCGCAATTTTAAAGATAATTCAATGACGTGGGACTTTCATGATACCAGGACGAAGCATATTGAAATTGGTTGCGATCGGTCCACTATTTCACCTAGCCCCTATACAAATGCCCCCCGGAATTGAGTTTAAACACTCAAAAATGCCTTAAAAATAAGAATATTCTAATGAAATTCGGTGCAAAGAAGTTCTGTACAAGTATCAATCTTTGTAGCAAATTTTTTGAATTTATGAGCGGTCCACAATTGACCATATCTCCCATATAAACCCTTCTTCCGAAAATCATTTTAAAGTGTACGAATGATACTATCAAGTTAATATTCGTCACAAATAAGATTTATGTAAGTAGAAAGAACATTGCTAAATTTTATAAGAATCGGTTCATAATTTATCATAGCTCCCATATAAACCCACTTCCAGGAATCACCGTAAAGTGTATTAAATTTGTATATTTTATTTTACATTTAGTTAAATTTGCCACAGGTGTAGTATAAGTCCCCTTTCCGAATTTTTTTGCTCGTACACAATTGTGTAAGGTATTATATGGCGGTCTTGACCGACTATATCTTTCTCGTTTTACTTTGTGGCACACTGTTTGTGGCTGTAAATATTTAACATAATTTATTTATATTAAACTTAGCGTTAACATTGCTGTTAATGCATATTTGTGTAAATATTGCTTGTCTCTTTTTCTATCATCGTTGTTTACATTTTGTTTATATGTACGTATAATCTGTATGTTTATATAAATACATGAGTATGTATATAGTGTACATATCGTACGTTTGTTTTCATATTATGTACATTTTTCTGTTTATTCATTGTTTACTTTACCTTAATTTCTAAATTTGGAAAATGGGCAGGATCAGCACCGCTAGAACGAGCAGCTAAACATGAATTTCTAAAATAATTATAAAGTATTGTTTATTTCGTAGTTATTCTTTTAACTGTATTCTCTTATAAAAACACAGGAATAGTTAGCTACTCACCTATGCTTTTGCAAACGTATAGCCGCTGTATTTTGTAATACACGATTACACGCTATACAAATCGCAGAATGTTTACCATTGTCAAATTTTGGTATAAAACCATACAGCTCATAAGCTGCACTTGTTTTACGTCCAGCCATTTTCATTTTGTTAAAGAATAAAAAATTGTTTGATGCGCGAAGAGAAAAAATTAATTAGAACAATGTTAACAAGTTGACGCGTCAAGTATAAATGGCGTAGATAAGATGTCAAATACTAGCATATGCTTTGGTATGTATAAATGTAATGTACACAAATAAAGTGATGCCACATGTTTCTTTACACAGTGGGCATGGTTTTATTAAAAACAGCGTTTTGCAATAATAAAAATTTAATCAGAGACTAAATAAAGTTTCCAACTTATCTAATCTTTAAGGAACTTTTGTAATGATGTAATGTAATTATAAAGCAATGTTGCCCATATTTTTTATCTTTTCTCCTTTACAGTTATTATAACGGTACTTCAAAAATACTCACTGAGACTCTCTTGCTATAAAAAATATATACTTTAGTTAAAATAATATAAAATAATTCAATATTACCTTCTGAAATAAGACGAACAAAAATGTTTAAAATTTACAATTACTCTTAAACGAATACAATTACTTTGAACCTTTCGAGTACTTTCAACCGAATGCAATTACTCGACTTTTTTATTGTTTGAACAACTCTAATATAATCATTTGTTTTTTACACGAATACAAACAATTTTATTCGAATTATCGAAAAAAAAAATCGCCATAAATTTGACAACAAATTAAACGAATAATAAATATTCGACAATTTGTTTGTAATTTAAATTCCTGAAACCGTTGTTTAAATAACTTGCAATAGCGAAAACAAAATGAGCGACAATGACGGCTCCAACAAGGATATGCCCATACGTAAACGTGCAAGTCTAGTTTGGCAATATTTTGAGAAATTAAGCAGTGTCCGTGTTAAGTGTCGTATATGCCAGCATGAACAACGTTATATGGGTAATACGGCTAATGCCTTGAGACATTTAAAAGCTAAACATGATATCGATGCTAGAGCCATTGGATTATCCGATCCAGAAAATGTCAAGCGCATGAAAGCCTTGTCTACATCGGATATACCATTTGAACAGACCATTGCCGCTATTAATATTAAAAATGAATGTCAGTTTGATGATGAAGATGAGAATCGACATAATGATAAAGATGGCGCGGAGGAAGAAGACGAACGTGATGTAAAATATAGGCGAAATCGTCAACGGATATCTTTATACGATAATGAAGCTGACATAGATCCATATGGAAATAATGATGAGGTATGTTTATATGTTTCGCATTACATATACGTATGTGTGTACACATGTATACTTACGGAATTTGATTTTTTTTAGCCTTTGGTGGATTTTAATGATACTAATAACCATTACATCAACAAAGATGAAGAAGACGATGCATTCAACCATAATCGTAATTCCAAGCCAGTCTCAAATCGTAAGCGAAGTACGTTGGAAGATGAGCGTATTAAAGCGGAAATTGAATATTTTCGGGAAAAGGCCGCCTACTTTCGCATACAAAAACATTTAACGGCCTTACAGGCCAAAAAGGTTAAATTTGAATTGGAACAATTGTATCAAAAACAATAGACTGTTATAAAAACATGCATATTACACATACTTAATATTTATTTAGAAATAGTTTTTATTAAGGCAATAATAAAATTAATTTATATTTTCCCTACAAACATTTGGACGATATTTTCTAGATATTTGGAAGAAAAATATCAAAATATGTTTACAATATCGTATTTTTCTCAGTTTACATAAAATTGGCGATAAATGAAAAATTTGTAAAAGTTTGTCATTGTAATTTTATTTATTATACCTCTTGGTGGATTTTTTATTTAAATATGTATTGATTTCTTATTGCTTGGAAGTATCGCCTAAGAAAATTCAACAATTCGAATATGATTGTTGCCGCGACAAAATTTTTTATTCTAAGCAATATGGTTTTGAATCATTTTCGTATTTTTTTTCTCTAGGGTTATTTTAAAAATTAATTTACAAGTAGTGCCTCTCACAGCGACTGGCTTGTAAAATCACGCATCTTAAGGGGCTTTTATGTTCATATGTACTCGTATATCGATTCAAAGAAATAATGCATACAACTTTTATTTAGAAAACTATGAAATTTAGTATTTTGTAAAAATTTAACGCAATAACATTCCACAAATCTGCATACTTATATACAATTGTATGTATGTACATTACGTCGACTCACTGGAAAAAGTGTATTAGTTGCTGGTGTCTATAAAATTTTTGTTTAAATTTTCTTACAATTTCGCGGTTTATCACAGCCACTCTGATATAAAATTTTACATAAAAATAGGCGATATAGGTGTCAAATTTTTTTTAAGAATTACCCGTTTGAAGTAAAATATTTACGAAAATTACAAGAATACCAATAAAAAAAATAAATACTTTGTTGTTAAAATAACTTAACGAAATGTGAAATTCTTTTGGGTAATTTCACTGAGTAGAACACAAATACTATTAACAGTAAATGTAAAAAATATAAAAAGGATTCAAAAATATGACAATTCATTGAATTGCAGTTTCATCCTCGTTAGTGCTTGAAAGAGCTTAATGATTCTAATGAAATTAATCAGATAACAGGTAAAAGAATGATTATGACATTTTAAAGGACTCAATTTATATTGTTTAAGCTATTTAGCAAATAAAATTGAATGCTGGTATGTAAATCGAATCACAAAAACATTTCTTGTAAAACAATACTTACATATATTTTTTACATTCCCCGTTAATGTTCTCTGTTTTTATATTAATATTTTTTGTAATTTTCGTAAATATTTTAATGCTAACGGTTAGTTCTTAGTAAAAGAAGAATTTTGATACCCAACGTAAAAATTTAATCAAATTTGAATTGTAAGAATATTAAAATACAAATTAAATAATCATCAGCAACTCATTATCTAAAAGCAAGTGAAAATTTACGATTTGGATTTTCATTAAAAAAAACAAATAATATTGTAAAAAAACTTAAAAAAGTAGGCTATTTTGTAGAATATAAAAATATTGACGTCACTCTTTAATATTTTTTATATACCAATGGGCGAGGCTTCCAAATATATTTTCAAATGATACCACATTTTGTAATCGTTGTTTTGTAAGAAAATACAAAAAGGTTCAAGACACTAATAAAGCCTTTTTTAAAGACACAGCTTATGAACGATTATCTGTAGACCCGAAATATTTTGGAAAACATCTTAAAACATTACAAGGTTTATTTTTATTACAATTTTTTTCTCTCATAGGGATTTAGTCGCCTTAATATACATGATTTTTTTTATATAAAATTTATTATTTTTTAGTTTAATTAATTAATTAATTTTGTATATATACTTTAATTGTATGGAACTTATTGATAGTTATAGCTATTGTAACTTCTTTATTAGCTAATTAGGCTTTCATATTACAAACGATCAAATAATAAATAAACATAAATATTAATAAAGGTCAAATAGTTTAAGTTAAATTCCATTTTTATTATTCATAACAATTTCATTTATTTCTAATTTAATTTTTTTAGCTTGAAGAGCAGTTAAATGTTTTTGCAAACGAAAATAAGCAGCCTTTTCACGAAAATATTCTGTTTCGGCTATAATACGGTCTTCTTCTAATTTTGATCTTTTGGCAGATTTTTGCTCTTGACCACTACGAGTTGGAGGAAGACTGCTAATGCCTAAGCAGTCTTCTTCCAACTCGGGAATGTTTTCGTAAAACATAGTTCCTTTGGTAAAACACTGCAAATATAAAAAATTGACAATATTTAATGTTTACATTTTATGTTTTCTCATGTTACCTCCTGATTATTGCCATCATCATCATTATCATCATCACCATTATTATAAGGATCTTGTGTATCGGATGTATCACTGGCCATTGATGGATTGCGTTTAATTCTAGGTTTACGGTCAATACCCATTTGAGTTTTTACAGGTAACTGAGTCATTCTACTCAATTCTTTGATACGCTCTTGATTCTGTGGATCCTGTTGTCCTTTTATGGTGACATCCAAATTATGGCGAGCCTTTAAATGTCTCAGAATATTTCCAGTAGTTCCCTGATAGTTTTGTTCATGTGCACACAGACGACATTTTACCCGATGGTGACTAATTTTCTCAAAGAAATTCCACACTAAACTACGCTTTTTTGATTTATGTTCATCGTAATTTGAATTATCCAAACTACTGTCATTCATTTTTCCGATTAGTAACGGTTTTTCCGCAATTGAAATTGAGGTTATAAAAACTAAATTATTGCTGATGAATTATTATAAACAAAAAAATATTCGTATAATTTTTTTTAGGGTAAAAGATGAAAAAATGTTTAGTCAAAAATCCGGTTTGTATTATATAGTGATGTTAAATGTTAACTAATTACAGGTAATGAGTATTTTATAATAGGTAACCAGGAAAGAGATTTTTATTCATTATTATTTTTTAATTTGCAACCTTCAAATAAAAAATATTGTATGTAATTTCAATTTTTAAAGTATTAATTTTATTTTTCTTTTATTAGCTGCGACTTGTATATTTTTTTACAAAAACTTTCCTCACACTGTTAGTTAACATTACCAGTGTTGTTATTTGTTTTGTTTTTATTATGCTTTGGCATTTTCGCCGCCATTTCTTTTATAAGGTTTTCTTTAATCGACAACAAGAAAACCCGATTTTGTTTTAGCGTCTCTTTCTTTTTGTCGTACGTTGAATATACAAATACTCGTGGCGTGGAAAAAAAATAAATTGGTATCTTTCTTTTGGTTAGTGAGCTGATTACTCAATTATAAGTTGCGTTTGGGAAAAAAAGAACTTAAATATTCAATGTTAAATACCGATTATTTGCAAAAATCAAATCAAAACAAATCCGTTGTCCCACAATAATAACAAATAAATGGAAGATTATCAAATCCAGGACAATAATGAGGACACATTGATTGAAACGGATTACGAAGTAAGTGAAATATTTGAGGGCAGCGCCGACTCGAATGACATTGATGTGGTCGATTTTGAGACCTTCCAGAAGCAACAGCACCAATCAGAGCAAAATTTAGGAACTGAAACAAATTTAAGGACTTGTTTTACATCTAAACATCGCCAGAAACGTAAATATAGTTTTGTGTGGCAATATTTTCAACCCGTCGAAAGTTCAAATCAATTCCAGTGCTTGTTGTGTAAATCCTGTGTTGGCAGTCAGACAAGCAATTTAGCGAGACATTTGGCTTCTGCTCATGATATCACCAACAAGCTAAGAGACGTAAGTTTTTGTCTGCAAAACTGTATTTTGTTTAAATAATCTCTGATCGAAATTCTTATTGCTTTTCAGAAGAGCTTAGAAAACTTAGTGCGAATACGTCCAAGTCGTAGTTTTATTTGGAAATATTGTACCAAGGAAGATTCCAAACACGCTCGTTGCCATTTATGCAACAAAATTTTATATTTTGGAGGAGGTAATACAGCCAATATTTCAAAACATTTAAGGCGTTTGCATTCCGATTTAATTAAAGAGACTAAGGTAAAATAAATATCTGTAAACAATGGACTAACAATTTATAGTTTCATAACTATTTCAACCCACAATTTTGCAGAATCATTCAAACTCTTCTCTAAAAATGGATGATGAAACTATGCAAGCTACAGCCTCTCTCTCAAATACTACCACAACCTACGAAGATGATAACAATGATGGTCGTTCCAGTGCGGACATAACATCGGCTGAACGTAAAGAACGTCGTGGTGCTAGCTACGTTTGGAATTATGTTGAAAAACTGTCACGACACACAATACGTTGTAGACTCTGTACCAAAATTATGTCCTTTCATGGTACGGCCAATGTTATAACCCACTTGCAGCGTCGTCATAACGTTCTTGGTGAACCGGGATCTCAATTAAACCAAATGGTAAATGCAAAACCCGAATCGTTAAGTGAATTAGATAATCATGATGATTACGATCATAACGAGTATGAAGGAAAGAAATATGGTCGAAAATCTATGAGTACGGCCAGTGTGGTATGGAAGTTTTGTACACGTATTAGTCAGGATCAAGTAAGATGTTGTTTTTGCAAGAAAAATCTTTCTTATCAGGGCACTTCGAATTTACAACGACATTTGCATCGTATGCATGGTGTCATAACGCACGGCCGCCTCAGCAAGGCGACAGAAGATTTCGTGGCCATTAAAGAGGATAATTTTAAGGTGCCAGAAAACGTCGACTTTATTTGGCAATTCTGTTCACAATTAGAAGACCATCAACGTACAAAATGCAATATGTGCGATGCTCTTTTTGAGACTAAGGACACCGAGACAATAGTTAAACATTTGGCTATGGTGCATTCAGTGGAAATTAATCAAAATATTCATGGGGACCATAAGCCAATTATAATAAGAACCAAAAAACGTAATAGGCATGTAGATTTTGTAAGTAATATTATTGGCTGTTTATTTTATATTGTATTATATTTATTTTATATTGTATTATATTTATTTTATATTGTATTATATATATATATATATATAATTAAAAAATTATAATTTGTTAAAAAGGAAACCGATGATGAGGATGATTTTGATGCCAAATGGAGTAAACTAGATGATGCTGTAGATCAGCAAATACCAACCGAATTTGATGAAACAAATATTAAAAAGGATGATTCATTGTATGATGATATTATAGAAGAAGATCCCAACAATTATGATGAGGAACCATTTGATCCAAGTGTAAGTATTTCACATTTAAATTTATATTAACAATAACAATTTCTTAATGTTTCCAATTACAATTTTGTATAGTTGATGCAAGATATTCCACAAGCTAATCCTTTGTCGCCACACTCCTCGCATCGAGGTTCACCTCAACAACAACAATCAACTATACAATACCAAAATCAACAACAACCACAGTCGCTACAACCTAACAACAATGTGCTTCCTCCCTTAGAAACAAAAGTTCTTCTTAAATTACAGGAAGATCGTTTACGCATGGAAACAGACTATTTTCGTGAAAAGGCTGGCTATTATCGTATGCAAAAATACTTGACTGCTTTACAAGCGAAAAAAGTACGCATTGAATTGGAACGCTTAAGTAGTGGCGAAGCGACTATCGTTACAACAACAGATTTGAATGGTGCTTATGCTGTTGAAGTTATACCTGAACATATGGCATCACAACAATAGTAGGTTTTTGGTCAGCATGCTTTTGTACTAATCCTAGTTTAAATTTTCTTATCTTATATAATGTCTATTATAATTTAAACTAATGGCTACATAATAAATGTTTGTAACATTATGACAAATACATTTAAATATATGTATTTAATTTTTGTTTAAAAATTTCGAACTAAAATCTGAAAAATAATTCACAAATTCTATTAGGACATTGAAGCAAAGGTTCGAAAGGCTTAAATCTTTAATTCACTTTTCAAAATCGAATTAAATTTGATAACCTTCTTGTTCCTTTAAAGGGTTCATGATAATTTAATTCATAGACTTAAATTATTTGTACTTCACATGTTTTTATTTTATTTATTCAATAATGTAATACAAAGCCGTTTCATGGCCAAAATATAAATATGCATTTCATAGTAATAAAAATCCTGAATAATTAACAATTATATATAATAACAAATAAATATATATAAAACATGTATCGAATTGATTCTGTGGAGAATTAAATCCTTAAAGAATTTACATATTGAATCATTAAAATTTTCTTTAAATCAAATCTACTACAAATTAGCAATAAAAAAAACATATTTCTTAATTCATTTTGTAAAAGATAAAAAGCAGAATATGAAAAATTGAATGAAAGAAAAATGTTTTCATTCAATTTGGAAAAGATTTGAATTAACAAAAATTAAATTCTATTCTATCGCGCAATTTGTTTCTCAATAAATGTTCAAACACAAAGTTGTGCAATAGTAGTTCTCTATAAAATTTTCCTCTTTCCTGAATTAACTGCACTTAAAAAAAACATAAATAAAAATGTAAAATGAGATTGTTGTGACGAAATTTCTCTACACAACTATCTTATAAGATGAACTTTTAAAAAAATGCATATACAGTATACATATACATTGGATTATTAATAAAAAACAATGTTTTTTGTAAAATTATTTTCTTTTGTTTTTTTAATACTTTTATAAAAAATGTGCGAATTTCTTAAATAAAAAGGACATGTTTGCACTGTGACTGATTGAAAATAATGATATCTTATAGGACTTACCCCAGGTCTACAACTGAGATTAACGCTGATATAATATGTGAGATAACGCCGGCAGAGGAGAGTAACCATTTTGTTTATATTATGTTAAATCTTAAATAAGGGGTACACGTATTCTAATAAATCCTATAAGATATCATTATTTTTAATCAGTCGCAGAGAGAACATCTCCTTTTTATTTAAGCAATTCGCACTTTTTAACACAATTTTTATAAAAATGTTTTTTAACATGTAAAATAAACATTAAAGGAAACAATTTTACAAAAAAAAACGTTGTTTTTCAGTAATTTCAAAAATACACATGCACACACACAAACAAACTCGTATATGTGTATTTTTTTGACAGTTCATCTTATAAGATAGTTGTGTAGAGAAATCTCATCACAACAGTCTCATAATACATCTTATAATACTAATATTTGAATCTACACGTGAAATAATTCTCTCAGAGAGCGAATTTGACACTCTCTGACACAAAAATCTTACATATTATGTTACGTCTAGACGGGCTGTTATTAAAATACGTGTATCCCTTATTTAACTTGTTCTTTCTGCCGACGTTATCACAAATATTATACCAGTTGTAGACCTAGGGTCTACCCGACTTCATTATACATAGATGAAATGCCAAAATTTTCTGCTCAAATTTTAATGTTTTCATTGTAGCATACATGCATTCATGTTAATTTCTTGTTCTTTCATTGTTTTATTGTTGTCTTTACCACAGGTCTACAACTGAGATTAACGCTGATATAATATGTGAGATAACGCCGGCAGTGGAGAGTAACCATATAGTTTATGTTATGTTAAATCTTTAATAAGGGGTACACGTATTCTAATAAATCCTATAAGATATCATTATTTTCAATCAGTCACAGAGTAAACATGTACTTTTTATTTAAGCAATTCGCACTTTTTTAGCATAATTTTTATAAAAATATTTTTAACATGTAAAACAAACACTAAAAGGAAACAATTTTACAAAATAACATTGTTTTTCAGTAATTTCCAAAATACACATGCACACACACAAACAATCTTTCGTGTATGTGTATTTTTTGACAGTTCATCTTATAAGATGGTTGTGTAGAGAAATCTCATCACAACAGTCTCATAATACATCTTATAATAGTAATATTTGAATCTACACGTGAAATAATTCTCTCAGAGAGCGAATTTGACACTCTCTGACACAAAAATCTTACATATTATGTTACGTCTAGACGGGCTGTTAGGTACGTGCAATAATTTCTTTGTAAAAAACATTGGGTTTAAACATAATTTTTAACATACATATGTACATATATGCTTTACCTAGTGTCTACATTAGGCAAATTTTTATCAAAACAAACGTCACAATCAGTGCGAACATATATACAAGGTAACCTTAGTTAAACAGCTGCTTATTATTTTGGTTGTTACAGTTGTCAAACTGCATATATAAAAAACAATAATGAATACGCCATATTGTTGTTTTTGTGCAACTGTTGCCACCTTCCACAAATTCGGGTTAAGTTTAACGTCTGTTTTGTAGACACTATGTAAGAACTTACATATCGTCAGCTAAAAGCAAAAAACGTTATGAAAATGCATAATCCTTAACTACAATTTTTTATTTTTTAGTTTAAAATTAAACAATTAAGTACAATTTTTTAAATCGTTCAGTTAAAGCAAAAATAGATGCAGCAGAAAACACTCTTTTGTCATTTTTGAAGATATAAACATTAATCTTTTGTGTAGATTTAGTTTGGGTTAAATATAATTCAGTAAAAATCATTTGATTTTTAAGTAATTGCGCCTTTTGAATTTTAGGTTACGATGTGTTGTACATGGTTTGACTTTGTGTGTTAACTTCCTAATTGTAAGAAAACTGAATAGAGCCCAGAATTTTATTTTATTTTTAATTAATTATTTATAATATAAATATTTCTCAAGTATTAATATTTCTGTTATGTAATATTGTTATTTTAATAAATAAATGAAAACGAACTCTAACTTTCACACTTCCAAATATTTTCCCTCCTTTTCAATAATTAAACATTATAAAAAAAAATATTTCCGAAATTTCTCGGAGTTATAAAAATACGTAACTCGTATTCTTTATTCGCATTTTTTATTTTACTTATTTATTTTTTAATGTTAATTTTTGCATTTTTCACAAAAAATCTATTCTTTTTATTAATAAAATAACTGAAAAGGTAAACCTTAAATAAAATTAAAATTTTTATACAAATTTCGATTTATAATTATTTATGGCTTTTTAAAAAATTATATATTTTATACATAATAGGTCTATAATAAAAAATAAGATAAAATAAAATAAAGTAAAACAAATAACTTTTGTTTAACTATAATCAAAATGAAATATAGATTTTCTTTTAACAACTAATTAACAAAAAAAAATTCTAAAATTTGTTTATATTTTTTATATTTCATAATTGTCATACTCACTAGCTAATTTTATATAAATACATGTATGTATAGAGAATATTATACAAAATTTAAATATTTTTAGAGGTGAATATCAAAATGAAAAAGCGAAATACCAAATAAAAAATAAAGAACAAATCCTAAAATTGAGTTTAAAATTTTGCAAATTTTCGTTTACAGGACAAAAGTTTGTACTTTTTCATTTTAAACTAATCTTTAATTTGGTAAAAAGCTTATTAAGACTAAACAATTAAATTAGTATTTAATATATTAAATTTGATATTTCTTAAATGTAAATTATTTAGTGTTCAAAGATTGTGGTCATGATAGCCATTAAGCCTATACCAGCTAACAGTGCCAACAATTGTTTAACCGATTCTATACGATTCTCTTCCTGTAATAAATCCGGTAATACTGTAACTAAAGCGATATGCAGAAAGCCACCAGCGGTAAATGGCATAATCCAGGATGTACGAGCCTCTACAAAAAGTAAAATAAATTGTGAATATTTATACTACATATTATATTATATATTTGTTTATAAAATAAAATTATTTACCCAATGCAGAAGTAACACCTGAACCACCGATGGCAACAACAGCACCCAAAAGACCTGCACCAGCTGTTAATAATTGAGCGCGGGCAGCATCCCATCGACTGAATCCGGAGCGTAATAAAATAGCAAAATCACCAACTTCATGAGGAATTTCATGCACTAAAATAACATTTTTTGTTTTAATAAAAAGTTGTTAGTTTCTATTAAAATTACTTACACAATATAGCAAATGTAGCTAAAACACCATGACGAAATGAGACCAAAAAAGAGCCAGCCACTGCCAAGCCATGAGTAAAATTATCTATAGAATTTGCCACAAGATTCAAATAACCGGCCACCTTTTTCGGCTCTTTACTCTTTTGTTCACGTTCGAGTAAGAAACAACCATTGGGCACGTCTTCAATATCACAACCTTTGCCACCACAACTTTCGGATGTTTGACCTTCCAAGATTTTACCACCTGTGCGACGCAGTAAACAATTAGCAATTTCTACACATTTAGGTTGGGGATTTTCTTCATCAGCATTGACATAACCGGAGAAAATTTTCTCTACTATTGTGAAAATTAAAATTCCCGATAGTACCCAAATACCGGAATTTAAAGAGGGATGACCAGAAGTTGCTAAAAAAAGGGAAAATAATAATTTAATAAATTAATTCAATATATTTCTTATTTATTTAAATTAATACGAAATTGAGTTTTGCCATTTTCGTAATTATAATTCTAACTATAACAAATTTACTTACATTTTTCATTATCACCTTCCCAGGCTTCCGGTAATAAATGCAAAAATACATCACCCAAAAGACCACCAACAGCAAAACTGAGTAAAACTCTTAGGACCTTTGATTCACCAGCTAAAGTGGCAAAACAAAATTAAAATCAAAGTTTAAAATTATTAAAAAAAAAATTAACTTACGATCTTTATATCCTTGTTTATTTAATTTTTCATCTGTTGGTATTATAAGAAGCGGCAAAATACCACTTAAACCTATAACCACTGAACCTAGCAGCGAAAATATCCAGGGTGTATATTCGAAAGCCTTAAAATATTCGGGCATATATTGATTAACTAAATGTGTATACAACATAACAATATGTTCGTCGAAAAATCCGGCTGTGTAATTCATTATGAAATTTTGTTTTTCTTGCTACGATATTTAAACTTAAACTAAAATAACATCACAATGGAGCTGGTGTTTTTATTTTCAAGTTTGAAATTTAAATCTTATTGATGGTTGCTGAAAGAAACCCGGGAAAAGACCAAATTCGCCAGAGTTATATCACAATGTTTCTGGTATGTTTTTAGATAAAAAAAAACGAAGTTCAAATAAAATTCTTTGTTAAATTGTTTTATGTAAGCCGGGAAGAATCCTAATTTCAATAATGAATAAAGAATTTTTAATTAAAGATATCAAAGTTCAAGTATAATTCTTTGCTTTATTTCTCTATGTAAGCTGTGAATAGTCCTAATTTTAGTGATTTTGTTTTTTCAACCATCTATTGCTGGAGAGTAACTTTTCGAAAGCAAAGACTAATTCTGTAAAGAAATAAGAAAACGAAATGAGAAAATAAAAAAAATAACATTATTTATTAATTTAAATAGAGCTTTTTAATCTGAAAAAGGTGCCAAAATGAATATTATTTTTCTATAAATTCATTTAGAAATTTTAGTTATAGACGCTTAGATACCTTAGCAACTATAGAATATATTCTATGTTAGCAACATTAATAAAAATTTCCTGACATTTATTAGTTAATTTTTGTTAGAATTATTTTAAATTCCATGTCCTATCGGTGTGAAATGTAAAGGCCATAGAATACAACTAGAAGTTTATGTGAGAGGCACTTCGAACTAAATTTTCAAAAAACATTACTCATTTTTCAAAACACAAAAACAAAATATATGTGAATGAATTAGATTTTTGACAATTGAATCAGGTTTTTTTCTCTCACATAAATATCTAGTTATTAATCTTTGGTAAAGACTTTTTATCCATTAATGTACAAAGGGGTCAACTACGGACATTACGTCAATTTGTCCATTAAAAATGAGAACTTAAATATGGCTTGATAAGATAAAAATTACCTGACCAGCTGTCGAAAACAACAAAACAAAAAAAAATAACGTTCTTTATAAAATATAACAAAAAATAAATAAAACACATTATTACTTAATTTGTAGTTCAAGTTCACGGCAATTATAGTTTTTGTAACACTTTAAGATATAGAAAAATAATTGATAAAATTAATTAATTGGTCTAAAATAATTAACAATTAATTGTATTAAAAATAAAATAAAAAATATTAACATAATTTGTTTTTACATGGTAACTGTTTGTAAAAACACAATATGTAGATAGGACTGAAATGATTTATATATCAATACACCCTTTGAAATACACTAAGACCCCGATCTGCGTCCTTAATGGTGACTGGAGAATTGGCATGCTTAATGAAACGACACAGATCAAATCACTATTTTCTATGTATTTGTACTGTTTTCTTAATAATTGGTTCCAGTATAAAAATATTTGATTCGAAAAGAAACAACGAGTATTTTTTATATAAAGAGGTGAAATTAAATTAGAGTGATCCATGTCAAAACGGACATCAATTTGACATTTCAATGACGTGTTTTTCAAATCATAAACCTTTATATTCATAGCCCTTTCCGGTCCAAAAATATGACTTTTTAAAAAACGAAAAACTTCACAAGTATACTTGTTTAATTGCTAATAACTTCTAACTATACATGTTAGATCTCTAGATTAAGTTTCATATTATGATACTTTTATTTTGTTTACAAAACATCAAAGGTCAAAGTATGTATATATATATATATATATATATATATATATATATATATAAAATTGTGAACACCAAAAGTTCGAGAAAAGATATATTTAAAAATTATAAAAGTAAGTTAAGGATGGGCGCTAGGTTCCCAAGTTTTCTTTTATTAATATATGGTAGAAAAAAATTTTTTGAAATCAAATGATCTTTAAAATCTTTTTAACTTTCTGAATTAAATTTTTCCTTTCTCATTCAAGGCATAATTAAGGGAAGAATATTCGTAAAACTAATTTAACACAACTTTTCTCTATACTCGCGCTAAATTTCATATTAGACACTCCTTTAGTTAAGAAGTTATATAGCAAAATATAATCAAAAGTTAAATTTTGAAAATTTATTTTAAATATGAGCTCATAATAAAGAAACATTCTATTAAATTCATTTTTGTAAATACGGTGCACTCGCGGAAACGTGAACACTCAAAAATGTGAATGATTCAGAAACGTGAACAAATTTATTTTTACACAGATTATAAAACGTGAGCAAATTTTGAAAGCTCTAAAATGTGAACAATTTTGTTTTTGATTTTTTGATGATTTTTATTTTGGAAATCCCCGAATAAAAACTCATTTTGTTTTTACACAGAAAAAATAAAATTTCATATTCTAATACTAAATTTACAAAATCAATTATATTTTTTACTGAAATCGGACATATCAATGAATTAGTAAAATCTAATATTCAAATTCGTAAATGTTTTATTGCAGAAAAAATTTAATTTTTTTCTTATTAAAATATTTTTACTATATAAATTTGAATATTTGAAAATTTTCATAATATTTAATAGACTTTTTCAAATAAAGCTTTTTATGTTTTTATTATAAATATTATAATATTTAGTTTTTTTGTAGATATTCAAACAATATTTTTTCTTGAATCAATCAAATTTTTAATAAAAATTAATATATATTTTTAAAATATTTAAAATATTAAAATATTGGATTCACGAATATGTAATGTTGGTATTTTATACGGTTAGTAAAAAAATGTTTGAAAATGAAGAATTGGAAATTGACACAAAGTCCCCAAGTCTGCAAGGAGTGCTTGATGTGTGCATTTCGTGTAAGTCAAACAACAGTTTCCAGGTATGTAAAGGCACTTGGTTCATCAAAAAGCAGGTAAATTAGGTGCCTCGGGAGCAGAAGCCAAGAGACGTCATTATTAGCATTTCTGAAATGCGGTGCAAAACCAAATCGTTTTTGCATCGAATTGTTACGGACGATGAAAAGTGGATCCATCATACAATTCAAAGCTCAAAAAATCGTCTATAAAGCCTGGACAACCAGGAAAATATGGATGAAACGATCACGCCAGATCTGTATCGAACACAATCAATTCATTTGAAGAGAGCATAGAAGGAAAAACTGTTTGGGCAGCTATCTATAAAGACGGACATTTCTAAATTACACATAAGATAATATGGATAGGGGATAATAAAAATCATCACTTATTTCCGAATCTTCTGAAAGATATATACATACATTTTAATCGTTATTAGGAAAACCTGTAAGAAAATAGGAATAAATTAATAATGAAAACGTTTAGACTTTTCTACTTTTATTTCTTATTAGTGCTTTTTAGGTCCCTAAGTTTCCTTATTTACTCTCTATAATTTTTTAAATAAAGTTGATTATAAATATTAAAATTTTCTCTTTCAACCCGCATATATCTGCGACAAAATGAGTGTACATTGAGAATCTGCATAGCATATAACTAATGCATGATCGTAGACAACGAAAATTACAAAACATTTATTGGACTGCAAAAAAATTGTGAACAGCAAAAGTTCGAGAAAAGATATATTTAAAAATTATAAAAGTAAGTTAAGGATGGGCGCTAGGTTCCCAAGTTTTCTCTTAGTAATATATGGTAGAAAAAATTTTTTTGAAATCAAATGATCGTTAAAATCTTTTTAACTTTCTGAATTAAATTTTTCCTTTCTCAGCGAAGGAATAATTAAGGGAAGAATATTCGTAAAACTAAATTTTTAATAAAGAATCGGTCATTCATTTCAACATTAAAAGATGAAGAAAAAGAAGTTGTATACTGTTCATCGCATTTAAAAGCTTATAATAAGCTTATAATAAGATGAAATGCCATATGTCTATAATAAATTTTTTGGTATTGCACTTAGACTTGTTCTCCAAAAATATGGTACAAATGACCGGTTAAAATGAAGGACTCATCCAATAGCAGTTATTGAGAGACAAATCTAAGGCGTAAAAATATTGGAAGAAGTCAAAATTAACTACTTACTACATATATCTAGCACAAGGAACATAAATTACATAAAACTATTTGCGATAACATTTTTCTACCTTTTTTATTAACTTACTTAATTAATTTTTATTCGTATGCAAGAATTTATAGTTTAAAATATTGCTAATATTATTTATTGTTAAAAACTAATTTTTTTTTTTTTTAATTTGGCAATCGAAATCATGAAAAAATTCGAAAACGCGAACAGCCTTGGTAAAAATTAGTTCACATTTCCGCGAGTTCACTGTATTTAAAATTTTATATACAAAAAATTTGTTTTTTATCATATTTTGCTCCATAACTTCTAAACTAATTAAGTGTCAATCTTGAACTTTTACACGGGTTCGGAGAAGAGTTATGTCAGCATTTTATTTTTGTGATATAATGGTTTTGAACTTTTGATATAAATAAACCTTATACATATCGTTATAATCGTTTGTCTTCAATATGAAACTAAAACCAGAGATCTATCATCTTTTTTTTAGAAGTTAATACGAATATAATTATTGCGGCAATAACATTTTCCTTCTAAACAATACGAATTCGAATCACTTTCATATTATTTTCTTTGTAGGAAAGTAACAACACTACAATACAAAACAAATTGTAAATATGTACAAATAAACATTTATGACCATTCGCAAGACAAATATTGAAAAATTCAGTGATTTCCCTTTATTAGCACTTCTATTCTTTTGAAAATCTAACTTTGTAAAATGACTTGTGTATCAGACTAAATTCCATTAAAATGTTAAACATTTCATAATTTGAATTTTTTCTAATATTTACATACATATATTTTGTTTTAAACAAATATAGTTTCAATGTGTTTTTCTTGAATCACATTTTTATTTTTTTTAATTTTAATTTTGTTTTGTTTTCATCCAACACAACATTTAAAATAACTTTTACTCGTATTTGACACAATTTAAAGGCAATTAAGGTAATAAAAGCGGCTTACAAGTAACAGTAACACTATAAATAAATGTAACCGATTTTAAAATTTAAAACATATTTCAAGATCAAAACGAAATTTGCGACTTGTTTCGTTTATTATTGGGCGTACACACACTCGCACCAACAATGACTGCTAAAGAATGATGTAAATTCTCAAGGAAAGCGAGTAATATTGAATGTAAAAATCCGGTCTTGTCTACAACCAGTCAGTAGTATGTTTTAAAGGCACACACATTTAATGAATAATAAAATAATTTAAAAAATAATAAACATTAAGGAAATTAAAAGAAAAATATTTAATTAATTTTTAAACAAAATATATGTGTGTCGAAAATTCCATGAAAGAACGAAAAAATTCATTTTTAACCTGTTGTCTTTCAATTTCTATATAAATTTGTATACACAAACTCCATTTCAAATTCGCGAAATTGCGAAAACTCACGAATTCACTTTTTCAAAACCGAAAAAAAAAAAATTAAAAAGTATATATGAAAATTCTTTGTGAATTTTAATTATATTTTGGAACCAGAAGTTCTAAAACCGGTAAATTAAAGCGCAACTTAAATGAAAAATGTCAGATTAGGACCTAAAAATCACATTAAATTAAAACACATGAAATTATTTATTTTTTATACTTTTGGTATCGATTTTCATACCACCATTTATTAATAGCTTTAAATTATAATGGAAATGTTTCAGTGGCTTTAAAAATAACCTGATGAAGATTCTCCTTGAATTAATCATAATGTTTTTAAAACCTTTTGTTCAATCATATTATTTTTATTTTGTTTATATTTGATTATATTTTTTCTCTATATTGTATCGAAATTATTATATGTTTTGGATCCTTTTAAAACTTTTTCTTAAAATAATGTATTTTTTAAATAACCATTTTCGCCCATGATTCAGTAGCCTGTACTGTATTTCGCGCAATTCAAGGTTTGACATTATTGTTTAAACGCGTTGTATCAAGTTAAATAATTTTTTCATTATTTTTGAATCGTGTTATAAGGAAATCGCTTTAATGAAGTATCTCGTAAACTGAGAGTTACCTGTATTTGAAAAGCATGGTATCTTTACTCTAAAATAACAATTTCAAATTTTTGGAACGCGCAAATCTACTATACATAATACAATAAAAAAATATGTTCCAAATTTTTCTTATAAAAATATTTTTTTCTCACTTTTTGAAAAAATTATTTAATATTGAATAAAATTGAACAAAATTGAAGTTATTGACGGATTTGTGTAATTTTAAAAGCATTAAATCTCCAAAATATCCAATTTTTAAATGCATTTTTGACAATTGTGAATTCATAAAATTTTAATTTTTCTTGAGTTATATTTTAAATTGTTTTGTTTACTATAAATTGTAATATTAATTAGTCTATTACATAAAGATTTACTATTTTTAATAAATTTTTACATATTAATGCAATACATTTTTTAAATAAAATATAATAAAAAAAAAAAAAATTGAATTTTTATATGAAAAAATGTTAATAGGTTTTAGAAAAAATTAAATTGTCCATTGTAGATATGAGCGTCCCAAGAAAATTGGATTTTTTGGCTAAAGATTTCCTATTCTATAAATATGCTAAAAAATCAAAAATCTGAAATAGCACATTCAACGAAAAATGCATTTAAAAAATTTTTTTTAATTCTTTTATGAAATATTTGTATTGAAGTTTATGTAATCACGATTCAAACGGCGTTTAGATTATTGAATTCTACAAAGTCTTCCCAGAAATATTGTTATTTAAAGTCTTCCCAGAAATATTGTTATTTAAAGTTATATACTTTTAAGAGTTTTCGCAATTTCGCGAAACTGAAAACTGAAATCCATATAGATATCCGTGAACTATTTGCGTGCAAAAGTTTAAGAAAATCGAAAGACACTCGGTAAATTTTTCGTTGTTCTTTTATGTAATTGTCGATATATAATTATTATAACTTTTCAACCAACACAATTCACATGAAGTGTAAAAATTAACTGAATTAAATTATTGCTAAATGGTTTATAGAAACTTCAATTTTATTTAAAATATAATAGAGACAGAAGAAAGACAACAAGTATCTACAAATAAACTTGTGGTAAATTATACTAAAAACAAAAGAAAAACAATTTATTTATAAAACAGAATAAATTATAGTTAAAATATGAGTAAATTTTTTTTATGATAAGATATGTCCCCATCAACAACACATAGTTATGAAGTTAAAGAATAAAATGTATAAGCTCAATTTAAGTACCTACTATTATCTTTTCGTAGAGTATGTAAATTCCTAAAAATGATAGACATGACCAACTTAATATGAATACATAGCTACTTAGTTGATATTTACCAGTTTGTATCTGCGAACAACTTAATCATTTTAATATTCGATTTCAAATGATTGATTGACCGCGCTACACTATAAAGAAAAAAGTGTGGTGGGGAAAGTTTTTCATTTTAAAATTTTGTTAAAAAATTCACATGGTAATAAAGAATTTGTTTAGTGATATTTTACAATTGAGAAAATAAGATTAAATTATTTTACTCATTAATGCATTTATGGCTTTGAGCTATAAAAATCACTGCAATTAAAAAATATTAAATGTTTATAAATGAAAAATTCATTTTATAGCTGTATTCGTTGTCAATGTTATTGTTGTTATTGTGATAAGAAGAAATAACAAGTAGTTATTAGGTTTACAATTTAGTGGTTTGCGGTATTGTCACCTAATGCACAGTGGTGTTGTAAATGCAAATATGTTATTATTATCGTAAATGGGTAATTTCATAACAAAACGGACAAAAAGAGTCATTTTCGGATATGACATCTCCGATTTCAATGAAATTATACCCATTGGCTATTGGAACGGATTCATAAATCTTTAAGGATAATTTCGTGTACAAAAGTGATGCTGAAAAAAGTTAAAAATTCCACAAAGACGAAAAAATACAGACAGTATTGTCCTGATAATGAAAACCTGTTTTTTAAGTCGATTCGAACAACAATCTTCACTCACCGGACGCGATTTTTAAATTTTTTTAAAATTTTAAATTATATAAAATTTTTACGAATTAAAAAATTTTTTTTTGAGATATAAGGGTTTGATTTTTATACGGTCAACTATGACTATTGATCTTTCAAAAAAAAATTAACATGAATCTTAAAGTTTATGATTTGCAAAACATTTCAATAGGCAATATCTGCAGTTTTTTTTTTTTTTTTTTTTTTGTGAATTAGAGATTTACTAAATTATTATATTTTTTAATTGGGTATTGAAAGTAAAATGAAAGTTTGTTTCAGAAAAATAAATTTGAGATATGTAAATAACTTTTCTCAATTTTTTACATTAAAATATCCAATTTTTTTTAGAAATTTATGGCAGTTCGAATTTTATTAGAAATTTCCAACAAAAGGCCTTATCACGCTTTTTAATTTTTTAAAGTAGAAGTAAAAAACGTTATGAAAATTCAAAAGGCCGTAAGTACTATTTTAGATTTACCAATTAAATTAAAATTCTTAATCGTTCACTTAAAGCAAAAATAGATGAAGCATAATACTCTCTTCAAACCAAAATTTTTCTTCAATAGAAAAAATTTCACGACTGTTTCGCTTCTGAAGTTGATGTTACGGCCTTTTGACTTTAGTCAATATTAATTTAATTTTTGAAGATATGAATATGACTTTTTCTTTTTCAGTGGTTACAGCGTTTTGCATTTCAGGTGATGTATATATATATATATATATATATATATATATATATTTCAATTATAAGAAGAAAGAAAACAAAGAAAAATGTTTTCTTTACTTTTAATTGCTTATTTTTAATTTAAAATTTCCAGTACCGTAATTCCGTTACTTTTTGACAAAAATTTGTCGTAAGTATGGAAAATTCGTTGCTTAGCGAATTTTGACGTTAAGAGCTATTCTTTAGTAAAATTTTACCGATTTTTTTCGTTAAACACATCGTTAGTTAACGATAAGTTTCGGTAAGTTAACTACAAAGAAAGTTTTAGTGAAACCATAACGATAATAACGATAACAATAATAATAATAATAATAATAATAATAATAATAATTATAATAATAATAATAATAATAATAATAATGTTGTTGAAGCTGATTTTGGATCTTAAATACAATCTTTTACTTAATAATATACATTTTAAATGTGGAATAAATATTTCTTGAAAGGCAGCATTTCTTTTTCGGTACATTTTGCAAAATTTAACATGTATGTTTTTTTCCTTACACAATTTATTAAATACATTAGTCTTCTTAACAAAAATTTCCGTGTTATTATTTTTTGTATAATTTTATTTATAATTTTTTATAATTTTCTTTTGACTGACATTTCAGGTAGAACGTTCTCTCTAATAATTGTATCTTGTTACAGAGAATACAACTAGAAGTTTATGTGATAGACAAAGACCTAATTCAGTTGTCAAAAATCTAATTCATCATCTAATTCTAATACATGTAGTTATATATATTTTGTTTTTGTGTTTTGAAAAAATTAATAAATTTTTTGAAAAATTAGTTTGAACTGCCTCTCACATAAACTTTTAGTTGTATTCTATGCCTTGTCATTTATTAATATTAACATTACATTATTATAATTATTATTCAATAAAATTCTTGGTGAATAGTTTTAGTTTTTTTTTAGTAAAAAATGTATGATTTTTAGTACAAATTTCCAATTTTGTAGAAAATTATAATTTATTTGTAAAAAAATGGGATTTTTGTAAAATATGAATTTTTAGTAAAAATTTTAATTTTAAACAAAATTAGGATTTTTTTTTTAATTTATATTTTTAAGGAACTATATTAATTTTAGTAAATTTTTAGTACATATAAAAGAACATTTGATGAACATTTTTTTTTTATAAAAAATGTTCATTAGGAATTTTTAAAAATAAGTCACATCGCGTTATGTTATTTATAATTACAATATAATAAACACTTAATATAATAAACATTTAACATATGTTGTTGGAAGTGAATCTGCACGCTTTTATATAATATTTACAATTTTTTTACATTTTCTGAATAAAATATTATATAGTATTTCTATTTTTATTATGTATTTTTAAATAAAAATCCAATTTTAATTTAAAATTTTTGTTTTTCAAATAATAACGTTCTACTATCTATCGATATTCGTCGTTAGAGAATAGCAAAATCGTTAAAACAACCGACATATTATCATAGGAGTAAATAACAGTTTTTCCAACTATGTTAAAATATGTGAAAATATATTCCTTATTTATATTAAAAATTGAAATTAAAATTACTATTTACATTTTAGTAATTTTAAAATTTATTAAAAATGCTATTTATACTAAGAATAATTTTGATTGTTCCTAGATATATTGTGTACGGGCGTTAATCTAGGTTGATTTTGTCCTAAAATAATTTTGTTGTTGTTCCATCATTGCTGCTGCAGCTGGCTGTGGTCTGCACAGAACAAATACATATTCAATATATTTCTGTAGCTTAAAAAAAATGCTCAAAAGTATCATTAAGAAAAACATTTCTTCAAAAAGTACAATTTTCTTAAAAAATTAGTTTTTTTGGAATTTAGAAGAACAAAAACAACAATCACTTTAATAAAAGTATTTTTTACGGCATATAAGGTGAAGGGTATATAAAATTTGGCACACATTTTTTATGATTCTTTCTTTTTCTTTGTATATTCTTTTTATATTTTTAATCTAACTTGTTAATAATAAAATAACAATAAAATAAACTAGTTTCAAAAATAAAAATAATAAACTCAACTAGTTGGTTACCATATATATAAAATTGTTTTCTAGATTTGTAACACATATTTATTAAATGTTTTTGTTGAACTACATACTTAAAAAAAGATTTAAATACGGATAGGTGTGAACAATATATAGCAAATTTTTAAACTATTAATTTGACTCTGAAATTATTATCTTTAAAAAACTAAAATAATTTAGTGGGCTAATTTTTGGTGTTATAAATTTCATTTAATAAATTTATAATTTATTAAAATATCTTTAAACTTTTTACGTTCCCACCAATTTCATTACAAAATGTTTATGAATAATATTCTTAACGTTCGGAAATACATTTGTAAACAAGTGTTTCAGCTTCGCCAGTGCTGAACTTTTAAATTAAACGCTAGCACCAAAAAACACTTGTACAAACAAAAGAATAAAAAAACCATCAGTATCGCAGAGTTTTTATTATAGAGGTTCTTAAGCAACTGTACAAGAAGAAAACAAGAAACTGGTATATTACAAAATTTCGGAATAAAAGAAACATTCGATGGCAAAAGACATCAGCTAAAATCAAACTGTTGTTTAAAAATACGTTTCAATGAATGATACAAATAAAATACAGGAAGAAGTTTTTTGCGGAATAGAAAAATAAAGAAAAATGTTGTACTAATTGAACTTGAATAAATAATTATTTACTCATGTAACTAGTTGATACAATTGATTGTAAATTACAAAAGTTGTGAGATATACTAGCAAATAGTGATTGGGGCGATTATGAACAAAGACTATACCAATTAATGACTTTTTATAATTTTATTTTTGCTATAATGATTCAAACAATTATTGTATCAATTGTTATTCAAGATGACTATAAGTTTAAATAATTGTAGCTTGTGGATATAAAACATTTTGATAAAATTTTTTTCTTAAGTGTGAATATTCTTAAGAAAGAAATAATGATATATAAAAAAATCCTTATGAATAAAATATATAGAAATCAAAATCTATGATAGTTCCCTATAAACATTTGGAAGATATCTTCCTGGAAGAAATATTATTATTTAGACGAAAATCATCAAAGCAATATTTTTCTAATATTGCATTTTTATCAGTTTAAAGAAAATTAGCAAAAAAAAAACAAAATTTTTAATTTTTTCATTATTTTTATCCATAAAATATCGCCCTTTTTTCAGTAAGGTGATTTATTACCTCCGCAACAAATTGATGATATTCCATTGAGATCTTTTGGAAGAAATTAATGCAAAACTTTTATTTTTCAGTTACAATTTTTTCAGTTGCCGAAAACTTTTTCAAAAAAGAAAACAATATTGAAGAAATTTGTCTTTTAGCAAAAAATGGATATTTTATGTGAGCGTTTCAGTTTTCCTGCTTTATGTTGTTAAGATTTATGTGTACGCATGCTTTACAAGATGTAAAAAATTACTTTATTATATTATTTTAAGATTTATTTAGTGATAATTTTACAATATATTTAATATATCTTCCAGAAGATTCCAGGATTATTTCTTATTGCTTAGATGTATAGCCTCGAATCACGTATTATTTTGCTTGTAGGGTTTTTAAATTTTTGTTAATATATATATATATATATATATATATATATATATATATATATATATATATATATATATATATATATATATATATATATATATATATATATATATATATATATATATATATATATATATATAACTTACATTCTGATAAAACTAGCAACGTATTAGGATAGGATGTATAATGTTTAAAATAATTTTTACTCGTTTTAATAAAACCATTGACTAATAGTATACTATTTTATGATTTGAATTTCCTTATTAATTTTGACACATTTTTTTGCATTGTTTGCAAATTAATTTTTATTTATTTATAAATTAATTTAACCGGCAACATTATACTCGTAAATAATAATAATGTTAAACTATACAACACAACATCTTATCAAAAAGACGCTTGAAAACCGTTTAATACTAAAATCCAAAATTGAGAATAAAAAATCTCAAAAAATAAGATTCTTTTGTAAAACTATTAAGTTGATGCTCATTATTTGTTTTTTTTTTTATGTTACATAGTGTATTTAATTGATATGAAAAGTACATACATGTGAAATATTTATTTAACAAAAATAATTTATCTCTTGTATTTGTTTTTTTTTTTCAAAATTCCTAGTAAAATATAAAAAATCGAAATGATAGTTGTTATTTTATAAAAAAAATGTTTCTGTTCAAATCATTCGCCCATTGTTCGTTATTTTTGCACTCTGCACTCTACTATCATAGAGAGAAGCGTGTGTAGTAGAGAAGTTCCATTAAAATCAAGTACACGCTCGCATTTATGAAATGTATGTATTTACCTAGAGTATTATAATTTGTGTGATTAAAAAAAGTAATATTTTTTTTTTTTTTTTTTTGATTGTCGAAAACAATTCTTTTGATGTGTCATGTTTTTCTTTTTTTCTCTTATGGCAGAATTTATTGTTTTTGCTTATTGTACTGTTGCTTTAATACAAACATGTATAGGGATGATTAGACTGCAGCTTAAAAAAAATGTAAAGAGTGCAAAACGTTATTCTTAAAAATTCCCGAAATAAGAGACTACATAGTAATATTACATTCTAGTTTTAGGCATAAATCAAGATTATAGGAACTATTGATTCTTAAAAAATTTAATTGCGATTAAATTGATTTAAAAAAAATGTTCTCTCTGGATCTTAGTTTAAGAGTTATGAGCCTCTAAAGAAACGGTTCTCAAATGGGGGTCCGCACAAGACACAAAATTTTAAGCATTTTTTATTTAAATATCAATAATGCACATTAATTTCTTTTTATGTTCTCATTTACCCTACAAGGCAAAATAGTACAAAAGTGATTCTAATTCGTATTGCTTAGAAGAAAAATTTTATTGCCGCAATAATCATATTCGTATTGCGGAAGTTTCCCTCATCGGTAAAGATTGTGCGTCACAGGCGATACATCTAATCAATAAGAATATTAATTGATTGATTTATTACACCTTCCAGATAATTTTCTGGAAGGTGTAGTAAATATATAGAAAAATTATCACAAAATAAATCTTGAAGTAATATAATAAAGAAAACTTTTACATCTTGTAAAGCAAGCGTACACATAAATCTTAACATCATAAAACACAAAACTAAAACGCTCACATAAAATATTAATTTTTTTGCTAGAAGACAAACTAATTTCTTCAATATTTTTTAATTTTTGAAAAATTGTTCGACTACTGAAAAAGTTGTAACTGAAAAATAAAAGTATTGAATTAATTTCTTCCAGATGATCTCAATGGGATATCATCAATTTATTGTGGAGGTGATAATCACCTTCTTATTGAAAAGAGGGTTATATTTTGAGGACAAAAACAATAAAAAGGATTAAAATTTTATTATTTTTTTTTTTTTTTGTTATTTATTGCCTAATTTTCTTTAAACTGATAAAAGTACAATATTAAAAAAAATTGAAATAAGGGCGATATTTTGAGAATACAAATAATTAAAATTTTATATTTTTTTTTTTTTTTGTTATTTATTGCCTAATTTTCTTTAAACTGATAAAAATACAATATTAGAAAAATATTTCTTTGATAATTTTCGCCCAAATAATAAAATAGGAAGATATCTTCAAAATGTTTGTATGGATATATCTTGAAATGTAGATTAATTCAATTATGGATCAATCTTCTCCAGTGTGATCGTTTTAGCAGCTAAATTTTGCATTTTTTTACTACAATTTATTCGCAACTTAATAACTCAAAACAATTCCTGATTAACGAAACCATATACAAATAGGGTCTAAAATGTGGGCATTTATTTATTTATTTATTTTTTTTTTTTTTTCAAAAATGTGACAAACATTGAAAAATATTGTGGAAAAAAGAAAATTAGAATAAGAAAATTATTTATAAAGAAAAATAATAGTTTCTTATTTGCAATATTCTATCTGCGTATAAACTGTGATTTCAGTATTTACAAATAACTTTATTTGTAAATAAGAAGTGTATATAAACTAAGTATGACAAACCCAATATATTCCCAACTTTTTTAATTGTGGGCATAAAAAGAACATCATATTAAATAAAAAAAATCATGTTTTAAAATATTTGTATAAAACTAGTGTGGACCAGAGAAATTTGAGATTTGAATTACTCCTATTCGCAAATGGCTTAAAAATGATTGTATTGACCTATTATTATTAATATTTTATTTTTTTAACTTTGCCTTTATTACTTAACTTGTTTCAATTATATAACTTTCCAGTAGCAAAATTTAACCTTGATAATGTGTATCTTATACCGAAAAGTTACTCAATATTCGAATTTTCTTAATAAAAGAACGTGCAACTACGAGTTACCAAGTTTTTAATATTAGAAGTGCAATATATACGTCAAATTAGTACTTAATTCCTAATTTTTTAGTTATGTCAAATAACTTCAAAAAACTACTTAGCTGAACTATAAGGCTAATAAGCAAGCCGCCGATAAGCCGAAAATTTCGTCGGTGGTTATATTTGATAAAAATAATTGGTTAAGCGGATAGCCGTCAGTCGCACCGCAACGGCTTACTTCTCTGATTTGTTCCAAAAACTTCATTTTCAATTGAGGTTATTTTTATTTTATTAAATTTTTGTTAAATCTTCATATCACTGAAATATAAATTCAATTTAGTCGTAATCACTTTTAATAAATCTAAATAAAAGAATTTATAGATAATTTTTGGTACTCTTATAAATTAAGTATATCATTTTGTTATCTTTGGTACTTTTTTCAATTTACCATTACTAATTTGGTTTTTAATATATGTACATATGAACAAATATTTAGAATCGATAATTAGCTTTTTGCTTTCAATATTTAAGAAAAAAAAAATAATTTAAACACTTTTTTTGTGATTAAAATTCTTAAACTCAAATACATAATTATGAATCTAAATGCCAATCAAAATTTGCAAAAGAAATAAAATTTTCAAGTTCTTCAATAAAACAAAATTAACCATTATTCCTTTATTTTAATTTGTTTGTTGGGTTATTTTTTGCAAACACACTCCTCACACTATCTATTATCTACTATCACGTTCTCTTTTAAACACGAAAAGATTTGAATTTTATTTTGTTTGTATGTATTTTGACTTCTGGTTTCATAGAACTCAGTTAATTGATTAATAATAATCGTAACAAAAGAAATAATGTACCGTAAGCAAAAATGAAAACAAATATGGCTGCAATAATAATTATGGTGGAATCATAACAACTGAAGAAATGTCAATACAGCAAGTAAACAAAAACAATTTTTTGGTATTTTTGTATTTCTCAAGTAGAAAGTTAAAAAAAAAACTTTAAAATAATTAAATTTACAATAGTTAACTAATCATCAACACACAGATAATGATAACATATTGTGAAAGCTTTAGTAAACAATTTACGAAGGATAAAATTATTGTATCATTCGTAAATTGTTTATTAAATCAATGACGTAGTTTGAATACAAAATAATACAATTACAAATTAAAAAAAAAAAATCATAAAAATATTCTCTTACCTATATTAGTGCAAATTTGTATTCAACTATAAAAGTATTTTCTTCCGCGAATTTAATGAATTTAAGTACTCAATTCAAGCGAAAATAATTATACATATATGCTAATATCAACTGAAAATTTGTTTACATTTCTTTGTCAACAACAAAATTTTGATATAAATAAACAAGCAAACGCACAAAAAGTAATTTATTTTAACAAATTGTGTAAGGTTACTGTTTCTTGTCGTTCATTTTTTTTTTTTTTTTTTTTTTTTTTGTTAGTGCGTAGTTGTTTTTTTCCGCATGTAAAATATTTCTTTTTTCAATATGTATTCACTAATTTACACTGAGACTGAGTGATTATTTCATTGCAGAATCACCCAAAATAAAACTCATAATTTATTTAGTCACTTATGCCATACGTTTTAACGCATTTCATTAAATTTTATTTAATTTTTATTGTCTTGCTGTTCCTTCTATTTATTTGCATAATATTTTCTTGCAATTATATACTAGTAGCGCACGTCTAACCAGTGGTGTTTAATGTTGTTCGTTTTCAACGAATTTATAAAGAACTACACAACGATTGAATACATTTTATATAAAGTGCCGTGCACAAACAAAAATGGGGGATAAGCAAAAGGAAATTGGAAAAAACAATACAAAAAAAAATAACACAGCTGTTTTGTTCTCCCCATTTTACCTAGTGTCTACATTAAGCAAATTTTTATCAAAACAAACGTTAAGATCAGTGCGAATATATACAAGGTAACCTTAGTTAAGCAGCTGATTATTATTTTGGTTTTTACAGTTGTCAAACTGCATATAAAAAACAATAATGAATACGCCATATTGTTGTTTTTGTCCAACTCTTGCCACCTTCCACAAATTCGGATTAAGTTTAACGTTTGTCTTGATAAAAAATTCTCTAATATAGACACTATGTTATGTAGCGCTAACAAGATTCCCAGATTTTTTTCGAGTCAATTCCCAAATTGAAATTTTTTATCCATAACCCCAGGTCTACAACTGAGATTAACATAGTGTCTACTTTAGAAATTTTTTTATCAAGACAAACGTCAAACTTATCGCAAATTTGTGGAATGTGGCATTCATTATTATTGTTTTTTATATATGCAGTTTGACAACTGTAGCAAACAAAATAATAATCAGCTGTTTAACTAAGGTTACTTTGTATACATTCGCACTGATTTTAACGTTCGTTTTGATAAAAATTTGCCTAATGTAGACACTAGCTAACGCTGATATAATATGTGAGATAACGCCGGCAGAGGAGAGTAACCATTTTGTTTATATTATGTTAAATCTTAAATAAGGGGTACACGTATTCTAATAAATAAACACGTCTTTTTTATTTAAGCAATTCGCACTTTTTAGCACAATTTTTATAAAAATGTTTTGTAACATGTAAAACGAACACTAAAAGGAAACATTTCTACAAAAAAGCATTGTTTTCCAGTAATTTCCAAAATACACATGCACACACACACAAACAAACGTTCATATATGTATATTTTTTGATAGTTCATTTTATAAGATGGTTGTGTGGAGAAGTCTCATCACAACAGTCTCGTAATACATCTTATAATACTATTATGTTACGTGTAGATGGGCTATAAAAATCAATCTTGTTTACAAAAATTTACAAAGCAAATTTGAAAACATTGGAGAGATTGTGCGTCACAGGCGATACACTTAAGCAATGAAAAATCAATACGTCTGAAAGAAAAATAGACAATATTGTAAGATAATCATCTAGGTGAAAAAAGATGAAACCGCCAGATAATCTTCTGTATAAATATATAAAAAAAATATCCCCAAATAAATCTTGAAATAATATAATAAAAAAATCTTTTACATATTGTAAAGCATGCATGCACATAAATCTTGAAATATTAAAAACACAAAACTAAAGCACTCACATGAAATATTTTTTTTTTTGTTAAAAGACAAACAAATTTCTTAAATTTTTTTTTTCATTTTCGAACAATTTTTCAACAACTGAAAAAATTGTGACTGAAAAATAAAAGTATTGCAATAATTTCTTCCAGATGATCTCAATAGGATATCATCAATTTATTGCGGCCGTACTGAAAAAAGAGCGATATATTGAGGAAAAAAATTATAAAAAAATGTTAAACTTTATATATTTTTTGTTGTTTATGCCTATTTTTTTAAACCGTTAAAAATACAATATTAGAAAAATATTGCTTTGACGATTTTCGTGGATTTTTTAGTTGGAAATAGAAGCATTGCAATGACTCAGTGTTACTGTTTTTTGTATAAGCATATATCTACATACTAACATATGTATATACATTTAATAGTCATCAGAAGCTATCTAGTTTTTTTTAAGGAAGCAACACTATCATAATTTAATTTTGTATTTATATTTTTGTAGTTTGGAAAAAAATTTAGATTATTTTTGTAAGCATAAATGTGAAAATATGGAACCATACTTTAAGGCATAAATTTTATTATATGTGTTTGAAGCACATAAACGTTATTTTAAGCATTTGAATTGAAGTTATCTTATATATATATATATATATATATATATATATATATATATATATATTCGCACTGATTTTGGCGTTTGTCTTGATAAAAATTAGTCTAGTATAGACACTACGTTATATACACATATTCTAATAAATCTTATAAGATATAATTAATTTCAATCACTCAAAGAGTGAGAAATTCGCACTTTTTGCACAATTTTTTAATTTTTTTTAATTTTTTAATGTAAAATAACCATTAAAACAAAACAATTTTACATAAATCATTATTTTTTAGAATGTGTAACAATCATTAAAAAGAAGCATTTTTTTGACCATGGTCATAGGCGTACATTAATTCGTTGATTTCTTGTTTTCTCATTATTTTTGTTGTTTCAATTCCACGCACATGCAATAATTTTTTAGTTTGTGTTAGTAAAAACATTATGCATGAGGCTTGAAGCTTAAACATGTTTTTTTAACATTTGATTTAACAACCGTTATGTTTTATGTTGCCACCTTCTACAAATTCGTGTTATATTTGACGTTTGTCTTGATAAAAAATTGTCTAATGTAGACACTATGTAACGCTGATGTAATATGTGAGATAACGCCTGCAGAGGAGAGTTACCATTTTGTTTATATTACGTTAAATCTTAAATAAGGGGTAGTCTAATAAATCCTATAAGATATCATTATTTTCAATCAGTCATAGAGTAAACATATCCTTTTTATTTAAGAAATTCCCACTTTTTTAGCACAATTTATATATAAATGTTCTTTAACATGTAAATCAAACATGTTAAAACATTTTTTTACAAAAAAATTGCTTTTCAGTAATTTTGACAGTTCATCTAATAAGAGAAATCTCACCACAACAGTCTCATAATACATCTAATAATTTAATCTCAGTTGAGACCTGGTGTTATAGACTCGACGTAACATAGTGTCTGCATTAAACAATTTTTTATCAAAACAAACGTCAAAATTAACGCGAATTTGTGGAAGGTGGCAACAGTTGCACAAAATCAATAATGACGTATTTATTATTATCCTTTACCTCAGGTCTACAACTGAGATTAACGCTGATATAATATGTGAGATAACGCCGGCAGAGGAGAATAAACATTTTGTTTATATTATGTTAAATCTTAAATAAGGGGTACACGTATTCTAATAAATCCTATAAGATATTATTATTTTCAATCAGTTACAGAGTAAACATGTCCTTTTTATTTAAGCAATTCGCACTTTTTTAACACAATTTTTATAAAAATGATTTTTAACATTTAAAACAAACACTAAAAGGAAACAATTTTACAAAATAACATTGTTTTTCAGTAATTTCCAAAATACACATGCACACACACAAGCAAACTTTCGTGTATGTGTAATTTTTTGACAGTTCATCTTATAAGATGGTTGTGTAGAGAAATCTCATCACAACAGTCTCATAATACATCTTATAATACTAATATTTGAATCTACACGTGAAATAATTCTCTCAGAGAGCGAATTTGACACTCTCTGACACAAAAATCTTACATATTATGTTACGTCTAGACGGGCTGTTATATATGCAGTTTGGCAACTGTCACAACCAAAATAATAATCAGCTGTTTAACTAAGGTTACCTTGTATATATTCGCACTGATTTTGACGTTTGTTTTGTTAAAAACTTGCCTAATGTAGACGCTAGGTAAGAGTAATTGCTAAAAAAGAAAGTTGGTACTGGTAACTTTGCCAAACAGCTGAATTCTTTTTTTCTTTTCATGCAACCTGTTTTCTTGAAATTCTTTTTCTGCTTTTAGTTTTTAATAACAAATGGCTGCAAAAATGTGTTTATGAAAAAAATAATTCGTAAATCGTTGCGTTTTTAAAAAGAAATAACATACAATTTAATAAAAAATCCTCCAAAAAAAATTTATTAAAAAAAAAAATTGCATTGTCAGTAGTGAAGTGTTCAGAAGTGTTTTAAAGGTGATTTACATAAAAATAATTATACAAAAATCTGATCTATAAGTGTTGTTCCTAAAAAATAAAAAAAAAAAAAATAAAAATGTCTGCTCGTAACATATTATTTCGCCAGGAAAGTGAAGATTCTTCGAGTATTCTTTCACATTCTCCATCAATGTCCTCTTTAAATCGTTTACGTGATACGTTCCGTCGTACAGAGTCATTGTCATCCCAGTTAAGTTCCATTGTTTCAAATGCAGCTTCAGCTGCGTCGGGTGCTGCTTTAGGCACCAGTGCGATTGGCACCACTTCAGAGGCATCATCAGCTTCCAATTCCCATGTATCGACGCCCATTAAAAAGAAAAAACCCGGTGAGTACTTTCCAGTTCTAATTTATATACATAAAGACATACATATGTATTCGAGTACAACAAATAATCTCCAAAATATCAAATACATAAAGGTTCACGATAGGTTGGTTATCAGGTTATGTGATTATGTAGTTATATTACAAATAAGAAAGGTATAGTCGGTCAAGTCCGACGATATGATACCCTACACCATTGTATATGTGCATCAAAATTTTACGAAAGGGTGCATTATACTATGTTGACACTAACATTTATGCACATATGGGAGCTATGGTCAATTATGGACCGATCTTAATAATATTTTGCACTGTAGTTTTTACTTATATAAAATTTATTTGTGTCAAATTTTAACTTCATACCAACATTAGAATGAGATTTGTGCACATTAAAGTGATTTTCGGAAGAGGGATTTATATGGAAGTTATGGTCAATATGGGACCGATCTTTATGAAAGGTTTACACTGATATAAAATTTATTTGTACTAAATTTCGTTTAAATATTGATATATTTAATGCATTCATGATCGCTAAACCATAATTTCTAGAGGTCGTTGGTATGGGGGCCAGGTGAAATAATGGTCCGATCATAAAAAATGTCAATAGGCTTGGTCCTTGTGACAAACAAATCATATGTTCCAAATTTTATCCAATTATCTTCGGAATTGCGCCCTGTACTTTGCGCACAAGGTTTGCATGGACAGAAAAGTCAGACAGACTAGCGGACGAACAGACATCAAAAAGTGATTATGAGTCAATTGGTACACTTTAAATATATAACATAAGTGCAGATTCCTTTACATAGCCTGCATTGTTATATTAAACAAAAACTTAGATAGCAACGGAAAATAAACAACAGTTTTATTTATTTTCTTTTTATATCCTTTTTTACTTCAAACTTTTTTCAATTTTGTTTACGAAATTCATATAAATTTTTAAAAAATATGGTAATATTTTTTGAGAGAAAATAAAAGCAACAAAAAATTCAGAGAGAATTTAAAATAAAATTTATTTTTTAACCGAGCCGCTTTGCGCATTTTTCATACAAATTTGTATGGAAATTTCCGGACCGGTCTTGTGCTTATACATTAAGGTGGATGTTGGATTTTTTTCAGAGAGTGTCAAATTCGCTGATAGAATTATCTCACGTGTAATTTAAAATATTTGTATTATAAGAAGTATTATAAGACTGTTGTGATAAGATTTCCCTACACAACTATCTTATAAGATGAACTGTCACTGTTAGTGTTTGTGCATTTTTATTATTATTATTATTATTATTATTATTATTATTTATTCTTTGTAAAATTAAATATAAATAAAATATATTTAAAAAATCTTATG
Source organism: Protocalliphora azurea (assembly GCA_932274085.1). NCBI lineage: Eukaryota > Metazoa > Arthropoda > Insecta > Diptera > Calliphoridae > Protocalliphora > Protocalliphora azurea. The sequence goes on from OW026519.1 coordinate 125,295,391, forward strand.
ATGAAAAGTGCGAATTTTTTAAATAAAAACTAAAGATATCTTAACAGCCCATCAAGACGTAATATAATATGCAAGATTTTTTTTTGTTAGAGAGTGTCAAATTCGCTCTCTGTGAATATTATCTCACGTGTAGATTCAAATATTAGTATTATAAGAAGTATTATGAGACTGTTGTGATGCGATTTGTCTATACAACTATCTTATAAGATGAATTGTCAAAAAAAAAAAAAAAAAAAAAAATACACATATAAGAGTTTGTTTGTGTGTGTGCATGTGTATTTTGTAAAAAGACCAAAAATGTTTTATGTAAAATTGATTGCTTTTACTGTTTTAAATTTTTTTTGAAAAAAGTGCGAAATTCTTAAATAAAAAAGACATGTTTACTCTGTAATTGATTGAAAATAATTACATCTTATAGGATTTATTATATCTTATAGGCGTTATCTGTGTAGTGCTAATCTCAGTTGTAGACCTGGATTAAAAGATTTTTGGAATACGTGAATTTACCGTAGTGTCTATACTAGACAAATTTTTATAAAGAGAAACGTCTAAGTCAAGGTAACCTCAGTATATCAGCTTTAATATCAGCAGTAGTATTGGAGTTAGAGCAACTGCAAAAAAAAAAGGAAAGTTGGTAATGGTAACTTTGCCAAACAGCTGATTTGTGTTTTTCTTTTCATGCATTCTGTTTTCTTGAAATTTTTTTTGTGCTTTTTGTTTTCAACAACAAAAGGCTCCAAAAATGTGTTTATGAAAGAAGTAATTCGTAAATCGTGGCTTTTTTAAAATGAAATAACATACAATTTCATAAAAAAAAAAAAAAAATAAAATAAAAAAATATAGTCCATTAAAAAATTATAGTGGAAATAGTGAAGTGTTCAGAAGTGTTTTAAAGGTTCATTACACAAAAATAATTATTAATTAATTATTGTTGTTTATAAGTGTTGTTCCAAAGAGAAAAAAATGTCTGCTCGTAACATATTATTTCGCCAGGAAAGTGAAGACTCTTCGAGTACTCTTTCACATTCTCCTTCAATGACCTCTTTAAATAGTTTACGTGATACGTTCCACCGTACAGAGTCATTGTCGTCGCAGTTAAGTTCCATTGCTGCTTCATCGGCGTCGGGTGCTTTTTTAGGCACCGGTGCAACTGGCGCCACTTCAGAGGCATCATCAGCTTCCAATTCCCAAGCATCGACGCCCATTAAAAAGAAAGATCCCGGTGAGTACTTTCCAGTTCTAATTTATATACGTATAGACATACATATGTATTTATTCGAGTATAACAATAATCTTCAAAATATAAAATACATAAAAGTTGTTCACGATAGTTTGGTTATCAGGTTATGTGATTATGTAGTTACATTACAAACAAAAAATACATTATTTTAATTTTATTTCTATAAAAATTTTAGTGTCAAACGTAAGTCGAAAGCGTAAAAGGGAAAACGAGGTGAAGAAATGGACGGATGGCGATATAAAAAAGGTCCTAAATTATATGCAGGCAAACAGAAATGTCGAGGTAAGTTTGTTTTTTTATATCTTTAAGATTTAAAATGCAATTCCTTGGTCGGGGTAGTAATTGTATGGTACAGATATATCGTCTCAGTATTCTAATATTCTAATATATTAAATACATATTTAATTACAGAAACCAACAGCCAAGCTATATTATAAAAAATTGTTGCAAGAGACACAAATTAATGCAACTTGGAATACCCTGAAGTGCAAAGTTCGACATCTAAAAGGCACTTTACAAAAAGCTAATGCCTGTATTAATTCTATCGCCGCTGGAGTAGAAGATCGTGATGACACGACTACTATTAAAGGTAAGTCCTAATTATATTTTAATATTTGGTTCAAGTTTTAAATTGCTTCATTTTTTTTTGTGCAGATAAGATACGTAAAATATGTCCGCATTACGCCCAGTTGTCCGACATTTTTTCAACTGCTAAAGAAATAGATGTCGTAGTAATGGAAATATCGCCTGATGTAATTGACTATAGTCCCCATAATGCAAATGACATTGAAGATGAGAGCATTGTATTGAGTGATAAGCCAACAACCCCATTAGCAGCTAACACGTTTACTGATAAAGTTAAGCGAAGTACACAAAATACTTGCTTGGAAAAGCTGACGACAATTGAAACTGAGCGAATAAAATTTCGAGAGAAGCAACTCAAATTAGAAATGGAAAAATTCGAGTGGACAAAGGAAGTGGAGAAGAAAAAAATAGAGATGGATAGGTTAAAAATTGAAAAAGAATTTGAGTTAAGGAAATTAGAACTAGAACAAAATGAAAGAGTAAAAATGTATGAAATCGAAATGAAATATAAAAATAAATAATCGGGTATGTGATGGAAATCGATTTCGAAAACTAAACGAATTGAAATCAAAGGAATGTGGGACGTATTTATTTTTTCGTTTTCTTTATTGATGAAAATTACATTTGACTGACTTTATCAGATTTTATTATACAATGTTAAGTGTTTCACGAAAACTATTTCCTTAATTTTTAATAGTGCTGTATCTTATAAAGAAAAATAAAGCATTGTTCTAAAAATTATTCTTAAAATCGATCGAAATTCATCACAACATTTCAAACGGTTCGATTTGAAAACGATCGATTTTCATCACATACCTGAATAAAAATCTTTATTTGTTCATTAACATCAAACATTAAATTATTTTAGCTCGCGTGTAGTTTATTAAGCATATTGGTGGTATCGTACATAGATTAATAAGTATATATTTATGTGAGAGAAAAAGAAAACTTTATTCAATTGTCAAAAACCTAATTTATGCAACAACAAAATACATATATTTTATTTTTGTGTTTTGAAAAAAATTAGTAATTTTTTTGAAAATTTAGTCCGAAATACCTCTCACATAAACTTCTAGTTCTATCCTATGGTATCGTATAAGTTTTCAATCGTTTCGTAACTTTCACTTTCAAATTGAGAATGATTGCTATCTCCCAATAAAAAAAAAAAATACTGGACTATTTTTGTCTTTTATTTTAACACGTATTTTTTTCAAACTGCAAAATTTGTCTTTAAGAATTCAGAAACAATTTTCTACCCTAACGCTATATTGGCTGTGTCTTTTGTTGAATTTAGCTTGCTGACCAACATCCATTAAAGTTGAATTGCTACGATATGGCGTAATTAAGTATTTTGACAACTGGAAAACAGAATCTAGCAGGTGATTCTTCTCCCCTAAATAAACTTGGTGTGTTTGTTCCAATACGAGATTTCTTAAATATTTTGGAATTATAGACTACCCACTTCTGCGTGTAATATACGAAGGTTACGGTCACAAACAACTTACAACTTAATTGAGTATACACGTTGGCGGGAGAAATATACTTCATGGTTGTTGTTTGGTTTTTCAGCCAACTTAATCTCGCTTCCGTCAATGTAACCAATACAATACAGTAATTCGTCAATTTTTTTAGCAACAAGTTGCCGATGATCTGCCGCATTGAATGTATTCTGGTAATTTTTTTAAAATTGCTGAAAATACCCTTTCAGTAATTTTAGTCAAAGTGCCACCTTCTCCGACTCCAAATGTTGGATTTTTTTCGCACTGAAGCACTTACTCCACAAGAGCGAAAACGAAAAAATACTATTACGAATTGTAAATTCAAACTGGGTTTTGTTAACACGCAGCATTTGCAAAAGTAGTCCGTCGTCAAAACTGCAGATCACTTTATCTTTCCAATGAATAGATTTCTGAAACTGATCGCCTCGCCGAAAGAACCTAAGATTATATCTTCAAACAGTTCATCCATTTCTTGATGATTTCAATTTCGATTATTTCGATTTTTCTCTGGAAGTTAAAGTAAATTAAGCAGCAATATATATATATTTAAACTATATGTTTGCGTCGTAATTCTCAGGTCCCCATTAACGACGCAGACAGGGACCACAGTGTATATCCATAAAAGTAAAAAAATTAACATTGCCACCAATGAATTTCCGAGCATATTTTTTCAATATATTCAGTTACTTTTATTTTAAAATCTATAATTTGGTCTTTTGTGCCGTAGATTAATAAGTAGATATTTATGTGAGAGAAAAAACCTGATTCAATTATCAAGAACCTAATTTATGCAACAACAAAATACATGCAGTCACATAAAAATAGAATACAACTTCCAACTAAATTTTCAAAAAAATTATTCAGTTTTTTCAAAACACAAAAACAAAATATATGTGACTTCATATATTTTGTTGTTGCATGAATTAGGTTTTTGTTTCTCACATAAACTTCTAGTTGTATTATATGCACATAAAATACTAGTATTATAAGTTCTGTGCTGTATTTAGGCATTTTATTCTAAATTTTTATATTTTTTAAGCAAAAAGTTTTGACAACTGATTAAATAAAAATAAGCAGATAACCTACATAAATAGGTGCTCACGGTGTACGTATGTATGTAAATGATGTTTGATTTTATAACCACATAACCTGATAACCAACTTATAGTGAACAATTTTATAGATAAAATGAAAAAAAGTAATTAGGTATTGTTTATTTTCAAAACAAAACGTTTCACTGTTTGGAGTAATGAATTTTCACGTATTTTAAAGTTGTTGGTGAATTTATTACTTTTAAAGTATGTACATACATACTTTAAAACAATATAGAAAACGCGTATCTCAATTTTTTTTCGAAATCGTGTTTTAATGTATTCTGGCAGATCACAAAAATTGAGTGCGCTATGACTGCAAATAACGGATTTGTAGGCATTTAGAAAAAAGCTCTAACTTATTTCAAATACATTTTGAAAGAAAAAGCCCTATTTAATTTGAAGTTTAATGTATTATTTTTATATTTTTAATAAATTTAGAATTTATAATGAAATAATTTTTTGTAACATTCACATATCAAAATATTGTTTGTTTCTTTGTTGGAGGTCCTTTTATTAAAGTTTATAATAAAAGGAATTATGAAAAAGAAAATTATGACTCAAATAATGTTTGAAAGAGAAAAAATATTCCATACAAAGCTAGTGGAAGAAAAATGAAAATAAGAAAGCGAATGAAAGGTGAGCAAAGTGTCAGTATTTGTAAAAGTGGTCTTTGTAACACACCTTTTAGGCCATATTCATTATTCATCATATAAACATGCTTCGATGTTTGGTATATGAGTCATCAGGAATACTAGTTATTCTCCCATATATTAAAAAAAAAAAATAGCTTTATCTAAAAATTGGAACGATTTGCAATATCTAAAAACAATTCTGCCACCAGATTGCCAACATTTTTATGAAAATTTACATTATAAAATATAATTTTTGTAGTTTTTTTGCAGAAGTCTGTTGAAACGTTAATTTTTGGTAAATAAAACATCTGTTATGTATAACATTAGTTACTGCAATTTTAAATTACTGAAAAAAGTTCTAAAATGACCTTTATTTCAATAACAAAAAGCGCTATCTAAAATAACTTTAAGGAATAGAAATAACCAATAATAAGAGTCAGCATTAATTTTACTCCTTGTTTTGAAAAACAGCGTACTATATTTTTAATATAAGTTTTCTTAGGGTTTTATTCAGTTTTTTCCTTTTCCTCTAAAATTACGAAAAGTCGAGATACTCCTTTTCTATATTAAACCAAGAATATTTATGTAAGTTCAAAACATTGAAAATAAGTAGAAGGTTATGTAAGAGTAAGGAAACTAAGTCTGATTCCTGAAACATAATTCACGCAACAGCAAAATATTTAGATATAGTTATATATTTTTTAGTAATTAAAAATATATATATATATATATATATATATATTATTTTTTTTGGAAACTTTATGTAGCCGTTGCTCTCAGTTACTCTTCAAGTTATTTTTTTTTCCAAAATTTATAATTTGAAAAGTAGCCTTAATATTTCATTTTTGAAAAAATTTTGAAAAAAGAAATGTACATACATATTTATATCAGAGCCCTGATTTTAATGTATACTTTAAATCATCCAGAATATATTAATGTAATACTTTTATTTTTAATTCACAATGTTTTTCAGTTGTCCAAAAATTATTCAAAAAGAAAAAATATTTAAGATTAGATTACCTTTTAGGAAAAGTTGATATTTTATGAGATCGTTTCAGTTTTACGTGTTTTATGATGACTTATATGCATGCGTTATAAAAAGTTATTATTATATTATTTCTACATAAGTTGATATTTTTCTGTTTCGTGATAATTTGGATACATATTTTTTATATCTTCCACGTGATTATTTTTTATCTAGATGGATATCTAGCAATATTACATATTTCACACATTTTTCTTCAAGGTGTGTCGATTTCTTATTGCTTTTAATTATCGCCTGACTTCCACAATGCGAATATGATTTTTGCGGCAATAAGATTATCAGGTCTGTTCTGAAAATCGCGTGGTTTCAAATCACGCACCGTTTTGAAATCACGTATACGATTTTATGCTGTTCTTCAAATCACGTGATTTTACGGTTTTCGGCGTGGTTTTAATTTTTCGAAAACACGAGAAAACAGCTGACTTTTTAGTTTTGTGCTTCGTTTGTTTATATTATTATTAAAAATAAAAAGTGAAAAATGAGAAAACAAAAAAAAAAAAAAAAAAATGCCGGGAGCTACTTTATTGGCAGTAATTAATTTAAGAAAACAGCATTTAAAGAATGAACGTGTTAAAAAACGTCTTTACGGGTCTTATCGAATCCTAGGGATACAAAAATTAATAAAAAAAAATAATAATGAAGTTGCCAATGTTTTCATTGATGAAATTTGCCTTCATGTTGCACTTACTTATTTCTAAATTTGCACAAAAACTACTCAATTATTGAATACTATTAAATTTTTTTGCAACAACAATTAAATTTTATCTTAAATAAGAAAGAGGATGGCATAAATTCAATGTATTTTACATGACATTTTACGACTGTGCCACATTGGCAGCCTTAACAGTATCTTCGAAAAAACAAACCAGCTGACTGCTAAAGAGAAAAAGTAAATCACGAACATTGGTAAACAAAGCAAAACATTTTTTTACAAAACAAGCAATGTCCTTAGAAATTTGTTAATATTTCTATTTTTGTGTAAATAAAACTTAATTTTATTGCAAAAATAAATAGAAGACACATCATATTAAATGCAGAATAACATTTAAAGTGAATTCTCTATAGATAACATAGAAAAAATAGACAAGTGATTTCAAATCGTCAGTTTTCAAATGTTTTTTGTTCGCAGAACACCTTTTACGTGATTTGAAATCACTTTGACAAAAAGTATTCTTCTTCTAATTAATACAATTTCAAATCATTTTCGTATTGTTTTTCTTGTAGGGTAAACTTTTTTTTGAAGTAAAAACAAAAGTATGTATAAGAATCAAGTTAGAGCACTATATTCGGCGAATCTTTTATGCCCTTCACCACTTTACCAACAAATAAAAAGAAATGTTATACCTTACTATTTTCATATTTACACTTTAAAAATATAATACATACATTTGTTCCACAAAAAAAAAAAAAAAACATATTTATATATTGTTGTATGTATATACTAACAAACTGACTGCATACACAAAACCAACACTAATAATCGTTCTAATACTGGTGTTGTCAACTAAACTGCTTGCTTATATAAAAAACAACAACGCTAATAGTCATTGTAATTCTTCATATAAATGTTTATGTGTATATATAACGACAAACACTGCTTGCTTATACAAAAAATTATTACTAAATTTATATACATATGTTTGTACATAAATGCTTATACAAAAAACAACAACAACACCGAGTCATTGCAATGCTTCTTAAAATATGGATTATCGCAATATTAAATTTTTTTCAATAAAATCTCAAAAGCAAATGTTTTGAGAAATTATATATATTTTTTTAATTTCACGATATTTTGTTAATTTAATCAAAAAGCATGTTTTCTTGGATGTGAATGTTATTCTTGAGTCATAGTTCATATCGATCAGTTGGAAATTATTGTTCTTTAAAGTTTATGCTGTTAGTTTAATTTGAAGAACATTTTTGTAAAAAATAATATTCTAGTTTTAGAAAAACTGTTAGCAACTTTTCTACTTTTCTAAAGATATTTGCAAAATAGCATAATTATCTAAATGATTAATTTAATTTCCTGCAGATTTATTTAGCAAACTTTGTTCTAAAAAATGTGGATTTGAGCAAAAAATAAACTAATATTATTGAGAATATTATTATTATTATTATTATTATTATTATTATTATTATTATTATTATTATTGGGGAAACATTTTTGAAAACTTATTTTGGACCATCAAAATTTAGCCGTTGGTAGTTTAAGCTTTTAATTGTTTATATTGTTAATTAACTTTAAAATACAATTTAAGTATCGATATCGATCGATTTGTTGTCACAATCTGAACGACAGGTGAGCTCTACGAGTTCATTCTCGAAACGCCTTCGATAGACGATTGCGAAGGTTTTTTTTAACGAAATATTCGTTAATTATTCGAAGGCGATATCTCTATCGAAGTTTGTCGTCACGCGGGAACACTGAAAGTCAGGGCAATACTTTTTATATATGTTTGTGTGTGTGAATATTTTTAATAATTTTTTAGGATTTTTGCTTATAATTCGGTTCGAACCGATATGGTTAATTCAAAAAACTGAAATTTTATAAAAATATTTATTTCAATAACTCTAATATTTATTGGTTTTTATAAAGTTTATTTTGCTAATATAAAGATCTATTAGTTAGCATCGCTAAAAACCTTATTTTACTTGCACTTTTAATTTTTAGAAAAAACAACTGATACGGCTTGTCCCACGATGTCAAACGAAAAATTCGTTTCGCCATTTATATGGACAACAACAAATAAATTTTAAATTTTGTTATTGTTTCCCATAGATTTTGTCGAACAAATTTTTCGTTCGACATCGTGGGACAGGACGATAATTTTTTTTATAGTATAAAGCTACAAATTAATAAAAACTTGCAAAAAGTACTAAAAATACCGAAAATAATTCGTAGTGCTAGAAAAAGGGGTTCTAGATTAATTTGTTTTCGTTCTAATTGAGTTCAAAAAGTGCTAGATCTAGAAATAAAAATGCTTATAATAACCGAATAAAGGGTCAGGAAAGTTCCAATATTGAGTTTTTAAACTCGTGACTAAAAAGTCATTTACAGGCAAAAAATTATCTTTTGAAGAAATTATAAAAATTCCTATATACATATGTACATTTTTAACTTTGTTACAATTTTATTTTGCATACGTTAAAGTAGCAACAACTCTCGCGTCGCTGTAATCAGTTTTACCGTTGAGAATTTTAAAAAAGTGTCCAAAAAAATGTGTATAAAGATAAATTTTAAAATTTATAACCTAGACGTTAACAGAGCTCTGCTAACTCGTTAACATAGCTCTATTAAGCATGGAAAAACTGATATATTCAATAAAAATGGAATTAGGACCACAATTTTTCGACCAAATGGGCCTACAAAGCCAGTAAAATTAGAAAATATCCTCACATATCTTAAATTCAGGCAAATTTATCAGAAATGGCTCAAAAATATGAATTTGACGATCATTCAAAATTTGGGATTCTCTGTGGGATGAATCCAGATTCCAGGTAGACAATGCAAACCTCCTTGGAATTGATTGATAAGATAACCCACTATGGCATAAATTTTTCGGATTATTTAACAGTGTAAGCTGGAAGAAGTTATAAAAATTTTTCAAAAAATCTTGAAAAATTTTTTAAAAATTTTGATAACTCCTTCTAACTCACACTGTTAACGGATCTGAAAACTTTGTGACATAGTGGAATACTTAATCCAAAATCTTTAAGAAGTTTTGTCCGCTCACGTTGCTTTCTTTCTTTCCCTGTAATCTGGATTAATCCCACACAGAATTCAAATTTTTAAATTTTTGAAAAATTTGTATAACTCCTTCCAACTCACACCGTTAAAGGATCTGAAAAGTGGATGTCATAGCGAGATACCTTATCTACTATTTCCAAGAAGTCTTGTCCGCCCACGTTGCCATGTTTCCCTGGTATCTAGATTCATCCCACACAGAATCCCAAATTTTAAATACTTTAAAAATGTTTATAAATCCTTCCAACTCCCACTGTTAAAGTATCTGAAAAGTGGATGACATAGTGAGATATCTAGCATCTCCAATAACTTCTGTCCGCCCACGTTGCCTTGGTTCCCTGGAATCTGGATTCATCCCACTCAGAATCCCAAATTTTAAATTTTTGAACAAAGAAATTATAACTCCTAACTCACACTGTTGAAGGTTCTAAAAAGTGGATGTCATAGTGGCATACTTTGCCTATCATTTCCAAGAAGTTTTGTCCGCCCACGTTGCCTTGTTTCCAAAGGATTCATCTAGAAGTTGGGCGGATAAAACTTATTTAAAATCATTTATAAATGCATCTAGAAGAATTCATCTAGATTCATCGAGAAATGATTTCCAATAAGTTGAGGATTTTTGAGTAAAGGACCAAAGTTCCTTTTCATATATATATATTTTCGAAAAATCTTCAAATTTTCTAAAAAAACAAACTGTTAAGTATTCTGACTCTTGGATAGTCATCTAGATGCACCTAGAAATGATTTCCAGTAAGTTTATACGCCCATATCCTAGGATTTTTGAGAAAAGGACCAAGTCCTTTTTCATAAAACAAAAATTATTTTTTCGAAAAATCTTAAAATTTTGTAAAAAAACAAATTGTTAAGGATTCTGACCATTGTGTATATACGAGTAATATCAAATATCTAATGTTCCATGACATCAATTTTTTCATGCATAATCGTTTCAATATTCTGTATATAAGATAACTTTTAACAATCCCAATATTATAACTACACATCAATATTATTTCAATACCATCATCATAATATTATTCTAAAATATTCCTAAATTATTAAAAAGAATGGAGAAAGAGTGTTTTTTTTAATATCATGAATATACTTTGTAGTTAAAATGACATTGAATTTACGTATATAAGTAGTAATTGATGGTAATGCAATCAAATTATAGTTTACAGCATTTTTCCATCATAATTTTTATCAAAATTTAAAAAATTCTGTTGATTTTTTTGCAGTTGCATATTTTTGCACGCATTAATTTACAACCGTTTTAACAAAATTTATAATAACTGTATCTATGTATAACAATTTGGAATAAAATAACATACAATAGTTGGTTAAGACCACAAAGAATAAAATTGACTAATTCAATAACGTTATAGCAATAATCAATGCGATCAAAAATCATATAGCTTAGCGTTGCATTTTTTTACTCGATACTGTAACTTAATCTTAAAGATACAAAAACATTTGCAACATTTTTTGTCTCAATATATATCAATGCACTTTAATATACATATACTTATATCGTACGCACCTTTCTTGAATTATGGTGAAATATACTCGTGTTATAGCCTTAGATAGATAGATAGAGAAGGTTGACGTGTACAACATCAACATGTACAACATCTCCACCCAGAGACCGATCTCGGTCCATTGTGAGTCCCTTCATTGAAAGCTATAGGATATAGAATAAAAGAAACAGAATACAGAAAATAGAAAAATAGGAATACGAAGATAAAAAGGTTAGGAATAAAACAGAATCATATAAGAGGATTAACAATGTTGCCAATCTCCCTAGGGGTGTACCCCTGACCCTCCCTTAGACAGTCGATGCCCATGACGAAGCCTGTGACATCTACAGCCACTTCATCCTACGATGCTGCAATCGTGGACAATGGCACATAATGTGCTCAATAGACTCGATCTCTTCGACGTCTCCACACATTCTACGAAAATTGGAATTGCTAGCGTCCCATCTAGACCTCATCTTCCCTATCAGACAGTGAACCGTTATGGCCCCTATCATGATTCTTAAGCTCCTCCTACTCAAGCCCAGAAAAGTGCCTGTGCCTGCCTTGTCGAGTGCCGGCCACATCGCCCTTGATACCTTACAGTCCTCTCTACTCTCCCAAGTCGAATTGGTTCTGACCAAGATCCAATCATTGATCTTCCCAAAGAAGAAACTTAGCGGGGGTTTCACAATGGTTACCCCCTCCGAGATCTCCTTTGCTGCGCCTTGCCTTGCCAGTTCATCAGCCAATTCATTGCCTGATATATTGCAGTGGCCAGGCACCCAGCAGAGTCTCATGTAGTTTTCCATCAGTTCTCTCAGTGACCTACAGGCAGCAACTAGCCTGGATTTCACCATATGTGTCTCCAAGGCCTCCAGAGCCGCCTGATTGTCCACATAGAGAGTAACCTCGGTACCCCTCATTACGTTCTACCTGATTAATTCTGCGACCTTCAAGATGCCGAGAATCTCAGCCTGGAAAACGCTGCACTCATCAGGAGTCTAAAAGAGCCTTTCAGATCCGTGCCCATAATATAGTATAACGTGGTTTTGTCGTCGGCTGAGGTAACTTAGTGGCCTCCAGGGTCTACTTACAGATCCACAAACCTTAAGTAATAAGACGTTTGTTTTACCCTTTCTGGGATGTTAAAATAATAATAGTTTCTTTATTGAATACGTCAAGGATATTTCAAGTACAAAATATAAAGATATTACGAGAGAATAATTTCTATAACTCCAATTTGGATACCACCGGCTTAATAAATGTTTCTGCATTTCCTTCTTCAGCAAGGCTTATTTCGGCTCTTCTGCGTATGTTGATACGGTTGATCGGCTTCGATTATGTTTGTTTCGGTCATTCACCTTATAGAAGCTCGGCTCGGTTAATTGGCTTGTAATAGGCTCGGCTCAGGTATTCGACTTTGAACTTTCGGCTTCTACACTCTTAACTTCGACTTTGAACTCTCGGCTTCGACACACTCAGCTGTCAAACTGGTTCGGGTTAACGGCGGGATCGGTTTCTGGTACAGTTAGCAGCTTCGGGGATCGAAGATTTTGGGTTCAGCAGTGGAATTAAGATCGGCGTCGTATGTTCGGCTTCGACACTCTCAGCTGTCAATCGGGTTCGGGCATTCGGCTGGATCGGTTTCTGGTACAGGTGGCAGCTTCGGGAATCGAAGATCGTATCTTTTTCTACAATACGTACAATGGTTTCTTAAAGCTAATGGCTAGCTACTTCTCTACTACTATTACCATGAAATTCTACGGGTTAATATTCTACTCGTGAGCACGAACAACCGAAGTCACTCGTGAGAACGAACAACCGAAGTCACTCGTGAGAACGAACAACCGAAGTCACTCGTGAGAACGGACAACCGAAGTCACTCGTGAGAACGAACAACCGAAGTCACTCGTGAGAACAAACAACCGAAGTCACTCGTGAGAACGAACAACCGAAGTCACTCGTGAGAACGCAGCAACCGAAGTCACTCGTGTAAAATTTATTTAAGGGACCCAACCGAAGTAGAGCGTGCAAAATACGACTAAATTTTACTTTCGCAAAATCTAGTCGGCTCTCCGATTATATAGAATAACCTTTGAGACTTATATGGCGGATTCTTGTCTTGTTTGAATCGCCCCGACTGTAATCAAACTTTGTTTACTTATACTTAGTCATGTATCAACTAAATGAGAATTGTATTGCTTGTTGACCATTAAGCAATATCAACTGCACAACTAAAGCAGTTGTTCCACATTTGTGTGGGTGTGTATGTAGTGTTTACAGTAGGGGCGCTCAATGTAATTACCTATTACTAATAATTAGTAATTACCTATTACTAATAAAATATTCTATAATTAGTATGAAAAAGAAAAAATAATTAAAAAATACATAAATAAAATAGTAAAGAAAAGGAAGAAATGGTAGTAGTTTTATAAATTTATATATTAAGAAATATGTCCATCTTCGATCCGTCCGTGAACGTTGCACAACCCTCATACAGTCTCTCATTGTCGGACCAAATCTCCCTATCAGGTATCACCACGACAGGATTTGTCCCAAAGTCCGATTCAGCGTCCATGTAATCTGATGCCCCCATGGAGTTCAGATTAACCTCACCATAACTGATCTCGTATATGATCCTGGAGTGACCTGCTCTCGATGAACCTAAGAGTTCTAATTCCATAAGGCTCGGCAGACTCCTTGCTGCCATACCCCTCACAAACTCTTCAATGGGTAAGAGATGAAGTATGACATCCAGAGCCGCTTGTGGTGTACTTCTCATTGCATCTGTAATGCCAATTGTAAATCCAATTTACAACTTTTGGTTTGAGTCCCCAATTCTTACCTATGGAGCCTCTACAACTATAGTAGGTATTAAGACCCTGTTTGAATCTCTCCTGAACACTCCTCTTTCAGTTCAGCTTACTATCGAGGAATACACCTAGATATTTAGCTGAGTCGGAAAGTCTTAGTTCAGTTCCACATAGTACCGGTAATCTAAAATTCTCTACCTTGTACCTTCTAGTAAACAGAACCAACTCTGTCTTTTCCGGATTCACTCCCAGCCCCCTATCAGCGGCCCAAGAGGACAGCTCACCCAGCGCGGACTGCATGATCTCACTGATTGTGGGAAGAAATTTTCCCTTTACCAGTATGACCACATCATCAGCATATGCCACGATCTTCCGTCCCCTGCTGTCAAATTGACGCAGAATCACGTCGACAGCCAATAGCCACAGTAGGGGTGACCAGTTTCCTTAAACATACTCCACCCAAGCTCGAGTTAACAATCCTGTTGCTCAGAATGAGGATTATCCATTCGATCAAGAAGTAATGTACTTTAAGATCCACCAGCGCCTGCTTAATGGCGTCAATCTTGATATTGGTGAACGCTGCGGCCATGATAAATTCCCTGTACCGAAGTCCTTGTCCTATATAACCCATCACATCATTCAGCGCACTCTCAACAGATTTACCCTTCAGGTAAGCATGATGAGCACTACTTATGCTGTTGGTGCTAATAGATGATCTTAGATATAGGTCTATCAGTCTCTCTAATGTCTTCAAAAGAAAAGACGATAGGCTGATAGGTCTATAATCCTTGGGTTTCGAGTGACAAGTCCTACCACCTTTAGGTATGAATATGACTTTTACCTCTCTCCACCCCCTCGGTATGTGTCTATGTAGCAGACACCCTTTCAAAATATCAACTAGTAGTAGACGAACCGTCAACGGTGCGTTCTACAACATGGCCGGAAAAATACCATCCGAGCCTGGTGTCTTGTAAGGCTCGAATGAATTTATCGCCCATGCAACTTTCTCAACCGTAATCAGGTCTCTCACTACTGTTTCACCTATCCCGTTGGCGGTCTCTGTGAAGAAGTGCTCTTCCTCACCTGATCCTTCCATCAATGGATCATTACAACCCAGAAAATGGGTTTCTAAAAGTACATCAAGTGACTCCGAACTAGACTCCGTCCATGAACCATCTGATCTCTGGATACTCCCCGAAACATTAGGATCCTTTGGCAATATCTTTCAGAATCTGGGTAGTTCATTGACAGAGTCAATGGTCTCGCTGAACTTAATCCACGAGGCCCTTTTAGCTCTTCTAATGTCCTTTTTGTACTTATTAAAACGCACTATATAGGTGCCCAAATCTTCGTCCCTACCAGTTCTATGGGCCCTGTTATACAACCTGCCAACTATGGTCCGTTGAGCTCTCAACTCCTCTGACCACCAGACCGGCTGTTTCTTCTTACCCGGATAGCTCACCGGGCTGTTGAGCTCATAGCTACTGATAATAGACCCCGTTACCTTCCCTACCACTTCATCAAGATTATTTCCAGACATAAACTCCATCGTAGTTCCAGCCAGTCTTGACCCCAGATCACGCCCGAAGGCGTCCCAATCAGTCCTTCTAGGATTCCTAAAAGGTTTCCCCTCTGAGCACAGAAAGTTCAGACTAAAGGTTATCCTGCCATGGTCAGAAAAAGTGCTCCCCATAGCCACCCTCCAATCCTCAACTAGATCCCTAGAGTTGGTCAATGTGATATCTATTACTGAATTCCTATCCTTCGTCCTGAACGTAGGGGTATCTCCCCTATTACAGATTAAAAGGTCATTTGCAATAATGAAATCAAATATTGACTCACCTCTCTTATTAATGTCCCTGCTACCCCATTGACTGTGGTGTGCATTAGCATCGCAACCGAGCAATAGCATTCCGTCTTGCATACTCGGTTAAACTCCACACCCTGTCATCCGGTGGTTCCGTCGCCTCATAGGGCATGTATACAGAGGCCAAGGCCAGTTTATTACCTCCTAACGCCTCTCCCTGAACGACCGTTAAGTCTCCATAACTGAAAGAATTAAGAAGAATTAACTGGAGTTCATTCCTGACTAGGATACAAATTCTTACCTTATCCTCAGTGGGCGGTACGAACAATTTGTATCCTTTAGCCCTAAGACCACAGACCTGGTTATTATTTAACCAAGGCTCTTGGATTAGGGCCACATCCACATTGGTCTCACTGAGGTAGGTTATTAATTCGGTCGAAGCCGCTTCACAATGGTGCAGATTTATTTGCACCATCCGCAACCTCTTTGGCTTTGTCATTTTTCGAATATCGAAATTTGACATAGCCAAGCCCGAACGTAACAACCCCCCCAATTTCTTAATATATTCCCGATCTACTGCGAATCGGAAATCTTTTCCCTGGTTCTCTTTACAAGTCAATGAAGAGACAAGTTTCCATTGACTTGTATTGATCCCCCTATTCTGTCCTTCCAATATTCCCAGTATGACTTCCACCGGCTTAATGAGTGGTGGAATCCATACCGTGACTATTGGTCGCAACGGCAATTCCGACGCTGGTATAACTTCCAGTTGCGCATCTGCACAAAGGTTACCACATCTGCTAATTGCGGCCTTCAGGAACTCAAAGGTTCCTTTATTACCGCAACTAACAGTCTTGACACCCCTTGTCCAGTCTGCACCCATGAAGGCTATTTCACCCGGCCTGTGCCTTGCCTGAAAGATTTCGTCCATAAACCTATCTTCAATCCCATCTGAATCAGCACGGTCAATGACTGCTGCTTGAAGAATGTCCGACCTGGACGAATCCTTCACCTTTTTGGACGATGAAGGTTGATCATCACCTGATACTACCCGCTTTACTACTCCCTTATGAGAGTTTTTAAGCGGAACACTTGGTGCCCTACCAAACTTCTTCCCCGATGGTATCTGCTGGTCATCCCCAGACCTCACTCTTTTTATGGTCCCCTTAGGAGAACCCTTAAAAGGGTCATGTGGTACATGACCAGCTTTCTTGGAGGTAAAGGGTATCTCATCTCCAGGCAGAGCTCCCCTAATGGATCTCATCTGAGAGTCCTTAGAGGAGCTCGCAAGAGCTTGGTTTACCTTCTACGCTCCTTTCCTAGTTTGTGGCGAATTGTGGTTCCAAAGTGGTGGTAGACACGGACTCTTTACTCTTGCAAGCAATTACCGGACCTTCCTCTACCTCCACTTTAAAACCATCGGGATAAGACATTCTCAAGATATCTCCGATGGAGCCATAGGTCCGTTCGAACCTGTATATGCTCTTTCGGTGTTTCCTACGAATATGCCTATCCCGTCCGTCTAACAGCGATGGGTCCTTCTTAGCCAACTTATTTAGTGCAGCTATGGAGGTCCTAACGCCGTTCTTTGCCTTTTCAAACCTCGTTCGACTGTCGGATGCGGCCTGCACATCCATTGGAAGTACTACCGCTTCCTGCCGAACAATTGTTTTAGCCAAAGGCCTGGACATGCCTGATGCCCCCGTCGAGCTCTCCTGCTTCATAACCAGTGATTTCGCAGTGACTGCAGTTCCGATCTCCTTGCCCCGATCAAGAGCAGAGATAACAGTTGTCTCATGCTCTTCATCGGACTCAAGAGTCAGGTCCTCCAGCCCCTCCGTCGTACTGGATCCTTCGCCGAGTCCAGCAGGCTATCCTCTTCTGTCAGTTGGGTCAATAATTGTCCGTGCTGCATGAGGACGTCCTTATGTAGTCTCAACAAGTCCATGTCGTTGTCCTCATTCTCATGCTCCGCCCCTTTCAGAACGTCGTCCTTCTTTTTCCCTGACTCGACCCTATCCCTAACCCCTATGTCAGCGCCCGTAGCTTTCTCATCCTTAGTCAAGTCCCTTCCGTCCATTTTCCCTTCGCCATTTTTTTCCCTTAACCTATTTGTTTTTATAAATCTTTTTTCCTCAATTTTTGTCCCATGAGTATGCACGTAAAATATCGACCATCTCGCGCAGTGACGGCGTACGCTGTAATACAACTGACCCTTGCCATCAGCATCAGAGAGGAGCTGTTCTCGATTAGTTTCTTTTCGCACTAACTAATCATTCAGATTCTTAAAAGTGCATGATACGTGTTTATTTGGTCCGCGGAAAACGTATGGCACCAAGACCGTACCCAGTGCCAGAGAATGCATTTAGTTTGGCAGAATCACCAATTAGAATACATCAATTGCATCGCATCCAGTCCAGCAAGCCCATCCGTTTCCAAAGGATGCATTAATGCCGACAAAGGGAGAGGACTCCAGCACCGTAAATGAATACATCGAGTGCCTCTCGCCCAGTCCCCCTTATCCGCCACCTGGGGACGCGTCCGATGGGAGTAAACAAGTAAAGACTCCGCACGTGTTGTAGCCTTATTATGGGCGAAATATTAGACATGCCCATTAAAAAAAAATCCAGATCTGATGGAAAAAATAGAAAACTGATTCGTGTTTAGCACATCAAAATCTATTAATTCCAACTATTCATGTTCAAGAGAGTATTTTTTTGCCAACCAGTAATTATAATAACAAATATTTTATATATTTTTTTAATATTCATTAATATACTAAAGTAATAAATTTTTTATATACGAAATAAATATTATCATTCAAATAAAATTCAACAGCTGATAAACAATGAAATATGCAACATGAATTTGGTACCACTGGCATAGTGCTTATAGCTTATATGTATGCCGCAACGCAAAAATAAACTGAAAACAAAACAAGAGAAAATCAATAATCATATTCACACCAAACCACCACCATTAAATTCACCACTAAAATGCAAAAAGAAAACTAGCAAATATGTGAGCAAACAACACAACAAATAACGTATATGTGAAATAAAATTTTCAGTTGTAGTTACATATTGGTGAAATATACAAGGCAATTAAAAAAATAAGAGAATTTTTCTTATTTACTAAAAGAAAAAAGTGAAAATTATATTAAGGAAATTTATTTAAAAATTTTAGTTTTCTTTTTGTTATTCAAATAAGTTCAATTTAAGTTAACTCAAGTTACAAATCCCTTAAAATATACTACAAAATTTCAATCAAAAAATCAAAGTAGAAAAAAGGTAATGAAGAGTCAGTCGTCATTCGTTCAAGGAGCTAACTTCGATTTTTCACAAATCGAAATGAATTCGGTTGATTGAAAAAGAATAATGTCATCATTATTGTAAATTGGAAAATCTATTTTTATTGTTCTATTTATAGGATCAGGATATTATAAATTAGTACCTTAAAGAATATTGAAAATAATAATAAATACTGCATATATTTTTGTGGATAATTTGTTAAAGTTAAATAATAAAGTTTATTAGAAGGCAAAATAATTTTGTTGTAAGAAATCAACAAAAAAATTTTGCCACATCTAAAGAGGAAAAATTACGAATATGCGTGCGTTGGTTGAAGATACAAAAAAACTAACAGTGAATAATAATAACAATAACAACAACAATAATACCAGCAATAGAGGAAATACTGGAATAACAAGGACGAAGTCGACTTCAAATTCAATTGTAGCAGCAACAAGAAAACCAAATACAAAAGTTGCAGCTAAACCAAATATACAACAACAGCAGGCCGCTAAAACTAAAATACCAACAGCAAACGTAGGAAAATCTACTAGCGAAGTAAAATCGACAGCATTGGAAAAAGCAGCAGTAACAACAGAAAAACCCGCAGCAGGTGAAGCCGGAACAAAAACGTCTTTTACAAATAAAACGTACAAAATGCAACAGCAGCAACAACAACAACAAACGACAATAACTAATACCACCAATACCAATAGCAAAGGAGTCAAAGTTACAGGAAATTGTGCATCACCTCCAACTACAGGCGTTAAACTGCGTACCAAGCAGCCACAGCAAAAGAATGATAAGAAAGAAAATCACAACAACAATACTACAACTGGTGGTCCATCATCATCTATGAATGCAACGTCAACCACAATTTCATTGCCGAAAGCATCACATGCAAATACCACTGAAGAAATTGCAGGCGGTGTACAGGATACCATATATTTGTGCAATTTTCGTGTATCAGTCGATGGTGAATGGTTATGTTTAAAGGAGTTACAAGATATTGATACCAATCCATCTGTCCCGGTATCCGAAGGACGTTTAGCTGGTAGTGGTGGTGGTCAACGACCCTATTCGATGTACTCACAAAAGCACAAACGCTATTCGGCCGGAGATCGTCATTCGTATGGCGGTGGTGGTGGCGGTTTCGAGGATAATGGTATATTTGCATTACACAATTTTATAGCTGGTCGTCGTTTGTATGATGAACAGGGTCACGCTTTTCATACAAATATGCTTACTGCACCCCATGCACGAGAAAGTGGCTTTATTGGTGTTTTTGGTGGTGGTGGCGGGGGTGCTAGTCAAAGTTCGAATGAATGGTCAAATCTTTGTAGGTTGCTTTTTATGCTATTTAAATACTTTACAATTATCACTTTTATTTTCATTTCTAAGACTAATTTTTGTTTTAACTGTTTTTTAATTTTTTTACCTTAAATTTATGAGATAGATGACTTAATATTAGCGCATGAATCAATTATCTAATAGCTAAGTTTTAAACAATTATTATCAAAAATTTTTTATCATATTTATACCTCAATTGTAGGTTTAATTTCGATTATTTTTGAAGCTATTATCAGTTGTTTAAAGGTTAGTTTAGACGATTTGTTTAATCGGCATTTTTATGCTATAAAAATTGTTACCGACGCTAACATATTGTGTAAACTCATAACAAATTTACTTATGTTTGTTGAATAGCAAATGCTGACAATCCAACAAACATATGTTGATGATTTTTTAATATCGTCTAAAAACCAAATACAGGTAAAGCTCGATATACGAGATACCTACCTCATAGTACTGTGTACTGAATCCTGTACAGAAACGGTTGTTGAAAAATAGACAATAAAAAAAAAAAAAAATATAGTACACTTACAATTTGAATATAATCATATTGGAAAAATAGTAGGTATATTAACAATATAATATGATTGAACAGAAAGTTTTTAAACAACTTGAAAACGAATCCTGTAAAAGCAATTTTTGGCTTTCAATGGCATTTTCACCAAATTGATTAATTCAAGGAGAATCTTCATCAGGTGACTTGATGTCACTAAAAAATTTCCATCATATTTTAAATCAAAAGTACCTATGTGTTGAAATATAAAAAATCGTTTTAACCAATATAAAAATGAACAATTTCATGTGTTTTAATTTAACGCATTTTTTAGGTTCCAAACTAACATTTTTCATTTAATTATTGCTTTAATTTGTGCGATATACAGAAATTCTGGTCCTTCCTTGTTTTACGCGTTTTTAATTTACGCGTACTTTCTCCGTTCCCAACAAGCCGCGTAAACCGAGGGTTATAATTCATAACAAATTTACTTCGTTTGCTGACAAATATGGTATTTGTTGAAAAGTGTATGCAAGCTTTTCAGCGTATGACAGTCTTGAGCAAGGATAGAAAATAATCATTATTCTTGCAATTAAAAAAAAAAATCAGATGCAAGGAACGACCGGATAAAACTTTTAAATACAGAAATGTAATCCTCAGAACAGGTTCTATCAAAATCTGGAATGATTTTTATTTGTTTAATTTTTATTTTCCTAATTCTTAATGAAAAATTAGTTTTTTTTTGTTATAAATTCGATTTAGCACCAAAACCATTACAAAACCAAAAACCATTACATTTACATTTTTGCTAAACATTTTTACTAAAAATCAAAATTTTTACTAAAATAATTTTTTTTTATAAAATTATAATTTATAAAGATTCGATTTTTTGTCAAAAATGTGATTTTTTGTAAAAAATATGTTTTTTTGTATAAAAATGTAATTTTTTGTAAAAAAATTGTTTTTTTGCTGGAGCTTTTGTAAAAAAAATAAATTATGTAAAAAATTTGCGTATTTTTTAAATTTTGTTTTTAGTAAAAATTTTGATTTTTGTAAAATTAAAATAAAAATCAATTTTTAATTTTTGAAACAAATTGTAATTTTTGTAAAAAGTGATTTTTATTAAAAAATATTTTTTGTAAAAATTTTTATTTTTAGTAAAAATTTAATTTGATTTTTTATTACAAAAAAATCTGAATTTTGGCGTTAAATTTGAATTTATATCAAAAATAATAAAATTTTTCATTAAGAATAAGTTGACCGAAAAAATAATCATTATTTTTAAGCAAAAAATAATAATCAAAAATAATCATTAAAAGTTGAGCCCAAAAAAAAAAATCAAAAATAATCATTAAAAGTTGAGCGCAAAAAAAAATCAAAAATAATCATTATTTATTGAGTTTTATTTCAAAACTCATAATCATTACCGCCCCTGATCTTGAGCATATAGCATGATATATTATTATTTTTCCGTTACAAAAAAATTCTCCTCTACCATAGGTGTTTCGGGTATTACGCGTTTGTGCTGATATTTGAAATGTTCGGACCCCTACTCTAAATTAGTTACACCGTTTGAACCAGAAACCCTATCTGAAACGTTTTATCGATGTCCATCCGTCTACTTGTCTCCCTGTCCACGTAAATATAGTGAAGAAAATACAGGTAGAAATTATAAATTATCTTGATAAAATTTGAGACATGAATGTTTTGTAGCAAGAATGAATCTTATTGCTCCATAAAAATGACCTCTCAAAATTGGATTTTAACGCTCTAAGTGTCTTAAGTATATAAATATTTTATTATAATCCGTCAAAAGTAAAATAAAAATAACCATATAATATTATACATTCTAAAATTTATTAAGATCGGTTTATAAATGACAATAACCTCCATGTAATAGTACATTTTCGAGAATTACTTTAGCGTCAATAATACCCACATACATAAATGTTACTTAAGTATAAATCATACATACAAATCTTTCAAGAATCCGCGCACAAATGACAAGTCCTATAAAAGACCCTCCCCGAAAATATTTAAAATCGCTTAGATCACATACATGCTAGTGCTTGACCAACATACATTTGATGATTCAAAAAATCCTCTAAATTAACCCTTAGGCTGTGTCTTTAGTTTTTAAAATTTGAATACCATGAAAGTAACTGTAAAATAAACAAATATAAAGAGATTCAAATGCATGTAGAATTTGTTCGCGTTAATCATTTCGAGCAAGGGATGCGAAAGTTATAGTGGTTTTAAGTTAAGCATAACACAAATTTTACAAACTTGGAATTTATGTATAATTTTGGTAAAAGAAAAGGATATGTACACGCAATATCAAAACCCATTGAGTTATTTAAATAAATCTACCCAATAAGTATTTTTGCTGGAATTGAAGATGAAACCAAATGTTTTTCAAGCCTTGAAATTTAAATTCAAGGCAAATATATTTTACTTGAAAATTTGTAAGTTTTTCAATTATATTTCATGTTTAAAATATTTTTGTATTCACAGAAAAAAGTTTGTACATAAATATAAAAATTTACTTTCATTGATTTCAATTCATAATATTTAAGCATAATTTTTTAAGTTTAATAACTTTTTTGGATTTTTCAAATGAATCAAAAGTCAAGAAGACTGAAAAAATTGTTTAAATTTAATTCACATATATTTTCAATTTGTAAAAAAATTTTTTGAAATTTTCTTTAGAAAATTTTAAGTTTTTAATGACTTTTAGCTACATTTTGGGAACAGAAGATAAGTACTTTTTGTCAAAATGATGCGCTGCAGAATCCGAGCAAAATTATGCAAATTTCTAAACATTATTTTTAAACAGATTTTCCTTGGAATTTTGCCATTGATTGAAAATTTTAAATCAAAACTAAATCAAAGATTTACCAAAATTTTTGCAAAATTCCTAAAATTTTCATTATGAACAATTTAATAATATCTATAAACAAAATTTTGTTTTTTATGAAAAAAGTTTGGGAAGAAAAGTCATGTCCGATTCATAATATTTATGAATTTTTTTTTTTCAAATATATGCTTTTTTTTTCTCTGTGTTTGAATTCACATCGGATTCCGGTAAAATTTTTCTTATTGGGTTTGATATTTTCAATATTTGGTGGTATTAGTGGATTTCCTAGCAAAATTAAAAAATCTTTATACCAATAATCGCAATTTTTAAAAATTTTTTGAAAAATTGGTTTCGCATCTGTTATTTTTTTAATATAATATACGAAAATATATTTTATTCAAATTTATTAAAAAAAAAAAAAAAATGCTATTTATTATTGTGATGCTTTTCCGTTGAACATTTCTAATACTAATTGTAGTGTTCATTTATTCTGCCATTTATGGTTAATTTCTTGCTGACGTTGTGTCTTAGCAAAATGTATTTTGACAAAAGTTCACTTAAACAATTCAACGACATTTGACTTAAATGTATGGTTCCGATCAACTATATTTATAGGCGTTCTTATACCTATATTTCAAAGATTTGTACAAATCTATATAAAAATACAAAAACAAAAAGTGCAATTTTTGTGTAATAAATGTTTGTGTACATAAAATGTTTGCATTAATACTATTTTTAGTAAGCCCTCAATTTTATTGCGTTAAGTAATAGAAAAATAGATTCACGCAATAATCCATGATATTGTGTATGAAACTGCAAATGTGCCCCATGAAAAACTTTTTTCAAAAAATTTTCGCTCTTGTATTCCAAACTTGGAGACTGTCTATTGCATATTTCTAACATAGCACAAAATATGTATTATAACAAATATTAATCCTTGTTTCAATATTTGTATTCAGTTGAGGAGCGCACAGATCTACCTAAAAAATAAAACATTTTTATATGAAAATTCGACTAACCTGTATGTAACTGTTGAAAGTCTGCACGATAATAAATAAGATCTAGAATTTATTCCCAAAGACCGATTAGTCTATATAGGATCGAATGAGATTCGAAACTATAAACGCGCGATCATAAAGTGTTGAAGAATGGGAAAAAGTTAAGTAATTTCAAGCCCATTTTCTGAGCTTTTGAACTTTGAACAACAACAAATGTTGCACTTTATTAGTTTCAAGTCTTGTGAGTTCAGATCTGTAACATATTTATTTAAAATAATATTACCACAAAACTTATTCAGGAATAAAGTCAGTATCAACCAGGTTAAAAATTTTTGATAATGGCTTATATATCCACCATCTATCTGCAATCCTTATTTAAAATTTTACCCTATATGGGTGGTGGGCGGTTTCCGAGCTTATATGGTTCCTTGAAAAGTATGAACAGTAGTTACGACGGATATTCAGTTTTTCTATTTTTTGTCCCATAACTTTTTTGTGTATGAATGGATTTTCCCATTTTTAATAACAAACATTATAAAGGACAAATATTTAAGCCAAATTTCGTTCCCCTTGGCGGTTATTATCTAACAAATGAACGCTCAGTATCTTATATAGATTCAAATAATTTAGTTTTATTAATATTTTTGGAAAATAATTAGAAAAAAATTAGATTAAAAAAAAATTACTAAGCATCATTTTTATTTCGAGGAATATGTTGTTTCCCAACTGGATTTACTCTATATAAAAGATAAAATAAAATAATAAATTACCATTTCATATTCATGCTAATTAATATTACAGCTATACATTACTCTTGCCACTATCTTTGCCCTTTCCTTTGCTCTTACTCCAAGCTGAATCTTTGGAATTTTTATTTCTAACCGGACTACTTGAGACTGATGTATCTGAATTTCGAAGTGGCCTCTTTTCAATTTTTACGGATTTTTTTGATTTTTTAGTACCAGGTTCATTAGAGGAATAATCCATTGTAGTGTTACCCGAGGCGGATTTTTTTCGTATATGAAAGAATCTTACAGGTGAATTGAAAAGATTAGAGGATGATGAAGATGAATCTGAAATTGAAAGAATTACTTTCGTTTTACTTAAGTGTATAGAAATCGGCTATGCTGACTTTTTTTAATTGGGAGTTGAGTTTCCGTTTTCTTTTTCTTGCAAAAACTTTTACAACAGCAAATTGTTATAACCATTATAATCGCAACGACTGGTATGGCCACCACTGCTATTTGGAGTGGAGTCAAATCTACAGTGTCTAGTTTAGTTAAATAACTTCTTGACTCTGGATGAGTAGCAGCTTCTAGTTTAATCTTTTCCTCAGAAATTGAATTAGGTTGCAGATCACCAATACTTTTTGTTAGGTCGGCAGTGGTACGCTCAGATTTGCCACCACTTTCAATTGATTTATTAGTTTTGCTCAGCCTTTCACTTGTTTTTTTGATATGATCTAAATATAAGGTTGAATATATTAGTTACTATACTTGTTAAATGGCTCACAAAAAGCTCCTTTATTCGCTTATAAATTTTCAAAAAAATATCTATTTAAAACCTGTAAATCCGAATAATTCAAGACACATAAACTTACATTGTCTATCCTCGATTTTGTGTTTAATTTCCTTATTATATTCCAATAGCTTGCTTCTAATTTGAGGCTTTTGATATCTAATAAGATTGTCATCTTCATTTACCATCGCCACTAAATCATTTTCAAAGATATTTGTAATCTTTTTCCTCATTTTAAGATATTCATAAATTCTTAAGACAGCTCCCAAACCTGGATAAAAGTGTTCATCTGATAGATGAACGTTAATATTTTCCAGTAACCATGTTTTGAACTGGTTATTGTAATACTGCTGATCAATTTTCTCAAAACGATAACATTTGGTAACGGTTTCATAGAACTTAACCACTACATATGCAGAACTTTCTGATTTTAGATCAAATGTTTTTTTACGTCTAAACGGCATCCATATATTACCCAAATAGCCATTTACATCATCTGTTTCCAATTTCGGTAGTTGAACGATCATTTTATCATCTTCAGGTTCATTTTCATCTGTGTTCATATCAAGATTCATGCAAAATGCTGGTTCTTCACATGTATCTTTATTTAATTCGGGAATGTGTAATGGTTCTATACGGACAGATTTTAATTCGATGAGAACATTTTGCAGAGGTGCTTTCCAGCCATTACCATTTGTGTTTAAGAATTGTTTAGTTTCTTTATATAACGTTAGCACTTGTTGTGCTGTACGCAAGCTTATTTGTCCAGCATAATAGGAGTATTTGGTTACAGGCACCATATAAAAATTTAAATAGCCCCCTAATGTATCATAAAAAGCTTTTTGCGTCAAATGATTTGTGTTAAACGTTGGCATTCGTATTATCATTTTATGAGATATATAGAAATAATTTAATAACAATGCGACCATTTGATCGTTGAATAGACATTGCGGCAAATCTTTTGGAATAAGACTCTGAAAGATAATTATTGATATTTAGAATTAATATGAATAAAGAAGAAAATTCCGAGTTAATATGTTTATAAATACTAATAATTTCCAAAAACTTTCTGATAAGAATCTTCAATTGTATATATACTACATATATTTTTTAATATATAATAATATTTATATTTTAATATATTAATAATATTTAATATTTTTTAATATATTTTTAATAATTTTTATACCCTTACCCAAGGTTGTATATATTGTGGGTCCTTTTCGAGGAAAATTTACTTTAATATATATATATATATATATATATATATATGTATTTATCATTTATTTTTTGAAGTATTTTTTTTGCGAGTCATCAGGATACAACCAGCACAGCTTTCAATAAAAAATCTTTATAATTTTTGAATGGAAAAACATTATTGTTTCCAATTTTTCATATAAATAAAACATTCTTCATTTCACTATTTAAGAGCAAAAAAGTAGGTGCCAATGTTTTATAACGGTACTTTTCTCTTGTTATTTTTAATCATATGAAAAATTCATTGGTTCTCCTTACTTCATGAGAATCACCAGGAACCACTTTTTAATTATCTGATAAGTCAAGCATGAGTACAAATTTTATATTAAGAAAATAGTTTTATTCCAGTTATTTTACTTGAGTATTAACTTAAAAGAGCACTTTTTACCATTTCTTTGTATTTACTTCGAAAATTCTAATTTTTATTGACTCGTATAGAAATTTTTACCATTAAAGGGAAATTTCGGCCCATTTTGATTTTATGTCCTCAATATGCTTATTCTTAGTGTCTCATTTCTCCTTCGTAGATCTTATGGGTACGAGTTACGGTTAACCTTAAATATTTCCAATAATTTTAAGGGCGAATTAGTAGAGCGTCAATCTTAATACTTCAGTATTTCGGCTAGAAGTCTATGATTTAACTAAATGTACAAAGTGTGTAGCTGCATTATTATGGTGATAAATTCACTGAACAAGATCAAAAGTATATTTAATATTTAATCAAGGATATTTTTATAAAGAACTTTATTTAATACTTTAGTATATATTTAGTACTTTATTTGATAAGGTCAACAGTTCCTTAAAGCGATATTGCTGCCTATACCAAAAATTCGCTTTTTTTGCTGTAATAACGGATCAGACAATTGTTCTAATTTCTTATATCGTAAAAATGAAAATCATAACAATCAAAACAATCCCATTCGAACCCCCTTTTCAATCAAAGAATAGGTAGAATATGCTTAATTTTACGAAATTCCAAGAATTTTTTGCTTGTCCTGAGGGGCTGCCAGCGAAATGACCCAATAAAAATTTTTTAAAGCAAATATGGAAAAAAATCGCCAAAAAAAAGAATCCTAAACAAATTTGGGTGATATTTCATGTGAAAAATGACTCAATTTTGATAAGGCATTTCTGAAGTTTGGGGTCATTTTTCGCATTTATATTTTTTAATTTCTACAACATGCTTGATAAAGTAAAATAAACTATTCAGATAAACTTTGATTTAGTGAAGCTGGTGTTTGAAATACGCCAGAGTTAAGACCCCCTGAGTCTGTCCGAAATCGCTTTAATCCAGACCTAGGGCAGAGTTAGAACTATCTTCATTCTGAAGATGGCTGATTTTATCCAGAAATTTTATCATATAATGTATTAATTTTCATGCCAGAAGGTGTCATGAAGTCCATGAACATTGGACGTGGGTGATTTTTCGTAAAGATTGGATATTTTCTCACTTTGTTGGGGAAATTTCCATTTTTGGGAAATTTTAAATTTCTTTTAAGTGATTTTTTGTTTGGACAATTTTTGTAAATTTGCTTTGGGCCATTTGGGCGCATTGGGTCATTTTGCTGGCGGCCGTCCTGAGGTGTTAAAGTTGTGTAGCTATCTCTTTTGTAATTTTTATTGTGGTTCTCTTTATTTTTAATGTATTTCATTGCAAAATTATAAAAACGTCCGATTATTCAGCGATTTTGCGATAAAAATATTTTTCAGAGTAATGAACAGAAATTTTTACCATTTCTTTCTAACTTTATTCTAAACATACTAAAAAAAAAAAAAAATACTGTTATATGTCATATGGCATAGGTTTTTTTGTTTTACATAAGGACTATTATATTCTTTGTCTGCCTTAAAAAATAATCACTTTATTATCTTCTTAAAAGAATTTGCATTTCTAGCTTTGGCTGATTCTACCCTGATGAGACGCAGTGTATATACAGTGTCGGACAAAGAAAAAAAAGGACGGCTTTCTAATCTCGCTATTTACTTCCTAATAATTATCTTCTAGATGCACTATAGGCTACTTTTATAAGGTAGTCTCATATTATTTAATTATATAATGGAAAGAAGTTTTTGAATTATTTGCATTTCGTGTTCGGGGTAAAATAATTGTCTTCGTCGTGAATTTTGTGCGACAAAATAAAGTGACACTTTACAAAGTTTTTTAATTTGGCTGCCAATTTTTAAATTTTTTTGTTACAAAACGAAGGTTACACTGGCGGACAAAACTGAGTGCATGTTCAATATTCTTTTACTTAAAATGTCATAATAAAACAAAATTTATGAAACTTTTATCAATTAATTTGTATTGTATTAGCAGCAAAATGCCATATTTAATATAATGAAAACATAACAAAATCAAAAAATTCATCATGAAAAAATCAAGCAACTCAATTAATTCAATTTTGCATGTTTTTCTTGTGAAACTATAAACTATAAACCCTTACTTTTGATAACGTTTTTCATGCTCATCGGCATACTTTCCTCCAAGTTCTCTTTAAATTCATTTGAAATATTTTTCAATCTATCTTGATACGGTTACAAAGCACATCTATCTTTCGATTGGATGGTTCCCATCGCCTCTCCAATATAGACCACAAATTTTCTATTCGACTTAGGTGTGGACATTGCTCAGGCCATTTAATAATCCGAAATTTTTGTCTAGATAACCAATTTTGGATAAACTATGCTGTGTGTTTGGGGTCTAAGTCCTATTGGAAAATTATTTCATCATTCGGATAGGCTCCGTGGTCCTCTTTCTTCACTACTCCATGAATTCTAACAAGCGGGCTCAAATGCCACCAAGTGAAACAATCCCACATGAGATCTGCTCTGAAGTATTCCTTTCTATCAGATTGGAATAGGTTAATTTTTGTGTCATCATACAATAAAAATTAACTTTTGAAGGTTGTATAAATTTTGTTTTATTATTTACCATTTTCTAATACTTTAAGTAAAAGTTTGATTGACCTAATTATGTAATAAATACCAAATTTTCTATAAATTTTAAAATTTTCCAAACAGATGGTACTCATCTTCCAAAAAATACTAAATTTCAAAAAAAAAAAAAGAAAAGTTAAAAAATGTACCAATTTTTGAAAAAATTTAATTTTTTCATAAAATTGCAAATTAAAAAAAACCTGATTTTAAAAGAAAAGAAAAAATTAACAATTTTCGAATAAAGCTAACTAAAAGTACTAATTTTTAAATACTGATTTTTAAAAATTAATTTTTAAAACTGTAAAAATTTAAATAAAAGAATAATTTTCAAAATGAAGAAGCACCAGTTAAAAAATAACTGCATATTTTAAAAAATTAACCACATAAAAATTATATTATTCCAAAAGGTACCTACTATTAAAAAATGTATTTTAACTTACTTCGAAATCCTTACGAATGGCCAATAAAGCTACCTCTTCGTTGGAGAAACATCTTTTGGCAGTGCTATCAAAAAGATTAGTACCCACAAAACTTTCAGTATCTATATATTTGCCAGAACAGTGATTTATTATAGGCAAACTAATGTTTTCTTTCAAAGCTTTATTATCTTTTTCGTTAAATTCATTATTATCATAATCCATAACTTTATTTTTAGAATTACTATCAAGTTGTCCAATGCGCTGTTCATTTTTATCCTGATGTTTATAAGAATTATGCAAATTATATACCTCCAGATGTTTAAGATAATGATAACTATTATTATTATTATCTTCATTATGATCATCTAAAGGCTTATTTTTGTTATATCCCAATTCTTTATTTAATTGTTCGTGATTATCTTTTTGCAACAAACCAAGACGATTAGCATAATCGTAATTTTCATTAGTCTTACGACTTTTTTCATTATCTTTATAATTTGAATAATGTGAGTGATCATCGAAATCATTTTCGTATTCTTTTTTACTTCCCAACTTATTATTTGGTTGCAAAATTATTTCATCAAATTTAAAGTTATCTTTAATATCATTAATTTTATTATTGCTTTCGCCAATATTTTTATTAATTTGTTTATAATAATCTATATTCGTCATTTTGCCAGAAATTTTTAATAGATCTTGTTGTCTTTCCTTATTTAAAGCTGTTTGCACTTTTAAATCATCACCGAAATCGGAATCACGCTCAATGGTTTTCACATGCCAATTATAAAGCGAACTATGACTTAAACACAACTTGACCATCACAATTAAGATATTTAATATTATTTTCATTATTTTTTTATTTCAACTATAATTATTATTTTCTTTATATTTTATATTTTAATATTTCTTTTTAAAAATATAAATGTAAATAAATATACATATAAATTTTATGAAAATATTATTTTTTAATTTGACTTATTTTAAATTTGATTTGCAAAGAAAATCAGAGAATGGATGAGAATTTGAGAGTATAATAGATTAACAAAAATAATATAAATATAAAAAAGTATTGCCAGTTTTTATTTTTAATTTTAAAAATAAAACTGCTCACTTTAATGTTAATATTTTTATAATCAATTGAAATTTTTAGCCCGTGATCCTGCTGAAATTGAACGTAGTAATTTGGTAAATATTTGTAAATTGGTGGTGAAAGAGTTACTAGAACAGTCGGTGCGCTATGGACGTATGTTGGATTCTGATCATTTGCCCTTGCAACATTTTTTTATTGTAATAGAACATGTTTTGGGTCATGGTTTGCGTACAAAAAAGGTGTGTTATTTAAAAAAAAAAAAAAAATTGTATATAAATGTATAAATTATATATATATATATATATATATATATATATATATATATATATATATATATATATAACTTAAATTTGATAACACTTTTGTTTTAGGGACTGTTGGGTCCCCGCAAAGAACTCTGGGATCTTTTACAATGTGTTGAGACCTATTGCCCAGAAGCTCAGGACATTACAGCCAGTGTACGTGATTTACCTACAGTACGCACACACATAGGCCGTGCCCGAGCTTGGTTGCGTATCGCTTTAATGCAGAAAAAATTATCGGATTATTTACAAGCTCTAATAGAACATCGAGAAGATGCATTATATGAATATTATGAACCACATGCTTTAATGATGAGCGATGAGGTATTTCTGTTCGAGTTATTTATTTTGTATGTTTATTAAGTCTAGAAATTTACTTTTTAGATTGTCATCATTATGGGCATTTTAGTGGGTCTTAATGTGATCGATTGTAATTTGTGTGTTAAAGAAGAAGATCTTGATTCTCAACAAGGTGTTATCGATTTCTCTTTATATTTACGCTCCAGTTCACGTAATAATGACAATGATAACGATGAAGATTGTAATCAAACAAACGACGCAAATGGACAAGGCAATATGATTGCTGTTTTGGACCAAAAGAATTATATCGAAGAATTGAACAGACATTTAAAGTGAGTTGAAAATAAAATATATGAGATGGTTTAATAAGATCACAACTTTTAATTTTTATTGGAAATGAAATTTTATGGATTTAAAAAAAATAGCAGTAAAATGTGCTTCATTTTAAAACGTTTATTTAATATTCTAGCCCATTTTCTCATAATCCTTCTTCCTTTTTTACGAAAACAAGTTTTAATTTCGTTTTATAATTTTATAATTTTTTCTAGAAGACAAATAAAGTTTATATAAAGTTTATATATTTCACCAAAATAATTTTATGGTAAACATATTTACCGTTAAAGATATAACACATAATAGTTGTGTTCAAGTAACTCATCAAAGTTACCCAAAGCCAAACACAAATTTTTTATGAGTTCGGGCAATTTTGGGTAATTGCGCTAAGTAAGTCGAGCAGACAAATTTTTGTCAAAAACATTAAATAGAAAACTTATTTTTAAACAATCGATTTGTGTAAATTTTGAGAAACTTGAAGAAAACATTCTTGAAATGGTCTCCAAAAATGTGTTTCAAAATAAGAAAACATATAGAAAGGAAAATTTAGAACTGTAAATATTTGTATCCTCTGAAAACAAATTTAAGTACATCTGATTTAATCGAAAATGTGATCTCTTAAACCAACTCTTAATATCGTTACCATAATATTGACATATTTTATGTATTTATCCCAGTGCAACAGTAGCAAATTTACAAGCCAAAGTAGAATCACTAACTACCACAAATGCTCTTATGAAAGAAGATTTAGCTATTGCTCGCAATAGTTTATTAGCTTTACAAGCCGAAAATCAAGCTATGAGGCAAAATACTCAAATGAGTACGTAAATTTATTAACTTAAAAATAAACGATTATTTATAATATTAAACATTTTATATTGACCACCGGAAAATAGATGCTGGCCCACCTTCAATAAATTCAAACCAAAGTGACAATAGTTCCAATTCCAAAGACAATGATAAAGCAGCTGTGGAATCTCTTAAAACGGAACTAGAAAAGGAAAAGAAAAAATCAGCCGAGTTAGACAAAGAATTGAAGTTACAAATTTCATTAAAAGCGGAGTCCGATATGGCCATGAAACTCTTAGAAAAGGATATACACGAAAAACAAGATACTATTGTGTCTTTGAGATTACAATTGGATGAAATAAAACAAATCAATTTGGAAATGTATCGTAAATTGCAGGTTGGTAAGCTTACGAAAATCGTATGCTAAAAAAATAAAAGAAAAAATTTAAGGAAATCAACATTCTTCATTCATCTGCATCTTAAACTAAAGCTAATAAATCATCATTTCATCCAACTATCAACTTTAATCAAGAATTTTCTTTTAACATTATTTATTTTAATTAATAGCGTTTTAATAATTTAAATTTAAATGAATTTAGCTACATATTCTTTATTTATTTTTCAATTTTAAGCTAAGCTTTATTCGATTATTATTTATTTAAACTAGTCATTGAAAATAAAGCTGTTTTGATATCATTTTATTGTATTACCTTAATTCATATTAATTCAAAAAATTAGGAATGTGAAGCTGAACTTACACAAAAAGGAGAAATGGTGTCACGTCTACAAACCAAAGCCTCGCAAATTGGCAATATTTTACAATCATTAGAAAAGAAATACGAACAACAGCAAATACAATCATTGTCAGCTACATCATCAGCCGACAAGTCTCCCAGTACTAGAAGACAACAAAATCTGCAGAAATTCGAAGCTTTAACTAAGAAACATAAACAAGACATTGGTCCACCGATGAAACGTTTACATTTGAAAATGGATGCTATACCGCCTTTCAATCCGAACAATTATCGTAAATCGCCTTCAACTACGGAAAAATTCCATGAACCTATAGCAGAGGTTAAGACACCAATGTCTGCAAAATCGCTAAAATTATCTGACGACGATGAGGACAATATTGGAAAATCAAATATGCCACCAGCTTCACTACCCAATAATGCTGCTTCTGCGGCCAAATCAGATTATGTTTTTAAAGAAGAAAAGGCAGCTAATTAAGATAAATTATTGTTTTTTGTTTATTTATTTGGATATATAAACGCATTTAATGCAATATGTATCCGTGGAACTGTTCGAATTGCAAAATTTTTAAGTAAAATATAAGACATTTGAGTGAGATAATTGATTACTTAATTATATTGTGAGGTGCAATGTTTTGCAAAGTTTGAAACTGGAAATATATATTAGGTGAAAATGCAATGGAAACTTTTCTTAATACATATTTATTAATTTTAATATGTCGTTGAACTAAAATAATTGTTAAGCAATTAAAAAATGTTTTAGTTTTTAATTAAAACGTATTTGAAGGCCCGGTTTTACACTGATTTCTTAGTGTATACCTAAGTGAAAACTTAGTAGAGAAGTATTTAAGTAAAAGCTCACAATTAAGTAATATTTCGTTTTACAGTTTAGAACTTAAGTTGACAAGAAATAAACAAAAAGCTATAAGCTTTTATGTATATACATTGTGGTGGTTCAACTTTCCAAGAATCTTTTTTTATTATTATTATGTTAACTTTTTATTGAATATCTTTAATTTAGTTTATCATTAAAAATATCAAACCTTTTTGTGCAAAACATTTTTCGATGCACCCTAATGTAAAAAAAAAATGATTTAAAAATTTTAAATAATTTAAAAAATGTAAAGAAATCTGCAGCAGAAATGATTCATTTAAATCGTTTTTTGGAAGATTTTTTAAATGTTTAAACATTTTCTTAGATTTCTTATTCTTATTCATTTTGTTTATTTTCAATAAATATTTTTCAAGACATCAGAAAATTTTAATACTTAGGAAAAACTTAAGGGATGGAAAAAGAATACTTAAGTTTTTAAATAAAAAGACAATTTTCACAACATAAGTCCGATTTCGCTACTAAGTGAGCACTATAAGACGTGGCTTAAATTTCATATATTAAGGGAGAAAATAACAACATTTATAGAAAAAATAAAAAATAAAAAAAAATTAAATAACTTTCTCTGTGTTGGATATCTCTTATTTTTGATCATTGTAAATTTTCTCACATCACTATCTTTTTAATTATATTTGGAATTATTTGCGGGAGGAAAATATTCCATTTCTGTTTTTACAGTATAAATTTTGTTACGTTTTGTTGTTTTGTAGTATAAAAGTTATCAATGATAAAACAATGAAAATTATTACTTAAATTTCTCTCTGAAAAATTTGTATTTATTTTATTTATAAAATTAATTAAAATGGTTTTTATTGTATTTTCATCTAGTGCATCTATGCTATAACGTTAACAAGAATAAATAGAAATCAAACTCTCTTTCAAAAGACATAACTCATTTGTCAAAAAAAAACCTAACTCTATGTATGAGCTAGTGGAATTTTCCACAGAACTAGTTGTTTCCTAATATTTATAACCATGGTTAACATAGATATGAAACTCTGTTGTCAAAAGCTCTAAGCTTTACTAATTGGCAATAATTTTTATGAGTTAGTATTTATAAATAAAAAATGAATTCAATGTTTATGCGGTAAAATTTTTGTTTTAATTTTTATTTACAAAAAGGACGTATGTATAAATCCAGTAATAGACAGTTTAAATAAGGCGCTTTAATAATGTGTCATTTTAAAGGTGATAACTAGGGCAACCAAAAGTACGTTTGTTCTAAAAAATGGTTTTCAAGTCGGAAAATATTCTAAAATTTAAAATTAAAATACCAATTTTTCTGGTTAAATTTTTAATTATCTACTTTTTTTGACAATAAGAGTAAATAGGGTGAAAATAATTGGAGAATTGGATTTGAAAAATCGTGTTTGACAGTAAGAAGATAGAACATCTACGGCAAATTATGAAGAATTCTATTGGTCGCAAAATAATGGTCTTAAGTGTAAAATAAACAAAATTATACCATTTAAATTGTTAAACTATATTTAAAAATAAGGATTTTCCATGAAAATATAACAAAATATGCTGTTAGGATCAAAATATGCTGTAACATATCGATGACACAAATCCTAAATTATCCTAAACGGAAAATAACTAACAGTTTGTTTCATGTGAACCACAGGAATAAATATGATGTTGCATATTTTTGGTTGCCCTAGTGATAACTTTAAAGAAAAACGTAAGATTCTAGGAAAAAAATTTATTAGACTACAACTTGTTCTAGAGTATATGAAAATAGTTTGGACTCATTTTAGTTTGGCGCTCTCACCCCCAGCACTAGTTCTGTGGAGGTGCTAACCAGCCAGTACCCATTATATGGAACGGTTTTAGAACTAGTTGTTTAATTAATGATTTCTGATCGAAATTCTTGTTGGCCAGAACTAGTTCTATAAAAGCGTTAGGGAACGGCTCAAGAACAAGGTTTTAAAATAAATTATTTATGTTTAATTTTATTTTTCATTCTAATAAATTTAGTTTTTAAAAGTGTTTGGGTTTTTTTTAAGTTTTTTAAACAGTTCCATGAAGTAATTTGCGAACCAGTAATTTGTCCAGAGAAGTGATGCAGAAATAATATAGAACTTGTTCTTAAGCATTAGTTCCCAGAAATATTATTTAAAACCAATTTACAATCACAATACGGTTTTACTCCAAGATTGTCAGTATTAGTAGAAACACCACTAGTTCTAAGGATGTTATTAAAGAACATGAAGTGGTTCTGATTACATCAGTTCTAGAACTAATGATTTTAGAACAAGTTCTCAAATTTTCCTGGAATGTCAATGATCTGTTCTCTCTAATAGTTTTTTCTTTTTTAATAAAGAAGGCAAATATTTTACGTTTGCTTACAACGTAAAACAGTCATTTCAAATTTTTAAAAACTGAATATTTTGTACACATTTTCAAACCATTTTTTTACCCTTTATTTCTTTGTGCTTGGTGCTCCACTTTATTCACAGCTTACAATAAAAAAAGTAATAATAATTCTGACAAATATAAATTTCAATAAAAACCGCAGGCGTGAAGCAAAGGTCATGAAAACAAATTTATTATTTTTAAATCAAAACTTCTTAAAAAAACTATGGAATAATATAACCAATAATAGTTGGTATTGATCGTCTTAATTTACTTACAATTTAGTTTATGCAGTTTATATAAAATAATGATATTTTAGTTTAAAAAAAGAACAAAATTAATAATAAATTATTTAGGTTCTATTAATTAACAATGTAATGCCTTTATTAATTAAAATATAAAATTAAAATATAAAAAATTCTATAAATGTTTTCAAACATAAAAAAGAAACTAATAAAAAAAATATATATATGAAATAATAACTTGTAGATCCTATGTAATCTGGTATAAATAAAGCTATACAATAAAAAGAAATAAATATATATATACATATAGAAAAAGTATATTAAAAACAACAAATAAATAAAATAAAATAAAAATTTTGAAAATTCAATATATAGTATCTGTATATGAATGTATGATTATGACATGTAAATTGATTAACATGATAGTTTTCAAATCTTATTTAATAAAAACAAGAAAAAATCTTTTAGAATTCATTTAATATTTACGTAAATAAAATTAGTTTTATTTTAGTTTTAAAATCATCTAAAGCTTTAAAATTGTAACATGCTTCAACTACATAAAATTTATATTAATTATAAACATAAAATATTACTTAAACTTATACATTTCTTTCTTACACTCATGTGGTGTATGCATCCTTATATATTCCTTTATTTTAAACAGCATATTAATTATAATTACATTAATGATAATTTAAATGATATACCTATATATAAAATATTAAAATAAATATATATATTAATACACTAAAATGAAGTTTAATTTGATTTTAAATTTTATTTGACAGGAATGTGAGGCTTCGCTTAAACATAAGACAGAATTGTTATTGAAATTAGAATCTCAGAAAGAGGATATGGCTAGTACCATAGCTCATTTAGAGAGAAAGTAAGTTGATCGATTTGATTTCTTAATTGAGTGGATAAATATGGTTTTAAGTGAAATTATTTTACGTTTTAAACAAATTTTAAATTGTTTGGTTTGATTTTTTTAAACCATTTACATTTATTCAATTATTATTAATACTAATTAAAACAGAATTTAATATTAAAAAGTTACATAATAATATTTATGTTTTACTTCCTTAATCATTACGTTTGTAATTTTTACAATATTTATCTGGAAGTCAATAAAATCTCGAATATTAAAAAAAACACCAAAAATATTATTTTTCCCCAAAACTTCTTGAATATTTCAAAAACTATACAGAAGATTAAAATGTGAGGTAATTTGAATTAAAATTTTCTAATATTTCAGAAGACCAAAACCAATAATTGTTTTTTCTTGAATATGTGACGCAGCCTTCAATTTTTCCATAATTGTTTATCACAAAAACCAGGAACACTTCAAATAATTTGTTTTATAAGTTTTGAACTTCAATACCTCATGTGTTTAAATTGACTCCAAAATATTTTGCAAATTGTCGTCCTATTGAAATGTGGTTCTTATATGTAGGGGAGTCGAAATAATATGTATGTTTAACCGTTTAAATTAAGTTAACGAGGGTTCCTACTATATCAGGGAAGCTCTTCAGCCTTTCGATATTGAAAATTATTAGAATCGGTTCACAAGGTTATGTCCAAAAACATTTTTTATTTAAATCTTCCATAATCTTAAGCCCAAAATTGTTTGCAGATAAATAAAAGTGGAGGAAAGTTTGGAAAGCGAAATTTGTTTATATTTTCCTAATAAAAGTTGCTTTTCTCCTTTAAATAAAAATAGGTGGACTAGATAGAATTTTACGTTCTAAACAAGAATCTGCTTTCAGTTTTTTTTTTTCTATCCTTTAAATAGTTTCCGAGTTATTTGGAAAGTAGTGGCAAACAAATAATAATTTTTCATGCAAGTTATTAAAAATTTTTTATGATAATATATATAATATGATTAAAATGAGCCATGTATCATGAAAATTGATGAACATATAATGATTTTATTTACAATATAAAAAGTGTTATGTATACTTAATATTACGTATAGTAAATGGGTTGGAATGGGTCACACTCTTTTTAAAATCTATTTAATTTTTTACTCATCTTTGAGTGTAAATTCAAATGGACTTAATTCTGAACAGTTTAGTGGATTGACCTCTTTTGGTACATATCAGTGTTTTGAAGATAGGAAGCAATCTTTTCTGACGGCACTCATTTGTATACATTTCTCTGTTAAAAGTTCTATTTGTTATGAATGAAGTGTTTTTTCCCACGTGTAAAAATGTCTTGTCAAACCAAAAGCTTATTCGACAATTAATATTTTTTTACACGATATTTATCTAATACATTTCCCAAATTTTTTTGATATAGAAAAATGTCCTACAGTATGTATACCCTTTAGAGAGCATTATTGATATTTTTGAAAAAATTAATCTTCATAATTTTCGTACTCTCTTTTGCCATTAATTTTTTTCTAGCGGTCCTATTAGGAAGTTTTTATACTTTTTTTTTAACTTTTCTGATAAAAGATACAGTGAAATTTAAGAAGGAGTCATCACATTACATCCAGAAATGCACATATTTTTACTAAAAATTCTTAATATTTTGTCTGCGGTTCTTCAGTCAGCAAATCAACTTTTTCCACGGTTATCAGAATT
Source organism: Protocalliphora azurea (assembly GCA_932274085.1). Lineage (NCBI taxonomy): Eukaryota > Metazoa > Arthropoda > Insecta > Diptera > Calliphoridae > Protocalliphora > Protocalliphora azurea. The sequence goes on from OW026519.1 coordinate 125,336,129, forward strand.
CTTTTCGATGATGGTGAATTCTTTGTATTTTGAAACTAACTCATGAAAGAACCAATGATCTTACATTTTCCAACAATGGATTTCTTGTTGATAATAAAGTAAAAAAATCGAATGCCTATTGTGATTCTCTGAATCTATGCTATGAGTTTACCTTAAAATTCTAGTATACTTATCCCGCTTTTGAATGTAACAATCATTTTTACAATAAATAAAATAAGCTCATTAGTATAAGATCAATATTAAGATATTGACCAAAGAAATTTCATGCAATGAATACTTTTTGAGTAACTTCTAAAATGTATTTAATGTACATATTAGTGTTCCGAGGAAACGCTTTTTTAACATTTCGATGTAGGAAGTTTCCTTGAACGATGTGTATTGTATGAGTTAAATACGGAAAAATATTTAAAAAATGTTTAAAATTCATCTTCAGTTCACTATTAGCGATTGAAAATCTTAAGTACATATTGGCCAAAAAAAGTTTAGAGTTTTTTTTTCGCGAAGAAGGTCTCAAAAAACTCGTAATTTTCAGCTTATTGTGGAAAAAATATTTAAAAAAAATTTTCCCATGGAATTTTGTTTCGCTTGAGAACTTTTTAGTTCACTTTGGTGAACAGAATTTTTCAAAATACTTTATTATGGACCATTCTTACTAAAATGCAACTTTTCAATATTTTACCCATAAAAGGAACAAAAGTATGAAACATTTTTCCATTTTGCAAAAAAAAAAAAGTGTCAAACCCGAGACTTTCAATCGCTGGTAGGGAACTAAAAATCAATTTTAAATATTTTTTTCTATTATCAGCTCATTAATGCGCATCATATGAGTGGGTCTTCCTACAATTTTTTTTAAGGGGACTCTCTAATGTACATGCACCTTTGTATATTGCAAGTACATATATATATCAAATATTACTATAATATATATTTTTAATATCAATAATATAGCTATTAAAAAATATATCATATATTCCAAATTCTTCTAAAATAATTTCGAAAAAAAAAACCATAGTTATCCCGCACATTTTTTCTAACACCTATTTTAACTTCTTAATTTTACTTTAAAACAGATGGAGTAGTGATAAAGTTAATTTGGGTGAAATACTTAAAACTACCTCAAACACCTTATCCAATCAAGTAAACGCTTCCGAAGAACGTGCAACACGAGCCGAAAATGAAGTTCAAAAAGAACGCGAATTGCGCTTGCAATTGCAGGAAAACGAATTGAGACTAAAAGAAAAAATTATTAGTCTCGAAAACAAAACTAAAGAATTCAACAATGAAGTACAAAATAATCAAAAACTCAAAATAGATTTAGAAAAAATACGTCACCAATGGTCAGAGGCTCAAACCACTCTCGAAGAGTTGGGTATACAATTAAGTGAAAGTAAGCTGAAAATAGCCGAATTGCAAGAAAAAGACAAGCGACAACAAGAGTTGTTAAATAACTCAATAACATCAGCCCAGTCATATTTAAGCGAAATACAACCTATAGCTGGGGCTGCTGGTATATGGGCTCCCGACTCTATAGCCACTCATTGTACAGCCTGTAAAAAAGAATTCAATTTAACGCGTCGCAAACATCACTGCCGCAGTTGTGGTGAAATATTTTGTCGAGCCTGTTCCGATCACACGCTGCCATTGCTTAATGAAAATGGACAATTGGGTAAACCAGTCAGAGTTTGTTTATCCTGTTTTGCATCACACAAATGATTATTGTTATATATAGATTGTTATCAGTAAACAAAAATTGTAATTGTAATTTACATGAAGTATTTTATAACTTTTGAAAAAAATGAAAGAAATTTCGAATGCTTTTATTTGTTGTATATTATATAAATATTTATTTATATGTGCGTTCGTTTATCCAAACATTTGTACCGCCCAGTAAAAATTTTTACTGGGCGTTACAAAATCCAGTAAAGTGAGAAAAAACTGAGAAAGAAACATGACAGTTAATGAACCTGGGTATTTACGAATTTTACTACTTTTATATTTGCTTGAAAATCCAGTAAATCATATGGTTGCAAAATGTAAACATAACAAAAAGTAAACAATGAAAGGAAAATGTTCGAAAAATGTAAAAAATTCTATTTTTGCATTAAAATTTTATTAAAAGTACATTAGAAACAATAAATATATTTATAACAAAATGAAGTATTAAGTTTTGTTCACTCTGTTGTTTTTTGTTGGTGTTTAATGTTAATTCCTTTGTAGTATTTTACTGGACTTTACAAATTTTCCGTTCATTACTTTTTTCTTTACAAGTTTTTTTGAGAGTAAAATTTTTTTATTTACTCAGTGAATACTCAGTTTACTGGATTTTACTTTTCAAACTTTCAAGTTTTAGTCAGAATTTACGGAAAAGCGTTCCCGTACTAAGAATTTATTTGTATTTTGTTGTTTTTCCGACAATTTCTGACTAAAACCTGCAAATTAGACAAGTGTTGGAACAAAGCTAATATTAACATTAATATTAATATGAACTAATCTACTAACTATTTACAATTTATATATTACAAAAATTTGTTATAAACTATTTTTACAAGTCTAAATATTTACATGTATATATAAATACATAAATTTAAATACATTTTAATAAATCCATATATACCTACTATATTTTTGTGAAAAAAAAAAACGAATTTTGAATATTTGTAATTTTTTTTAAACATATGTATCTGTATTTTTGAATTGACTTTTAAATGTCATTGATATTTAAAATGTGTTCATTTTTAGTTTAATACCTCAAGAGTAGACATATATACATATATTTATATATACATATACTTAAATAATTTTATTTTAGTTATTTTTTGTATTTTAGCAATTTGTTTACATTTTGGTTCCAATTTTAATTGATGACATCTGTTGCTCTACGTTTTCTACAAAATCTTCAAAGGATACCACAAAATAGTTTGTTTAAGAGTTCATTTTTACATTTAAGATATTCAACGGAAAACGTAAGTTGAAAAATTTGATCTAAATTTTTAACATTTATTATTTTTTTTCAATTTAAAAAATTTTTTACGGAAATAATTTTTATATTAATATAGTTTGTGCGAAAAAATCGTCATCAAATCAATTAAAATTTTTATTGTAGATATCAAGGTTAGAAACCGATACCTGTTAAATACCGTTTAAAATGAGTTACCGTAACCAATACCGTTGCCGTAATTATTATTTTCAAAAATACTGATATTCAAATACCGTTTCCCTCAATACTGGTATATACCGGTATTTTAGTTTCGGTATTTTAAAATATACTATTACTATGTAATATGTTTCTAAAAACTTAACACAAGTCAACTTCTATTTCACCTTCTTCTATGTACTAGGTTATGAAATATTATTGAAAATAAAATAAATAAATAAAATTAAGGGTTGCGAACAACCTTTTCTCAGGAAAGGCTCAGATCGCCTTGGCTTGGGAGAGTAGAGAGGACTGTAAGGTGTCGAGGGCGATGTGGCCGGCACTCGACAAGGCAGGCACATGCACTCTTCTGGGCTTGAGTAGCAGGAGCTTAAGAATCATGATATTGGCCATAACGGGTCACTGTCTGATAGGGAAGATGAGGTCTAGATGGGACGCTAGCAATTCCGATTTTTGATGTGTGGATTGCAGCATCGTAGGATGAAGTGGCTGGGCAGTCAATTCCTCGATGGGCTAAGTGACGTTCGGGACGTGGAGCTTGCAGACGTCATAGGCTTCGTCATGGGCATCGACTATCTAAGGGAGGGTCAGGGGTACACCCCTAGGGGGATTGGCAACATTGTTAATCCTCTTATATGATTCTGTTTTATTCCTAACCTTTTTATCTTCGCATTCCTATTTTTTATTTTCTGTATTATGTTTCTTGTATTCTATATCCTATAGTTTTCAATGAAGGGACTCACAATGGAACGATCTCGGTTTCTGGGTGGAGATGTGGTACACGTGGTATCACGTCAACCTTCTCTATCTATCTATCTAACACAAGTCAACAAAGTGGTAGAGAAAATTATTTAGAAAATAATTTTACATAATTCATATCCGTCGTGCTAGATAATAGTAGATGTGTTCGACGAACTTGCCGATACTACCCAAAGTCAATCAAACGCACTCAAAACAGAAAATCCTCATTCTGAAATGGGCCGCATTTTTTGCTTTTGAGAACTTTTTACGATTTGAGAGAGTAAATTTGTAAATACCCTCGTTTGTCCGACCTATTCCAAAAACTAGCCGGATACAGCGAGTGTATAGAGAAATAAAAATTTAAAAAATTTTTCATTTATATTTGGTTCTTTTTTTAATATTCTCTGAGGGAATGAAAGTTACTGCACTCTCTTTAATAAGATCCAAGCTGCATATATATATTCTTTAAATGTGGATGTTAATTTCCTGTAACACTGCCCTGGACGTGGAGTCTAAAAAATGTTAGCAAAAAATTTCCACCAACTGTCCATTCCTATCCCTCTTTTATAAATTTAAATTTATTTTTTAAAATACCACATTTTTATACTGCCTTTTTTATAGTGCAATTCTGATACGTTCATCATACTAATCGTAAAGTAGCTCTGGGTTGGGGAACAAATCTCGCGTCGTCGCGTCTCGCCCTTCAATAATTTTGAGTTTGTGAAGGAGATCTTTTCTGGAATGAACGACCTTGCAATATGTTATCAGATGGCTACGCCATTTAAACTATTAGGGAAAATTATAAAGTTTTATTGAGTTAATTTGAATTGATATTAGGAAGGTATATGGTGTTAAATTTCATGTATTTAAAAAATCAGAAAAAAGTGAACTCTGAATCGCCACAAAAACCAAACTGCAAAGAATGTTCATCTTTTAAAATGATATAAAATATAAAAATATTCCATACAGAGTTTTATTTAATGAAATTTAATTAATTAAAATAAATAAAAGATGTAACTTTTTAATGTTGTTGCTATGTCTTTAATAATAACGGTATAAACCGGTATTTTATTTTCGGTACCGGTATACCGATACCGATATAATTTAATATACCGTTACCGAAGTAAAAATAAATTGAATACGGATACCGTTTAGTTTCGGTTTCCAAACTTGGTAGATATACATAAGTAAATTGTATGTATGAATGTAAAGTGAAAATAATAGAGTCGTAATGCCATTTTCTTTCATCCTTTCGCGAAATATAAAAAAAAAATCGAAAAAAGGACTCATAATTTACTCATTCGATAGGAGCAGGAAGAAAATTTTGAGATTTTTTACAATAAAAAATAAAAAGAAGGGCTATAAAATCCCAAGATATATATAACATAGTGGGTCTTTTTCAATTTTCACAAAAAGTACTACTTTTTAAAAGTGCAAACCATAAAAAATTCTTTTAGCAAATAATTTTTAAAACAGCTGTGTTTTGTTTCTAACGTTTATTTGCAATTTCATAAAAATTTTAAATTTATATACGTTAGGGTTGAATTGTAGAATTATACATCATGTTAACTTTAATAATATATTCACACATATTAGTTTTTTATTATTATTATTATTATTTTTTTTTTTTTTGAAAAACACCATAAGTTTAAACATCACTGTTCACATATCATTTTACTTTGTTTTTCCTTTTGAGCTATTTTTCGTTTGAAAAAATATTTTCACACATTTTTGATTTAAATATAAATTTCATTCATAATTTTTAATTCTTTGTTTTTAAACTGTTTGACAATTTTTACAAATTCTTTTTTCAATAAATTGAAATAAAAATGCTAAAAATGTTTTCCCTGTATGGAAATGTAGTGTTTTTGTGTGTTAAATAATTAAACAATTCGAATCTAGATGTTTTTTGGCTTTGAAATATATGAAAAAACAAATCAATTTGTTTTTTTGAGAAAACGTCGATAAAAGTGCTGTCAATTTATGAACAAAAATACAATTATGAACATTTGAATGTCAATAAATGAAAAAATATAAAAATACAAATAAATAGAATGAAAACAAATTTAAAACATCAGTTTTTTAAAACAAAATACATGTAAAGATTTACTTGTGAAATATTTGTTTGAATGTTGAGTGATTCCAATTCGGGTATCGTTTTTTTTTTTTTTTGCTAACTATCAACGTTAGCACTCAACGGCAGCAACAAAACACAGCTAATATAAATTTTATATAAATTGTAGTTAAGAATTTAACTAAATATATTTACTAATGTTTATTATAAAAATGTTTTCTATTTTACAATTAATTCAACAATGTAAAATATTAAAAATCCAAATAGATTTTTCAAAAAATGTTTAAATGATAATCAAAATTATTAGATTATACAGTAGAAAGTTGTATAGTAAGTTTATAAAGCCCACAAAAGTATTTTTTATATATAACATCCCTTATTACCTAGTGTCTACATTAGGCAAATTTATATCAAAACAAACGTCAAAATCAGTGCGAATATATACAAGGTAACCTTGTTACAGTTGTCAAACTGCATATATAAAAAACAATGAATACGCTATATTATTGTTTTTGTGCAACTGTTGCCACCTTCAAGAAATTCGCGTTAAGTTTGACGTTTGTTTTGATAAAAAAAATTCTCCAATGTAGACACTATGTTAGGGTTAATTAAAAAATTTACGACTTGGCATCACTTTATGATATTATTGTGAATTGTTTTAAGAAAAAAGAAGCAGCAGTGTAAACATACGGTGTTGACTACTGTTTTACATACGAGACTGTTACCTTGTATACAAATAAATTAAAAGAAATAATAATACTAATAACATTTTATACCAAATTTCTATATATTTTATAATAAATTAAGTATTTAAATAACTTATTTTATTAAACGTTACAAATTTGTTAAAATAACATCAAATTTTAATAATACCGGCAAAACGCTAAATTTAATCTTTAACATTAAATTGATGTTAGTACTGGATTAACAGTTCTCTGTTAAGATTGAAAAAATTTTGCACTTCTACATTAACTACAAGGTCATACTAAGGTTATTCATTAAACGATTTTCATCGGAGAAGGTACTAAAAATAAAAAGTTGCAGTTGGGAATAAAGTGTAGAGGATTTTCTTTTTTTTTTTTTTTTTTGAAATTAAAAGACAATATATTTTTATAATAATATTTTATTTAATTTAGAATTTACGTTGCAAGTGTAAGAAAACAAGCAAAATGACTCGCAAATTCTGTGTTGGTGGTAACTGGAAGATGAACGGTGATAAGCAATCTATTGCTGAAATCGCCAAGAACTTGACCGGTGCCACTTTGGATGATAATACCGAAATCGTTTTGGGCTGTCCCTTCATTTATCTCTCATATGCCCGTGAATTGTTCCCAGCCAAATTCAACATTGCTGCCCAGAACTGTTATAAAGTACCCAAAGGTGCCTTCACCGGTGAAGTTTCACCTGCTATGTTGAAGGATGTTGGTGTCAACTGGGTAATTTTGGGCCACTCTGAACGTCGCCATGTCTTCAAGGAAGCCGATGAATTGATTGCCGAAAAGGCTGCCCACGCCTTGGCTGAAGGTCTCAAAGTTATTGCATGCATTGGTGAAACTTTGGAAGAACGTGAAGCTGGTAAAACTGATCAAGTTGTTGCCAGCCAAATGGCTGCTTATGCCAAGACCATTAAGGATTGGACCAATGTTGTAGTAGCCTATGAACCCGTCTGGGCTATTGGTACTGGAAAAACTGCCACTCCCCAACAGGTAAGAAAGAAATTCCTTACTTTGGAGAAATAGCTGACTATTTAATAAACCGATGTAATAGTTGGAAAAAGTCTCAAGATATTCTATAATTATTTTTAAGTTTAATGTAATACGATTTAAATGCTAAAGTTAATGTAGAAAGTTAGGACAGAAATATACATTTAAATATTTCTTTCGCGGTTTATGAATATGTATGAATCTCCCAATGAAACTTTTATTGTTAACGTGAAAAAAAAACAAATATATATGTATATTTGTGTATTTATTATTATTTTTTTTTTCAATTTCTCTAACTCCTTTCTAGGCCCAAGAAGTTCACGCTTACTTGCGCAAATGGTTGACAGAAAACATCTCCAAGGAAGTTTCTGATTCTCTCCGCATTCAATACGGTGGCTCTGTAACTGCTGCCAACTGCAAAGAATTGGCTTCCCAACCCGATATTGATGGATTTTTGGTAGGCGGTGCCTCCCTGAAACCTGAATTTGTTGAAATCATCAACGCCAGAAAATAAATTTAAATCATCATAGCGAGTGTTTGAACATCTAGACAAGCAGCATTTTATACTGCCCAGAACTGTTTTCTTAACTCAACTTTGGTTCATTATATTAATTGATGTTGATATATTAATATTGTTGATGTTACAAAAAGAAATATTTTAAATTTGTAGTGTTAAAATATGTATTTTAGAGATCAACGTTAGTTTTTTTTTTCATTATTATTTTTGCTAAATATATATAAATTTTTTTTTTGGTCAAAATATATTATTTTGTAAATTTTATAATTTAAAGAAAAACTCTATACCACATAAACCACCAAAAATCTGGAAAATATCAAACAACTATGTTGTTTCTATAATTTAATGATTTAATTAATTATACTATAAAATAAAATATGTTTTAGTTGCATAAACAAAAAGAAAAAAGAAAAAAATATTTGCTAACAGTTTATTTTATATTTTATTATTATTATTATTTTTTTAATCTAGATAAACAAAGGTCAATATTGTTTTTAATTTGTTTAGTTACTTTTGTATAGTTTTTGATATCGTTTTAGTAAGGGTCCGGCAAAAGGTGTTCAGCATTTTTTGCTTTTGTGATAAGCTATTTACTATTTTTGTTATATTTCTTTTAGACTTTAAACATTTGCAAGGTTTTATAACAATTAAAAAGGTAAAGGCCTGTGCACTTTTGTTATCAATAGAAATTCTCGAAAGAAATTAAATATCACACTAGTTAAACATCCGTTTATTTTGTTTCGGTATGCTAAGAATATGCACTTCTGAATTGATTAAATAAATATAATTTTCACTTTTTTTTATTTATTTTTTGCAGGGTCAAATTAAAATTACTTCAAATGAAAGTGAAATGCTAAAATTAGATTTTAATATCCTTGGCGAACTACGCTTGAGTGATATTGTTTATTTTATCTTTATTGAAATTTAATGCAGTTTAGATAAGAAGTACCAAAACTAGAACCTCTAAATGTTCTTGTAACAAGAATTTAATGAATAGGCACAATGAGTTTTCAAAAAAAAAAAAAAAAAAAAAAAAAAAAAAAAAATGCTTCCAGATTTAAAATATATATTTTAAAATGAATAAAAATTGTAGTAATTAAAAAAAAATAAATTCATAGCTTCCAAATTTGGCTATATGTACTATTTATAATTATAATATCCTAATAAGATTTATTCCATTTAAATCATTTTCCCTGTGTGTAGCAGGGTAGAGGGATTTCAATTATATTTAAGTACTTTACATGTAATTGTAATTTAAATAGTTTGAGCACATTTTCAAGTAAATTTCATTGAAAAATTATTAAGAACAATAAGTGTACACTTTTTATTTGAAGTAATACTGCTTGTTTTGAAGGTCTTACAGTCCTACCTTTTAAAACAAGTTATTCATTTCGAATATAATTTGCATTATAATTTTTCAATTACGAATACACGTAATTGAAAATTATCAATTACCATTACTGTAATTGTATTTAAAAAATCCGATATTACAATTACTTTAAATTGTGATTGAAAAATTCCAATTACAAATAACATGTAGTTGTAGTTGCATGCGTAATAAATTACTGAAAATAATCATTACCCCCAACCCTGATGTACAGTCGTATAAAGCTCGAAACTTTTCTTTCTTCCAAACAAACACTTCTTATTGGGAATTTCCCTTGAATTATTTATCTCAAAGCAGATTAATTCATTCAAATTTATTACCTTACGTCCATTTGTAATCGGATGGGTATCAAATGTAAGAAATCTGTAGAAGCTAAAAGAATTTTTTGTTTTCATTCGTCATGACTAAAAATTTTTAAAGAAGGTTCTTTAAAAATTTAATCCTTTTATGACCTTGTAAAAACAACAAAAGTTTGTGAAAAAATATATGTCAAATAATGACATTAACTCTATAACATGCTTAAATTTTTACTAATTCAAATATATAAATATGGACAAAATAAGTTTTTACGTTTAAAAAAGTTCGTATATATGAGAATCTAAAGACCTTATATACCAAATCTGTGAGCTCAGTTTTTAATTTTCTCATTTTATTCTATCTAGAAAAGGATTTTACAATTTCAATGGAATTAAAATTTTCATAAATTATTTTAAACTAGATACTAATATAAAACTGTTCTAAAAAAAAAAAAAAAAAATAATAATAAGTTTGGGAACATCCAATTCCTATATAAGAGTTATACTTTACGGCATATAGATGCGTTTTTATAAATATTTGTGACGCACTCAGTCGATTTAAAGATCGACTGGCTGATCGGTTGCTATTTCAGTCCATGTAAACTTTTTGCGAAAATTATAAATCGCAGATTAGGATTGTCAACTATTCGATATTGAAGTTGATCGGATACAATTTCATAATTTTTCATAATTCGTTTGATCGAATAAAATTTGAATTTTCTTCAATTATTCGAACAAATAAAGAATAAAATATATTGTTCGAATAATTAATTATGTTAAACAAAAAATGCAAAAACTATTATTTTTAAACAATTTTTGGTTTTATTAACATAAAACCAATCTAAAAATAACAATTCACTAACATGAAAAAAATATACAAAAATTAGGACCATGTTCAAATAACATAAAAATTATATAATGAAATTTAATTTCTTTTTAACGGTTATTGTTTTTTTTATAAAAGCAGATGTAGAAAAAGCGTTTTCACTTACTATTGATGAAGGCAATACAGTAAGAATATCATTAAAAGCTAAAATCGTTTCTACTTTTTAAATTATTGTTTGAGTGAACAAAATATCGTCATACATTTCATAATCTTCGACTATTTATTCAAATAATTTTTTATGTGAAATAATCTCAAAAAATATTCCTTTGTTTTATTTTTTGCTTGATATTAAAAAAAAAACTATTTTTCGCTGGAAAATTTCCAAAATTTAAGAATAACGCTTAAGTATTTAATGTTTTTATACGTCCCCAGTTTATTTTAACTTTAAGACGTTTGATTAAATTATTAGAAATGCAATTATCATTTAAAAATTTTGAATAAAAAAAAATACCTTAAAGTTCAATTTGAGATGCATTAATTTCTCTAATTCCTTAATGTATATATCACTTACACTTTTTACACTCATAATTTCAAAAAGGTTTTTGTGTATATAGGAGTTATTAAAGCACAAATATGAGTGCAAAATTTTACGAAGATCGTAAATAAAATGTTTATAATTAGTAATATTTTTGCATATTAATATATATTAATCCTTAATTAAAAGAGCTACAAGAACAAAATTTAGGTAAGTTATGGATTAAACGTCAGTCCTCAACCTATATTTTGTCTACGTACTTTTATTAAAATTTGTCAAGGATATAAAATGATAAACTTTGTAAAGGACATTTTGTCAAAATGTTCGTCCTGATGAATTAATGCAAAATTTATTTAAGCTTCTACGGATTGTTTTTATTCTACGGATATTGCTAAATATTATGGTGTAGAAAAAATTGAAATAATTTTTTGAAAAATGGATATTTTTAAAAATTTGAGGTCCTTTAAAAACGAGAAAAAAATCAGAAAATGAAAAGCTGAGTATTCAGTATTACTACATTTAAATCATATTTTTAGATTTATATGATTTCATTTAAGTGCAAGAGAGAAAGTCTAAATTTGTAACACCGATATATTTATTTTAAAACAATTGACACTTTATAAAAGCAGGTTGCTTTAGGAATTACGTCAATTAATTCTGACATTTTTATATTTTTCTAAATTGATAAAATTAATAAATTATTAAAATTTTCTATTTTACAAATTCTGAACATTTGCTTAAAATTATTGTGCAAAATTATTTAAAAAAATGCTTGAAAATTTAAAAGAAACTGTCAATGTTCCTGGTGGTTTAGGTTTCATTTTTGACATTGTTATTGCTCAGATTAATTTAACAAATATTAACATTGAAGATGTTTCGAAATTAAAAGTCGATGTTAAATTTATAAATAACAACATTAAAATAACTTCAAGTCGTATTAATGTGACTGAATTTAAAGTGGGAGTTGGCTTAGAATTCAATGAAAGACCTTCACAAGTAAAAGATCAATTATTTAAAAATCCCATAGAATGTCAAGTATATTATGATAATCAAGATGTTGGTATGTTTCATGTTATTCATTTAATTTAAATTTGATATAAATGTCAGTTATAGTTACATCAGTTTCATATCTGTATCCTGTGTTCATCAAATCAACCTATTCTAATAATATTATATTTCTTTATTTTGTTTAGGAACTTGCACTTTTATTTTGCCCGATAGTTTTATAAATTGTATTGCTGGAGATTGTGGACGTGAACTAATACATTGTGATGAAGCAGATATAAAAAAGGATAACAAAAAAGTGGGCCGAATGGAAATTATTGCTCGTTTGCAAATAAAATGTCAAGAATTTGAGTAAGTTTTATTATAATGATAAAACTATCTTCATAAAAGATTAAAAAAATGTTAATTTTCTTATATATTTATTAGGCTAAATAATATAATACAACCTAAAGCTAATATCTTCAATCCAGCTGATAATATAATAAATCCGAATGATGTGCTCTTTATGGTGGGTGAAGATAAAAATACCTCAGTTGTTTGCGCTGAAATTGATGTAATACCAGCTTCAGAATCTGGATCATCTGCAAATGCTACTTGTTTAGATTTATCGGGTTTTCGACATATAAATGGCAAAACCGTTGCTAACACTGATATTTTAGATTCAATTGATGATAGATGTTATAAATTGAAGGTAGCTATATTTAAACTTATTTCATAAAGAATAGAATATAATTATTATTATTTAATTTATTCTTTTAGAAATCCCCAAATCATTGCAAACGTATGATGGACCATTTATTGGAAAAATCAAAAGAAACCTTCGACTGTATGAAAAATAAATCTCAACAGCAATCATTGTATTCATCCCATTATCAGGAAACTAAACCCGCGAATTGTATATCTGATAGTAGATTTGCTTCTTGTAGTAGTACAGGTATTAAACGTTTTAATATTTGTCAAATACACAAATGAGATTTTCAACATTTATAAAAAACTATAAATTTAAAAAAAATCGAATAAAGTAAATAATTTAATAAAATAACTTAATCGTGCTCTATACTTATTTTTAAGATTCCTATAATCCCTGCCAATGTATATCGGATGAATATGCTAACGAGAGCAAAACCGTGATATGCCAAAATGATAATTTAATAGAAAAGCCAACAAAAAGGTAAATATATGAACTTTTGCCTCATATTATACATAAATATTCTAATACCTTTTGCTTATTTTTCAGATACTGTCCTCTCTGTCATGAGAATGTTTCTTGGTTACCAAAATTTGCAGCTTGTCCTAAATGTGGTTACCGACCCATACCCTATAATATTGAAAAACCTTATGACTTCAAATTGACTGCAGAACAAATTCTTCAAGAATTTACCAATAAAAAAGATGACTATCCTAGTGATGGGTCTGCAATGGTTTGTCAACAAAAACCTCAATGTCGTTGCACTTGTAAAGATGGTAAAATGTGTGCTCATTGTCGTATTAAGAAACTTTGTGAGGATATTTTCCATTCACCAAATAAAGTTGAAGAACACTTTGGTATATGTGAAGCCAAATCTTCGGATTTGTATAATGTTTGTAAGACAAGCAGTCGTGATTGTCGTCCTTATTTAATGAAAGTCTTTGACGAGTTAAAAGATATTTATGACATGAAAGAGGAAAAGAAAAAAGAATTTGAAGATTTCAATTCATCACATTGTCTAGATAAAAAGTTAAATGAAGAAAAACAAAATAAAAAAATAGAAAAGGTAACAAGTCGAGCACAAAGTGATAAGAAAAATTTGGAGCAAGAACGCAAGAAATTCTTGGTAAATAATTTTCAAAGAAATGAGTCCTGCAAAGGTAAAATGTGAGTAAATTGATGTTTGTGATTTCTACAGAATATTTGAACCGTAGACGCGAATAAGAGCGTATTTTTTATGTTTTTTACACCATAAACCATGTTTTCCGTAAAACTTCTAATAAAACTTCCAGTCAGAGTTTTTATCATATTTTTATCATAGCGACGATTTTATCACATTTTTGATGATTTTTATCCTAAATATGATTTGATATTTTTTTTACAAAATATGATTTTTATTTTAATCACATAAGCAGAGTCTTTTAAATACTAAATTTTTTAGATAACCAAAAATTACCGAATTCCATTCCAATGTGGCAGTGTTTTTGCAAAATGTTTTCAATATTGTGGCTCAAATAGCATATAAAACTTCATTCGTTCTTATCTCAATTTTTTCCTCTGATTGGTCAGAAAAAAAAGACTAAGCAATACTAACGATTCATGTAATTTATCATTTTTATTAAAAAAAAAAAAAAAACGATAACAACAATTTGTTAAAAATAAAAACATTTGTTAAAAGTAAAAAACTCACAATCTAGACAAAATATTTACAATCTTCTCCACAAGTGAATAATAGAAATAACTTCTGGCTAATAAAATAAATTAAAATTAATAAAAATTTTAAGTGCAAAAATCTGCAATATTTTCGTCATCCTATAGTTTCTTCCAGCTTAAAATTCATCTATATTTAAAATTTCATTGAAATCGATTAGGCGTGATTGCGTCATAAACAAACAAATAAACAAGGGACGCTTCGCTACCTGTTTTGATGCGGCAAATAATATTTACTTTATACTACTACCTCTGAACCTATCCGCCATATTCAAAATTTGATATGAAAATTATTTCAATAAATTTTTAAGACTTTCAATGTATTACTCCTTTAGATTTCATCAATGTAATATGATAGGGTAGTAGTTCCCACGAAGCTTTAGGGCTCTCACTGTAATAGTTTCTTAAATATTCCATAATTAGTATTTGCTTTGCATGAGGGATACCATTTCCTCTGGTCCTATCCTTTCCATTTTCATCTTAAATTATGGACATTGATTAGAAGGTTAATCCTACAAAATGATAAGACTTTTGCTATAAAAGTTCTTAAGATACATATATGAAATTTATTATTTTTATTTTTATTAGGGTACAATTTCTCTTGATTGATTTTAAGATTTTTGCTGTAACAGTATTTCAGTTGTCCGATAATTAGTATGTTCTTTGTATGGAGGATACTATTAGCCCTTTTCCTACTAAGGAAATTATTTCCCCAAAATTATATATATATATATATATATATATATAATATGGATTGGGTATGTACTTAAAGAGGTTTTCGCTTAAATACATTGATTTTTTTCAATAAATTTGCATTAAAACTTCATGATAGGTATAAAACACATACAAAATACATGGAAATATTAAATTTTCGCAAAATTTCAGCTTAAAATTTCTGCAAGTTCTGTTTTTAGAAGCTTTTATCGTTTCCTGTAAAATTTAATTTATGGTTTACCCTGCCAAAATTTTCTATCCAAATTTGCACTAAAGAGTAACCTCAAGTTGTTTTTAACAGTCGAATATGATATCATTTTCTTATCCAAGAAGAGTCACCGTGCGGGAAGAAGTGTGCAGCAGTTCTAATACTTTTTTAATGACACTATTAAGTGCTTTTTTTATGTGTCAAATTGGAGTCATTTTGAGGAGCAGAAAAAGTCACTATTTCTGTCGAAATTCTAACTTAATACTATCAACATTACTATCCAAACTTTAACTAAATAGTATGCATATTTATTTTAAAATACTAAAAGAAAAAGAAGTTATTTTCCTATCGAAGAGGACTCATCTTTCGGGCAAAACTGTATCGCAGTTTGGATACTTTTTTAATGACACTATTGACTGCTTTTTTTGTGTGACGAATAAAGTCATTTAGGGTTAGTGTTAGGGAAAATTAAAATAACTTACCTTAGTAAAAAAAATTATAGATATATTTTGATAAATTATAACAGAATATTTTTGATTTCGAAGGGCCTAACAACTTTAAAAATTTAGTTGAAAGGTTTGATGAACATGCATATATGGGTTCACTTTCACTAAAAAAATATACATATTTTTATGAGAGAAACGCAATTTATTTCGAAATTTTATATTATTAAAAGCAAGAAATAAATCCAAATTTATTTGTTGTCTTCAAAATGAATTTTCGCTTCGTTTTACTAAATAATATTTATTTTTTAATTAATTTAATTTAAAATTTCAAAATTTTTTTTCACAATTTTGTTTTTATTTTGTCTTCATTATAAACAACATTCACTTTATCACTCTTTTTTTTTAATTTTTTCTTAAAATTTTTAAAAAATCGATTGCTTGCCTTTGAAAGCAAGACACCAACTAAGTACCATCGCCTTCCTTACATTTTTTGTTTTTAATTTAAAAACAGCGTAATGGTTTTTTTTACTTTCAGAAGGTCGAAAATCGAAATTAATGTTATTTGTTTTTGTAAAATTTTTTACTATCAGGAAAATAACATCTTGAGAACACTAATGGGAGACAGTTTTTGGTAACTTTATATTTATCCAAAAACTAACTTTTAAGTGACTTTTTCGACATTTTAGTTAGTAAGAAATGTAAAATAAGTAGATCAAAAATCGAAATTAATGTTATTTGTTTTTGTAAAATTGTTTACTAACAGTAAAATAACAACTTGAGAATACTAGAAAGAGTCATTTTTCTGATAGTGGATAAAACTATCACCTAATTGCTGGCAGGGTATATACCTTTATTCGCTTCCATGCTTCATTTGTGTATTTTGGTTTTTATATGTATGTGTATGTAAGTAATTACCTACATATATGTATGTATTTAAAGAACGGTACTATACAAGCTGCAATTTATCTTAAACCTTTATTTTAGCTTCGATTATAATAACCGACGCAAATATCCTGGCACTAAAATTGGACACAAAACTTGTTTAAATGGTTTTGGAGGACGTAGAAATGTACCACGTAATATGGGTTGGCTATGGAATGTCGAAGCTAAAGGTTTACGAACCGGTTGGCAACCAGGTGCTATACGAAAATCTATTAAAGTTTTAATGCAACATTTCCTTAACGTAAAACATCCGTGCCGTGACTTGCAACTAAACGAAAATAGTGAAAAAAATAACGATAAGGAAAAAGATTATACAAAAGAACCTCCTACATTACATATATACAAAAAGAATGGAGAATACTACATAACACTAAGACCACTTACAGATTTTGGAAATCATTGTGTTAATATGAAACCAATACAATTTAAAATTACCAAAAATCCTTTCTTAATAGAGATGAGAAAACTAAAAGAATATTTAAAAGACTTGGGCTTTGCTAAATGTGTTTGCCATCAAACAATAACTTATTGCTCTTGCCGAAGCTTCCTAGAGAAAAAGAAACTTGAATATCAGTGCTGTAAGGAATGCCAGAAAAGAAACTTGCCGAATTGTTGCAATACTCTAATATTGTCTGACACTAGTGATAGTGAAGCAGATTTTGAATTTGGGGTTACTCCACCTGCTGGTGTGGCGCAACCAGATAGATGTTTAAAGAAGAGAAGGAGAAAAGTTAGTACGGCCACTCAGTATGAAGAAGATGATTGGAAAATTGAAGAAAAATATCCAAAACCTATGGCCAAATATTTTAAATTACATAATTGTGCCATAGGACAACGTTTTGGCGAAGCATTTGGACCTTATGGCATTAAAGGTTATAGACCCGGTGCTGCTCCCGTGGAAGGTATATACGGACCATGTAAGGGTATAGATGGCATGAGGGCTAAAGGTGGTAAAGGCAAAGCTTTAAAAGGAGCTGCAGCATTTATAGGACCAGATGGAAAATTTAATTTGGCCCAATATTTAGCATTTAAAGAACTAAATAAACCTTCTCCAGAGGAAATTGCTGAGAGAAAGTATATACACTTTTTATTTATTTTATATAGTGAACATTTTTTAATATGATTTTTTTAATTATAGAAGACAGAGAATGGCACTTTTGAAAGGAGGAAATCCACCTTTGTTATGTAAGGTGAATAGACGTGGTAAACCAATTGATGTTTGTGATTCTTGTCTACCAATATCATGTTGTAATACTGAATGTTTGCGTGATAATCGTATATGTTAAATTAAGCTAATTGTAAGAAGTAAATACAAAAATTAAAATATTAAATAAAAATATATGTGTAAATTATACACCAAAAGCTCATGAATTCTTTTACAATTTTTGAATCCAATTCTCACAAAAAATAATTTTCACTTATGAAGTGTTTTTAAGAGTATGATTTCAAATCGTTTTTGAATCGATGTCGATTTTTAATTCAATCCGAAAATTCATTGCTTAAACTTGTAATCTGTGACTATACAATGATTACGATTCAACGAAACCAAGTAGAAAAGACACCATTAATGCTGCATAGAAAATACGTATTACATTCTACTTGTATCTAATTTAGTTAGGGATGTCAATGCCTAAAAATTTTGTTGTCTGAAAAAATTATACTCATAGAAAATTTGGGTTTAGTAAATGAAAAACGTTAGTTATATGTTGTTCTTTATTATTATATAAATTACATTTTTTAATACAGTTTTGCTTTCTTTATACTTAAATTTATTAATATTTCCATAAAAAAATATAATTCATATTCCCCCAACTTTATCTTAAAACATTTAATATTAAAGAAATTGATTGCCAAACAACTTTTGCATAATTTTTTCTAGTGTATTTTGTACTCTTTACGACTAAAAGAAAGAGCGTAAGAATACGTGTGAACTTAGCAGAGCTGTAAATGAATCATTCATTTTTTCATTAATTCGCGAATCATTCTAGCACTGAATTAGCAAATTTTGAATTAATTCTTTTAACACAAAAAAATTAATTGAATGAAATTTGAATCAATTCAAATGAATTTGGTAAAAATGAATTGCAATTAATTTCCAATTCAAACGAATTTGTCAAATGAATTGCAGTTCGTTTTCAATTCAAATGTAGAATGAATTGCAATTCGTTTCTAATTCAAATGAATTTGTCAAAGTGAATTGCAATTCATTTCCAGTTTATTTGAAATGAATTGATTTTGAATTTGAATTAATTTTGTAAGAATTTTTGTTTTTATCAAATAGTGTGAAAATATTATTAAATGTGTGTTTACCAATCATTTTTTGTTTAAATAATCTCATATTTGTATATTGTTAAAAATTTCTTTTTTTTTAATTTTTCAATCTAATTTTAAAGATTCTAGCAACTTTGAAATAAATATGACATAAGTATTACCAAAAAGTTTGTCGATGGGTGATCGTGGGTCATAAAATTTCAAAAAATTATTAATTTCTTCTTGAATATTAAATGTGTTTTGTCGTTCAACGTATTTCAAAATAAAAATCACTTCTTCTTGAAAAAGCAAACTCCAAACACTATGTTTTCTTTAATCAGGCGCGGATCCAGCGCAAGGCTTTCCAATTTTTTTACTTAATATTTTCATTTTGGTAGGAGAAATTTCCATTTTTCATTCCCCCTAGATCTGCTCTTGAATTTGATTGATTGCAACTAATTTTTAATTTCATTCATTTGAATTGCAGTTCATTGTTCTTATTCATTTGAATGAATTCAAAATCAATTCAATTCAAACGAATTGGAATGAATTGCAATTCACTTTAATAAATTCATTTGAACTGGAAACGAATTGCAATTCATTTTACAGATTTATTTGAATTGAAAACGAATTGCAACTCATTCTACAAATTAATTTGAATTGGAAACGAGTTGAAATTCATTTCTGCCTAATTCGTTTGAATTGATTCAAATTTCATTAAATTTTTTGTTATGAAATTTAGCTAATTCATAACGAATTAAAATCAAAAAGGAATGATTCATTTACAGCTCTGGAAGTTAGCCAGCACAATTGTGCTATGAAATTGACTTCCCTAATATAATTATTGTTCAATCTGAAGAAACGCTAAGCCGAAAACAAAGGCAATTACCGATTACAACTTGTTTAAATAAAAAAAGAAAAAAAAAAATGTCAAATAATATTGAAATTTAACAAACTTCTTATAATTTCATAGAAAAATTTGTTAAATTTTCGTAGCTTTTCTAAAGAAAAATTCTAGATATATTCTTTTGATAAATCAAATTTTAATAAAGAAATGGATACAAACGATAAGCCTTCTGGAATAATACCATCAACAGAATCTTTAATACATCCAGATTGTCGTAAACCTGCCACCCGACGGCCAATTACTAACATTATTGAGACGGAAAATCCAGATAAAGATAAAATCGGCACAAATGATGGCAAAGGTTTTTTATTTGATATCATAATAGTTAGACTGGATATTCCCAATAAGACTATAAACGACACAAGCAAATTATTAGTAGATGCAAATTTTAATGGAAAAAACATAATCATTACTTCAAGCCGCATAAATGCTTTAGATTTTAAAGCTGAACCTATTTTAGAATTTGTGGCAAATCCTTTAAATTTAAAAGACGATCTAACGAATAAACCTTTGAAATTGAAAGTAATTGATGAGGTGTCGGTTCTAGGTGAGAAAAAATACAACGAATATTTTTTAATCCGTTTATGTATTACTTTTCTATTTTTATCAGGTTATGCTAGTCTCAAATGGCCAAAAGAATTTTTATCTGGTTTATTAGAGTGTGCCGGTGAAATGACGTATTCATTTGAAACAGAACTTAAACAATGTGATGGTACTAAAACAGGCACAATACAAGCTTTAATACGTCTTCAACCGAAATGTGAGGAATATAAGTAAGTAAAGCAATAAATTTATTAATTCTTAAGCGGTTTGTGCATTAGAGTTATGACTTTTCCAAAGTATTAAAAATACCATAGCAGAGCCTTGTAGAGCGTAAAAATATTAAGAAATGATATATTTTTTTGCGATAATCAAAAAAAAAAAAAAAAGCATGTGCTGATCGCGGTGAAAATTTTTTGTATACATGTTTTAGAAATTTTATAATTTAAATTTTTCTTATAATTTGTTGAGTTGTTGGATATTTTTCAATTTTAGTATTGATAATCACCTAATGCTTTTAATTATAAAATAGAAATTTCACATAATTGCGAATTCACAATACTAACCTAGAAAAAAATATTTTTGTGATAATTTATCATTTAAAATGACAGACAATAATTAGAGATTTTATTTGAATGCAAAATTTTGCAAAAAAAACTTTATTTAAAATTAACCATAATGACTATAAATAAAAACATTTACATAAGTTTAAATATACTTTTATTTTATATATAAATGTTATTTATTTTCAATAAAAAAAACTTTTAAAGTGGTCTTCACACTAGTCAAATATTTGACCAAAATGACGTAACCTCTATATAAAATAATTCCTAATTTTTCTTTTTTAAAGGGAAAACATTTTTTTCTTATCACTTATCATAACTGACATTTGAATTTTGTTCTTTTACAAAACTGTGTTCTTTTACAAAACATTTCGAAGATCAAACAACGACAAACAATATTTTTATAAAACTAGTTGTCACGCAATTTTGATCCAATATTTGCCAAATGTGAACATAACTTTAAACATGTAATGATATTTACATAATTTTTTCAAGTAATTTGTTTTTCATATAAATTTAAATTTTCGCTAATATGGAATATAAAAATAGCTCATTGTATTAAATATAAATTAAAATAAAAAATCAATTTAAAAAACCAAATTATTTTAGAAATCACAGTCGGTGCGTGAAATTTTTATGCAAATTTTTAATATCAGGACAATATTGCGTATAAAGTGATGCTATGGTATTATTAAGCCAAAAAAAGTCATCAGCCTATTGTACATCATTATTTTCTTCTTTCAGGGAAGATGATTCACCAGATGGCAAATGCCGAAATGCTAATAAAGAAATTGATCCTAACGATATTCTTTTTGTGGTAGGCGAAGATAAAAAACCATGTTGTTGCTCTGAAGTTGGTATTATACCTGCTTCGGATTCTGATCATGATATTCAGCCAAAATGTTTAGATTTATCAAATTTTCAAACAGTAAATAGTCAGAATGTTGACAATATAGATATCATGGCTTCCCAAGATCCGGCATGTCAAAAACTTAGGGTAAATTATTGATACAAAATTAAGCAAATGTTTTAAATACCTACATTTATAAATACGTACATTTGTATATATTGTTGTTAGAAAGTAACAAATCACTATCAAAAACTAATTGATGCAGTAATGAATAAAAGCAAAAATTTATGTGTTGAAAAAAGTCATAAAGAAAAAGAAATATATTATACGCTCCCTCCTGATAATTCTTTAAACATAAATGTACATCCTTCTAGTTCAGGTACAAAAATATATGATTTGCTAAATGCACCAAATAACTAGATAAGTATATAATTTGTTTTTGTTTAGATTCTTATCGCATGTCGTTACATTGTCCTTCAGATAGTAGAGCCTTTGAAGACAAAAACTATCTGCAAATAGCCCATAGAGAGAATCCTCCCGATTTAGTGGAAAATGAACCCATATCTTTGAGGTAAATATTATTTGATGATTGATTACTTTATAAGATTATAAAACAAATCATAAACATTGTTTTATTTCCCTATAGATACTGCCCTCTTTGCAAAGAAAATATGACATTTTTTCCAAAATTAGCCGCATGTCCCAATTGTTGTTATAAACCTGTACCTTGCTTCGAAGAAAAACCTTATAATGATGCACAAAATGCAAATCAAATATTGGAAGAATTTCAGGACACATTACATACTAACGATAATCGAAGCAATGATACAATTTTACCAGAACAATCCAAATGTCGTTGTTCCTGCAAATACGGTTCAGATAAACAATGTGCTCATTGTCGCATTCGAAAACTTTGCGAACATATTTTTCATTCTCCTCCACCCATCATTAAGTCACAAGATGTGTGTGAACCGAAATCTTCTGATGTCTGTTGTGACAATAGTGATGATAATCGTCCATTTTTGACAAAAATATTTTCAGAATTAAAAGATCTTTATGATATAGAAGAACCCAAAAAGAAAATATTTCAGCCAGATGAACGTTGTGAAAGAAAGCTTAATAAAGAGCTGGCTAAGAAAAAAGAAGCGTCTGTGAAAAATGAAACCAATGCAGACAAGCATAAAGATATTGAATTGGAGGAAGCTGCCAAACATATAAAATGTAGAAAACATAGAAAGCGTAGGGTAAAACCAGCTTCGGAACTGGTCGCTAAAAGTAAATTGTAAGTAATATATATATATATATATATATATATATATATATATATATATATATATACTGCCTGCCACTTGAATAAGGAATCACATTTTTTTAAATTTAATTAAGTATATCTCCTAAACTAAAGTTCAGAAAAAAATAATTTTTTGCGCAACCAAATTTCAATGTGTTGGCTTTAGTTTCCTGAGGAAATAAAAAAACATACATATTTTGTTATACTAAAATTATGCATTTATTTAAAGACATGTATTTCTTTGGTATTATTTCGTGTGTCACTTGAATAAGGAATTCTGTTAATATTAATCAGGAAGGCTATGATTTAAATTTCTTTCAATATAAACGGCTATAATTTGATAGTTTTTAAATAGTTTTTATTCAAAATGGGGCGTGATAAGGCTCTTAATAACTGAAAAAGAAAAATTCTGATTTTGAAATCTCAGGGTCAGAATCCGGAACAAATAGCCAAAAACATTAATAGAGAAAAGACAGTTGTTTACAATTATTTAAATAACGTGGGAAGATATGGAAAAATATGAAAGGACGGAAGAAAATGGCAACAACTCCAAAAGAAAGAAGACAAATTCTTAGAATTGCATCAAATTATGCCATGTCGGTATCAAAAATACGTGAAAAAAGTGGAGTCAGTGCCAGTCTAAGAACAGTGCACCGTATTTTAAAGTCGTGCCTATACATAGTCCGACGAAAACTGCAAAAAAATCACCACTTAATGAAAAACGCAAATCACAACGTCTACAGTTTGCCAAAAATACAATGACTTGGTCCGACAAATGGTTTAAAATTGTATTTTCCTATGAAAAAGAGTTTAATATTGATGATCCCGACCGATATAACTAATACTTCCATGACCTAAATAAGGAGGAATTATTTTTGAGCCGCAGACACAGCCGAGAGGGAGGAATAATAGTATGGGGTGTCATTACGTATTATGGTACCATAGAATCGGTTTTTGTATACAACAAAATGACTGCAACGACTTACAAAAACATTCTAGAGGAAGCATTTCCAAAATTTAATGATTTCTTTGGACGTACCAATACGACAACGCTCCGATTCATACCGCCAGAGCAGTAAAACAATGGATTAATCAACAAGGTGTTGAAACCAGAGTCCATGAATCCTGAATCCAATCCTGAATCCAATGGAAAATGTCTGGGGTTGGCTTGCAAGAAAAGTTTATGAAGGAGGAAAACAATTTGAGGCGATAGAATCCTTAAAGGATGCAATAACGGAAGCATGGAGTTCAATTTCGCTAAATTACTTAGAGTCATTATACAAGTCGATGCCAAATCGTATTTTTGAGGTTATTTCTAAAAATGGTGGCAGTACTCATTACTAATTGAATGCTAGAAGATAATAACTTTCATTTTTATAACCTAAAATATAAAAATGAATTACAGTTTGCTTAGTTTTAAAATATTCCTTATAATTTTAGTATAACAAAATATGTATGTTTTTTTATTTCTTCAGGAACTAAAGCCAACACTTTGAAATTTGGTTGCGCAAAAAATTATTTTTTTCTGAACTTTAGTTTAGGAGATATACTTAATTAAAGTTAAAAAAATGTAATTCCTTATTCAAGTGGCAGGCAGTGCATATATTTTTTTTAAGTACGAAACCATATTACTCGTAATTATCTTCATTAACTACAGTCATAATTATGAGAAAGATTCGATAACAGAAATAAGTGAAATTCTTTTTAAAAGGTTAAGATATATCGTATGTAATTTAATTTTTTGTAGGTATGATTACCATCTATTTCGACAAATCTTTTCCACACAGATTGGACACAAAACTTGCATTAATGGTTTTGCTGGACATAAAAATGTTCCACCTAACATGGGTTGGCTATGGAATGCTAACAATTGTGGCAAATGGAAACCAGGTTACATACGCAAACCAATTAAAGAGTTAATGAAATATTTCCTCAAAGATTTTCCTGCCGACACATTACTCATTTCTCAATATTCCTATCGAAAAAAGTCTAGAAATACTAATGACCCTCCTCTTGTGACACTTGCACAAAAACCTACCCTCCATATACGCAAACAAAATGGAGAATACATTGTAACGATGAGGCCGCTTAAACCTGTTGATATGTTAAAAGATGCTGCAGATCCCTATGAAAATATGAAACCAATACAATTTCGAATTGTTAAAAATCCCCAAATGGAGGCAATAAGAGATTTAAAGAAATGTTTAAAAGAAATGGGATTTAAAAAATGTACTTGTCATAGACCAATTATCTACTGCTATTGTCGAAGTTTTATAGATAAAAAGAAATTGGAATATGAGTGTAATAGAGAATGTTCTAAGCGAGAACTGGAAACATGTTGTGATACATTAGTACTCTCGGATACTAGTGACAGTGAAGATGAATTTGATTTTGGTGTAACTCCGCCTGTTGGTGTAGTTAAACCTGAAAAACTTAGAAAATTCAATGTTGTAAATGTTGGTACTCAATATGATGAATTAGATTGGAATCCAGTACCATTATTTCCCCAACGTCCCAATAAATATATGCAGATGTATCAATGCGCTGTTCGAGAACGAAAAGGAAAATCTACGACGAATGGTAATGGAGGTGGAGTAAGTGTTGGAGCTAGGACAGCTGATGGTGCATTACGTAATGGGCCTTGTGCAAAGAGATCGGGTGGCTCTAGTTATGAAAGAGATGTTAAGGCAGGAGGTAAAGGTATAGTAGGTGGGGTGGTGGGTGTTAGAGGAGTTAGTGCTAAAGGTATTGGAGGAACA
This sequence comes from Protocalliphora azurea, assembly GCA_932274085.1. Taxonomy (NCBI): domain Eukaryota; kingdom Metazoa; phylum Arthropoda; class Insecta; order Diptera; family Calliphoridae; genus Protocalliphora; species Protocalliphora azurea. Next base: position 125,362,235 of record OW026519.1, read on the forward strand.
GGAGGTGTGGTTGGGGGTAAAGGACTTGTTAGTGGTAGAGGAGGTGGTGTCATCGGTGGTAGAGGAGTTGGCTCTAAAGGTTTTGGAAGTAATGTTGCTGGTGCTGGAAGTGGCGGCGGCGATGGTTTGGCAGTTGGAAAAGTAGCTATTAAAGGAGGAGATCCTGATATTTCCAAGAAAAAAGTGGATATGTTAAGATATACCCTGAAACTAGACAAAAAATTTTCAAAAATATCTGCAGCTGAAATTGCAGCTAAAAGGTATTTATGACAATACGCTAAAATATTTAGATTTATTTCACAAAACTAATATAAATTTAAAAATTTTAGAAAAGAAAAAATGAATCTTTTAAAAGGCACAAATCCTCCATTGTTATGTATGGTGGATAGACGTGGTAAACCTATAGATCTTTGTGCTCCTTGTCAACCCTATGGCGATAATAGAATTTGTTAAATTGTGCTTTTGTTAAATACAATTTTTTTTATGAAAAGAGAAAGTTAGACTTTGAAATTACATGAACTAAATTGTCTGGTACATTTTGCTTAAATAAACTTTAGTCAAAATGTTTAATCATAGACGCTACGCTTTGTAGTTAAATATATTTATGCATTTATATACCTTTTTAACACACCTTTAGTAGTTTTATTGAATTTTTTTTAAGGGAATTGTTGGATATAATTGAGTGTGCAAAACTAAGAGACCCAGAAAAAAGACATGCGAAAGGTGTAATAAATCATGGTCACGAAAAATATTTACATTTTCAATTGCAAATATTAAACCCATTGTAAATTATATTGGAAAAAGCAAAATATTTTTTGATACTGTAAAGTTTATATCTTAAAAATTAAAAACAAAAACGGAAAAAATTCTGTACAAAAAATGTATAAACGAACATTTTTTACATTTTAAACGTAGATCGGATACTTTTCTGAATCTGCGAATTCCGAAGATTATAAACATGTTATATTTTTTTTTTTTATTAAATCTAACCTAGTGTATTTAAAAACCGAAACCGGAAACCGGAAACCGGTTAACCGATTTTAACTTTTTAAGAAATCTAGCGATTCGAAATGCTCCTTTAATTTTTGTTTACTAAATTAACCTATACTTCCATTTTTTATATTTGATAACTGAACCATATTTATGGCCTTATGTATTAAAAGCATCAAATTGTTTAAAAATAAAATTTGATTGAAAATTTTAAATTTTTTGAGTAATTTATATACAAATTTTATTTTTAAACAATTCGCTTGTTGTACTGAATCAGGCCCTTAATGATTTGAAAGTATTTTTCATTTTCATTATGAACTAATAAAGCGTTAAGGCTAGTTTTTTATAATTTCTAATTTGAGATTTTAGTAGTATCAAACATACTAAGAACTGAGATTTGTATATTTTTAAAAAATTAAACAAATTTTTATTAACAGAATCTAGATAAGAAGTAAATTTTAGTTTTATCGTTTGTCACAAGAATAAGGTGAATTTCAATAAATAGGTATATAAGTAGAGTTGGATCAAAAGAAGCATTATCAGAATTCAATTAAAAAAATACAAAATTTGAACATAATCCCTTAGTTGCAGAAGGGCGATATGAGTTTTTATTTTTATAATATTTGTGATTACAAATGATATGTATTATAAGGGTGCTTTCTTTAGTAAAAATAATAATTTTTTAAATATTTGTATTTTTAATAAAAACCGGTTAACCGGTTTTTTTTATATAAGACCGTATCCGAAACTGGTTTTTTAAAAAAGGCTTTTTATCGAATAACTCGAAAACCGGTTTTCTGAAAATGTCGATTTTTTGAATACACTAATCTAAACCTTTAATTCATAAACTTAAAAATAAATAACTAACACAAAATTAAGTTTGGGCAAATTTTTTTCAACCTTGATTCAGGGTTCAACTTTAAATCGAAATAAAAGTTAGTTATTGATAACAATTTCGGTAAATGATATATTAAAGAAAACCCAATCTATCAACTAAAATACTAAATAATGTGCAGATAAATATTTTGACTAGTTTTGACAACGAAAAGTAAATCGGTAAAATGGTTCAGATTAAAAACTGTAAAACACAGTGAATAATAATACGAGTGTCAAAAGCACGTATAAACTGTAAGAAAATTGTAATCATTTAAGGCCTTATTCATAACAAAAATTTGTAAATAAAATTTTTCTTTAAGCTTTTAAATTTTTATTGTTAATAATTCAGTTATTATACGTTATAAGAAATTTTTGAAAGATAATATGGAAAAAGTGAGCAAAATTATTTTTTTTCTGAATTTTAAAATTTTTTCCGTTACTGATAGCTTTAGACAAAAACAAGAAGCATACTTGTATTATTTTGTGTCTCTATTTTTATATAAGTATAAAGTTTTTTTGATACCCCCTATATATTTTTCGCAACCATGCTTTAAATGCATGAGTTCACGTGATAATGTACTGATTCACTTTTGAAATTAGCGCGTCATTGGAGGACATTGGTTCACATTTAAAGAAACAATTCGTCATTATATTGACCGATTAAGACCAATAAAAGTTCGATGATTTGTATACATTCCTCTTAGCATATTTATATACAAAAAGATTATTCCTGACTTATAATAAACTAATATATGGCACTTAAAATCCATAATCGGCAAAAAAAATCCTCCTCTAAAGACGTATAGTTAGACTATATATATGGATTTTGATGTGCTAACCATGAATCTTTTTTCAGTTCTTTTTCCATCAGGTCTGGATTTTTTACGCGCCTGTCCAATATTTCGCTCATAATAAGGTAATTACATGATTATATTTCACCATAAGTTAAGAACGATGTGTACGATATACCAAAAGATGCGGAATAAAAATTTCTTTATATGTATTTATATTTTGTTCATTAAACAAAAATTGGTCTACTAGATGGAATTTGAAGAGCTAAACAAGAATCTTCTTTCACTTTTTTCTTTTTTTTCTTTTTATGGGCATAATTAATATTACAATCTTATTCAGCGGTTACAATAAATTGTCTTCAGATTATTTCTTTAGTGTAATTTGAATGTTGTTTTCCATGAGTTCACAAATTATTAATTTAATAAGGTACGGTCAGATTAGGCAAACGTTTGTTTCGAATTTGTTTTCCTGAACGTATTTAAAATTTTCCAAAGAAATACGTAGTTTTGGTCACATTACGCACATTTGTTTTCCCATTTGTTTGTTCAAACAGACATTAAATATAGTCAAATATATGATCATGGTCAAATAGGCAAATAGGAAAATATGTATGTTTTTGTTATACCACTTATATGGGTGCTAGTTGAAAATATTGTACATTTTTCACAAAAAATCTCTAGCCACATTGAAAATTTTATATTTATGGACATCCTAACATGTTTTCGTCATACCACTTGTATGGGCGCTAGTTGAAAATATTGTCCCATTTTAACAACAACTTGTAGAGACAGTCCTCTGAATTGCACAGTTATTTGCCCGAAGTCTTTACTCAGTTATGTGCACAGTTTAAGGTTGTAATTTTACTCTGTAGCTCCATTTAAATTTTACAATTGCGGAAACCCTAACATGTACCAGAAAAATATTTATCGACAATGTGTGCAATAGAATATAAGCGAATATCTTTAGAAGATGGTTGGCATAATTACCTTTACAATTTGATTATATCGTCCTGTAACATAGCGAATATTAAAACATTTAATGTAACATAAAATGCGTTAAAACTAATGATGGCGCATAAAAATTTATTTCAGCAAAATTGTTAGAAATTTTTAATTATATAAGTATTGAAATAGCATCAAAACACGTATGTTGTATTATAAGCGAGATATATGTAAAAATCTCTTTTTGGCCATTTGAACCGCAAATAACTCGTGTAGCAAACTGTGGCTTTTAGCAGTATGTAGAAGACACCCACACGATTCTATATCCAACAATTCCGATGTTAAACCATTTTTTTTTTTTTTTTTTTTTTGTATAACTTGCATGGAGGATATAAAGTATAATTACATATCCTGCTTTATTGTATTATTTACTTTTGATTGCTTAAGCAAGCAAGTTAATAAAATTATTAAAATGATCGGCAATATTGTTTAGCGGAATTAATTGCTTTAAACTCCTCCTTATATATATTTTTAACATTTTAATGATTTAGATTAAATACAACCGTTATTTGATATTGTTTTCTCTTACAAAAATTTTGTAAGATCAAATAATTATTTGTCCAAAAAAAAATGGGAAAATATTCCATTACGTGGTCACACTGTGTTCACATTAAAAACTTTTTTCTTTGCTATTAAATAATTTTATTTGCCTAAAATCAACTGATTTGTTGTTTGCCACACAAAAATATTTTACGGTCACATTACGGCACAGAAATATTTGTCAGTTTCTGTCAAATATTTCCCTAGTCTGACCGTACCTTTAGGTTTAAAGAACAAATTAAAATTGAACTTAAATAAATACTTAATATAAGTTATTGTTTTTACAGTAAACAATAAATAATTATTTCAACTTTATTTTACAAAATTCGCAAATGTTTTATAACATTGCAAATTTCTTTGTTACATTTTGTTTTATGTATATTTCTTTAATGGGTTTTACAAAAAAATTTATGATTGTAATTACAAAAACTTTTGATTATATTTATAGTCATCCAGGCTTCAGTGTGATGCTTGTAATCAAGCAATACTAGAATATACGTTTTAGTCGATATATATATTATATATCAAGTGTTATTATATATCAAGTGAAGAAAATGTAAAGGATAAACCCTTTAAGCATAGAATTCAACTAGAAGTTTATATGAGAGGCACATCGAACTAAATTAAAAAGAAAAAATACTCATTTTTTTCAAAACACAAAAACAAAATATATGTGACTGCATGTATTTTTTTGTTGCATGAATTAGGTTTTTGACAATTGAATCAGGTTTTTTTTCTCTCACATAAATATTTACTTGTTAATCTATGCTTTTGGGGTTTATTATAATCCGCAAGTTGGAAAAAGTGTCAAAGATATTGCATAAATGTGTTCCTTATTAGGGAAAATGCATATAGCATATTAAATCGTTCCAAGTATGACGAAACTTTGGAGCTTAAATCTAGTAGCCGTCTGCATAAAATATTTGACAGAGTAGAACGTAGAAAAGGGCTCTTGTTGAAGGACTCCAGAAAGAGTATGTTATTTTTTCTTTCAAGAAACAATCAGAAATACACTGAACACTATTTTTGGGTCAAAATATTGACAAATTATTGTCATTCGCTATGATGCGTGCTGATGAGTCTAAAAATTTCTGGGGTGAAATTATATTTTGTGAGAAGGCTAAAATTATGTTGTGGTACAATTTAATCCAGCCAGTGCATGGCGGAAATCTTCAAAAGCCTTTAGAATAAAAAGATGTTAAATAAAACCCTATAAACATTTGGAAGATATCTTCATTTTATTTTTTAGACGAAAATCATCAAAGCAATATTTTTCTATTATTACATTTATATCAGTTTGAAGAAAATTAGGCAATAAAAAAAATATATACCCAGCAAAAACTTTGCTTTCCTGGTAAGCTAGCAGGTATAATTGGAAACAAAAATAAACTACTTATTTTTTGCCTGAATAACTAGTTATTTTTGTTCGAGTTGTCCACAAATGTAGTTATTTTTTGACTCTAGGGGTACTCAAAAATATGTACCTAAACGAAAACAAAAATAAAAAAATAAAAAATTTGCCGTCAGTAAGATTCGAACTTGGACACACACTATCCATTCGTTTTTACTGACTAACGTCTTACTCAGTACACCATCACGCACATAGCATCCTAATCGACAAAAACTCTATTTAGTTTAAAATATCTTTTTAGACATAAAAAACTAACAGCTTCAGTGGGGTTGAACCAACAACCTTCTGGTTGTTAATCCGGAGCTCTAGCCAACTCATCCACGTGTTGCAGTATTACTGCGCTATTATACTATTGAGTACTTATTAATGTAATACAGAGTAGGCAAATAATAATGACGCCTCATTACCAAGAAATTACTTTAATAAGTTGTTGTTATTACCGAAAACTTTTTTAAATTTTTTTTATTATTTTTATCCTCAAAATATCGCCGTTTTTTCTGCAATAAATTGATAATATCCCATTAAGATCATCTGGAAGAAATTAATGCAATACTTTTATTTTTCAGTCACAATTTTTTCAGTTGTCAAAAAATTGTTCAAAAATGAAAAAATATTAAAGAAATTTGATTTATTTTAGCAAAAAATGAATATTTTATGTGAGCGTTTTCGTTTTCGTACTTTATGATGTTAAGATTAATATGCACGCATGCTTTACAAGATTTCTTTATTATATTATTTCAAGATTTATTTAGTGATAATTTTTCTATATATTTATTACATCTTCCAGAAAACCATCGGGCGGTATCTTATTTTTTTTTCACCTAGACGAATATCTAACAATATTGCCTATTTTTCTTCCAAGCGTATTGATTTCTTATTGCTTAGATGTATCGAATGTGATGCACAATCTCTCCCGATGGGAGAAGCTTTCGCAATACAAATATGATTATTGTGGCAATAAAATTTTTCTTCTAAGCCATACGAATTCTAATCACTTTCGTGTTATTTTGCTTGTAGGGAAGCACTTGGAAATTCGGTATTTTTTATAAAATAACATAGATGTGCAACAATATTTGTAGACTTTGAAAACTCGTTTAATAAAAAGTGGTAATAAATCTGAGTTTTAAAGGACAACAAGCCAAAATTCAGGTTGTGTTGAATTAATCACTCTAAATATAGAGATAAAGAGTGATAATGCGACAATTGTTGAATTGCTAAAAGGGTTGAATAGAACAGCACAGAGTCCACACTTGAATACTACATTAAACTTATGCCCATATGTGAAGAAATATGTTACTTAATTTCTTTGATAAAAAGGTTCCCCAAGCAGTTATACATGCCAACTGTTGACATCTGTTTAAATCCCGAAATTTTGTGATTTTCTTTAGCAGTTTTATAAATGTAAAAAGAATTTCTTGACAAGAAAGTGTTTGTGTTTATTTAGTTTTTGCTTTATTTTTAATACGAGTAGTTTAAATCTTTATATGTAATTTTTGACCTATGTTATTTATATAAAATTCTATATATAAAATTCTCGTGCCATTCGGTGTTTGTAATGGAACTCCTCTGAAACGGTTTGACCCATTTTTATGAAATTTTGTATGTAGAGGGCGTAAAATAGGGCAAAAGTGGTAAAAGTTCCCCCTCCCTATATTTTCTTAATTAAACAACCGATTACCGACATCTGGAATGAACTATAGCGTATAATCTTTATTATTTAGGAGTAAAATAGGGCAAAAGGGGTAAAAGCTCCCCCTCCCTATATCAACCAATTTTCTTGAAATTTGGCAGCCAAATAGTGTAGCATCTGGAAGGAACTATACCCTATAATTTTTATTATTTAGGGCGCGAAATAGGGCAAGAAGGGTAAAAGCTCCACCTCCCTAAATCTTCTTAATTTATCAACGGGTTTTCTTAAAATTTGCCATGCATACACTGTAACAACTGAAAGGAACTTAAATATATACATTTTTATTGAAATTCCAATATTTGGGGCGTAAAATAGGGCAGAACGGACAAAAGCTCCCCCTACCCATATATAAATTAACCATATGACAAAACAACGTTTGCCGGGTCAGCTAGTATATTAATAAATATATTAGTTAACATATTCCTATTCAAAAATATTACATTAGCTGAAAATTATATACCTTTTTAACGCTAAAATATGAAGATATTTTGTTTTCTTTAAATGCAAAAACAATTTCTTGACCTACAGGAATACAGAAAAAAGTTTGTGCATAAATATAAGAATTTACTTTCATTGATTTAAGTTCATAATATTTAATAATAATGTCTTAAATATTAACACTTTTTTACAATTTTTGGAAAGGATTAAAAGTCAAGAATACTTAAACAAATTGTTTAAATTTTCATTTATATTTTCGGTTTTTAATGATTTTTCGACACCATGTTGGAAGCAGAAGAACATAACTTTGGCATTAAAGAGATTTATTGTTAATATTTTCATGCATAAGTATTTTTATTTAGCATTTGAATCAAATCTAATAAAACTAAATTAAAATTTTAGCATCATTTTTGCAAAATTCGTAAAATTTTCATTAAGTACAATTTAATAATATCTACGAGTATGAATAAAATTTTATTTTTTGTGAAAAAAGTTTGGGAAAAAAGTCATGTTCGATTCATAATATTTATGAAAAAGAAAAAATCAAATATATCAATTTTTTTTCTCAGTAAAGTTCTAAAGAAACCATGAATATATTACATTTCTTTGAACTACTGCAACAAATTTTTGCTGGGGAGTGTTGAAGAATTTTGCAAGTAATCATCGTCTTTAAAATAAAATTAACCTGTCAACTAGAAATATTTGTCCGGAAATTATCTCCAAAAATTTTAATATCAAAGACAATAAATAGGTCCCAGCACAAAAAAAGGAATACATGTAAAAGAAGTAAACAGCAAAACAAGACATGCAAAAGATGTAGTAAATGCATGGGTTACAGTGATAATGTAGGCGAAACATGCATGATTTTAACATTAGCGTGTCGTTAGAATGCATGGGTGCATTTTAGAGGAAAAAGTTAAGTTCGGATGATTCGGCTTTCTCTTTAAACTTTTATACAAAAAAATATCAATTCAAACACATAATATAACAGCAAATTTTATTAAGAATATTTCAATATTTAAACTTATTTTTCAAGTTTATTGTTTTATTATTTAAGTATAAAAATCCTTATCTTTCATAATTTACAAGTATGTATATTCAATGTCAAGCAAAATAAAGTGCGGTTTTATACTCTTCATAATAATTGTCTTCCAGATGAATTATGGGATACTTTTTTCGGTGCCCAGATATTTATCGTCTTGTATTGTTTAATTTAATAAAAAAATAAAGTTTTTGAATTATTTGTATTTCGTGTCTGGGGTAAAAGTGTTGTGCTGGATGTAGATTTTGTGCGACAAACTAAAGAGACACTTTACACATTTTTTTCACTTCGCTCCCAATTTTCCAATTTTTTGTTACAAAACTGAAAGTAGAGCTTCAAAATGCTCAAATTTAATATTCCCTTCATTAAATTCTATTCTAATTATTATTACATTTGAAAAATAACGATGTATTTGCCCATATTATTGTGAAGTCTTGTATCAGAATCCGGAAAGTTTTTTTTGATTCCTAGGTTGTGTTAATTACGCCACCATAGGTGGTTGGGGGATTATGAGTTTGTGCTGATGATTGTAACGCGTAGAAAAACTTATCCAACACCCAACTTAAATTACACCAATCGACTCATAATCATTTTTTAAATCGATCTAACGATGTCCGTCCGTCCGTCTGGCTGGCTGTCCGTGTAAAATTTGTGCACAAAGTACAGATTGCAATTTTAAAGATAATTCAATGAAGTTTGTCACGTGGGACTTTTATGATACAAGGATGAAGCCTATTGAAATTGGTTGTGAGCGGTCCATTATTTCACCTAGCCCCCATACAAATGTCCCCCGGAATAGAGTTTAAACACTCTAAAATGGCTTAAAAATAAGAATATTTTAATGAAATTCGGTGCAAAGAAGTTTTATACAAATATAAATCTTTGTACCAAAGTTTTTGAAGATCTGTCCACAACTGTCCATAGTTCCCATATAAATCCTTCTTCGGAAAATCACTTTAACGTGCATAAATCCCATACGAATGTTAGTATCCAGTTAATATTCGACATAAATAAGTTTTATGTAAGTAGAAACAACATTGTCAAATTTTATGAGAATAGGTCCATAATTTACCATAGCTCCCATATAAACCTACTTCCAAGAATCGCCCCAAAGTGCATAAAATCATTTAGATGTTAGTATCAACGCATTATATATTTGTACATTTGTATATTTTTATACTCTACACCACCATAGGTGTTTGGGTATTATTTATTTTACATTTAGTAAAATTGGCCACAGGTGTAATATAAGTCACCTTCCCTAATCAGCATTACAATGGTATAGGGTATCATATAGTCGGTCTTGACCCACTATATCCTTCTTTCTTGTTTTTTTTTTTTGAAGAAAAACCGTTTTTTATGAAAAATTATTAAAATTTGTTGTTTGGTGAAATACGTTTTTCTATGAAATTCGTTTTTTTTTTTAGTGAAATAATTTTTCAGCATCCTATTTCTATAATATTTAATTTTATTAAAGGTTTCAATAACTCTAATAATTTATGTACATAACAAAGTTAAATTTTGACTCTATATTTTAATAAAATTGAACCTATATAAAGCCATTTTGTAATTAAATAAGTTTTTTGTTTAACGAACCTTAAAACTCTCGGGCTTAGTTACTCACATATACGCAACTTAATGCATTAAAATTTACTTAAAATATATTAACTGTCTTCGAATAAGCGAACCATCTATGTATAAATACATACATAAGTATGTGTAACTCAAATTATTTAGCAAAAAAGCTTATGAAAGTAAAAACTTCTTAAATTACACATTAACTATAAGCGTTTAGTTCAGAAAGTGTTTGGTAGTGCGCGCAATAACAACGTTTTAAATATTTGAATTTAAAAACAGATACTTTAAAATGTTTTTATATTATTTTGTATTTAAACATCTTTTATTTATAACCGTTTTACTTTTGTTAAATTTTAACTTTTACGAATTTAATTCAAATATGAATCAAAGATTCTATACTAATGTAAGTGCGACAATGAATTCATTTCGTTTTCGTGATTTTGAGCCCCGTTACACAATGACAACAGATGCGGATATAAAACCAATAATATATGATCGTTTGATACGAAATATACGTAAACCAAGAGGATTTCAATTTCATGCCAATGATCAGGATTTTAATGTTGATCTTGAGTTTATTATACCATTTATACAGATACCCATCGAAAGGAGTATGTCGGTGACACAAACTGCTTTTCGTAGTTTATTTAATTTGAATTTACATTCACTTTTGACAACGGGAGCTATTGTGGCAATTGGTGGTATATTTTCCATAATATTGAAAGGATTTTTTACACAATTTGTTTACATTAGTAATTATAAAAAATTATCAAGAAATGAAGATGCAAAACTGCCAGATTCAATTTTGTTGCAGAAATTGTACTCAGGAAATGACACGGAAAATAGTGAGTTTTACAAATTATTTAATAAAATATGTATGCATGCAAAATGTTTTACTTACATTTTAGTTGCTGATATTAAAAAATTTGCCTTTATAATGGAAACTAAATTAAAAGAAAATAACATTAACATAGGCCATTGTATACAAAGGTCTTTGTGTACATATGTTCAAAAGAATTTTTGTAATGCTGATTCAAGCACAGAAGGTTTATCACGTATTATGGAAGGAGTTTTTAGGTATTTACTATATTTTCTTATATTCTTATATTATATTATAAATTTATAAAAATTTTATATTTTTAAATAGCTTGGATTTTGTGCACAATTACTTGAGTGGTACCGCTGTAAAAGATGCTTTAGATTCGGCAAAAAATGGTGAAAATTGCTATGAAATTTATAGCGACTGTAATTGGTCCTTACCTATGAAGACGATATTGAATTTATTCGCAAATAATCTTAATTTTTTAAATATTACGTAATTTATTATGTTATAATATTAAATCTGAATGAATATTGAAAAATATTATGAAAAATGTTCAAATTAGAAATAACTTTTTGTATTATTTGAATAAATTTAAAACACCGCTTCTCTACACATTTTGATGCCATAACTTTTACTTTATATGGAGACAACTACCGCCCCTGTACTTACCCATCCTCTTCTAAATTTGATATGAAAATAATTTCTACGACTTTTTAACTTTCACTGAAATAAACCTTTAGATATGCGAAAATTAATATTTACTCGTATTTGATTTGTATGGGGGTTAAACCTCCTCCTAGCCTTATCCGTCATATTTTCATTTCATCAATGCAATATGATAAAAAGTAGCTCTTACAAAGTTTGAGGGCTCTTACCATAGATTAATAACTAGATACTTATGTGGGAGAAGAAAATCTGATTTAATTGTTAAAAACCTAAATCAAGCAACAACAAAATACATGTAGTCACATATATTTTGTTTTTTGAAAAAAAATGAGTAATTTTTCGAAAATTTAGTGCCAATCACATAAACTTCTAGTTGTATTCTATGGCTCTTACTACAACAGTTCTTTAGAAACGCCATTATTAAAATTTGCTTTGTATGGGGGTACCACTTACTCCATTGCTCCGATAAAAAAATAAAATATAATATTTGAATTTCGGCACATATAGGATGATGATGTGATTTAAAAAAATAGGTTAAGCCTTTTGCACGATTTAAAGATGTGGGCGTGGCATCTGATCAATATCCAGCATAGCCTATAATATCTTACAGTGCAAGCACTATCTGTGTATCAAATTTCATGTTAATAGATTCTTTAATAACATGCAAAATTAAAAACAATTTTTTTTTAAAAGCTTTTAATCGAGATTTAACATAACCTCCTCCGTCACTGGTACTATCTGTGTGCTAGATTTCATGCAAATCGGTTCAGCCATTTAAGCGTGATTGATGCACCAACAAAGAAACACACACCTCATGAGCCATTATTAAAAATTGTTTATTTTAGGCCTTAATTTTTTTTATGACACATTAAAATCCATTTGTATAAATATAAAGGTGACGCGATAGTTATATATATGCTATTTATGCGAAAATATATTTTATTAAAGTTTATTACAAAGAAATGCTAATTGATATTGTGATCCTTTTTTAACACAGTTAAATTCTTTTTGGTCCATAAAACTTTTATCTTTCGAAACTTTTTGATAAACCTTCATTCAAATTTACTTTAAGCCTTACAAACACCACCTAATTATATCAATTATGGTAAATTTTGTACTATCCATGCGATGTTCCTTATCAAAATGTGTTTTGACAAAAGTGTTCCATTTTCAACTATCAACAACATTTGACTTTAATTTATGGTCCCGATCAATTATATTTATTGTCGTTATATCTATATATCTAAGATTCGAAGAAATCGTAATTTTCAATTTTTTATTAATTTTTTTTCTTTTTATAATTTATATATATATATATATATATATATATATATATATATAAATTAAAATTTTGATTGAATGTAAACATTGAATGATAAACCTGAAACAAAAACATTGTTGTCATGAACACAGTATTATAAAATTAATGAAAATTGACAAAGAAAACATAATATGGTTTTAATGCCTTAACCATGTTTTTCTCATCATTTTTAACAAACTTTTTATCTTTTTACCAATAACCGATACCTATATATATATATATATATATATATATATATATATATAGTAAATTGGTAAAAAATAAAAACTTTGTTTAAAAATAATGTGAACATAAGCAAAAAACACGTAGAGAAAAACATGGTTAAGACATTAAAACAATATGTTTTCTTTGTCAATTTTCATTAATTTTAATAATACTGTGTTCATGATAACAATGTTTTTGTTTCAGGTTTATCACTCAATCAAAATTTTAATAAAAAAATTTTATATTTTTGAATATTTTTACCACAAACAAAATGTTATTGATATAACCCATTAAAAATGAACAATCTTTTTCTTTGCTCTTAAACCGCAATTTGTTTTCAAACCATATTAACATTATTATTTCCGTAACAATAAAATGTTACAAATAAATATGATTTTTACAAATATGGTTGAAAAATTCATAACTTGTTTGTTTTTGAATATATTTTCTTTTTATCGTTCGTTTTCCACCGTCATTATAATTGCCATTTAGTTTATACATGAATTCATAAAAGTAAACTAGATATTGATTACTTAATAAAATATATTTTGTTTTATCTTGCACAACATATGATGGTTAAAATAAATAAAATTAGTTAATGAACAAATAATATGTAAATAATATAAATATAATTTTTTATGATTAGGAAACACATAACATGATACAATTGGATAAAAATATGATAACATGGGATAATACGATAAAATGGAATAATAATATGATAAAATGGGATAATAATATAATAAGATGAAATAATAATAAAATGAAATCCTAATCTGACAGCATGGGATAATAATGTAGTAAGATTTTACAATAATATCAAAAAAAATCGAACCATAACATGAAAAAGCGCATCACAAAATCGAACAATATGATTAAATTATTATTTATAATAATATCTATTTTTATTTGTGGCCATATGTTGCTTTTAGATTATCGTCACTACAACTATATTTTTTCTCCGTGTGTACATAAATCAATTACAACAAATATGTAATCTTAAAAAAATCACATAATAAAAACACAACATAAAATTCAAATGCATTAAAAAAACAAAGTGCATTAAAACAACAAAATTAAACGAACCCAAAAGTCAACGAAGCATCAATGCATCTTTCATCCATTCTTTAAAATAAATCCTCACAGTTTAAATGATATACAAAGTCAAACAATGTAATATAAAAAAATATTGTTGTGTCAACTAAATGAAGAGTAAATTTATTATATTAACCTCCTACATTATTGTTGTCATTAGAAAAGGCAACAGAGCTTGCATTTAGAAAAAAACATTTAAAAAGCAAAATTTTTTCAAATAAATTTCATTTTCACCAACTGACGACTGAAGTGTAGTTGATTTCATTTGCGAGAAGAATATGTTGCAAAAATTCGTTTTGCTCTTTATTATTTCCTGTACTCAATATTGCAAGGCATACAATGAACTGGACGGCACATCTTTCATTAAAGCGTTTGAACGAAAATCCCGAGCTGATCTAGTATCTTTTGAACCATTGGGTGAACATATTGAATTAGGTTTGGATTTTCTATTACCCTTTATCAACGTGCCACTTGTGAGAAAAGTTGATGCTTATGACAATGAACCGGTGAGTTGTACTAATGATAAATATTTAGAAAAATTTTATTTTTTTCAAATTTATTTTTCGGAATCATAATAAATATAGGCTTTAATTAATGTTAATACAGCAGCCTTAATTTCCACTGGTATTTTGGCAGCATCTAGCGCGTTGATTTCTTATATTTTTAAAAGATATGTGGTATTTGGCAAAGAAGAATTTTCAGAAAAACGTCGAAGATTGGAAAATGATTTAGAACATGAATTATGGTCTGCTTTAAATAATTTAAAATTGGTTTATAAAAATTCATCCGGTGCTAGAGTGGGTAAGCTGTAACATAAATATGATTGTAGGTTTAATAAGGAAATTAAAATGATACTTTATTTTTAGACACTACATTGACTAGTCTATTTGATACCATTGATAATACATTTCAGAAAAATGACATTGACCTAAGTTCATGTATACAAAAATCCATATGTACTCGCTTACAACTGTCGGCAAGACGAGTTACTGAGGGTAATTTATCAGGCGTTGATAAAATTATAGACGGTTTAATGGGTATTAAATGGTTAAGACGTTTCTTACGTAACACTTCACTTAAAGATGTCATTGATTCCACAGATTCTTTGTTATTTTTAAAGAATCAATACAATGACAAGCAGATGGTTTATTGCGATTTCAAATATCCACAATGTAAATGGTCCAAACCAGAAGATAATCTAATTGATATAATTAAAACTTATTTGAAATTTACATGAGAATTTAGTACTAATGATGTGTGTATAGATTAATATAATTATTTTAAAAGTAGTGTTCATATATAAACACTGCCGAACAAAATATAGTGTGTTTGGGGGAAAAATGTTTTGTTGGTCGTGGATTTTGTGCGACAAAATAAAATGACACTTTACTAAATTTTTTGAATGGGCTTCCAATTTTTAAATTTTTTATTACAAAACGGAAGGTATATGCTTTAAAAATGCTCAATATTAATTTTTATTAAATTATATTCAAATTATTATTACATTTGATAAAATAAGATTATTGTGAAGTTCTCGACTACAATACAGAAAGATTTATTGATTCCAGATAGGGAAAATGAAGTGAAATTGATATATTTTTATTTAAAATTCAAAATTTTTAAAATATGAGGCTCAAAGAACCACTTCATTACACGAAATAACAATTTAAAATGAAAATTAGTAGAAATTGAGGGGTGGAAACCTTAAGACTACGAAGAAAATCATAACGATATCGCAATTCTCGCTACGTACGAGGAGATATTAAGTAAGAAGTATTTTTAATTATTATTACCCTAACTACCCATACAAGGATCAAACAAATGGTTTTAAAAGTACCAATTCTAAGAAAATGTTACTTATACGAGCTGCTCTTACAAAAAGTTGAATTTTCGACCTTTTCAATGGCTCAATCCAAAATTTTTCTTCCATTTTCAGAATTTTTTAATAAAATTTTGATTCACTCATTCAAATAACTTTACTTTAGAATGATTCTGCGACTTTAACGATCATTTTTCCATTACGAGTCGCTTTATTATATTAGCAACACGTAGAAGTGACTTTTGCCTAGATTAGGTACTTCTAAAACCCATATGCTGAAGCTTTTCCTTGACAGTAAGATTAAAAATAGTTATAATTAATTCTTTCTTTATCTCTTTGGATGATGAAACTTATTGTATTTTGGCGAGAATCGCGATATCGTTACGATTTAATTTTTCTGGTCTAGAATCTAAAAATCTATTTGTATTGTGGTCGAAGACTTCACAATAATATTTGCGAATATATCCTTATTTTTCAAATGTAATAATAATTTAATTACAATTTAATGAACAAAATATTAAAATTGAGCATTTTTAAAGCATCTATCTTCCGGTAGATTGGAAGCCCAATCAAAAAATTTAGTAAAGTGTCACTTTATTTTGTTGCACAAAATTCGCGACCTACACAACATTTTTCTCCCAAACATGAAATGCAGATATTTCAAAAACTTCTTTTATTTATTACAATAAATAATATAAAACAATAAATACCTGAATACCAAAAAATTATCCTATAATGCACCTAGAAGACAATTATTATGAAGCAAACAGCAACAGTAGGAAACCGCACTTTATTTGTTCGACAGTGTATGTATGTTTATATTAAAATATAAATATGTATGTATATATGTAATAGTTTTCTTCATGCATTAATTATACAAACTTAGCTCTAAGTCTATTTAACTACTAAAGTTCTTCTTATTGTAGGTGTGAGAAGAATTTTTCTCCACAAACGCCAAAATTAAATTTGATATCCGATTTAGATAAAAGTTAATTAATGAAAGCAGAATAATATAAACAATTTTTGAGTTAGATATGAACCTCTTGTGTTTAGAAAATTCTTTAAAATTTGTTTACTATATGTATAAACATAACAAGTCAGTATTCCCGCCTCATAGAACACAACTAAAAGTTTATGTGGGATGCACATCGATCTAAATTTTCAAAAAAAAAAAAAAAAAAAAAAAATACTAATTTTTTCAAAACACAAAAACAAAATATATGTGACTACATGTACGAGTATTTTGTTGTTTTAGGTATTTGACAATTGAATCAGATTTTTTCTCTCACATAAACATCTACTTATTAATCTATGGCACGCATTGTTAAATTAATCAAAAACTTATGGCCTGATTTTGTAAAACGAAAGGAAATTTTGTCTCGACAATTTGGATTGAAAACAACAAATAAATTTGACTTTTTTTTTGTTGTTTTCAATATAAAATTTTAAAACGAATTTTCATTTCGTTTTACAAAATCAGGCCCTTAGACGACAAAAGAAAACAAACAACAATTTTATTTATTTTCTTTTCATATCTTTTTTTACTTCAAACTGTTTTTCAATTTTGTTTACAAAATTCATATAAAGTTTTAAAATAAATTTTTTAATAATTTTTTTTTTTTATAAATATGGTAATATTTTTTGTGAAAAAATGAAAGCAACAAAAAATCCGGAGGAAATTTAAAATAAATTTTATTTTTTAACCGAGCCGCATTGCGCATTTTTCACATAAATTTGTATTTAAATTTCCAGACCGGGCTTGTTGTGTTTATACATTATCTCTATTTTATAAGTTTTAGTTATGTAAAATAAACATAGCGATTCTACATAGGTATTTAATTTATTAAAGCAACCTAAATAGCGTGAAAGCAAGTTTAAATAAAAAATTAAGTGAACTTTAAAATCAACAATGCATCATCCATCTTACAAATTTAGCTCAAACACAAACCTATACATCTTATATATTGCAAAATAAAATCAACACAAAATGAAATACTCTGTTATGTCAACTAAATAAAACTTGAAATGAATTAAAATCTGACATCACCATCGTCATTACAAAAGGCAGCCGAGCAGAGCTTACAGAGTAACTGGAAGAAATTTTAAAGTTTTAAAAAAGTGAAACACTCTGAAATAAATTTCATTATTAAATCATAACACTTGTAGTAAAGTTCAATTTGTTAAAAAAATAAAATGTTTAAAACATTAATTATCCTTTTCATTATTGTCTGCATCAATTACTCTATGTCTTATAATACAACTAATAACTCGCAAGGAATAACAGACATAACAATGCTGGATCGTAAATCACGAGCTAATCTAGTATCTTTTGAAGCATTGGGAAAAAGTATTAAATTAGGTTTGGATTTTGTATTGCCATTTATTAAGGTGCCAATTGTTAGAAAAGTTGATATTTATGGTAGTGAACCGGTAAATGAAGGAAAAACTATTAAAAATAAATAAAACTTATTTAAATTTTTAATATTTCTATTTTTTTTAGGCTTTAATTAATATTAATACAGCGGCATTAATTTCCACTGGTCTTTTAGCTTCAGGCAGTGCTTTGATATCTTTTATCTTTAGAAAATACGTAGCATTTGGCAGAGAAGATTCATCGGATAAACGTCGAAGATCAGATAACGATTTAGAGCAAGAATTATGGTCCATTGTAAATAATTTCAAATTAGTTTATACAAATTCTTCTGGAGTTAGAGTAGGTAAGTTATATTGTACTTTTAGAAACTTATTTCACTTTATTTAATTTTATTTCCTTTTTAGACACCTCATTGTCTGCCCTATTTGCTAGAGTTGATGAGGCATTTCAAAGCAATGACATTAACCTAAGTTCATGTATACAAAAAGCCATCTGTACACGTGTACAGTTATCTGCACGTCGTGTTAATGAGGGTAATTTATCAGGTATCGATAAAATTATTGACGGTTTAATGGGCATTAAATGGTTAAGACATTTCTTAAGTCACACTTCTCTTAAAGATGCCATTGATTCGAGAGATGTTTCGTCATTTTTTAGCCATCAACATAAGAATATTTATTGTGATATTAAATTTCCACAATATAAATGGTCCGTGCCAGAAGATAATCTGATTGATATAATTAGAACTTATTTGAAATTTACGTGAGATTCTTACACACATACATACATACACACATACGAGAAGTTTTTAAAGTAAGGTAATTTGTTTAAAAAAGTATTTTTTAATAGAATAGAAAATATTCCATTTCAAATAGTTCTTCAAGACAGAAATATTAACATTGCCAATAATCGGGTCAATAGACATTTTTCATTCAGATGTATCGCTAACGATTTACAAGTTAAATAATTTTTACTAAAAAAAATGCGCTTTCGTACCACAGTGCGTTATTTCATTTAGCACAAAAAAGATACATAAATAAATTTTTAAATATCAGCCATTCATAAATAAAAGAAAGATCCTCTATTAAAACAATTTATTAAAAAAAAAAAAACAACAAATTTTCATTATTGACAAAACAATGAAACATGAAAATACTATATTATATCAGGGACGGAAAAACCTAAAAATACTTTTTGGTACTATTGGCAATTTTATATTAATATGAAGATCCACATCCATTTTCCTCTATTGGTATTTAAAATTAATTGTAAATAATATATATTTTTTTTTTAATCTTGAACAACATGGAAGAATGCATTGTTCATTTTGTTAAATAAATTAAAATTTGAAAATTTTTGTTTTATTACAAAATTAAGGAAGAAAAAAAATCATGAAAGATGTAAATGAATTAAACCACTTTGAGTGAAGAATTTAAATTAATAATTTTAATAATTAAAAATGTAATTAAAAAGAAGAAAAAATATACATATATACATATATATACTTGTTATATATAATCGTAATATTGGTTTTGCACCTGTGGTGAAGGGTGTAAAAATATTAGATTATTTGTTTTTACACCCTTCTATTTTAATTTCAAAACGTTATTACGCTTTTATATTTTGAAAATGTTTCTAACTATTTCTCTTCTTTTTAACTAGATTAATTTATAAATACTTACTTTTATTATTTTATTTTCATTGACGAAATAAAAACTCACAATTTATGCAATATTTTAAATCATATTTATCAATTATTTATTAAGCATATAATTTTAAAAAGTGAATAATAATGAAATTATTTATATTAAAGGTACTCATTTAAACGCTTAAGATTCCCATTTATGCAATTGTGCATATTTGAGCGACATGTTTCATAAACCCCTTGTTCAAATGTTGTGCAATATTATGGATAAGAAAATAAAAAATCATTGTAAATAATTGAAAATTTTTTATGAAATCAAAGATACATGCAATGGTTTTATTTTAATTAACGTAACTATAATTTTTTACATCGCAATTATTAATAACTTTTAAATATAAAGAAAAGACAGCTGATTTATAAATGCACAATTAAACAACGCAAGTTTGCGAGACTAAATAGTTGCGCAAACTTATAAGTGTTGTGCAAAAGAATTTCCATACAATTTTTGACAGTTCATTTGCGAGTGTGCAAACTTTCACATATTGGACATAGTTTGCGAGGGTTTTGCGCGTTTTCATGAGGACCCTTATTATATAATAAAACATTGAACATAAATTGTATTCTTTTTAAAATAGCAAAAAATGGAGAAATTTTAAAAAATTAAAAAAAAGGACAGAAATTACAAAAAAAATCTATTTTTGTTAAATTATAGGAAAAAAAATTGCATAAAAAAAGTAATTTTATTTAATTAAAATAAAAAAGCGAATTACAATTTTTCCTATAATTTTTGTTAAAAAAGAAAAAGATTACAATTAACAAAATTGTCTGATAAATGCTTAAATTGTTTTAAATTTATAAAAAAGAAGAATTGAATTTAAGTTTAATCTTATAAGAAATTATATATGTGTTGTTGTTTTAATTTTTTAAAGAAGTTTTTAAATTATTTTTATATGTATCTATTATTTTTTTTTTGTTTCATCATAGTTTAATTTTTTTAGAAATTGAAAATTGTGTAGAAAAAAAATAAGTATTTGAAAAATATTAGAAAAATAAAAATTTGACCTTCACCAATTATTTTTGTTGAGTTGAATAAAAATTTAAAATGTTTAAACTATGATTAACGGTTTTTTGTTTTAAAAGGCGACTATGATTGACTTAAAGGAGGTTTTATATAAAATGTAATTATTTATTTATTTATATTTGAAAAATATAAAATTAATTGTAGTTGTAGATGTTTTGTTAAAATTATTTTTTCTTTTTTGTCAATTATAGTTGTGCCTTTGTATGATTTTTAATATTTTTTTGTTGGGGTTTTATCATATTTTGTTTGTATGTAATTTAATATAAAAAATATGTTTTATATATGGATTTATTTTACTAAAATCTAAATATTTTTTGTGTTTTTTTTATCAAAAGAAACAGAGGAGGGGCAGTAAAGTGTAGTTATTATATATATATATATATATATATATATATATATATATATATATATATATATATACATATATATATATATATATATATATATATATATATATATATACATATATATATATATACATATATACATATATATATATATATATATATATATATATAATTGATTTTTTTTTTTGGATTAGAAAAACAAAATCAAAAGAATTTTAACAATTACATACATTTTTTGTAAATAAATTTAACAATTACTTTGATTATTTGTTATATAAAATTTTCAATACAATTAGCTTTCGTTCTTTATACGTTTGTTTGTTTTTCAAGTGTATTTGTTTTGTTTAATAGAATATTTTGTAAATTGTATAAAATTGAATTTTTGTTTTTTGCTTTTATTCTAAACTAATTCATTGGGCCATTCATTTAAAACATTTTCAATATCATTCTCTTGCAAATACTCCTTGGCATTCATATGATAGTCATCGTTGCATAAATCCATTAGAAAAGGAGTCATCAAAGGGTTACTGCTGTCCAAAAACGATATAGATCTCTTACGTTTACTCATAGAAGCACCCTCCTCTTCATCGTCATTAGCGTTGTGGAACTTTTTATTCAGCTCCGTTTCTTGCATTAGAATAGCATTAGTTGTAGTTGTGGTAGTTAAGGGACATCTTATACCGTTGGCTTTTATATTTTCATGAATCTTATTGTTGTTCTTAATTTTTATTATATTGTTATCGATTTGTATCATTTTATTATTGTCACATCCTTTCTTGTTATTATTGTTGTTGTTATTAGCATTATTATTGTTAACAATTATGTTTGCTGTCGTCATTCCATATACGTTGTCAATTTGTTTCTTTTGTTGCTCGTAGGTTCTCTTAAGTGGTGACATATTTTCTGCTACAGTTATGTCATCAATGCCACTATCACTGGCTGAATCGATGGCATCACATGGTGTTAAACCAGGTGGGTTGGAGTCCTCATTAATTAATAGACTTGCTGTTGGTGATGGCAAAACACCTGGTCCTCCTATCCAGGGATTGTGACGATAATTACGCAATATCTCGACCGGTGAGGTCATACACTGCAATGGTCTGGTCAATGAGGGTGAAAGACAAAGTTCTGGTGATTGCATTGAAGACCGGGAGCCATCGTCAATATTTATAATTTCTGGTTTAGGCAATTTAGTTTTCTAATTTTTGTGGAGTAATAAAAAGGAAAGAAAAATAAAAATGTAATTAGTTTATTTTTTTTATAAATCTACAGCAATAATTTTATAAAATAGATAGGTATATTTTTGTATAACGAAGACTCTTAACAATTTTATAAACTATTTGATAAAATATTGAAAAAATCAAGTCCAAAAGTTTTTAAATCATTTTGTTTTTTAATATGTTTCGTTATACATAAATCGACCCTAAGAAAACTTGCTTTAGATATTTGTAATTTAGAACATTTTCACAATTTATATAAAAGTTTTAGTGGAAAATAAATTATGCTAAAGCAAATTTTATCTTAATAACAAATTAAAATTAAAGTAAGCACCAAAGCAAAATTTTTTTATAATTAAATATAAAAATAAGTAATAATCAATTGCACTTGTTTTAATAATTTTTCTTGAAATTTTAAATGTTAAAATGTGATAATTTTTATTTTAATTGTTCAATTGTTTTTCGCGTTTTTCTTTATACTTTATACTAATTTGCCTCCTATTTCATTGTTTATAACAGTGTTTTTTTATTTCAAATATATCTTAATTACAAATTTTAAATACATATATGTAAATGAATTCATTTTATTAAACACAAATAATATTTATCATAACTTAAAATACATTTTTATTTAAATATTTACTTCTTATAATTTAAATTTTTAATTAAATTAGTATTCTTAAATTATATACTTTTTATAAAATTACATAAGGAAAAATGCGTTCTTGTATTAGCTCGGAATCCTGTCTAATATTAAAGTACACCATGGATGTAAGTTTGAAAACAAATTAGAAACCTAACTTTTTAGAAAGCCGTAAGAGTTTGTTATGCCACTTTTTTATATTTTTTATGTTATGAAGTATTTTTTATTTCAACTATAAACGACTTTACGTTTTACAGTGTGATCTCGAAAGCGAGTTTTTTGCACACTATTTAAGGTCTCTTTCTTATTTCACGTCATACACAATGATCATTTTATTCTTTTTGATTTAAATTCACTACTTAAGCTCAGTTCACATTAGACTAATATTTGACTTGATTTTTGCAAAAATTTAATTTGCATAATTTGAACACCAAATATTTTTACGAACCAAACAAGCAAACAGCTGATTTTGGTCAAACAAAAACATTTGTCTTAAGTCAAAAATGTGACAAGTGTGAACAGTATTTGAACATAAGATGTAAAATATTTGCCATTATTTTGGGTGAATTTTTGTTTGATCTTACAAAATAAATGAAAGATCAAACAGGGGCAAACAACAGCTGATGCGGCTGAATGCTTGAGTTGAAAAAGTTGTTGATTTTATGCACATAAACTTTAAATCGACAGAGAAGAAATGAACAATTTATATTTCATCTATTAAAAACTTTCAATATATTAATATTTTTTATTAAAACCATTGGAGTGCTTATGTTTATTATACAGCTGGAAGAAAACAGTGTTGTTTTGTGAAGACAGGCCTGTTTTGTAAATGTCGTGAAGAGAAAAACAGGGCTGTTATTTTGTATAAACATAAATTATTCATAAAAATGTGAAAATAAATTTAATTTCAAAGTAAGTTTCATTAATGTACATTATGAATTTTGATAAATTGAATGAACTGATACATCAATAATTAGCATTTTTAATACTTAGAATTTTTCATTCATTATCAAAATATTTTATTTTATTATAAATTTTGTAAATATTTGTCTAAAATGAACAAAATTTTCACTTTATATTAAATAAAAATGCTACAAAAATTACCCCGACATCCATATATTTCGAAATTTTCTCTGAAAAAAAAAAAAAGATTTTCCTATAAATTCATTTCGTAATTAATGTCAAATAAATTTATGGTAGTTTTGCGTTAAATTAAATAATTTTGAGTAAACAAATTGCATCTAATCTGAACAGGCTTAAAATATGTTTTCCCCTTCACGTTTTTACGATATTTGACAGCTGTTTCATTAAATAAATGCGCGTAATGTGAACAAAAAATCAATTCTGTATTTAGTTGCAAAAATTGCAGGAAAATACGATAAAATATTAGTCTAGTCTGAACTTAAAAAAACTAAAAAAACTTTGTTTTCTTAAAAAAAAAAATAATAAATAAAAAAAAGAACATAAAATTAATAATAAAAAAATGATGTAGGTACATTTCTTTTGTGAGGTTATTTCAATATGAATTGTGACTTATTTTAGTTCTAATGACAAGTTGAAAACTTCTCTGCATACTATAATTTAGTTTTAGTAAAATGAAATCATTGATTTTGGCCAGTTCCTCTTTAAGAACAACCAAAACCATAAAGAGCATAATTGCCTGAGCTCAACCCAATTGTAAAAATGTAAAACTCAATGATATAACACAGGTTGAGAATTGGGCAATAGTATTTTTGGAAAATTTTCATCTGTTTCAACACCTTTAAAATTTAAATCAATTGCAAAATAAATAATTTTTATTACATTTACTTGAATTTGACAAAGATAACAAATATAAACATTTTATGAATGATGATTATTACATAACAAGGATTAAATTGGAATATGCACAGAAAAAAGTTAGTACATAAATATAAAAATTTACTTTCATTGATTTCAGTTCATAATATTTAAGCATAATTTCTTAAACATTAAATCTTTTTATATATTTTTTCAAAAGAATCAAAATTCAAGAAGACTGAAAAAATTGTTTAAATTTTCATTTATATTTTCAATTTAAAATTTTAAGTGATTTTTAGCTAAATTTTTAGAACAGAACATATGTGCTTTCTATCAAAATGATGTGCTGCAGAATGCGAGCAAAATTATTAAAATTTCTAAACATTATTTTTTTTTTTTAATATTTTCAAGTATAACTATTTTCATTTACCATTTGCAATCAAATCTAATAAAACAAAATCAAAGATTTAACAAAATTTTTGCAAAATTACTAAAATTTTCATTATGAATAATTTAATAATATCTATGAACAAAATTTAATTTTTTTTATGAAAAAAGTTTAAGAAAAAAGTCATGTTTGATTCATAATATTTATGAAAAAATTTTTAAATATAAGCATTTATTCTCTGTGTATAAGATATTTCTATTACAAACATTTTACCAAAGAAATATATTAGTTCAGTCTGCAAAAAAAAAATCGAAGCCTAAAAATGTGTTAGTAAAAAATATTAATTGAAAACAAAAACAATACTCAAGTGTGTGCTTTCTTGGGTATTTTTTCTTTTTTATCCATCAAACACAAATGTTGTACAAATGTATATCAAATTGAGAATGATTTGAAATCAAGCCCTTTTTCTAATGTAAAGATTGAGAATGATTTGAAAATAACTTTATTAAAAGCTTTCTAAAAAAAAGCAATTAATTAATTGTCAAATAGAAAAAATGCTATTATTATCAAAATTTGGATTGTGAGTGCATGTGGAACATAAATAAAAGTAATTTACAGTTTTTATTTTATTTATTAATTTATTGATTTATTTGTATTTATTTCTATACAATTGTTGAAATATTCATTTTTTAATTTCTTTTAAGTTTGATATCAAATTGAAAAATATAAATGATTTGATAATAATATATAGTTTTTAAACGCTTTTTTTCTCAAATGATTTTCAAATTAATATCAAACTTAGAATTCAAAAATCTATACACATTTGAAACAAGTTTGAAAAACAAGCTTCATATCAAATGTTAAAGTCGCCGTGTTTGCTTGGTAGTTTCACATCTATAAGTTATTCTATATATACATAGTCAATGTAAAGGGATACCATGTTTTCCAAATTTACTTTAGATTTAATTTTAATTCTGTTTTACACATAGTACCTACATACAGTTATTTTAAAAGTAATCATCCTTCCTGTCATTTATTAAAACATTATTAAGTTTTCAATAAATAAGTACCCATATCTATTACTGTTATTTCGACTTCAAAGACGGATATTTTGTTTTTAGAGGAATTAAACAAGATACATTTTTATGACGATTAGCTAATTTTAATAAAACAATTTCTTATCGTATTCATTAATCCTCTTTGTTCTGATTTTACAGTTAGTATAAGTTTTTCAAGTTTTTCGCTTGAAAAGTAAGCTTTTGTATATTTTAAAATTATTTTACAAGAAATGCCTTTTTTTCAAATGTATAAAAATTAAATAAAAACGTTATCTTATTTGTATAAATTATTTTGTAAGTTTTTTGAATACTTTGTACAAAATTGTAAAACAATTGACATATATCAAATATTACTATCAAAGTATATTTACGAATATTTTTAATATACATATTTGTACTTTTTATAAAAAAATCGAAAACTTTCCGAATAAAAGTAAATAAATAAATAATTCTTAACTATGCCTATCTATATAAGAAAACACATGAATTCTGTTTTTCTATGCATATTTATGCTACGTTTGCATATTTCTGTGCATACTATCTCATATTTCGTGCTTTTTCAAGCACATATTTTCAATTTTTTTTTCGTGCATATTTAAACTTGCCCTGATAAATACATTTCCTTTGTGTTAACCTTTTCAAATACATTTGACAATTCCGGAAATATTGCACATATGCTTCTTCATCCCCATTCAAATAATTTGAGTATTGGTGGTATAAATGTTCATACTAATATATTTGTACACATTTATTAACAACATTAAATTTAATTATCAAATATATACATTAGGATGGTCCAAATTTTTTTTGGAGCTGCATTCGAACGTACCTAAAATTATGAAAGCCGACATCATTTAGAACTTCTTGACCAAATTTCAACATACGATAATCTTAAAAAAGAACTCAGCATTTTGAATTATATATACATCAAACGATAGCTAAAGAAAAATAAATCTATCCATATTTTGTAATTTAAAAAAAAAGTTAATAGGAAGGA
Source organism: Protocalliphora azurea (assembly GCA_932274085.1). Lineage (NCBI taxonomy): Eukaryota > Metazoa > Arthropoda > Insecta > Diptera > Calliphoridae > Protocalliphora > Protocalliphora azurea. The sequence continues at coordinate 125,390,050 of OW026519.1, forward strand.
TAAAAACGTCATTTTAATAAAAAGAACTCTAATAGAAATAAAAATATAACTACTAACAAATTTTTAATAAAATACACTTTTTTCGATTCCATCTACTTTTTTGGAAAATTTACGAAATATTTACGAAATATTTTTTTTTATTAGCTATCGTTGGATGTATATATCATTAATTTTGGTGAGAACAAATTTTTGACGATTTGTTCAGGAATCATCAAATTAAATGGCCGTGTAGAATCCTGTTCCAGTCACCGTAGGATGTTGAAATTTTGCAGAGATATTCTAAAAGATGCACCCCTTTTATAATTTGAGATACGTTTAAACGTGCCATACATACATAGTTTTTTTCATACGTTATTGAACCACTCTAATATACATATATAAATAAGAATAGAAACCAATTGGCAAACAATTTAAGCCACAAATAGAATTTAATATTTACAATTTTCACTTTCTTTTACTTTTTTCTCCTGAACATTAAACATTTTCGTTATTCCCTTTGGTAACATACAAAAAATACTCGCACATCATCAGGACAAAAAAGGAAAAAAAAATCTAATATTCTCAACAGTACAATACATACTATTCCTAGAACATGATAATGTGAGCGAGTGTAAAGTAATATAACACTGGATAACAAAAAGAATAAAATGACTATAGATTTCTAAAGAAAGTTGAGTTTCTTATTAAATTAAAAAAAAAAAATGTATTAGCTTTAAAATACCACAAATGAATTTCTAATTTTATAGTTTAAAATTTAAAGGTTTGTGTAATTGTTTAATTTTATAACAAAATAAAAACCAAAAAGTTCGAAAAACTAAAAAATTGTTGGACTGTATAATACAACTTAATAATAACGAGAACACAGAATAAAGGCGACCGACAGGAACTAAATTTAATCATTGCCAACGTTTCTTATTCTATATAGAAATATACTATCAATTAGAAGTTTAACGCCTTTAAGCTTTCATTGTAATTTATACAATTGTTGTTAAGGAATTATAATGCCTGTTGGCTTTAAATGAAAATAAAATTTATGCAGCACGTGTTAGAAATAAATACAAAATAAAAAAAAAAATTTTTCTTTCACTTTTGTTTTAAGATGCTGATTAAGCTCTTTTTTATGATCCCCGAAATAGCAGCAGCAACATTAACAAAATAAAGCTGACAAATTGGGGAAATTGGATGCCAAAGTTTCAAAAAGAATCATGAAATTTTTGCTTAATTTAAAAGTAAAAAAATACACTGGGGATAGAGAATAGTTGTTATAAAAAGTCACGAATTTAATACGTTAATTGTTGGTCAAACGTATGGTTACAGAGTTACACTTGAAAAAAAAGCAAATATTTGAGAAAGTTTATAAAAAAAGTTACATAATTTTATTAAACACTAGTTTAATTGTCTAAGTCCAACTAATTGTATTTATTTATATTTGTAAAAAGAAAAAATGAAAATAAGCTGATAAAGATATTTTTTTTTTTTAGTGACACACCATATAACGTCCATTTTGATTGACGTTATTACTATTGAATTAGAAAGATATCATTTTTAAAATCTTATTTGGAATAATTTGAAAAATATTAGGAAAACAATTTTGTTTGTTTATATGTATATTCACTAGAAGTATGAAGAAAAATTTTACTGCGCAGTGCTTCTTATATTTGTATGTATTTATATATTAAAAGGAAAAGTTGTGATAGATATATTGTATTATCATGGAAATATTCTCTGACAAAAAGTATTTTATGCGCATTAAATATGCAGTAAAAAAAAAAACGGAAAATATGCTCTAAAAACGCGAAAATATGCTCTTATAAAACACAGCAAAAAAATTTTAATTTATTGACAAAAATTAATTTTTTTATTAAAACAAAGTATTTTATTTATGTATATTTCATGTAATAAAATAATGCTAAAATAAAATGTATATATCAACTGTGACGAAAAGCCTAGTTTTCAATTCCCCATTTTCTTTTTACCCCATCGAATTCTAAGCACTAGTATTAGTTTAGAAATGATAAAAAAATGCATGTGTAAATTTACATATACATATCCATATACATATACATATACATATACATATAGCTTTCATTTAAAAAATATATTGCTTTTATAACATTAACTAATGCTATTCGGGACAAATTAAAAAACTAATGCCTCATTTATGGCTTTAAAAAGATCAATTTATCTCCTTCAAAGTCTTCGAGTTTTTTTTTTTTTTTTTTGCTATAAGTTAAGCACCTTAGCGACTTTTAATGAACTTATATATTGAATATTTTTGGATCTCTTATTTTGTATATATTACAATTCAATTTTGAAAAAAATCTTCAAAATGTCCATATATGCTCTAAAATATGATCAAAATATGATATAAAAATTATTAATTTAAATAACATTTTGATGAAGTTTAATCTACAACAAAAATTATTATTTAAATTTTCTTTTAAAAAATCGTATTAGAAATAGGATATTATTTATTAAGGAAGATAATAAATACCAAAATAATAATATTGATTAAGTTAAAATAGTCATTTTTTGTTTGTTTTGTTATTTTAAATTCGTTAATAGAAATATATGAATGCTTAGAAAAGGATAAAGATTTACTTAAATTTGGGAAATGTGGCAACCCTATTAAAAATAAAAAATATTTATTAATTATTTTTATAAAAATATTTTGTGTATAGATATTATTAAAAGTATACAGAAATATTCATAATATTTTAAGTAATTATTCACGAAAAGCTAAAGGCAAAAGTTGCAAGTTTGTAAAAATATAGTCATATATACAATAAATTGGAAATATAAAAGTTTAAAGGCGTATATTTCTGAAATGAGGCCGGATATTGACTTGAATCTTTTTGCAAAAAATCAGAAATTATATATGCTAAAGGATAAGCTTAATTTGTAATAACATATTTGTGTATAAAGATATCTTAATGAAATTTGCAGAAAATGTGGATCTTATTAATATAAATAAAAGCGCGTTAACCAAATTTCAATCAGAGGTATGATTTTCCCCAATTCCCAAAAATGGGATTTTTTTACATTTTTGGCTATAGAAACCACATTTTTCCGAAGTCTCGTAGATTTTGATTTAAAACTTTTAACAACATATTGAAGATTCTTAAAATATAATCCGCTTGTCGATTCGTGCTTTGGGATTTGAGCAAGTATGGTCTAAAATCTAAACTTTTATATAAAATTGGTCGAATTCGGGAGGGTGTGTACCATGACCAATTGAGTTATTGGGCTTGTTTTTTATCTTAAGATAATTTTGTTCTTTAACTAGTTAAGAAAAAAACTAATAAAATCGGTCGAAAATACTAGGATATATATGAAAAAAACTGGACCAAGAACATGAAAAATTATAGTGCTTAAAAACTCAAACGCAAATAACTCGAAAACTATAAGAGATAAATTGGACATGTAAGCATGTCTTTTATAGGTCTTATCAGGGCCTAAAACAATATATAAAATATTTGAAAAGAAACAAAAATTTGGCAAATGATTAAAAATTTTTTATGTAAGATAAAAAACTTTGAGCCCCTTAGCTCCGCCCCTGAGGGGTTTGTTGTGCCCCCCATCCAAACTTAAAATTGCACATTCCTCTGCTACGCCTATACCAAATTTCATGAAAATCCAACCAGCCGATTAGAAGTTAAAAATTTATTTCCAAAAAATTTCGATTCTGCCCCACTGTGGATTGTAGGATTTGTATAAATTTATTAAATTTTTTAATACATTTTTTGAATTACTAATATCAAGATATTTATAAAGATTATGAAATAAACTTATCGATTTAGTTATTGGTTTATTTCTACAATAATCAGTTGTATGTGTGTTAATATGAAAGAGATTGAATTTCTTTAATTGTCTCCGAGGAACAGATAGTTGAATACAAATGAAAAGGATTGGACAATCAATGTTGCCTGAAATAATTCCATGAAGAAATAATAATGAAGAAATTTTTCTTTGAATTTCTAACGATTTCAGATACATTTATTTTCATAAGATGTAAGAGATATTGAAAAACTTAAAAAAGAGAATATAAATTTTAAGAATTTAATATGGACTTTTTCTAAACAATTAATGTGAATGTTAGAATAAACGATTTATATTCCAATATAGATCAGACAAAATTTTAAAATAATATTTTCTTAGTGTGTTAATCAAAATTGGTGTAATTTCATTTTATAAAATTAAATTTAAGTCATCTACAAAAGTAAACTTATGATCAAAAATGACACCAAGTTCTAATATATCATTTAATAATTCTAAAATTTGATTTTTCACGACACACTGGGTAATTAAAATGTATCGACATCTATGAATCAGATGACGTCACTTTTTAAATTTAAAAGGAAGGCCATTATCATCTGACCACATAACAACTCTATTAATATCCTCTTGAAAATCATTTAAATCAGCTATAGTATAAATTGGTCTAAATATTTTAAGATCATCGGCATATAGCAAATAATATAACATATTAAAGATAATTAATTAATAAAGATAACAAAAAGTAATGGGCCCAAGATACTACCTTGCGGTATACCAGAAGTGGGAATGAATATACCTGAGTATAATCCATCAATAGAAACAGTACAATATCTACTGGTTATATAATGACGAAACCAACTCAGTAATTGAGAATGGAATCCAATTTTTGAAAATTTTATTAAAAGTAATTCATGTGGAACACGATCAAAAGACATCAACTTGAAAACCCTTTTCAAAGTGAGGGACACAAAATTGAGTAAAAACCGCTAAGTTTGTGGTGGTAGATCTACCAGATATAAAACCATAATTCGATAAAGAAATATACCTTTTAAGGTGGAAAAATAATTTATCATAAATTATATGTTAAAATACTTTAGCAACATTTGTTAATTTCGAAATTGGTCTATTTTGAAATTAAGTTCTTATTACCAGACTTTAAAATAGGAACAATGGTGGTAAATTTTCATCTTTGAAGAAAGATGATTAAAAATTATTTTCAATGGTAACATGATTGAAGAAAGACATTTTTCTTTTAAAGAAAAGCGGATTTTTTTCTATAAAGGCACTATTTACTTGAAATAGATAATCAACCTTTTGTCAGATAAAGTAAAAAAATGTTTAAACTATTTTTTTTAAGTGTTTTTAATCCACATCACTGACATCATGTAACATTATTAAACGAAATAGCTTACTTAAGTTGTTATAAGCTGATATTTAATTATGATTATTATAACATTTGTTAGCTTTTCTTTTCTTTAAAGATATACATATGAATGTGTATGTATAACTGCCAAAGCAACTATGTTTAGTTTAAGGATATTCAACTTTTACTTTTCAATATTATTGATTATTTTGAGTCAATGAGGGTAAGTAAAGTTCAAAGAACTTTTTTTTTTTTTTGCAAAATAAACAAGAATAGAATACAATTTCATATAAAGATTTTTAGGATAAAAGTTTTTTTTTTGCATTTGTCTATAATATCGATAACAAGTCATCAATGTCAATTTCTTTAATTTTTTTTTGTACTTTCTCTCCCTTTATTATAATTAACATTTTGATAAATGATTGTGTTATAAGAAATTTTGTTATAATTGTGACATACATACACACATACTCATACATTATTGATAAGTGTTTGTTGTCTAGCCATAATTGTTTGAAATGTATCCCGTTATATGATTCTATTGTTGTCAATGTTATAATGATGGCAATGTAACAAATTCCGTTATATGTATGTACTTAAATATGTGTGGTTTTATTTATCCATATTAAGGCTTTCATTTTAAATCATTTGAAAGTATTATGCAATTCTTTGATTTAAACAAACAAACATTTATGTCCTTGTTTTGAATTTAAATAAATTTGTTGTTTTCAATAACAGCAGTACAAATACATGGTATATTTGTTTATTTATATTTGTGTATGAACATAAATTATAAACATTTTAGTATTTTTGTTATTTTTATTAATCTTGTGCTTTATCTACATTGAGTAACGGAAGTACAGTTGCGGTCAATAAAATAGCACCACATCATATATTTCATTTTAGACAAATGTTATACAAAAACTGTTAGATTTATTTTCGATCTTTTTTTACGAAAATATACCTTATGCACTAAATTAACAATAAGCAAAGTAATAAATGAAAATTTCACATCATTTATGTGAAAAAGATATAAAATATTTGGAATGCTATGAAAATGGACATTCAAAAAATAGCACCAATCCCGAATTCGTTCGAATAAATATTCAACCACAAAGAAAAATAATATAATTTACTAATGTTGTTATGTTTGAAGACTAAGTTAATATTTTATTAATAAAAAATATATATACGTTGATCTTCTGAGTAATTCTGTTTTCAATTTAAACATTTTGACCTCTCTGAAATTTTCTCTGTAGCAAGTATAATCGGTATACTTGCTACAGAGAAAACCAAAAAAATATAAAAAAGAAATTAAAGACGGACTTTTTTAAATACGCGTCACTAAAAAAAATTCTTACAAAAAAATATGTTAATAAAAATATTTTCAAAATTTTTATATGGCATCTTAAAATACAAGCTTTGACAAATCCATTGCAAAAAAAAAAAAAAAAAAAAAAAATATTTTGATATCATTTATATAATAAAAAATATATAATAAAAAAAAAAAAAATATTTTGATATCTAATATATAATAAATGTGTTAATCACCTTCAAAGCTATAGAGTGGCCACAGTTCTCAAAATAAAAATGTATCTTCCTCTACAAATGCACTAAATTTTATTTAATCGGTAATCAAGGTTCAAAATTTTTTAAATTTTAAATGGTATCACTCCTTTTTTTATTAGCATTAATGCTTGATTATTCTATCTCCAATTTTTTATATTCTTAGCTTAAAATCGTATGCCAAATTCCATCACACATTAGCCATTTTGTTCGCATTTTGTGTTCCAATAACATTTTTCTTTAATTCTGAACATATGTTCTTAGGTATATTGTAATATGGGGAGTGTGGTGCCCATCTCATTGCAAGGACCTTACTGCTTCAAAACCGCATTTATGCCAAGCAACTTCTGTGCTTCCGGCTATTGTGATCTATATTGACGGCATTTCCTTGGAGTCTTATGAAATTAAGATTCTACCAAGTATTTATTGTTATGCAGGGGAATATATCACACTTTTTCTTTACTAAGGTACAGTAACAGAATTTTGATATTCAAGAACAACTGTCATCGCTTCGTTTTTTGAATATTTCTGTACATATTAACCTTCTTAATCTTCTGGCCTCAAATTAAGCAATTTGTACTTATTTTACCATGAAATGTATCGCCTCCTAAGTATTATAAAATCTAGGATGGAGTTGGTAAATTCTACCTTTGTAGGAGGATGTTGTCTGTAAAAGCATAAATTTTATATTCTCGGAATTGTAAATAAATAAATACAATACCGCTTGTCACTTTTATATGTTATTTGTGCTCATTAAGTGACATAATATGTTAACTTCTTTAATGGCTTACGAAGCCTGTAACCATAAAAGCTGAAAAGATAGGTTAACACCGACCAAATTCATACTTTTTTAACGTAATATTATTTCTGATCAATCAGTCAATAAAATTCCTAATTTCACCGTAAACATTTTATTCAGTAATATTTTTATATAAAATAAAGTCAATATCAACCATCCCATTTTTTACTTCATCTATTTCAACCAAAAAATATGAAAATGATTCCTTATTGTAGCAAATATGATATAAATTGATCTATATTACCATTTTATATGATTTTACTTGAAAAAAAAAAATCAAATATTAAATTTTGTTTAATAATTTTTGAAGACGGTGCTATTATTTTAACTGCATTATATCAAACAACAGTTAATATTTCATAAAATTTGAATATTTCTCAGAAAAAAGGACTTATATAGAGAAACAGTGCTTCAAATAACAACTTTATAAAGAATTTAGAGAGAAAATATCTACAAATAAAAAACATAACTTGTGTTGAGTGATGGTAGGCCTTGTGGTGCTATTATTTTGGCTGCCTCTGTATGTAAAATTTTTTCGTACCTAAGACACATTTTATTTTTAAAGGACTTTTTAATGGCAGTATTTATCTAAAAAGTTTACTCTTTGGAAATTGACTTTAAAATTTATTTTTGAAAATGTTTATATTTGAAAAACTGTATTTTTTTGCAAATTGGCTGTTTTTTAACATAAAATTTACTGACGAATTTAAATTAATACCATTTTTTTTTTAAATTGTTACTTTTTTAAGAACATTTGTACTTTCCTTCGGAAAATGGTAAAATTTGTTTAAACTTGAAATTTCTTTTAAGTTTTTATACAATTTTGAGAATCGGTAGGTATCTTATAAGCAGGACAACCAAAATTATGCTCTAAAAAGTGTTTTGAGTACATAAAAATGCTCTTAATATCCGAAAATATGCCTTTAAAATATTATTTTTACTACCTAAAATTGAAATAATCTACTATTTATGGTAAAAATAACTTGCTTTTTATTAGCAATTACTTATACATCCTTTGGCACTTAAAAATATTCAATGCTAATACATTACGTCAGGAGATTGCAGAAGATCAATTTATAAGATGAAAATTATTAGAGAATTAGATTTGAAAAATGTATGTGACAGCAAAAAGAAAATTTCAATAATGGCAAATTATGTCAAAAATTTTATTGGATGCTACTAATTTTAAAATGAGCCATTTAAATTGTTAAAATATGCTCTAAAACAAGAACTTTTTATGGAATTATAAAAAAATATGTGAAAATACGTTGTTAGAACCATAATATGCAAAAATATAATGCAATAAATCGATGTCAAAATTCTTAAAATTGTCTGAAACTGATAAAAAAATACTAAAAGTTTGGTTCATTTGAAGCCCAGGAAAAAATATGATTTTCATATTTTTGGTTAGTCTGCATATAAGATTTTTTTTTTCTTCTTAAAAGCACAGCTTTATGTACATAGGATGTATTTGATGATTATTAATTGCAAAATTCTCAAAACTTTACCCGACATATCCTTGTATAACACATGTCCCTCGAAAAGTTAATTTCAACAAATAATTTGGATACTGTATCATAAATGATATTTTAATTTTAAGAAAAAAAATAAAAATAAAAAATTTCTTTTATCCAGGAGATGCAGTTTTAGTTTTTAAGTTCATATATGTATATTTTTTAAAAATTTTGAATAAAAATGGCATTATGGTCAAATTTAATCCAAATACATAACCGTTATATCTATTTATAAACGTTGAATCATAACTGTTATAGAATGAAAAAATATTACGTCTTTAAATAACCGTTATTTTTAACAAATATAAATTTGCGTCTTCCTATAACAGCTAAAATTGATAATTTTTTTTTGCGTTTCTTATAATTTTTATTTTTTATGTTTCTAATAAAAAAATTGTTGCTCAATAACTTTTATATTTAAAATTTAATTATTTACGTTGCTTGATAACAGTTATTGTTAAAATATATGTTTTTACGTTGTTTACAATTTTTATTTTTGAAAAAAAAAAAAAGAAAAATACGTTGTCTTAGAACAGTTGTTAATTAGGAAAATTTGTTTTCACATTGCTTATATATAATAAAATAAATAATTCCATTATAATTTTAACATTTATAAATCGATCTATAAGAATGTTAAAATTTTTTACAAAATTCCAAATTTTTATAAACATGTTTTACTGACATTTTTCGACAAATTTTCTTTTAGATCCCTCCAAATGTTTATATCGAGATTTTAATTGTGAGATTAATAAATTTAATGTAATTTCAGAATTATATTTTATTGCAGATCAGTGAATACATTTTTGGGATATTCAACAGATCAACTCATGAATTATCTAAAATACAAATTTGGAAATTGTGCTAAATGCAACGGGATGTTTCTCTAACAGCAAATGATTTTGTATTTAAATATTTTATAACGCTATGATCCAGTTTTATCATATTATGATAAAATTTTCTAATATTATGGCATGATTTATGTCACAAAATGATTCGGTTTTATCATATTATTTACTATAAACAAATTTAAAACATGTTCAGAATTACTCATAACATGTTTCATAGTAATCTTATTATGATAAATCATTATTCATTAATTAATTTTAGTAAATTATTTCATAAATTATATATTGTGCAAGATAATTCTAATATATTTTTTATTAACTATTTTACAGTTGCTAATATATATATCATATAGTTTGAATCATCCCGAATATATCTAAACCTTATCTATTTATATTTACTCATATATAAACTAAATGAGAATTATAATGAGGTTGAAAAACAAACATTAAAAACAAAATATATTTAAAAACAAAAAAGTTATGAATTTTTCAACCATTTTCGTCAAAAGCGTACGTATTATATTTATTTGTAACATTTTATTGTTATAGGAATTATAATATTAATATGGTTTAAAAACAGAATTTGGTTTAAGAACAAAGAAAAGATTGATAATATTTACTGGTTGTAGAAATAATGATATTTTTTATATTAATAAATGTTTGTTTCGGGTAAATATATATTTAAAACATAAAATGTTTGTAGTCAACTTGAATGTAAACATTAAACAATAAATCTTAAACAAAAACATTGTTATCATGAACACAGTGTTATTAAAATTAATGAACATCAAAAATGAGAACATAATATTATTATAGAGACAATGCCTTAACCATATTTTTCTTTTGTGTATGGAAGTAATTCTCAGCAGTTACAAAGGGACGGTGATAGCAATGTAACAAACATCTTTTGCATGCCCGGAATAAAGGCCTTCTTCTTGTAACACAAAAGTTATAAGTAACGTAAAAAAATATATTTTAACAATAACTGTTATCAAGCAACGTAAAAAATTAATTTTGAAAAATAAAAGTTTTTGAACAACAACAATAATTTTTTTTTTTTTTGTCGACAATAACACTTATCAAATAACATAAGAAATATTTCTTAATCTTTAATCAACTTTTTCAATTTAAAGATAATTTTGAACTCTGATTTAATTAATCACTTTTCTAGATAACTTTACTATGTTGACTAGACAATAGCCGAATAACAAAAAAAAAAAAAAAAAAAAAAAAAATGATATGTTGTTGCAAGTTATACACAATAGATTATGTAATTAGGACAAAATGCTTTTATCCCGATACTGTGTGAAATATTTATAAAAAACTCGTACACAAGATTTTATCAGTTTATATACCATGCATTAGTGATGTTAACTCTTGATTTATGACATTGTTTATAATTTTTTCTAGAAAAAAAAAAAAAAAAGAAATATATATATATATATATATATATATATATATATGGTATGTTTTGTTAAAATATATGTACCTATAAATATTTTATTTTTCCAGAAAATTGAATTTATAAAAGAATGTTCAGCAGATAATTGAAACATGTTTTTATTTGGAACAGGATAAATATAAATTTATTAAGCTCTAATGTACAATTTTTATTTAGAATATTTTATTAGAATATTTTACCTTTTAAATTGTGTTGCTTAAATTTATAGATACTATTATTAATATCACCGAGGATACCTTTGAGAAAGCAACCTACATAGTATTGCAAATTATGTATTTCTCGGGCCTGCCTCTTTATAGCCGAAATGATATCGTTATAATATCATAACAAAGAATTTGAAGTTTATTTTTATTGATTCATTTTAATAAAGAAATATGTTAAATACTTTTTTAAAATAAACTTCTTTAGTTTTTTGATATTTCTGTTTATGATTTACGCAATGGAATTTATAATGTTTTGAGTTCTTATAGAAATAAGTAATCCATTATTTTCAAATATGTCTTATTTATATTCCTTTATGATTTAAAAACTTTTGTTAAAATTTGTATCGAATAACATTGCAATAAGTACTCTTGTTATTGTTAACAATTCCGGTTAGATTTTTTTTTTAATTTTCTTGCATCAAAAAGTTCCTTTTATTTAGTTTTTATCTTTTGTAATCGAATAATTAACTAAAATTATTAAAAATATAACATTTATTACAGCAAAGCAACAAAATTAATTAGAAAAGTTGAACAGCTAAAACCATGTTAACTTTCTTCTATTTACACAAAAAACATTCAAGTAATAACGTTTAATAACACTATAATCAGTAATATTATAATTAGAGTAAATAAATATTATAAATATAATAACTTTTAGCATGTAAAAAAGAAACAAATAAAATCACAATTTTAGGATATCAGCTATTTCTTTCTATATGGTGCTGCATTAACATTTATTAATGGAAAAATAATGAAATAACAATTTAATCTGATTTATTTTGAATTTAAGAATTTGTTTTTGATTCTATACTATATTAAAACTTTAAAACTTTTTTAGTTTAAGCATTTTCACTTGCTGAATAAATATTTGAAAAGTGTGTCAGTTACTTAACATTATTATTTTTTCTTTCATTTTTGCAAACTACTTGTTTTTAAATTTGTTTTTTATTTTCTTTAATAATACTGAAAGTTTATCATTTTGTGTCTATATAATACATAGAGGAAAGTGGGGTATTACTGCATATGGGTGAATGAAAAACATTCTACTTTTTTCGCGAATTAAATTTTTTTTTTTTTGCATTACATTTCTAAATTATATTTCATCCTTGAAATAAAATATATTAAAACAGTTTTTTTTTTAATTTGTCATGTTTCTGAGGAAGATATTCAAATACAAAAATCATTTTAAAATATCTAATAAACACTAAATAAACTTAAACTTGTCATTTTTTACTATATTCCACTTTATCCCAACATTTCCAATTTTACAAAAAAATAAATTTGAAAAAAAAAAAAAAAAACGCAAAAAACAATACCAAAAGACAAGTGAATCTTATTATTTTATGCAAGACGTTAGACTATAATCCACTCTATATAACAGATCCATTGGTTAATACTTTATTGAAGTTAGAATAAATTATGCTCTACTTTACCCCAATCTCCCCTATAGACAACAATTACTACTAACTTTTTTATTTTTCTTTACTTCTTTTATAATCTTTGGCAAAAAAAAGGGACTTGTTATAAATTGGATTAGGTTAATGTTTACTGGTATTAGAGATGGCCGAAAAGAGGGTTAATTTAAAGGTTATAAAAAGAGGCCAAATAATACTTTTCATTTTTATGATACTCTTATTCTTATTGATTTTCAGTTTATTTGATTTTCGAAAAAGTAAACTAAAATTCAAAAACAATTCACTTTAAAACCGAAATCATGAAAAGTGAAATACAAATTAAGGTTTATATTTATACTTATTTATACTTTAATGTAATGTAATGTATACTTTTGGGCAAATGTTACATAACATGTAAATTCTTATTATATTAATGAAATTCATTAAATTTATTTTTTATGTTTATTATATAATTTATAAACACGACAATTACTCACTCAATTTAAGATGACTAAGTAATGTTTACCAAATCTCTCATACAAATATTTGTAAAAAAAGCGCTGCATACTTTTGGAATTGGTGTTTAATATAAAATGTTAAGTATATTTCAAGGCTAAAGTTTTATTCATACATATATTCAATCTCCTTTAGACATTTTTAAGTGATTTTTTTTATAAAACATTTATTGAAAAGTCTTATTAAATATATTAACATACATATATTAATACAAGAAAGTATGTTATTGTGATTTAATATGTTTATATACATATCAATATATAAAAAAACGAACATAAATGTTTAATGCTTCTTATGAAGATGAATAAAAAAAAAAAAATATAATAAAAATAAGTTTTATTCTTTTCCAAAAAATTTCATCGTTAATCAAATTATTGTCATTTGGCGGGCATAGCGATGGTGAAAATATGAAATGTAATTGTCTTGAATTTGCTTCTTGAAAAATGATTCCTTATTTTTTATCATCAGTATGAAATGATATATATATATATTTTTTTTTATTTTCATCAAAAGATATGAATAAAATTTCCGAGAAATTTCTACTTATGAACTGATTTTTGTACCATATAATAGCAAAATTTGCAGCGGCCTTCATGTTATTTTGATGTACATCGCATGTCTCTCAGTTATAGTGGACCATTAGAAAGTTGATTTCATTAGACATGCAAGTAATATTGCAAAAATTACCAAAGGAATTAAGTTTGGAAGAGGTAAAAAAATTGTAAAGCGTCTATTTCTACTCGTAGTCAATAAAACAAAAAGTTTAATTTTCTCTAAGAATTTTTTAAATTTTCAGCCTACGTAATGTTTGATACATAGCAATGATAATAAAACATTTTAATTTAATTTTTTATATACACACGTTCATCATTGTTTCTAGGCACTTTGGAAAAAAATGGATGCTTTTATGCAGAAAAAAGCTCTACAAAAGCCAAAAAGAAATTAAAGCACTTAAATACATTTAATTTTTAGATGTTAAATAATAAAAAAATGTCCTTTTACGACTATTATTGTTGGTGCTATTGTTGTTATTTATTAGGCCTTTAAAGCCCTTAAATACAAGCAACAAAAAGTTATGTTTATTTATTTTTTTTATACGACCATGAAAAATATGAGATTGTTTTTTTTTTCTTTTTTTTTAATAAACACTCTATGCCAGAATATTTTTTTTTGTATTAGTCAGTAAGGAAATATATTGCAAAAAAAAGCAATTATAACAATCTGAATTAGGCCATTATAAAAATAATCGCTTTTTGTTTTTCCCCATAAAAAAGTGATTTCTTTTCAAAAAATACGCATTTTACTTTCCTTAGAAGGTCCCTAAAAATAAAACACATTTTCAGTTGGTTAGTTAATTATTGATTTTTATATTATATATTTAAGGGATTATTTTATACTAATTTAAGTGTAAGTGTCTGTTTAACGTTTTTTGACAATTCTATTTTAAAGTTTATTTAAAAATATTTAATGTTCGTTTTTAGTATTATAAGTATAGTTTAAAGTTAATATTGCATATTTGATAGATTTTTTTTATTTACTTATTTTAAAATTTTATTTTAAATTTATTAAATGCTTGTTGATCAATAATATTATCGAGTATAATTTACTATAATTATTTTAAATTTTAGTTATATTTGTATTAATATATTTCATTTTATAAAATTGTTTAAGTAACTTTGTTTATATTTAAGGGAGGTTTAAGAGTTTTGGACACGGAGTTAATAAATATATCTAAAAATGCCTTAAAATAGGCAAAGAAAAATTAAAATAAATAAATACTAAAAGTATGCAATATTAAAAAAATAATAAAAATATAAATACAAAAATTAAATATTTTTAAATAAAA
Organism: Protocalliphora azurea; assembly: GCA_932274085.1. Classification (NCBI taxonomy): domain Eukaryota; kingdom Metazoa; phylum Arthropoda; class Insecta; order Diptera; family Calliphoridae; genus Protocalliphora; species Protocalliphora azurea. Next base: position 125,405,335 of record OW026519.1, read on the forward strand.
AAATTAAATTAATTAAGTAATTTTTCAAATTTGAAAATTATTTTATTTACAAGGACTTCGAAATGTTTTAAAACGATAACCATTGCCTGAAAGAATGTTAAGTTTCTCTTGCCTAAAAATTATGTTAAATTTCACATACTCTGATTTTAAGCTTAATTTAAATAAATTATATAAATATCAATCATTTTATATGTTTTTAGTAATAAATATCATTTGACTTTTTGAGAACAGGTTTTTCTAGATAAAAACCACACATCAAATTTTTAACAAGTTTATATAAATAAAGTGAAATAAAATTTTAACGTAAAGGTTTTCACCAAAATTAAAATGGTACTAGCAAATTATCAGTTTTTAGGTATTTCTTTATTTTGTAAAACATACAACCACCAACCATCACTACTTTATTTCAAATTCTTCCCCTAAACATTACTTCCTACTGCTATAGTAATAATAATATAAGATATTACAATCTTTATTGTAAATGTAATTTATAAATGTTTCATTGTTTATAAAATTTTATTTTTTCAAGATTCCAGCATGAAACTGATGTTGATGTTGGTGGATAGAAAGTATGGTAAAGCGAAAAAATGCTTTAAATTATTTGAACAGCATGTAAACTGTAAAATACACCATTCGACAAACACCTTTTGGTTTTGCAACATTTTGTCATTAATCAAAATTTATATAAAATTATCAAAAAATGTGGCATTAAGCAGAGACAAAAAGAAAGTAGCCAACGAAGCGTTTGTTTACTTTTTGAAAAATTACTTTAAATAAAATGTACAAAAAAAAATAAATAAATAAATAAATAAAAAAAAAAAAAAAATATTTTAATGAAAAATTATAAAACAAAAGTAAAAAATAGTTTTTTCAAAACTAATTTTTGTTGGGTTGGGAAAGTTTCTTTTTAAAATATGGCAGATATGCTGTTTTTGTATTATATTATCTTTAGTATTTACTAATAAAATTTTTATTAAAAATTTAATAAAAATTGATCTATATAACTGAGTTCCATTTTATACTATATGTTTATAAATACTTTTTTTAATTTATATAAATTTTTATTTAAATTTTGTATTAAATTTGAAACTGCTTTTTAATGAGGTATTATAGGTTATACAATTTATATATTTAATTGGTGTATTTATAGTTTTATTAAATTCTTAAATTATATTTACATTTTTACTAATTGGTACTAAAACTTTTCATTTCAATATCTAATTAAGGATCTAAAAAATTAAACTTGACATGCACACCGCTTTATAGATCGATTTTGATAATCTTCAATACTAAAATTCTTAGAACTTATTTTAAATTAAGTTAAAGTTAAGAATTTGTGAAAATTTATTTCTTTCTCATAATTCTGCTATTTATGGTTAGATTTTGAACTTATAGCCGGTCCCCATGAAGGTTAACTTCAAGAGCACCCTTATGAGATCACCGATAAATATTTAAAAAATTCCAAATTGAAGGAAAAAATATTAACCCCTTCATTACATTCTAATCAGATTCATCCCTTAAAGCTTCTAAGTTTCAGTACCAACTTTTTTTCTAATTAAAACGAAGACACAACATATATGTATATTTTATAATTCTGCTAACATCAAGAGGTAGTATCAAAAAACACAATATTTGACTAATATTAAAAAAAAATAGTAATAGTATTTTTTGTGATTTTTTATGAGGTATTAAACTTACTTATAATGATTAATAAATTTCTATAAGAAATTGTTTTATTAAGAAACTATTTAATTAATACTAAATGTTACATTTATAAAGCCATATGAAAATCCATTTCAAAATATATATATAATGATTTTTTTGCTTAATTTTTCTTTATATACAAAATCTTTACTACGACTTAATTTATTAAAAACTTGAAATTCCAGTCTTTTTTACTTTTTACACCTTATTCAAAATAAAATTTTGAATTTATTAAAGGTTTGAAATTTTACTAAGAATAAGGATGTTTACATATATAAACTAAGATTTTTATTTTATTTATACGTGTTATTATTTTTTTTTTCTATTTTTCTGTTTAATATTAAATTACTCCTAAAAGTATGTTTTGCACTTTAATCCTAAATATATGCTTTAGAAAATTACTTATTTATCTTATAGTTTATTAAAATACTACTAATTAATAAACTATTGCTTTATTTAAATTTAATAGTCTGATTTTGTAAAGCAAAACGAAAATACATTTTGGAAAATTATATGAAAAAACAAATAAATTCAAATATATAAATTCAAATTTATTTGTTGTTTTCAATAGAAATTATCGAAACGTATTTTCGTTTCGTTTTAAAAAATCAGACTCTTAATTTATCCTAAATATTGACTATTTTTTTTTTAAAGTTCCTTTAAATGATTTTATTGTTTTAAAGGAACTCTAAGCATTATTAAATTATTCACTAGATATACACAAGATAGTTATTTAACTAATTCTATTTTATTACTTACTATACTCATTCCTTAGCCTTTTTTCTTTACTAACAAAAATCAATCCTTAATATTTGTGCTATTTGTTTGTTTATTATTTTCGTAGAGGTAGTTTTGTTATTTATTTAAAAAATTAAGTCTATTTTCTTTCGTTATATTGTTATATGAAGAGGTAGTATGTTTAATATTATATATATGTTTTATTTTTAAAGCATTATTGAAATAAATTATCATAATAATTTGTTGTCATTAATTATGTTGGAGAAGAAATAAAATATAAATTACTTTTCTAAGCAGCCATAGCACGTGTATTTTCTAGTTGAAAAAGACAAAACATTAAAAGTAAAAAATTTAAATAATATATAAAAAATAGTCGTAAGAAGAAGTAAAAATGAAAAGGCCAGAAAAAAAAATTTATTATGCTAACAAAACAATTTAAGGCCTAATTTAAGGAGTAAACAGCTATTTATATTTAAAGCCTACTGTAAGGGCTTAAAATATTCTCCCATACTATAATTTAAACAAATTTCCTAATAAATTATTTTTTTCGTTTAAGATTATAAAACAAAGTAATTTATATCCTTCTTGAAGTTAAAACAGAAATTTCACATCCTATAAAAAAATTAAGCAAAATGTATTATATGGCCTGGCAAGAAAACATTAAAAGCCAACTTTATAAGAACGTGTGGTAATAATAAAAAAGTTAAAGTAAGTATTTTACAGTGAAATTATTTTTAACGCAAAAAAGTTAAAAAATAATATTAAAGATGCTAAAGACATAAACATAAAATAATGATTTTTCTTATTTTTTGGTGTGCTTCTGCAAAGATATTTGAATTTGTAAAATGTTTTTTATATGTTAAATAAAAATGAAATGCGAGTTTTAAATATCAAGCAAAAAATTGTCACATATTCTTAAAGCATACTTTAAGGAAAATTAAAATAGCATGAACTCTTTGCGTGTTCTAGAATTCTAATATCCACAAAATAAATTTTATATTCCAATGAATGGTGGAAAAAGAAAATTAAATTATCGCTAATATAGAAAATTAAATATAGATCTATTATATTTTTCAATTTATGGCAAACAACATATAAAGAAAAACTCAGGGAAAATAAAAAAAAAAACAAAAAAAGTAAATTATTTAAAAAACACATATTTTTATAAATTATGCTTAAAAACTATAAACAAATAAGTTAAAGCTATGAGGAAATATAAGTCCAGTAAAGGTATGATAATTTCAAATGAAATCTTTGAAGACGTAAGAATAGAAAAAAAAAAAAAAAAATACATTTTGTTGAACGACTATGCAAAAAAATCTAACAGATATGTGAAAGTAAAATTAAACTTTTTTGAAAAAATTAAATCGTTATATAATAGACGAAATAAATATAAGTTCACCCATAAAATTCAGAAAGAAATCAATTGTAGAAATTTATTTTGATTTTTTTTTCTTTTGTTTTATATTTTCTATTAATATTTATACAAAAAACTAAAAAAGAATTATATTCATAAATTTAAAACAATAATTTTACAGGAATAATAAAAATGAGGTACAAAATAAGGATAAATTCACTAAACGAAAGCTTAAAAAATTATTCATTTTTATTACTTTTTTGTGCGAATTTGTAATTTTGTATATGGGATTTCATTGAATTTGCTTAATTTTCCAAAGCTTTTACAAAAATTGTAGATCATAACGTTTTTACATCGTCTTTTTTGTTGTTACGCCTTCATGTGTTCACCATTGGCGTACGATGATTTCCCATAAGTTTTCTATGGGATTTAGAGAAAACTACGGGCTGGATAACCCAAAACGTTAATGCTTTTAGACAAAATTCACTTCTTAGTTTGTCGGGAATTATGAATGGTTGTATTGTCCTGCTAAAAAAAATAAGTTAAAACCTATTTTTAACATTTCCACATAACTTTCGTAAACGTAAATCTCGCCAATAGTACTGGATTTCATCGGGTCTATCCAAAATAAATTTCTTTTTACCATTAAAAAGTATTTCTTTACATTTTTCGCCGTAATTCATATGATTTTTTTTTGACCAACTCAAAGGTCAAACTTATGTTAATGAAGTGTACGTAAAAATAAAGTTTTCTGAGCTTTACAAAACCTTTTAAACTCTTCTAGTGGTTACTGGAAATCAAAATTGACTCTATATTAATGACCCATTTTTGATACAAATGCAACACTGGATCTCGGGCGGAACTCTTCTTAGTGGCAAGTAAACCATTTTTATTTAAACTGAATTTATATTATAATTTTTCCTTTGCATAAATAGTAAAATATAAAAAAAAATATATCGGTATAATACCATTAGCATTATATTAAGCTAAAAAAGACAATATAAACCCCCTTCTTTATTAAAAAAAATTGTTTAAAGTGAACTTATATTTACTTCGTCCCCTGTATCAACTCATTCATCTACCTACATATTTTTAAGAACAGAATGTTCAACTTATATATCGTCACTGAAAATGCAAAACAACGTAACATCAACATTTTCTAATTCGAGTTTTTGAAAGAAAAATATATTAAACGCAAATTTCCAGACTTATATCTAAAAAAAAAAAAAAAAAAAAAAAACGAAATTCTAAACAACATATCAAAAAGTATTTTGATGTTAAAAAGTACCATCACATTTGTTAAAAAAAAATAATAAAACAAAATATTTGATTTTTTAAACCAACTTAGATTCATAAATCACTAAAAATAGTCTAGGTTCACACACAAAATTTTTCTTGAGCATTTCTTGCTTTAATGAATAACAAAACGAATTTCAAAGTACAGGCAAGTTTGTTCCCTTTCATATTCCCTCTCGCTTTCTCAGCAAGAAAAATTGCCTTGCATGAACTCAAACATATGAAAGCTATCCAAAATTTTGGAAATAAGTTATTAAATAGAATCATTCTATGTTTGTTACAAAGTTCTTTACTTAGTAAAAGAAATTTCTGTTTTTTTTTCTTCAGAAAATAATGATAGAATTAAAAAAATATATATATAAATGAAAAAACACTTTATTACTACTTCCTTAGCTACCAAGAAAACATCAAAATATTGTTAATTATAATTTTTCCTAAAATTTTTATTGATGTCTTTTTGGTTTCAGAAAATATGCAACGAAAAAAAATGTTTTAACTTGAAAAATATTTAACAGAAATAAGAATTTTCTTCACAAATATATTGAGCGATATTTAAGAATTTAAAAATCAAAAAACTTTGTAGCATAATTAATTTTAATTTTAGAAAGTTTTTTATTTTCCCTATAAGTTGTGTTACGTTGTTTTGCATTTTCGGTGCCGATATATCAGACTATTTTTCCAATATTAATTTTAATCAAAATTGTTATTTAGATATTTCAACTTTTAATATTTGATTTATTTACTAATATAAACGATGAAATTTATTAATCTATTGAACGTCAATAATTACTATAGTTTTCCAAATAAATAAGTAAATATGTATATTTATTTATGCTACATAACCCTTTTTAGGAAAACGAAAGCACATTTTTAGGCGCTATAACATTATGTAAACAAATAAAAGAAAATAAACATATTTTTAAATGTATACGAATGTACTATAAATGTTTCAAAATATAAACAATAACTATATTTAGACACAAAATCCTTTTACTTTACTTAGAAGTAAAAAAAAAAATTTACAAGCCTAAAAGCAGGCATGTGTATAAGTAAATTTAATTTTATATGGATCTATAAAAAGTTTGTTAACAAAAATGAAAAAAAAAAGAAAAACCTATTAGTTTTATTAAGAAAATCTTAAATTTCAGACGCCATATTACAACAAGATAAAGTTAAACATGTTTGTGGTAAATATCTACATTTTGAAATTTTTTAATATACATACTTTAAAAAATTTTCTTTATTTCGTAAAAAACACATTAAAAATAAAATACAAAACAATTGTAATAGAAATCATTTAAATAAAAAATACGTATTTCCTTGACACTTTTTGTTTAGGTGTAAAATGTTATTTTCACAACATTTCACATTCAATAAAGAGCCAAAAAGTATAAAAACTTTTCTACAAAATAAAAAAAGAAATGTAGTAAAAATTTAAAAGAAGAAAAAGAATATACACTTAAAATAAAAATGTAATAAAATAAAGGAAAAAAAAAGAAATAAAAAGAAAATAAAAGATACCCTGAAAGAAGGCAATAAAAAGTCCATAATATAATGCCTACAGACAAAAATACCATACAGTGTAGGAGAATATAATAGCAGTAAAAATAATAGGTTACATGACTTTTGAAGAATATGGATAAAGAAAAAAAAAACAAAAACAATAATAATAATAATAATAATAATAATAAATTAAATCTTTTTAAAAATAGCTTTGTAATTTTGAATGAAATATAAATTAGATATTAGTTATTTTGAAATAATTTGAATGTTTTACTTAAGTATACTTCTTGGCTTGATTTTAACAGTAATTACTTTTTCGGTCCACAAAAGTTTATTCAAAATTTGCTTAATTAATTTAATTATTAAAAAATATATTTTTTTTTTACTTTCTCAAAAATAACTGTAAAAATAAGAAATTAACATACATACTTTTTTTTAGAGTACTTTGGATTTTAAAAAATTACCTAGGAATTAGTTCTACAACTAGTTCCCAAATAGCTTGTACTTGTTCTAGTTTAGTGTTACAACCTATGATTTTTATTCGAAATCGTCACATTCAGAATTAGATCTATAGGGAGTTGGGGAACGGTTCAAGAACCTGTTATTATAATCAAAACTGTATTGACAATTTTTTATTACAATTATTAAAAATAAAAGTATTAGAGGTATTATTAATAAAACAATAAAATATTATGTATACTTTTTCAGTTTTTAAAACTGTTAAAAGTAAAAAAAAATTAACATGCTTTTTGGAGTCAAAAAAAAAAAAAAAAAAAAAAAAAAAACAGAATGTTTTGGATTTCAATTGATCATTATCGGTTTTTATATATTGCCACAATAAACAAATAAAACTAGAAATGAAGTTTACTTTAAGACTTTAATTTAATTGGAAAAAATTAGCACAATTTTTGGATTTAACTAATCATAATCGAAATTTAAATATTGAATGTCTGTTTTAATTTTTTTAATCTGCATTTCATTTTTTGTTGCTTTTTATTTACATACAAACTGCAATATTTTTTATCACAAGTGTTTTTTTAACCGTCATATACATTTTCAGATAGGACACGTAACAGCAGCAAAAATTGCTAAAAACATGTAACGGGGAAGGGAAACAAACGGAAAAACAAAAACATAAAAATTCAAAGACATATATAGACCAACCAAATAGGAAAATTCAATTTATATTTTCATACATACATACATACATAAATACATATCATCATACTAATAGAAGAGAAAATGTACTAAATAAAATGTTTACAAAACTTTATAAAAATAAGAATGAACAAAAAATACAAGACCCTTCTTTAAATTAGAAAACCATGATAATGATGAGATCACATTTTTTTTTTTTTGAGGCAAGGATATACAACATTTCAAAATAAAAAGTTTATTTAAAATTAACTCCCTAAAGTAGGCAATACTATTGTAGAGTATCCAAAAAACAGACTTCTTTACAAAACCGGTTTTGGTTTAACCGAAAAATCTCATTTTAGAAAAAACCGGTTCACCGGTTTTGAACTCTTGAAAAAACAGTTAACCGATTTTCAGTTATTTAAATTTTTTAACAAAAAAAATTTTGGAAGTTTTACTCTGCAAAAATAATAAATTTTGGTGTACATAATTTCGAAATTTAAGTTTTTTTTTTTAATTTGAAATAGTTTTTATTTATTTGATTTATGTTACTTAATAAACTTTCTTTAATATTTTATTCCTAATTCTGGTATTTGAATATGACGGACAGAAATATTATATTTATTTCAATTTAAATTATAGTACAAATTGAAACAATTCTCGTTAATTTCAATTTCAATTATTCGATAAATAAAAGGGGACTTTTTATTTTTAGTCATTGACATTTTTATATAAAATTGTTAAAAATAAAACTTAAATTATAAAAGGATTACAAATTCAAATATTAGAAAATCAAAACCTCGGTAATAAAAGAAAACTGATGAATGTAAAAAAATATATTTCCTGATATATTAAAATCATTAATATTTAAAAATCGTAAATACAGCTCATAACGAACTACATTTATAACGAACTATAATTTTTCGGTCCCTTCGAGTACGTTATAACCGTATTCGACTTTTAAGTATGAAAAGTATGTATGAAAAACAATAACAAAATTTGAAATTTATTTGTTGTTTTCCATATAAATTGTCGAAACGAATTTTTCGTTCAGTTTTAGGACATCAAACAAAAATGTAAATATTTAAATTTTTTGTGCGCACTGAATAGTTTGATTTATTTTAACCATTTAAAGACAATTGTCCAAGTTAAATAAACTATCTGTTATTTTTTATTACATTTAGCAAGTAACATGAAACTCATTATTTTTAGTCATGTCATTTTTCTTTTTGGAACTCTTTTCTGAATAAAATTACATAAAAATGTTAAATAAAGTGCCATTAAAAAATGTCAACCGAGTTTAAAACACCGATTTTGAAAAAAACCGACAGCCTTTGTAAAACTACGGAAACCAGTTTTCGGTTTTGTATACTTTAACTATTTGCCATCTAAAATTAGACAATTGGAAATTATGCTCAACATGTATGTGCCGAAAGTTAACCAGATTTAACTTCTTTCTAAAGAAATTTAAATATTTTGAATTGAATTTAATATATTTAAACATGAATCTCTAAACGAAATACACTTTAAAGGTTTTTTGTATTTATATATTGTTTGTAGTGGCATATAGTTTACATTTACAAACACCACAGTGTGGAGAGGCTAAAAACCATATCCAACAAACACATTAAATGTAGCGTATTGTTGGAAAATTTTAATAAAATTAATTGGTTTTTGTTTTAATAAAGGTCTACTCAATATAGCTTTATAGTTTATACAATATAAACATTGTTTTATAAATACCCCAAAGTAGGTTTTAATTTTTTAGCTTAAGAAAAACACATAACTTAATCTATAAGAACATTTTTATATTTGTTATTCTATGAGTTGATCTTTATCACTTCATAACCAAAAGTTATGGTTCATTTTGTTATAGTGTAAATTACTTAATATTTCTCTTACATTCCACAAATTTTATTTTATTTTTAGTCGTAAAATTTCAAGTAAAATAGTAATTTCTTTAAGGACAAGGAAATTATAAAAGTAAAAAAGAAATCTCTTCTGTAAGAAAAACATGCTATAAATAAAATTTTAGAAAAATGTGACTTTAAAGATAAATATATTATTGAATTTTAATTTTCTTTCCAAAATCTGTTAATATTTCTAGATCAATTTAGAAAATTTTTGACTTCTACTGACTATTTTTACAAGCATCAAATATTTCAACATTAAAAACCCAAGAAGTACACCATAATATTTTCTGTAAGGATTAACCAATATTTAGTAAACAAATGTTTCATAATAATAACTTGAAAAACGTGCTATGGTTGGCTATTTTCATATATAGAAATAAATCACCACAACAAAAATAAGCTAATTTCATTTTTACTATTTAAAAACATAAATTAATTTTTTTTATTTTTTAGAATAAATAATTTGTATAAAAATGACTGATACCACTCAAAGTTTATATTACTTTTCAATTATTCACTTTAAGAAAATCATTTTCTATCAATTTGATTTTCAAACAAATCAAATATATATAAATAAAATACACGCACTTAATAAACCGCGAAATAATAAATGATTCCTTTAAATATAAGAACGCATTTTTGTTGTTATATAAAAATACTTAATGTAAAAATAATGTATAAATTAAATAGGAAAAAAATTAAACAATTTAAATTTAATTATAACAAATAAAACAATTTGGTTTATTTTAACAGTCAATTTTTTCATTTATTTGTTTTAGTTTTTTTTTCTTCAATTCTGATAAATGTATAACAAGTATATTTTTTAACCAATTCTTAATAATTAAACTTAAAAAATCGCGTAAGAAAAAAATATTTAATACAAATTTGGAAAATTGTGAAAAATACCTAACTAAATAAGAAAATAAAATAAAAAATAAAAATTATTATTGTTTTCGGATAATTAAAGCACTTTTTGTTGTTAATATATTTTTAATTACACATTCCATTCTTTAAAACAAACATCAAGCAATTTCTTTTTCAATTCCTCTTTTAAGAAATTTTTTGGTATTTTCTTCTCGACTTTTACTTAATGTTGAGGTATTTAAGGTTATATTTTCACATATGTTTATATATTCAATTTATTTATATTTTATTTTTGTTTTTATTTTATTCACTTTTTGGTTTTCATATTGGACTAAATTTATTTAAAATTTATTTTTTAATAAAGATTTTGTTTTTATTTATGTATATAAATTTCCTTTAATATTTATTTTACTTTCAATTTGTACCTTTAGCGCTCAATTTAAAATTATGTGTAAATTTTATATTTTCATTTTCTTAATTGATTTCCAAACGTGTTTTTGTTTTTGATGTTTTCCATAAGTTTTATGTAAAAAATTTTTCTAAAATTTTGAACTTTATTTTTATGTTTTGTTTATTTTCTCTCAAGAGGTAGAGTTGTTAATATTTGTAGTGATTTTTTGTAAATGGTAGATTACCATAAAAAATTTTGGAAATAAAATGACATAAATTATACTAAAATTTAATACAGCGTTAGAAAATGTTAGAATATTCTTACATAATTCAATTGGAATTTATTTTTTTAGTATTAATTGAATTTCAAAATTTAATAAGAAAGATCGCGTAAAATAATATAATATTTATGTACGATTATCATGGACAATTTAAACAATTTACAAAACGTTTCTAAAGTTGTCCCAAGTCCTTACTTTCTCCGACAATTAGACAAATGTCAGCAGGAAAAAATCAATAAATTGTTTTCATTAAAAATCTCAATACAATTACGGACTTTATACAATCTGCGTTTTTTTATCTTTTAACGTTTCAACAAAATCATGAGACGGATAACATTTTCCTTTTGATAAATACATACATATCACATTATTTGTGTGTTTTTGCAATTAATTCTATTTTTTTAGGTAATATAACATCATTTCTATGAATACCACCTTTACAAAAGACAAAAAAAAAATTTTTACACTATAATTTTTTTCTCTGAATAAAAATGATGCATTTTTCTCATCATATTAGCTATTTTATTGACTTGATAATACATATGCGTTATCAGAATTAATAATATTTATAGATTTTTTAATTTTGTGAAAGAAAGTGTATTATTCCTTATATAAATTGTAGGGTTCTATTTAAAAAATAATATTAATAAGTTTTCAAATAATTTGCTTTAAGAATACAGGCCTTAAACACACTTTTATAACTCTATTTTAAAATTTTCTTTAAAAAATACTTATAAAAATACACACAACAATAATAAAGGCAAAATAAAACAAAAATAAAATATATTTTTTAATAATATTTTTTTTATTTTGTTCGTCTTTATAACAAAGGAAAATGTGATGTTTGTTTTTTTCGATAATGAAATATTTAACAAAAATAAAATAAAAATATTAAATTAACAAAATTAAAAACTAAAAAAACATCTTTTAAATACAACTTTGTTTTATATATAAAAAAAAGCAACAATTATTAATAATAAAAAAGAAAATGGAGTTTAAATGTATATTGTTGCTTATAAAAATTCGAAAAAAAAATAAATAAAAAAGAAAAATGGTATTTACAACATAAAAAAGTAAAATAACAAAAAAAAAAAAAAAAAAAAAAAAAAAACAAATAATAATAATTTAACAACTTTAAAAAATTAAAGAAATATTTAAAAATGGGACTTAGAAATACTAAGTTAAAGCATGATTTGTTTTAATTAATTTTCTTGTTTTTTTTTCTGTTATATAACAAATAGTCTCTATCTTCTTGTTGTTTTTTTCTTTTTAAATAAACAAATAAAGTGTTACGTGAATAAATAACACTTTGTTTTGTCTATAATTACACTAATTTATAAACTAAACTACTTACTTATAGACTAAATACTAATATACTAAGTTTCTTTTAAATTGTTTTTGACTAATATTTTTGTTTTTAGATTTGTATGTATTATTCGTTTTAAATTTATACCACTAATATATAATTAAAGCTTAAATGTTAAATAAATTCTTCGAAAGTAAAGAAAATATATATATATATATATATATATATATATATATATATATATATATATATATATATATATATTTTGTTTTGTTACGATAATTATTAAAATGTTTTTATAACTTAGATAAAATCGATCCATTTACAAGGTGTAAGTAAAAATAATAAAAAAAAATATTAAATAAAAATTATATATGTTTATTAGAACAAAATCGTCTTTATATTATAATCAATTTTTTACAATTTTTTCAAAGTCTTATAATGTCACAAGCTTGCTAAAGAGTTTTAATTAAAATTCTAAAACTCTTTAACATAGGACATTAAAGATATTTATCAAGTTTAGTTTAGTGAAGGAGTAATAGTGTAACATTTTCACATTTTGTGCTAAAAATTATGAGTTCGTTTAGAGGTTATAAAATCTATTTTTTTTATTAATTAAAATAAAATAATTTGTTTAAAAATAAAATGAAATAAGAGGCAGGTGTTGTAAATTATGCGTTTTTTTTTATTTTAGTATGTTTTGTTCTTAGTGATTTTTAAGCGTTTTTCATGTTGTAATATAATTTGTCGTTTAAAAAATCCTAATATAAAAATCATTATGCTTTGGCGAGTTTTGTTTTAGGTCTCATGGGTACAATACAGTAACCGGCACTTACATCGCAACCACTGATTAATAGATTCTTCAAAACACTGTTTGATTGTTTTTGTTGTTGTTGTTGCTGCTTTTGCTGCTGCTGTTGTTGTTGCTGTGCAAACACTTGATTTTCGTTAGCAGACCATCTGGATTCCAAAACACCTTTTGAATTTTTTGTATTCAAATTTCCTTGTTGCGGTGTTGTTATCAATTGTTGCAATAATTGCGATGTTGTGGTGGAATTTTGTAAGTCCATAATATTGCTTTTCAAACGTTTCGATTCCAAGGCATTATTGGCAATTTGATTGGTAGTAAAATGCCTCTTATTGTTGCTGTGTAGAGCAGCTACTGATGTTGCAGAGCCTGAAGTTGGTGTTGCTTGCATATAAGCAGTTTTAATAATATTTTGCTGTTGCTGTTGTTGTTGCAACAAGGGTTGTTTATTTTCAATAATTTTTATTGTAGCCGTACTTGTAATGGGTGTTAATTTGATGGTATTCACTTTATTAAGAGATTTTGTATTGCTTTGCTGTTGTTGTTGCTGCTGCTGATGATGATGTTGCGACAGCTGTTGTTGCTGCTGCTGTTGTTGATTATTAAGAGTTGGTATCATTACATTTTTATTATTGCTTGTTGTTTGTATGGTTATTAATGGCACTGCATTTATGATAATATTTTGTGTTTGTTGCTGCTGTTGCTGTTGCAATTGCATATGCAATTGTTGTTTACAGTCTTCTTGTCTTAAATTTTCCATTCCTTGTTGTGCTGTTGTTGAAGCATTATTATTTGTTGTATTTGTATTCTCATTTGTATTGATTTGTAAAAATTCATTCCAACAATCCAAATTCGTTGCTAATAAATAGTTTGAGTAAATTTTAATTTAAATAATTAATTAAAAAATGATAATTAGAAAGCAAGTTTTTTTTTTGTAAAGAAAATTGGTTATTAAAAAGTTTTTAATGAGATTTGGTATAATCATTTTATGCAAATGTAGAAATATGTTTAAAAATATGTTTGAACATTTCTTAAAGGATGACAAATTTGGACCATCAAAAAAAAAAAAAAAAAAAAAAAAAAAAATGCGGGGTATATTGGGTTTGCCATTCCGCGTGTAACATTTCGAAAGATCGATGTCAACTCACCTACAATATAAGATTACATTTTAAATAATGGTTTAACGAAACAATCCAGATGGTGGGTATATAGATTCGACCAAGGCGAATATAACATTCTTATGATGATGATAATGGAAATTTGTAATAGTAAATTATGAAAAAATTTTAGTTTTAGCACAGAAGTATTAGAACACCAGCTAGACATATCTTTGATCAAAACAGTGAAATATTATAAGTTCTTTATAAGAAATTTTATTTATAAAAAAAAAACTCTTTCACTTTTTACCCAAATGAAAAGTAAATTTTACTGCTTACAATTAAAAAATTAAAGTTTTATAGTATCAAATTGGTAATGACATGCAGTTACTTTTGAATAACAATATCATACCATCTGCATTACACAGAAGTAGTCTAGTAACTACTTATTTATAACACGGTATCTAATTACTTATTCATGATGAGATTTTTGAAAATGCTACTTTTTTTTATTAATTTTTTAATTGAGTTTACCAATTCATATATTTAAAGTAAGGACAAATAAATATTGAGAATTGCAGCTTAAAAGCCAAAAGTGCGCTCGTTTTGCCAAAATTTTGTACTGTCCAGTAAAAACTTTTACTGGATTTGAATTCACGTATCCAAAATTCAGTATAGAGAAAAAAATTTAGATAAAAATCATAATTTATAAACTGAATATTTGCAAATTACAAGAAGTAATAAGCGATAGATACAAAAAAAAAAAAAAAAAAAAAACAAAAAGAGATTTTCACTTGCTTTTGAAATTTTAAATAGAATACTAGGGGAATTTGTACCAAGTATATTAAATTTCATTTTAATATAATTTATTTCAAAGTCTTTTTCGAATGTTTATTATTATAATTTTTTTTCCTAATTTTGATGACATCAAATACCTTGACTTTTCTTTTTGATCTTTAATTCTATAAAAACATACTTGGCATTTTTTAACACTTTTTGGCACATTTTTGTTCCCAATGCAAATCTAAATGTAAATCTTCAAATCCCATCACTAGTTAGTATTCACTAAAGTGCATATATTTCGGTAAAAACTTTGATTACTTTTGTTGTTGTTTTATGTTTATTTGTTTGCAACCAATTGTCATAGTTATTTTAATGGATTTCACAAATTTTACGTTCACGTACTTATTTCTTCACTAGCTTTTTTAAGAGTAAAGTTTTAAATTTACTCAGTTAATACTCAGTTTACTAGATTTTATTGGAAAAACTAAAAGAACGGAGCTATTAATTAGTACGTCAAAATATCTGTTATTTTTAAAATTTGTAATTAAAATTTATAAAACCTTTTCACGTTTAAAAAAAAATCAAAATCATTAAAAATACATATTTTTATATTTTGACATTTCCCCAGCAAGAACTTCTTGATTTTCGGTAATGGCAACTACTTATTAATGTAGTTTATTGATAATGAGGCGTCATTATTTTTGACTACTCTGTATTACATACATAATTACTCATGTATATAAACATATATTTATACTAAAAAAGTTTTTGTCACTTAGAAAATTAAGTGCGAGTACTGAGTAAGACGTTAGTCATTAAAAACGAATGGTATAATTTGTGTCCAAGTTCAAATCTCACTGACGGCAAACTATGTTTGTTTTTATTTTCATTTTTGTTTAGGTACATATTTTTGAGTACCTCTATAGTCTAAAAATAACTACATGACTTTGTGGACAACTCGAACAAAAATAACTAGTTATTCAGGCAAAAAATAAGTGGTTTAACTTTGTTTCCAATTATACCTGCTAGCTTACCAGGAAAGCAAAGTCATTACTCAATTGTAACCTAAAACGTAATTAGTTCTTCATGTTTTCACTAATAATAACTTCTGTAATACTTTAAAATCAATGAGTTATTGAATAGCTTATAAGTAATAAGTTCTTGTAATGACATTTAAATAATTACTTCCTAAAATGCCTACTTGTAATAATATGAGATAAGTAGTTGCCTCTAATGATATCACCATGTTAAAATAATGGTTTATTTAGCTAATGTATATGTAGTGAAGAGCTAAAATATTAGCTTCTTAACTCATTACCTGGCAACCAAATTTTTTGCTGGGTAGTTTTGTTTTCTTATTATTAATAGAACTTTTGTTATTATTTCCGAAAAAAAGTTCTCAAGAATAAAATTGTCCCTGAACTTGGTATTAAAAAAAAAAAAAAAAGAAACAAAATAAATAACATATAAAAAAAAAGTCTATAAATGCTTTTCTTTTTTTTATAATTTTTAAATATACACCACCATCGAACGAAAAATTAATTTAATAACAAATTTCTTTCTAGAAACGCATGGAGACAATAATATTTTCGTTGGCTGAATAATAAAAAATATATGTATATAAAAAATAACAAATTTATTAAGAAATGTTTATCCAATAAAATTAAAGAAAATACGACTATGAAGAAGCACAAAGAAGACAACTTTTTCTTTTAAAAAACGAGCAAGAAATATATGTTTGGGGGTATTAAAGAGGAAAGTCGACACAATCGTGGCACATACATCTTTTTTCGTTAAGAACTTTTTAGTTTTGGAAATGATGGAATAAAAAATTATAAATTTTGAAATAAAAATCTCTAAAATTAAAACAACAAAATAGTAAAATCACATTTAAACAAATTGTTAAAATTTGTCCATAAGGCACTATAAAATACCCAATACTATACCCACTTTTTTTAGGGGTCCTCTTATTAAACATTAAGAGTTCTTAGGTAATGCTTACGTTTAATATGTCAAAAACATCACCCAGATTTGACAGATTCAAATAAATTTTAGAAAGAAAAAAAAAAAATAAATAAAAAATAAATAAATAAATAAAATAACGTTATACTAAGTGTCAAAGTTTTTTAAGTTTAAATAAATGATTTTAAATGTGTTGTGATAATTTACAATTAAGTGAAATTATTAAAACTCAACACCCACTCACATTTTTGAAATTTCAAAAAATCATTTTTTGTTTTGGAAATTTACTATTACACACATACACATTCTCCAATATAAAAGAGAGGTAATGGAAAACGTTTCCGTTGATTTTTATCAGTCTTAATTATTATGATGTCTTCTGTCTTCACGTAAAGAGTATTTAAAAATTAAAAATAATTGAAAAATATATGTTACACTGATTTTCGTGTGAGGTCCTTATATATATAGAAACTATAAATATATTTGAACCAATCCTTGTTAAACTTCATAATGCGGTTTATAAACTTACATAAAATTTATTAATGCAGAATTTTATTCAAAATCATACATTAATATGACATTTGGGCGCATAGTGATTTTTTGAGTGGAACTTACATGGGAACTATGTTCAATTATGGAGCGATATCTTGAAATTTGGTAGTGCTATTTTTTGTTATATAAATTTTAACTATTGCAAATAAAATCACAAACTAAATTATTTATATTCAATTTGTGAGTGTTAAAGTGACATTCTGGAATTGGTGTTGTATTGGATATCAATTAAAACCCGATCTTAGAAATTCGATAGCATGACTTATACTCAAATAAAAAATAGTTATAGTCATATTTTATTTCGATTCTAACATTTTTATGGTATTTATACACGTTTAAATAATTCTCATGATGGGTCCTCATATGGAAACTATGATCATTTATTAATTTTGAAATTTCAAGGCCCTTTTAAAAGGACATTCGAACACGAAATGAAAAATTGAGTAAGCGGTCCTATCATAAAAAAAAAATATTTTTAAATTTATATGTACACACATATGGCTACATAAATAATATCTTTAATTCTTTATCATTATTAGAAAATTTTTTGTCTCCTTCTGCTCTGAGTGTGACATATTTTTGGAATATTTACAAAATAATTTGGTGACAAGGGTAGTTAGTAAAAAAAGGAAAGATGGGTGTCTGCTTACAGCAAACAAAATTTTGAATGCTGAAGAATTCGAATATTCGAATTCTTCGAAGATTTGTTTAAACGTGTTGCACAAATCTAGGAGCACCTAAGTAATTCAATTCGAAAATTAATGTATGTATGCATTTAGAACATGAAGAATTTGTTATTGCAAAATATTCAAAATATGAAACATGAAAGATAATGTTGAAGTTCATTGAAATTTTACCTAAATTCAAACCTGGGGAGTTATTGTACATTTCGACTTGAAAGAAAATCTTTTAGAATTTTAATGTTTAAAGCAAACACATTCGAAAGATTTTCTTCTCAAAATAAGTAACGAAATTAACCCTTCATCTTTCATCAACGAATTTCCTTTTTTAAAAAACTTGCTTTTTCTTTAAAAATAATAATAATAAATAAAATGAAATACTTTTGATTGGCGAAAAAGAACATTTTGTTCTTCTTTCTCCCAACTAACCAAACAAATACTTTAAGTTTGTATTTGATTTCCTCATACTTACAATTCTTACTATAGACATTATCGAAAGTATCCTCGATGGTATCGCATAGATTCGGTGTCAACGAAGGCGAATTATTTGCTGTTTCGAATTTTTCTTTTTTACAATTCATATTTAAACCACTCAATAACTGTTGCTGACGTTGCTGTTGCAATTGTTCTTGAAATTGTTGCAAACAATGTTGTTGCAATTGTTGATGATGATCCAAAGTCGTAGTAGTAGAACTAGCCACACTAACACTATCCAAATCATCAGTTAAACCACCAATACTATTTTCTCCATTACCAACAATACTTTGGTTGTTGGTATTATTGCTACTGTTGTTTTGATTACTATTACCGCCTCCAACTAATGTAGTTGCCGAACCATCATTTAAATTTAAAGAATTTGTAAAATTTGTAGCATCTTGTAGTATAGACAAAGCACCACTACCCGAACCACATAATAAAGCAGCTAATTCCGATGAATCGGCCGAGAAAATTTGTTGAGAATTTTGTTGCTGCTGCTGTTGTATGGGCGATGGTGATATCGATGATATTGTTGAAGCTGGCGAAGAACATAATGAATTAGAAAATTGTTGCGTTTGCTGCTGCTGTTGTTGTTGGGTAAATTGTTGCTGTTGATAATTTAACGATTGTGTTATTTCCATGGCTTGCAAATTATCAGAATCTTTTGTATTTAAACTGAATTCATCGGGCGTAAAAGCATTACCACTGCTCCACATATAATCATCCGATGTTAACAAAGGTAAATCATCTTGTTCATTCATGGGTATATAAGGAGCACGCATTGTTAAATCATCCATGTCATCGACATTCATGGTGTAATATGAAAATTCTTCTTCTTGACTTAATGAGTTTGGACTGCATAATGAGGGCAGACTGCTACCTTCGGGACTCTGGAAATTAAAGAGAAATATAAACATTTAAATTTTAGTTGTTTAAGAGGAAAATAAAGAATATTTTATTGTTTTTTTTTTCTTTTTTACAAAGTCATGGTAAAAAAAAAAATTAAAATAGAAAATATGAACCAATAATATTTTATATTATTTATTGAATTTATTTGGGAAAATTCAAAAGGAAATCGTTTTCACAGTGTTATAAAAAAGAGCAAGTCACTTGTTAAGCATCTAAGATTGAATGCAAGAAGGTAAAAGGAAAGAGACAAGTGATCTTCAAATAGAACACGTAACATTTGTTTATTTTAACTTTCAATATAAATGTACTGAGAAAAAAGTCATATTTTCGAAAATTTCGAAAACTATTAAAATAATTTGAACTATTAAAAAATTATTATTAATAGTTTTATATGATGAAAATATTTTCTACTCTTCCATGAAACAGTAAAATAATAATTTCTTTTAAAATTAAATTATTATCGATTTAACTTGATTACTAGTCTGTTTATCTTTAATCATTTAAAATAGCTATAAGAAGAATGAAATTCTTTTTTAATGCATTAAAATGCTTTAAATTTTTGTCATATCTATTATTTTGTCATTATTTATCTCGATTAACATGTAATTAAAATATTTCGAAAGTAAATTTTTTATTAATTCAAATTCAATTACCTTAGATGTGACACTTGGTGACAGTAAATGCTGTGAGCAATTTGTATCATTCGATTCATCACGATAATTTATAAATGGATCAATATTTGTGCTATTTGTTGTTGTTGCTGCTGTAGTTGTGTTATTATTTGTTGCACATGTTGTAGTTGTTATCAATGATGGTGATGATTGTCTCTGATTGTTATGTATACTTGTTGCTGCCACAGGTGAACCATTATAAGATGTTGTCGATAACGACGATGTAGGCGATGAGGCTGATGATGAACAGTTTATTGTATTTACTGATGATGATTTTATTGTTGTTTGATTATTGCTATTTTGATTATTGCTGCCGTGTTCTGTAGACGACGTGTTTGAATCTAATGAATTGATATCGTCTGTTAAAAGACTGCCATAAGAGCCCATACCAAAACCAACTAAAATTTCACCAAATAACGGCCCAGATTCATCAAGTGGCATACAGGCATCAACAGCATTCGTGGCCACTAAGTGGGCAGTTAAATCGTCTGGTTCTTCTTTAAGCACTGTAAATTAGAGGGTGAAAAGAGAGAAAAAAAAATTAGTTTTGTTTAGAGAATTCTTTTTTCTTTTTTTTTTGCATTTTTGGTGTTAAAACTTTAAGTTTTGTGTTAAATTTTGAAAAATATAGACCATTTTACAATTAGTTGCGAAATATGGAGGATCTTCACTAATTAATTACACACGTTTTTGTTTTTCTTTTTAATATAATAAAATTTTAACACTATTTTTTTTATTTGCCATGTAAATTCTATTTAATGTTGGACAATTTGTTTTTCTATGTCCCTCTATGTTAGTTTATTTAATTGACTGATTTCAATTGAATTTAATTGACAATTGCTTGAATTAAATGATTTATATCATTTTTATTGTTTTCATTTAATTTTCCGCAAAAACAAATCTACATCATATACAAAATTTTGGGTAATGAAATATTTCCCAAATTTTTATTATTTATATGAAATTTCATAAAATGGAACTACTGCTATAAAATTTTAATTAAAACATGTGAAACGAAATATATGTAATTGATTGTTTTGAGCTAAGACAAGTAGTCTTTATTAAGGAAAAAATATATAAAATTATAAAATACAGTTTATTGTATTTACTGATATATATATATATATATATATATATATATATATATATATATATATATATATATATATATATATATATATATATATTTATTTTATAATATTTAATAAAAAATTATATATAATAAGGGTATTCATTTAAACGCTTAAGTTTCCCGTCTGTGCAATTGGGCATACATGCGCTACATGTTTCATGAATCCCCTTTTCAAATGTTGTGCAATATATAGAATAATAAAATAAGAAATTATTGTAAATAATTGCAAATTTTTCTTGAAATCAAACTATAATTTTTTACACCACAGTTATTAATAACTTTTAAATATAAACTAAAGACAACTGATTTATAAATGCATAATTAAAGAGCGCAAGTTTGCGAGACTAAATAGTCGTCCAAATTAATTTCCATACAATTTTTGACAGTTCATTTGCGAGTGTGCAAACTTGCATACATTGCACAGTTTGCGAGGGTATTGCGCGTTCTCATGAGGACCATTAATATTTTTTAAGCATTGCTACACAATAATATAAATTCTTAATAAATGGAAGCTCTGATTATAAAAAATAAAAATATTAGCTTCAGGTGTTGAAAAACGCAAAATTCTTATTTTGTGTTATACATAATTGAATGCAACAAATTTAAGATTTTCCTATTTTAGGGAGTAATTGTTAAAAATAAAATAACTAACATGTTATTGCTAAACAGTATCGTTTTATATTTAGGAAGGAAAGTAGTGGAGGAATAAAATAGCATTTAGCACTTTAAGCGTTACTCTTCACAGTGCTGCCTTATTTTACAAAATGACTTGTGGACATTCTGATAAAAAAATCAATCAAATTTATTACATTATCGCCATTAAATATTCGAAAGTGTTTTAGTATTTTTTTATATATTTATCATTAAATCACCTTTTAAAACAAAGAAGAATT
Organism: Protocalliphora azurea; assembly: GCA_932274085.1. Lineage (NCBI taxonomy): Eukaryota > Metazoa > Arthropoda > Insecta > Diptera > Calliphoridae > Protocalliphora > Protocalliphora azurea. Next base: position 125,427,788 of record OW026519.1, read on the forward strand.
GAAATTATAAAAATTTTAAATTAATATCATTTTGTCATTGTTTTTTTCTTATTTTTATTACTAAGACTGCCCTATATTTTCAAAGTTATAAAGAAATGTTGTAAAAATAATTAAAAATTAGTTATTAATGTTTAACACATTTATTATAGTCCCACCTTTAATACTTTTTTATAGACAACGATATTATTGTTAATAAAATATATTAAAATTAAAAGTAAAATGGGTAAACATAGTACATTCAAAGATTTATAATTTATCTACAAACACCAACAGATTTTAAAATTAAAAATAGTAATCATATTTAAATCTCCACTAATTTTCATCCTTTATTTTTTTAATATTTATATGAAAATATTTTTAGCGCCTTTTTATTGTTATTTTTCCATTTTTTTTTTTTTTTGATCATATTTATTTGTTTGATTTATAAAATTATAATTTATTATTAAAATTTATTATGAATTTTATATTATGCCATGATTTTTATTACACTCAAATTATTTTATGGAATTTTATTTGTTATTTTCCCTCATATTAAAAGTGAAAACTATAAATGGAATCAAAAACAACATTTTATTTTTATTGATGAGAAAGAGATAAATTTAAAAATATTTATTTTGTTAGCAAAACTAGAAAAAAATAATAATAAATAAAAATACGAATCTTTTATAAAGATTCCAAAAAATTTTTTTTGTTTATTAAAATTTGTTTGAATTTCCTAAACAACATCAAACAACATATATATGCATATAAAAATAAATATTATTTACAAAGATATGTTTAAAAATAAAACACATGTTTTTATATAATATATATAAAAAAAAGTTATAGGTTTATATGTAAACAAATGCTACAGTAGTGAGCAAAATAAATTAAACTATCATTTCATTAAAAGAAATGAAATACAAATGTTTAAATTTAATATCAGGAACAAATTGCAGATTTTTGTAAATCTTTAATATTTTAAATAAATTTAATCTTTATAATAAAAATATATATATATATATATATATATATATATATATATATATATATATATATATATTTTAAAAATCGATACATTTTCTATGCTGTTTTTTATATTTCATTGTTTTAATATTATTTAATTTAGAAGAGATTTTTTCACATTTGTCCAGGATTTAAAATTAAGTGATAATAATTTACTAATTTAAAGCACAAAACATGTTAATATATTTAAATGAAATGATGTGCATCTTAGAAAAAAAAGAAAAATAAATATAGATAAATTTAGAGATTATTATTTTTTTTTCTTTATACAAAATGTAGGGATCACTAGAGCAAACACACACGCAGTCAATTTTTAAATCGTTCAAAATAAATTTATCCATATGATTTGTCAACAGAGCAAAATCACTCAACACTCAAAGAAAAGCATTGGAAAAAAAAAGTATAAGAAAATGCAAAATAAAAAAATACTTTATTTGGAAAGTATTTAAATTACATATATTTTCTAAATATTTCCTAAATAAAACAGAATTTTTACACGATAACTTCTGTAAAATGTTGCCCTCATAATCTTAAATTTGCAGACTTGTTTGTCAAACTTCTCAATGGAAACAGAATGCAATATAGTGGTTATAAAAGTAAATCCGCAGTTAATAATAACACAATAATTAAAATTTAGAAATACATACATATGTATATGACAGATGTCAAGAAGATTTATGATTGAAACGTTGTAAACTGTTGTTATTGCAAAAAATATTGCCAACAAATAATTGTTCATCTAATTATGTCAAATATTATAAACTCCTCAAACTCAGAATTCATCAATGTCATTAAATATTATTAACAAAAGTTTTTCGAGTGTAAAAAATATATGCATGTGTGCATTATGAAATTAATTTAAATATTCTTCTACATACGAAATGTACATACATACAAATAATAAATGTGAATAAAGTAAAGTAAATATACTGTTCTTTAGTATAGTAATTGTATCTGTTGTTTAGCAGGGGGCACGATTCTATAAGATACAACAGATACAGAACAATAAACGCATTTTATGCCTTTAACGAATACAATGTATGACAATGTAGGTAAGTGGCGTGATGATGAAGAAAATGATGAAGAATAAAAAACAATTTAATAATTGAAATTTGAAAAAAAAAAAAAAATAACAAGAAAAAGTAATTATAATGTACTTAAATGGTGAAGCAGTTTACAAGTAAAAAAGTTAAAAAAAGTAAAACCAACTAAACAATTTATATTAAGAAAATTTTAAAATTTCTTTATTATACAAAAAACTTAAATAATTATTAAATTTTAGTCGAACTTTAGAATTATTTGAAAATTATTCAGGCTAAAGTTCAATGAAATAATTAAACAAAAATAAAAAAACAAATATAAATATATATATATATATATATATATATATATATATATATATATATATATATATATATATATTGATTGATTAGGATATATATATCCTAATCAAGTTTTCTCACTCCAGAGTTTTCTGAAGCTCTTAGAAGATATAGGAAAATAAAATTCGGTATACTTATAAAATTATTTGTCCTACAAAGACCAATGGGGTCTGATCTATCAGGGAGCGGAGATACGCGGATTTATTTTTTTTATTTATGTAATATTTTTTTAAAGTCGGTTTTGGTTTTAAAAAGTTTAAATTTGCATTACTCATTGTCCCATCCTATCGGCAACTGATTTTGTATTTGATCAGGGAACGCATTTACGCCTATTACTCTTTTTTCCCTTTTTGGTTTTAAAAAGTTTCCTAATTTAATACTTTAATCATTACTATCTCATCAAATTCTAACGGCTAAAATCTTTTAACTTTGATTAGGGGAAGGAAAAGCGTCAAAATGTTTCTTTTTAAAAGATTTTCGAATTTGTTTGTGCATATTTTTATTATATTTTTCCTGGCATTGACGGGCTTATACGCTAGAACAAATTAATTGTAAAAGCTATATCGTAAACCATTCGTCTAAAATCACGAATTTCATGGGAGATCATTGACAATGTAAAGTGTTCTAGTGAAGTGAAAATAAATTCTATGAAATGGACGTAAAATTGTGAAAAATGCCAATAAACATTTAATATAAAAGTGAAAATAAAAATTAATACAAAATTTAAAACTCTAAAACAAGACTTTCGTTTTAATAAACTTATGACTATCCTGCGGATTTATGAGAAGCCTATAGAGGGCATTGATGTATAATATTTAATAAATAAACATTTTAATACCATACTAAAAGTGAACAATTTACGTATATACCAAAGAAAAACAAGTTTAATGCATTTTGTGTAAAATGAATAATAAACATGGATGATGACGATAGTAAGAATCCGGCCAAAAAACCTAGAGTGGGAGTGTCTGTTGAAGACACTTAAATTAAAAATAAAGATATTGAAATTGATAGCTTGAAGAAAAAATTTGACTATGCAATTGAAGAGAATAATAAACTAAAAAAAAAAAAATTTGAATAACTATTTAAAAAGATTAATAATGATGAAACGAGTGAAGACTTCACTAGCGATGATGAGATGCTAGTTGAAGAAGATACAAATTCTAAAAACCAAGATAAACCCAACATCGTGGTTATAGCAGTTCAGCAGTTATGAAGGAGGTTGTAAAGATAGTGCCTAGACAAGAGGTGGTGGGGAGAGACATACCTGGTTCCAGTCAAAACAAGCTTGGTTCGGTAGTAAAAAAATGCACTAAAGATGGTGCCTAATCAAGGTCTGATGCTGATAGATGTTCCTGATACTAACCAAAAGAAGTCAGAGGGAAATAAATCCAAAAAGGGTGCAAAAAGTAAGTCCGTTCCAATTGTGATTGCGTATGAGCGACTTTTAGGTGCTGGTCTGTTGAGTTGTTTGGGTATGGGAGGGTAAGGGAGACAGCTAGGCAATGATGAGGATTGCTAATTTCTTTCAATGTGTTGGATTAATCTGATTGCAGATTGTTTCCGTAGGACCTCGGGTTTGGAGACACTGCAAAGGTACCTCGCCGGTACTAAGGGACGGGGGCCTTCTTTATTGGGGTGCAGGCTTATTTTGGAACGGAAAGATATCATTAATTTAATGTAAAGCAATGTACAATATTGTCTTTTGTTTTTTGTTATTTAGTTTGTAGGTCTAGTTTTAAGTTAGCTTATAAGATCCAAACTTGAATGAATGCCTTTTTTATCCTTTTTTTTTTTTTTTTTGGAAATGTAAAGTAATAGATATAATATATGAAATAAATGTAATAAGATTCTGATGACGATCGTGGCTAACTAGAAAAAGCATTCCATTCAGCCGAGTTTCCAATAAACTTCTACAATATATTCTTCCATAATTATTTCATTAAACTTTAAGTCCGAATAATTTTCAAATAATTCCAAAAGTCTTCATGTTTTATAAAAAAAAGAAATCGAAGATAACTTAGCGAAAATGTCACAATTACTGTCAGTATTATAGTAAAACTGCTTAATTGTCAAGCAGACATTTGGTTGTAAGGAGAACTAATCATTTTAGATTCTAACATTCAACGTCTGTGGTTTATAAAAATTTTCCATTTTAAAAATGCGCAGACAATTTTCAAAAACAAATGAAATATTAAACAAATTTTAAAATATTTTTAAAAGAGTTCACTCATTGGCCGCATGCTTCTTTAACATTTGTATTTTAAATAAAAAATTATGACAATTTAAGAAATAAAATGATATATAAACAAGTTTGAGCAATATATTCCGCTGTGCCGAATCTTTTATACCCTTCACCACTTTAAGAAAAAATGAAAAATAATACAACTTATAAGCATACATATATTTATATATTAGTCATTGCAGTGCTTAATATAAATGTTTGTGTATATATTATTAAAGTTTTTTTTTTAAGTTTTTGACCCGTAACTTGGTTATTTTGAACCAATTTAAAACATCGAAATTTTATAAAAATATTTATGACCGATCTGTATAAAAACGAAATTCGTTGCTTAAACAAGGGATTCAAAAAGTCAAAAATGCATTTCGCACCATATCTTGTTTATTATTGCAACTATTTAGTTCATTTCCTCAGCATTCAGAAAAAAGTTCCAAATCTTCCTTGCAAAAACGAAATCTTTACATAGCAAACGATTGTTGTTTATGATATTCATAAACGCCATTTTGATCGACAAACGGACAGACAGCGTCCTGTCGACATCATTTCTTACAAGGATCCAAAAAATATAAACACTATTGCTTTCCGATGAAAATTGTGAAAATTACAAACGGAATGACAAACTTATACCTGAGGTGAAGAGTATAAAAAATATCAAACAGTTTAAACCATGATAACAAGGTAGTGTCGCTCTCTCATTTTGCCGCAATGATAACCATCTGACGTTTAGGCCAACATTAATTTTATTCTCTCAAATCGTGCTACCGTACAAATTTAAAAACATCCGAGTTTTTAGTTTACATTTTTTTATATTCAGGTACATTGAGAAATTTATTAAAAATGATCACAATTATATGCATATTTCCGATCTTGACAAATTGTCTTACTTTTTTAGTAGAGCTTTTTGTTCAAAGCCTAGTGATATATACATTTTATTTGTAAACCGATCTAAATAAGATGTATATCGTTTGAGACTGCCTTCAAATATCTATTAAATTATATTCTAAACAAACCGCTAAATTGTAATATCTAAGAGTTATTTACTTTTTCCTGAGTTTTTTATTCATAAAAGTACTGTTATCGATATAAAGGTAATATTGAAGTTGTCATATTTTATAGAGAAAGTTTCATGCAATCATTTAATGCAAATAGTATATTTTTTTAGTGGAAAATTATTTATTAAATGGATATTTTTAAATATTCTAGATACTAATACTTGAGCAAAAATGCAGATTTGCGTTTTTTCATGTCCAAACAACCACAATATATGCAAAAAGGGGTTATTTTCAATATATAAATTACACAAAATAAAAAATATTCCTAAAATAGTTTTACCTTTTCATTTTGGTGGCAACGTTTTTTTTTTTTATTTATTTATTTACAAAAGAACAAATATCAAATAATTGGTTTAAAAGTCAAAAAAATATTTTGTGAAAGCAAAGTGGAACTACCACCTCCTTATATTTAAACAATATACAACCAATTAATTTATTTATTTTGTCTCACACAAAATAAAGAAGAAATTTATTTTTTTTTTTATTTTAATTTTTTTTTCTTAATATTATTTAATACATATTTTTCATTCCAATTTTTTATTATTATTTTTTTTTTTTTTTAGGCAAATTGTTGGTTTTTAAACAATTGGCATGTGTATCTTGTTTAAAAGTGAGAAAAAGCTAAGCTGCTAATGTACGTGTGTATATGAAATAAGGAAAAAGTAAGAAAACTTTTGAGAGAAAAAAAAAAAAATAACGGATAAATCAGAAAAAAGAACAGCAACAACAACAACTCAAGTGTTTGCTATATATGTTTATCGTCACCTACAATGTAAAAGGCCGTAACCACTGACAAATCAAATATTGTTTTTTTACTGGATTATAATATACTGACCCAAACTACAACTACAGAAAAGATTTCATATTTATATCTTCAAAAATAAGATCAATATTAAACAAAGTCGTAACATCAACTTCATAAACGAAATAGTTGTAAAATTTGTTCCATTTATGCTTTATCTATTTTTTTTTTTAAGCGAACGATTAAAAAAACTACATAATTGCTTAATTTTAAAGAAAAAAAAAAAATAAAATAAAAAATAATAATAATAAAATTGTGGTTACGGCCTTTTGCATTTTCATAATGGTTTTTGCTTCTGCTGCAAAAAATTAAAAATTGTGTTTACGGCGCATTTTAGGTGACGATATGTATTTTGCTTGTAGGGAGTTTATTATATACCCTGCCAACATTTTCTATCAAAATTTAGCCTAAAACGTAACTTCGAGTAGCGTTTAACAATCGAATATGATATTATTTTCTTATCGAAGAAGAGTCTCTGTTCGGGAAGAAATGTGCCGCAATTCTAATACTTTTTAAGTGACACTTTTTAGTGCCTTCTTCCGGTATCGAATTAGTATCATATAGTAGTGTAAAAAAGTACATCAAGAAAGTATCGAAATATATTCGCTTTTGTATAACAAAATAAATTAATAATTCAATATAACTTTAAATTAGATATGGACTTTAAATTATAAATCACTAATTAAAAATTAACAATTTTTTTATATTAAGTAACACATTTTTTATTCAACACTATAAACAGCAATATTATTTACTTTAAAATTTATACATTTACTACGCGAAATTATGTCGTGCTTGTTCCATTTTCTTTGATGTAAGTAAATAATAGCCCTAGTCAAGATTTTCAGATAAAAATTTTATACCAATATGTATTATTATTGCAAATTTTTGTATTTTGTACTTTTTAACATCCAAGAGTGCCAAAAAAGACACTTTTTAGTGGATGGGTGAAAAAACTCTCTTCCAAATGCTGGTATTGTATTGCAAATTGTCCACACAACACACACATGCATAAATACATAATACGTACATACCCTGCCAGCAATTAGGTGATAGTTTTATCCACTATCAGAAAAATGACTCTTTCTAGTATTCTAAAAATGTTATTTTTCTGTTAGTAAACAATTTTACAAAAACAAATAACATTAATTTCGATTTTTGATCTACTTATTCTAAATTTCTTACTAACTAAAATGTCGAAAAAGTCACTTAAAAGTTAGTTTTTGGATAAATATAATGTTACTAAAAACTGTCTCCCATTAGTGTTTTCAAGATGTTATTTTCCAGATAGTAAACAATTTTACAAAAACAAATAACATTAATTTCGATTTTTGATCTACTTATTCTAAATTTCTTACTAACTAAAATGTCGAAAAAGTCACTTAAAAGTTAGTTTTTGGATAAATATAATGTTACTAAAAACTGTCTCCCATTAGTGTTTTCAAGATGTTATTTTCCAGATAGTAAACCATTTTACAAAAACAAATAACATTAATTTCGATTTTTGATCTACTTATTCTAAATTTCTTACTAACTAAAATGTCGAAAAAGTCACTTAAAAGTTAGTTTTTGGATAAATATAATGTTACTAAAAACTGTCTCCCATTAGTGTTTTCAAGATGTTATTTTCCAGATAGTAAACCATTTTACAAAAACAAATAACATTAATTTCGATTTTTGACCATCTGAAAGTAAAAAACCGTTACATTACAAAAACACACATTGTTTTTAAATTAAAAACAAAAAATGTGAAGAAGACGATAGTTCTTAGTTCACGTGTTACTTTCAAAGGCAATTAATCGATTTTTTAAAAATTTAAAGAACGTTTAGTGAAATTAAAATAAACCAAAAAAAGGGATAAAGTGAGGTAAAAATAAAAAAGAATATATATATATATATATATATATATATATATATATATATATAGTGAATGTTGTTTAAAACGAAAACAAAATTGAATAGAATAGTTAAAAATATAGTGAAAAAAGAAATAAAAAAAAAAATAATTGAAAGAAATTTTAAATTAAATTATTTAAAAAATTTATGTCGGTAGTGGCTTATACCGTAAAACGAAGCGAAATTCATTTTGACAATTTACTTTGGAAACAACAAATAAATTTGGATTTATTTCTTGTTTTCAATAATATAAAATGTCGAAATAGATTTGCGTTTCACTTATAAAAATATGTATATTTTTTTTAGTGAAAGTGAACCCATATATGTGTGTGCATCAAACCTTTCAACTAAATTTTTAAAGTTGTTAGGCACTTTGAAATCGAAACATATTTATCAAAACATATGTTTAATTCTTTTACAAAGGTAAGCTATTTTAATTTCTTGTTTCTCATAAATTATCATTTCATATCTGCCTTAAAAAATTCTGCTCCTCTACCACGTTTTGACATAATCGATTCTATTTTTTCGGTTTTTTTTTATTTTTTTGGAAAAAAATCTTTAACTTCTAATCGGCTGGCTAAAGTTGCACAAGTTTTCACATAGAAGTAGTAGAGGAGCGTAGAATTTTTAATTTGGATGGGGGGTCCCATATGCGTTTCGGGAGCAGAGCTATTAGGGCTCAAAATAGGTTACCTCTGACATAGAAAATATTTCATCGCTTTCCAATTTGTTTGTTCCTATCCGATTTCAAATATTTTATATCTTATTAAACTCTAAAGTAGTGTAATTTTTGATCTGTAAAAGATATTGACTAAAATTTTTATCTACATAATGAAAAATTATGTTAGCTAAGTAACGTAATTTATTTAAAAAATAAAAAACAAAAGGTTTTTGCAGATACAATAAATATGTTATCTGTAGTAAAATCTTTGTTAAGATACCTTACTTAACGAAATTATCATTGATTGTTTAAAATGAGAAAGTGCAAAAAACTTTAAAATTTTTGTAAAAGGAATCCCACAATTCTCAAAAAAAAACTGAAAATCCTAAAAATGAGATTTTTCACATTTTCGCCTATAAATTCACACTTTTATGGAGATTATGATTCAAAAACTCTAAAAACATATTATGGATTCCTATACTGCATTTTGTTTACAGGTTAACACTTTGAGATTTAGAAAACATAGACTAAAGTCAAAAGTTTCATATTAATAGGTCAATTTCGGGTCAATTTCCATTACTAATATAATGGGTTCCAAAAACAACGGTAAGTTTGTAAAGGTTTTAATTTAAGTTGAAGTTATTAAAGTATTTTTTAATTTTCATAGAAGTTACTCCATATTATTTAAGCCAACATCAAGAACATGGAGATCTACAATACATAAATCTTACAAATATGACCCAAGGTAAATTCTGGAAAAAGCTTATATATATTTATATTAGGGTAAATTTGATGCTTTCGATTTTTGGATATCATACCTATTTCATTAATTTAAAAATATTTATACAATTTTATTAAAAGTGTATTTTTCGGACGCACTAATTAATATCCAGTACCATAGATTAATAAATAGATATTTAAGTAGGAGAAAAGGACCTATTAAATTGTAATTCGGATTGCATTTCCTAACTTATTACATACTCTACAATCTGGATTGATTGCAACTCAGAAATCTGGATTGAACATAAAAAGACATTTTTAATTTAAATCTTTATGTACCTTGAAAAATACAAACTGAATTGCAACATTAGAGTTAATTGTAGTTGAATTTATTTAAATATTTTCCCAAAATTGTGTTAGTAAAAATAATACAAACATGTTTGTTTTTATTCAGATTAATTATAAACTGTTGAAAGACTTAAAATATGAAATACTATTAGATGAGAAATTTGGTATTTATGCTTAAACTGTTTGATATATTAAATAGATAATATATTTTGACAGTTTTAATAACAAAAAAGAACCAAGAAAAAAAACCTCGATAATCGATAAAGATAAGTTTTATTTTTATTTCTATGTAAATTTTTATGAGTTCATTGTATAAAAATTACAATTAAAAAAAATACAAAATATGGGTATATTTATTTTTCTTTAGCTTAGACCGTTGGATCGTTTTTAAGAATGCCTTTTTTTAATTTTTTTTCTATTCCCAAAAAAAAAACAAAAACGCATACAAAATGTGCCATAATTTAAAAGGTATTCGGAAGCCGAGTCTATTGATATATAAATATTGTTTGTTATTTTTCATAAAAATATAAATGTTTAAAATTTTCAATATAACAATTTCAATATAAAATTTTATAAAAATATTTTCAATATATGTATCAAAAATCTTCTTTTGATTGAATTAATATATATATATATATATATATATATATATATATATATATATATATGAGATTGAGATTGAGACCTTGTATATGTTTTATATATATCTGCTATGGACGTGGCTTACCATTTTTGCATTTAAGGGGACTATAATGAAGCTAGTAAAAAAATTTTTTTTTTACAACAAAGTTCTTTTTTTTTTTCTAATATTTCCAAAAAACTTCATTTTTCATTTAAATCGAATAGATATGATTTTAACATTTATAATTATACAAATTAATTTACTTTAATAATAAATAGTATTTTAATTTAGGTATTGAAGATAATAATTCATCAAACATGTTAAACGAAATACGTTCTCTAAGAGAAGAAATAAAACAAAGGGATGAAAATTCGCAAAAATTGATTAAAATATTAACAGAAGAAGTTATAGCGCTACGAAATGAAGTAAGACAACTAAAGTCTATAAACAATAATGAAGGCGAATTGAATCTTCTCCCGAATCTACCTTTTTATTCTTTTTCGGATTTGAAACAGTTTGATGAAAAGGTTTTAATTGATGATTCTATGAGAAATCAATTTGTAAGTTAAAATTTAAGTATTTTTTTACGTTTCAAAGATTTTGATGTATTTTTAATTTCAAGAAATATTTAATTCAAAGAATTGGAGGGAGCGATTTGAAATCCTTTTTAAAGCTTGCAATAAAAACTGTCATTAGCGATGATCTAGCAATAGATATAACTTGGCGCGGAACAGCCACTAAGCCTAGTATTCAAGGCTTTGCGGTTTTTAAAATAATAAAAGGTTGGATAATTCATATAGCAACAAATAAAATAACTAACAATTTTCTAAATATCCTTTCTTAAATATAGATATCTGTCATTTAAAATTTAAAAATGCTTCAGAATTCGAAATAAATAAAATGACACAGCAACATTTTTTGCACGCTAGGGATCGTGTGGTGAAAAAACAAAAACAACCTATTTAATAAAAAAAAAACTAATTTAAAAAACATGAAATTAAAATTTGTATATTCTTTTAAAACCTTGTAAAAGAAAATGTTTGTTTTAATGTTTAAATGTATATATGTATCTTAATAATTTCATAATTACCCTTTTTATTTTATTTTATTTTTATTGTATATTCAAATATGAAAATATTTTTAAGTTACAAATGTAGTTTTGATTTACAAATACAATTGTGTGAAATGTTAATTTTATTTAGTTTTACATTTAAAACCAAAATTTACTTAACACAACGTTGTAAATATGTATATTTTTTTCCTTGTGTAAATTCAAATAAAAATTTATTTATTTATTGGAATATAATTTAAAACAAATCATTTAAAAAAAATTTACGAAACAATAAAAAGTGAATTTGTTTTTTGGTTAAAATTGTGGCATTTAGTTTTATTTCAGTATTTGGGGAGGAAGGTAATTTTTTATTAAAAAATCAATATTATGATCACGACCTTTACTCCAAAAAATTTAATTTGATCGCCACAGAAAAGAATTATGTTTTTATACTCAATTTTTGATCTATGAAACTTTAATAATTCTATTTCGAAAAACTTGCTATTTCACTTAAATTTCCCATTTTTTTTTTCTTTTTTTAACTTAATAATATTTTTTCTACAAAATGAAAATTTGTATATGTATATCTTCTTGAGTACATCATAATCCAATTTTCAAATATTTCGAAATACCCTCTAAATTAGAAAAAACCTGGTAGTTACTGCACTAAAGTCAATTTTAAATTTTTTAATTTATTAAGAAAGTTGAATTTTAAATTACTTTAAAATCTTTTATACATATATACCACAAATATTATTTTTTATTTAAAAATTTCTACATTAATTTTTTTTTTGATTTTTTTTTTTAGAAATAAACATATGTATATCTAAAGTTTTAAATTTAATTTTTTGCAATAAAATTAGATATCAATCTTGAAAAACTCTTTATAAAAAAAGTTATTAGAAATTGTCTAAACTTCAAAAATAAATTTTTCATATATTTTAGAGCTTTTATTTTATACTTTGTTTGCATACTTTCTGGGCAAAAAGAAAAAAATTTGTGGAAAGTTAACGAATAAGTTATACAGATTTTGTCTGAATTAAAAAAATAATAAATAACTAAATCTTGTTAAGTTTAATACAGAAATGTCGCTTTCTATAAAAAAATTATAATGCATTAGATCTGGAAAAAAATATTTATTTAAAATTTGTTTATAAATTTGCTTTTAATATTTGACCAAAACATAAACAAATAGATACATACGGATAACAGCTTGATTCTCCTACGTAATTAGGGATATATCAAGAAGGTCTATACGTTTGCTATGTCATTTCTCAAGTGATTTGTTGTTGTAGCAGAGTGTATTACAATATTATTTCCTAAATATGAAAATTGTAGTTAAAATTATTCTATATGGAATAAGGTCAAGAACTTTTAAATTTAAAATTTTCATTTATATTTCGCTGGTGCGCGGAAGAAAAGTCTTGTGTTATGAAATTCATATAAAATTTCATATTAATCTTTATAATAATTCAAACTAATCCAGATATTTTAAAATTGATACAAATTTAAAATATGCGATCAATAAGACTTTCAATTGACCTAATAAAATATGTTCGCAAAATTACACAAAAAATCTTATTTCTTACGAAAATGATAAATTTTTTATGATTTTTAGTTACAACTAGCTTTTTCTTTTCTTAATGAAGATTATGAATATTTCAATAAGCTTTTTTAAGATTTTTCTAAAAAATTTAATATTTTAAGGCATTTACTTGAATATGTTACTATTTTTATTTTTATTTAGCTTCCAAAATTTCCTATACCACCCCTACCCCCGTGGATTCGCGCCTGATTTCAATACATATTTTTTTTATTAGCAATTTAGTATAATTTTTGCATTTAAAAATTCATCTCTTAAATTTAATATTTAAATTCAGATTTTCGTAAGCACTACTAAAATCGATTTTGAATAACCCTAAATGACTCTAATTCGTCACACAAACAAAGCATTTAATAGTGTCATTGAAAAAGTATCAAAACTACGATATAGTTTTACCCAAACGATGACTTTTCTTCGATAGGAAATAACTTATTTTTCTTTTACTATTTTAAAGTAAATATGGATACTATTTAGTCAAAGTTTGGATAGTAATTTTGATAGTATTAAGTTAGAATTTGGACAAAAATAGTCACATTTTCTGTTTCTCAAAATGACTCCAATTCGTCACCCAAAAAAAGCACTTAACAGTGTCATTAAAAAAGTATCAAAACTGTGATTAATTTTTTCGCGAACGATGACTCTTCTTCGATAGGAAATAACTTATTTTTCTTTTACTATTTTAAAGTAAATATGGATACTATTTAGTCAAAGTTTGGATAGTAATTTTGATAGTATTTAGTTAGAATTTCGACAGAAATAGTGACTTTTTTTGTTCCTCAAAATGACTCCAATTTGACACATAAAAAAGGCACTTAATAGTGTCATTAAAAAAGTATTAGATCTGCTGCACACTTCTTCCCGCACGGTGACTCTTCTTGGATAAGAAAATGATATCATATTCGACTGTTAATAACAACTTGAAGTTACTCTTTAGTGCAAATTTGGATAGAAAATGCTGGCAGGGTACATACATTCATACATACATACTTACATACATAAATTCATACATACATACATACAACATAATAAGCATAGCCGGGAAAACGCGTTCGTTAGGTATTTGGTATTTTGAATGAACTTTTAATTGTTGGACAGTCGGACGGACGATCACAAAAAAAAAAAAAGAACACAACACCAAATAGATACAAATCACTCAAATAAGAAACTAAACATAAGAAAAGCATGTGACACAAAAGAACAGCATCAATTTGATTTTATTTTTTTTGTCACGTATATTTTTTTTTTTTTGTGGAAATTTTTGAAATCAAAACAATAAATTTAGAAAAATTGATTTTAATATTCATAGCTAGGGTATTCGAATAATTAAATAACTCGAAAATTGTGTTTTTAAATTATTCGAATAATCGAGTAAAACTTTTATTCGAGTTATTTCAGTAATATTTGCATTAAAATTTTATTCGTTTTCAATTTTTATTAAATTATTTTTTTTTATTTAATTAATTAAATAGGCAATTTTTTTAAAATAACCGGTTAAAAAATTATTTTTTTTTTTGTTAATCTAGCTAAAGTTTATTTTTAATATTTAAGAAAAAAACAACACTGCCTACAACAACTTTCGTTTACGTATGCAAATTGTTTTAATATTAAACATTTTTTGTTTTTATACAAATTTTTAATTTAAATATTATAAAAACCTGTATACTGCAAAAATGTATTTCGTCATCTGAAATGCAAAAGTGCCAAACAATTTAAAATTTTACAGGAGAGATAAAAAAACTTAATAAGTTGAAAACTATTGTGGGTCTAAAAACGATTTTGTTACAAAATTAAAATGCCGTTTAAATCACTAAAATTTTAAAAGCCCTCCCAGAGATATTGATATTTAAATTAACATACTTTTTAATTTATTTTTTTTTTTCGTGTTTGAGAAAGTGAAAAAGCGAAATAAATTCGTGAATTTTTGCGATTTCACGAAATAGAAAACTTAAATCGGAAAATGGTTTAAAGGAGTTTGTGTATACAAACTTCTATTGAAATTGAAAGATAGATACCAGATAAAAAAATACCCTTTGGAATTGTCAATATATATTTTGAAAGCTTGATTTTTCTTCTATTTAAAACTGTTCAAAAATTTAAAATTGGTAAAAAAAATATTTTTTTTTTATTCCGTCGTAAAACATCGTTTTTTTTATCGATAACTTCAGATTTTGCGTATGTATCGAAAATTTTAAGAATGACTTAATGTAGTCTACAATATACACTAGGTAATTGGAAAAATATATTTTCCTAAATAATTTCTTAACGTTTTTAATTATATGTTCAGCAACAAACTAAACAAGAATACGTCCAATTTTTCATGAAAAGTTTATATTTTTTCGTCACAAATTTCCGAATAACTCCGAAAGTATTGAGAGGATAAAATTATTTATCTAAATTGGACAAACAGTTCTCGAGTTATGCAAGTGTGACTGACTAAAATGGGAGACATATAAATCATGCCCATAAAAAAAGAATTAGTACGTGTTAGTGAAAGCAGATACTTGTTCAGCACGCCAAATTTCATCTTATCCACCTATTTTTGTTTAAAGAAGAAAAAAATTTTTTTTCTTTCTTTGCTCACCAGTGTATCTGCACTTAATTATAGGCATATACGGGTATTTATTGTGAATAAAATCAAGATTTGAGCATCAATTTTAATTATATATGGCTTATTTTATTCATAGTATTACTAGCTTAATGATAAAGGATTAAAAGCTGACATTTTTGCCGGTTTCATTCCTTAAAAAATTTTTTCAGAAAAAAGAATTTTTTCAATTTTTGCATGAAAAATAAAAAAAAAAAAAATTAAATTTTTTTGAAATTAAGTTCTGGCAAGTTTACTATATACCTAAACTTTTTTACTTTTGAAAATACAAATTTGTTGATATGTCCTTTTGAATTGGTATTTTTGACCATAGAAGTCTATAAATGTATGATACTTATTAAGTATTTTAAAGCAATGTTCTATTATCAATATTTGCAATAATTCTTTGTTTGTTTAGCCCTTTTACATTTCAGGTGGCTATTTGTAGTTTAAAGTCATAAAATTTTTTTAGTAAAAACCAGACCTGCCTCAAGGTCTTAAAGAAAAAGAGAATTTGTATATATTAATTATGCTAGAATTAATTAATAGGAAAACAACAAACAATGTTATAAAAAAATATATATATTTAATTTTTTATATTAAAAAGGCTTATGCCAAAAAACTTGCTAAAAGAAATTAAATTGTATCTTCAAATTTTCATTACGAATCTTTAAAGTGAAATTTAAAAATGATTCTAAAAAATTTTAAGATAATAAAAGTTATTTGTTTTAGTAAAATACGTCATTAATTTTTTAAACGCTATTGCCAAAGATTTGACAGAAGCAATTTTAATTTACAGTTAAATTTTGAAATTGTTATAAAAGTATAACAATTTTATAACAAACTGTTTTAAGTTTTAATATGCTAGGCTTTTTTTAGACCAATGAATTTTCTTCTTTGAAATATATTTTATGAAAACTAATAAGGAATTTAAATCATATTTAATTTCAGTTCTCTAATTATAACTTTTTGCTAAACAGAACAACTATTTCATGCTTGATATATTTAAGCCTTCATTAATATAATTTTTATAAAAAAATCACAAACATATCAAGCGTAAAATTAATTATATATATATATATATATTCTTTTGTTACATGATTGTTATAATTAGTTTTATTTATTTTTCTAAAAACACAATTTAATCTTTTAGCAAATTAAGCATTTAAAATAAATACATTTTTGCAGCTAATTTTTAATTGAATACTGATAAGTTTTTTTTCTTTTTGCAAATCTTTTAGCAAATAACATTTTGAACCTTGCAGTTAACAAAAAATTAATAGAGACAAAAAATATAAATTTTTTTCAAATAATATTTGCAATGCATACATTCTATCAATAAATATGTATATACTAAATACGTCAACGAACAGTGAGAGGCAATAGAAGAGGTATACAAATATTTGAAAAATGTTGATTACTTTTAAAATTTGTAGCTCAAAATAAATAAATAATTAAATAAATATGTACCCTTAAATATTTTGCTAAATCTTTTATCATTTATCTGCTTGTCAATTTAAATTTTTATTTTGACATACATATATATTTTTTGTCACTCACTGTATTATCAATAATTTATTTGATATGTTTTTAAGTGCATTAGCCGGCCAAAAGTGCATAACGATCAAGGCCTTTTCTCTAAACGTTAAACACAAAAACTAAATAATTTATTTATTTTTTTTTTTTTAATTTTATTTTTATTTATTTACAATAAAATTGACGTGAATTAGTTTTGTTTATTGCAAATATTTAGTGATGACCATCTGTACAGTATTTTTGTGCTGATGTCTATATGATACGTTTTAGTTTATTTAGTTAAAACTAGTTTATTTTTTTATAACTATTTTTGTTGTTTTTAGAAAAAAAAAAAAAACAATATTTGATAATTAATAAAACTAATAATCAGAAATTAAAACAAATATAACCAATATTTGCTCAAAGATGTGAACAATTTTATCTGAAAGTGCATAAAAATTTTTATTTTATGATTTATAGAAATAAAATTTAAAAAATTTTTAACTTCATGGCGTTTTAAATCTTAAAATTTAAAGTAATTAAATATTATTTATTTGATGGTTGTTTTTGGAGAATTTTAGTTTGTCATAAAGAAAATATTTTGGAATATTGCCATATATATTTTTTTTTGCGTTTTGTTTCGTGTTAAAGTAATTGGTATATATACTAACGGTATAACATTTATAATTAAATTTTAAAAAACTTATAACAGTTTAGAAAAATGTAAAATTTATAGTAGGTTTATTCCATATCAAAACGGTCAGAAAACAGCCATTTTCGGACTTGAGATCTCCGATTTCAATGAAATTTACTGCAAACAGTGGCTATTGGGAATATTTCTCAAATCATAAATTTTTAGATTCATGGCCCTTTTTGGTCCAAAAATATGACGTTTTGAAAAATGAAAAAAGCTTAAAACTTCACAAAGGTGTGTTTAATTGTTAATAGATTCTAAAATATACATGAGAGATCTCTATTTTCAGTATCGTATTAAAGACAAAGATATTACCTTTATAACGATATGTATAAAGATTATCTATATTAAAAGTTCAAAGGTCAAAGTTGGACATATAAATTAATCTCAAAAAACGGCTTTTTTAATATTCTTAAAAAATTACATCATGTTAACATAACTTTTCCCACTATTCGTGAAAAATTTTAAGCTAGACACTCCTTTAGTTTAAAAGATATGCAATAAAATATAATCTAAAGACAAATTTTGCATATTAAACTTTCATTTATTTTAAATATGAACTCATACAAAAAAAAAAAAAAATCTTTGAAATAAATTTTTGGAAATATTTTAAATTTTACATACAAAAAATTTGCTTTCAACCTTATTTTGCTTCATAACTACTTAACTAAACGAGCGTTCAGTTTGAAATTTTACATGAGTAGGAAGAAGAGTTATATCCACATTAAATATTTTTTTTTAAGAATTTTAAAAATAACGTTTTTTGCGATACTTATAAAGGTTTGATTTTTATATATTCAACTTTGACTTTTGAAGTTTTTTTAAATAAACCTTATACATATCGTAATAAAGGTAATATCTTTGCCTTTAATATGAAACTAAAATCAGAGATCTACCTTGTATAGTTTAGAAGTTATTATAAATTAAACGAGTACACCTTTGTGATATTTTTAGCTATTTTCGTTTTTCAAAACGTCATATTTTTGGACTAAAAGTTTATGATTTTAGTAACAATTCCAATAACCAATATCTGCAGTGAACTTCATTGAAATCAAAGATGTCAAATTCGATTGCTGTCCGTTTTGTCATAGTATCACTTAGTAGGGAAAATCTTATATTATGAATAAAAAATAAAAAAAATAATAATAATAATAATAAACTTTTGTCTTCAATATCAGTTTTCATTTTTCTATACCCTATTTTTTTATTAAGACATTTTTTAAACAAAACAATTTTTTAATCTAACTATGTTATCAATAAAGGACACGAGTCCACTTCGCCCTTGCTTTAAAAATTTTTAAACAATTTTCTTCACAAAATAAATAAATTAACTATCTTATAAGTGTTGTACATAATAATAAACCTAAATTAAATATTATTTATTTTAAATTTAAGCCAAAACAATTTATAAATAATCTTGCACGGTAATATTTTTCTAGGCAAACAACCGATAACTAAGAATATCAATACAATTACAAAAAAAAAAAAAAAAAAAAAAAAAAAAAAACTATCCATATGGAATTTAGATAAAAAAATGCAACCTACAAGTCCTCGTACTTATAGATTTATTAACACGACCACTAATAAAGATAATATTTATTAACAATAAACTCGTTTAAAAAAAAATTACATGATGATAAGGAAAATATGAAAATGAAATAAATAAAATTAAATTAAATAAATAGTATAACAAATCTCATAAAACTATTTTAAGAAATAGTTAAATAGTAAAATATATATTTTCTTCACCCCTTTCAGCCTTTTTTTAGTATTTCATATCAAATGACAATCATTTGATAATAATAATAAATTTAACAATAAAATCTAATTACATTGAATACATAACACTGCAAGAATAACAAAATTATAAAACAATTGCGGTTTTATTTAGTTTTAAATATAAAACAAATAATAAACACTTATAGAATCAGAGTCAGTCAGTCAAAAATGGAAAATCTAAACCGCAGATTGGAAATGCATTTGTTATTAATATGTCGTTTTAGATCGAGGACAAACCGTTTAAAAAAAAAGTTAAAATAAATAGGAAATTTTATCTTATAAACAGACCTCAATTTACTGACACCTCTTAACCTAAAAATAAATCATTTGTTTATCAAATTATAATATGATTTGCAATGATTTACATTTATAGAACAACTTGATAACTATTTGTTGATTTATCTAAATCATATCAAGATAACAGACGGAATATTATTGTTATTAGTAAAAGCTACAATATGTAAATATGTATTATAAAAATAATTTTGCAATATATATATATATATATATATATATTTCGGATATTTGTTTCCTTTCAGCACTCTTCAGCGTCCCACAGTAGTGTTCTCTGTAAACATCATCTATTTAACTCATAACTTTTCGGGAAATAGAATCTGTGACTTATTTTCACTATATGTTATTAAGTAAAACGAATGGTTTACGATTAGTTCATTTTCATTATGAACTAATAAACAAATTCAAAAGTATTTTAAAAAATATTTTTAATTTTTTCAAATTGAAAATTTGGTTAAAATTATAGAAAATGTTTTACAACCCTGTGTTTTAACACCAAAATTTGTATAAAAAAAAGTAATACTAAAAAAATAAAAATAGAAATAATAATATAAAAAATTTATCAAAACTTACTTGTTAATTCTGTGGCATCCTCGGCAAATGATAAATATCCTTTATTCATATCTTGTTGATTCGCGTTGCCTGATTGTTGTTGTGGCGTTTGTTGAGCTAAAATTGCTGCTGTGGCCGTAGTCGAAGGTAATTTTGATGCCGGTAATGGTGAAAATACCGAAGCTGTTACTGATTGTGGGGCAGCACGCGTAGCAACATTCAAAGATTGTTGTTGTTGCTGTTGTAAAATCGATTGAGTCGATGTAGTAGTTGGCAAATTAGTTAAAATCAACGAAGAAGTAACGGTCTTGGGACCGAGAGGAGACGATTTAGATTTACTGAAAATAGTATGGGTAACAGTAGTGGTGGGACAATGGGGTGGTAATTGTTGCGTTGGTATTAAGGGAGAATTATTTATATTTGCACTGGATGTTGCAGCTACTTGTGTTACAGTGGAAGTTGTAGAAGTAGCGGTAGTTGAAAGGCTAGTATTATTATTGTTGTTATTTGTTATTATAGGTGGTATTTGTTCTTGTTTAATTATGGGTTTTATATTTATTATATCTTCTGTTTCATTTATTTTATTATTGTTATTATTATTTATTTGTTTATTATTGTTGTTGTTGTTTGTATTATTATTCTTATTATTGTTATTGAGTGGTGTTGGTAGTGGTGTTGAATTTTCAACTTTTGTTATTTTTGTTGCTGCTTCTTTCGGTTTTTGTATTTCCGTTGCAACAAATAATTTTTCCTCTTTTTTAACTTCTTCTTGGGGTTTATTTTCACTTAAAATTTCTGTATTATTATTATTATTATTGTTGTTGTTAGGATTTTCTTCAAGTTTAAGTTTTTGTGATTCTTCGTATTGTTGCAAAGTATAAATTTCATTCTTTTTCTCCAAGTTACTAAAAAAATTTTCACGGTAAGAAAACGCGCACAAATTATAGAATATATTCTGCTTTTTTTTTTTTTTTTGTAAATATTTTATAAAAAAAATTATATACTGCTTTATTTTATTGTTTGCTTCTTACATAGTCGTATGAGAAACAAACAAAGCACGTGATTTTAATACATATATATATATATATTTTCTTCTTAATTTCTTTTCTAAATTATAAGCAAAACCCACACTGTTACGTATTTGTAACCATATTGAAACCGATGACAATAAAAAGCAATAAATATAATTGCAATTTTTTATATACAGATAAAACCACAATTCTTTAATAAAATCACAAAAATAAGAGTAAAGAGGCTTAAAAAAGTATTTCACTCGCACTCGATTTATTAAGGAAATGCACTCATTTTATAATGCATTGCTCTTAAAAAAATAAAATGCATTTAACAAGTTAACAGAGAGAAGTTTAAATGTTAAATTAACATATTTTTACTCTTTCGAGAAAATATTAGCTCTTTTTTAATCGTTTTTTAAAGAGCTAAATAATGTTTTTTTTCCTATTGAAGATTATTTTTTTTTTTTTTATTAAAGCTAAAGAGTAATTTTTTGTTTTAATTTTTAATTGTTATAAATTGACGTTTTACTAAAACCGGCATTTTTTTCTCATTGTAGTAATTATTATGGTTTTGTTTTGCTTATGTTTTAGTTTTTTTCTTGTGTTTTACTCTTCTTTTGCTCGTAGCAATAAATAAATGTATAGACTCGCTTGGTTGCATTTATTCGTGCATTATTTTTTTAATACGTGGTTTTGTTAAATCGTAGTAGAAATTATTTTTCTTTTTCTGTCAATAATATTCATTGCATTGTCATGCAAAAATTCAAATAATATTTTGTTTTAAATTTTTAATTATCTTTTTGTAGTAATTATATGTATTATTAAAAAGTAAATAAAATAATAAAAGTGTTAATGAGTTGTCGTGTTTT